>JAQSUU010000059.1:0-1200000 GCA_038087645.1 Saccharum hybrid cultivar R570
ATAGCAAGCTACACGATCCTATCATACTAGTAAGACTTATATATATATATATATATATATATATATATATATATATATATATATATATATATATATATATATATGCAAGTGGGTTTCATTCAACTCCTTTAAACTTAATGCACAAGTATAATTTAAAGTGCAAAATAATAGGGGTTATGCACTGGGGCTTGCCTGGGTAAGATAACAAAAAGTTAGCATTCCAACAAGAAGACACGATCATCAAGGCACCATCATTTCCACCACTTCAGTTGACTCCACGGTCCATCGATACCCCTATTATGACATTCACGGATGCAACGCATAGATGTAAATAGACAATGATAATTGCAACTAGGAGACACGTTACGCTTCACAAGCTAACGATCTAATTCTACACACTAGGCCACGTACCCACGTCGTTGATCAAGACATTACTTTCCTGACAAATGTTGTAAAACAACCCGAGGTTTTGCTTCATCATCTTATCGATTAACACATGTATTCAATTTAGGGTTTACTGGCGACCCTAACAAATTAATTATCCTAGAGCCATAGAAATTACAGTGAGCATATAATAATACTAGGAGCTTACTATAAAATTTCTAGGATTAATACTATCACTGATTACTCATAAAAAATTCTTATAAGTTCATGTTTGATAATAATAAACGTCTCGAAGTAATTAGAGCAAGCCTAAAAATATCATAACACTACATGAACCAATTTCACCTTTAGGTAGATCATGATTTCAGGAAACTAACAAAATTAGTTTCATAATTTTTGGACTTCTACACAATTCTATTTTAATTTTACAAGTTTGCTTAGAAGCTAAATTAGAAATTACTTTATAAAACGGAAAAGGGCTGGTGATGCTGATTCGGCCCAGCCGCCTCAGCGGCCCACGCGGAACGCGGCTGCTCCCGGTGCCCCGGCCCAGCAACGGCCCGAGATCCGGAGGGCTCGCGCGCCCGTGCCCTTTTGCAAAAGAGGGCTCGGCTTAATAGGTAAACAACCGGAGCGGTAGTTTACTGTTACCCTAGACTCACGCTTTCCATTCACGACCTCTAAAAGTGTCGTCTTTACAACGGGGTAGTCCTCGACGCCCCTGCCCCGACAGCGCTGCTCCGGCCGGCACCGCGCAGCCACTTCGGCCGCCTAGGGACCGAAACGGCGCACCAAGTGAGCCGAAGAGCACCGCAGGGGCACAAGCAAAGCCCTAGGCGGCGGTTGAACGGCATACGGTGTCCTCTAGTACCATGCCCCCGCTGGCGGACCATCCACCAAGGCGGCGCTCCTGTTCCGACGAGCCTAGAAGGCGAGCTAGCGACGGGGATGGCGTGAGAGCCTCGGTGACTCACCCTGGTGCTAGCCGTGAGGATGCTCGGAGGCGAGGGAGGCGGAGCAGTGCTGGCCACGCGTGGGAGGGTGGTACGGCAACGCTCCGAGCATGGCGTCCACGTGTCACCTCGTCAGCAAAGGTCGGCCGAGTCAGGATAACATGAGCGTCGAATCGAGGGAGTCAAGGCGAGTCTACAAGTGCGAGCAATCGAACTGTTACCCACCAGATGGGCCTTACCTCCCCCCTACAGGTCGCGTCGGCGCTCATGGCCGGCAGCGAGCATCTCTCCAAATTGTTGGTCACCAGAGCACGAACGGCCTTGAGGGGGAACGAGGCGCCTAGTAATCCCCCTAAGCCACAGGCTTGCGCGAAGAAACAAGTTGTGCAGCCTGAACTGGCTAAACGGGGGAGAGAAGGGAAGACGGCTCGACGCATGGTGCGGTCGGGCAATGGACATGCGAGCGCTTTGGGCAGCTTAAAACGGAGCGGCTGCGATCGTTAGCGGTAAACAAACCTGGGCGCACTGGTGAAGAGACAGGGGCTTGGCGCGACGCACACGAAGGGAGGGCAGAGCCCGAGCGGGGCTCACCGGTGGCGGCTAGCGGGGGCAACCCAAGCATAGCCGCATCGCCTCGCCACAGCGGACGGGGCCAGACAACCGTACCACAGCGACAACGACGCAAGCACGGCAGCCTGTCGGGACAAGCGAACGGAGGGCGGGGCGGCGACACGTTGACCCTGCAGCGATGGCCGCAGCATCGACCGGGGTCGGCACGCAACCGCGCAAAGCGATAGAGCAGTGGGCCAGCCGACGCGGTAGGCGGGCGGCCAGTGCCGACCAGAGCGTGGAACGGCGCGCACGCGACGTGACTAGAGGCGGCTGCGGAGCAACGCGCGCGGGACCAACCAACAGGGCCGGCCAGCGCGAGGCCGCTGGCGCCGCGCGACAAGAGCGGACCCGCGGTCAGTCCAACAACAGCGGCCAGGCCACAGCTAGAGCTAGGCACCAGCAGTGCCCACCCACGCGCGGTGACCGCGGCCACTGGACCGAACGGCCGAAACCCGCACAGAGCACGCTTCCAAGAGCGACCCCAAAAATTGAGCTAGCTCGTTTGACACTAAACCAACCCGACACAGCTCAAGAAGGTACATACGGCTACTAAAAGGGACAACAAACTCAGGCAAAGGTGATCTAGGGAAGAAGTTAGAGACATGCCAACCTACGACTGCCAACCAGTGCCCAAGGTTAAGAACTAACTGCCAACAACGCGTTCTAGCGATGCTCCAGCAATTAAAAGAGAGCAACGCGACGTCCAACATGTCGACAACCTAAACCAAGCTCACGTGCCCACTTAGATGCAACCGATAGTACCACTACACATAGCTAGTGCTTAGTCATTTCTTTCAAATTCAAATGTCAAAATGGCATTGCCATTACTCCCTTCAGTTTTAGATGAGACCTAGAGTTTTAGGTAGAAATGAATTTCGAATTCGATTTTTGAGCTTGCGAAATACTATTTAACCATATTTATTTTCAAAATGAAAGTTGTATTTTCCATCTACATAACTTGCTCGTCAATTTTTGCTTAAGCGCTACACGCACGTCATACCTTATTTTTATTTATAAAAATTGTTTTTCATGTCCATTAATTCAAACAACTTAAATCTCATTAGCATGACCTCAAGTAGAACCAATTAAGCAACATTATCTGTTTATCATTTATGTGAAGTAAAATTTTTAAACCCGAGAACTTGTTTACTTTATTTCTTTGACATTAAACGGAATGCTAAGCAAGCTCGTAACACCAGGGGTGTTACAAAAGGTCATGATGCACCCTTTGGAAGTGACAACTAGAGCTCGTTCTTTTCTTAAATTTTGGTCATCTTTACTCAGGGTAGGCCTCAAATAAAAGGTGGTGGGTGGAGTGAACATTCTACTACATGATGCCATTCGCATGATGATCACAACTCCACATCGCCAGTAGCTGGGCATCACTGCCATTGAAGAATCGACTAATGACAAGGAGGATGACGTCCAAGAGAGGAAGAACTGAGAGTAGCGAGGGTTGATCCTTCTTTTGTTTACTGAGTGTTGAGCCTTCTTTGTTTGCTATCTTTGGCTTACTAGAACTTGTCTTCTAGGGAGGTATCTTAATTTGGAACCTTATGCAGATTGTTCACCTGAATCAGGTGACTTCTTTTTTATATTCCAATGCTTTTGCTTTCTAACTTTGTTACTCTTTGATGGTTTCCATGGTAATATGGAAATGGGTTTATCTCGGTTCAAGAAAGGGCTCATTTGTTCTTCAATTGCCCTCTTAGTTAGTGGTATTGACAACTACTTTGAATCTCTTGGGACCTCTCTCTCTCTCTCTCTCTCTCTCTCTCTGAGCCTTTAGACATGCATGATAACAACAAGAAGAGATAGTTTTAAAAGTAGGATATCTAGGGAGAGATTGTCATTGTGGCTTGTTGGAATGCTAGGTGCCATCAGAACAACATCATTTTACTATGGTGTTCTCTTGGATGACACACTTCAAAGAGGAGCTTTGCCTAGTTACACTAGGGGCAAAGCTAGGCCAAAATGTTATTAAGTGAATGATTGAATAATTGATGTTTCTTCTCTCTTTTTTTTGGGTATAATGAATATCCCTGTAGCTTTGTGTATAATTTTTTTATATAAAAAGGTAGGGTCCTCCCTAATTTCCTATAAAAAATGGATATGTGTCATACATACATATGCTTCTGATTTATACATATATTCTTTTTTTTTGCAAATGTTCAATAAGGGGAGACTTTAATCATTTTGGTTGTTTACATGAATGAACCTATGGATCAGTATTCATTTCTGGAATGATGAGTCATTAAAAAACTACAATGATAGTTCATAACCAATGAACCACCATCCAACAAAATTACATCCTGAATATAAGTAGTTACAATATATATACATATGCGTGATGTACTTGAATTGAAATACACGTGCTAGCTAGCATTGTTTGCCTAAACGTCAGTTTAATCCATTTAAATGTTTAAATGGCAAAAAAGGTCATTCATGTTGTTTAGGTCTTAAACGGTGCATTGAACGGTTGAACTATTTAGAGCATTAAAACCCTTCTAAGCGGTCTAAACAAGATCAAGTTAAATGTGACTAAATGAGATAAACAATAATTTAATTCATCATTTAGTCAATAGGAGGATTACAACTTCCACATTGGCACCCACCTAATTATCATCATAAGTATATGAGGTGAAGTGGATCTAGTTTTCTTCTAAAAAATATTTGATAGAATACTTATTTTACATGCGTAAATATTTATACTTTCTAGAACATTTGTTGACTTTTACATACATAATTACTATGCATATTTTAGTGTTACTATATAAAACCGTTTGGACCGTTAAACTCTATTTAAACACTGTCTAAATGGCCTAAGCACTAAACAAAGGATGACCGACCATTTAGAATAACATTGGGTTGGAAATTTTTATGTAGACAACAAAATCTTAAACACATATATTTATTTTCTCCTTCTTAAAATATATGTTAACTTTGAATTAATCATAAGCACAAAGGTATATATTATGATCTGTCACAACAATTAATTAAGTAAAATTTGTGCATAATTGTAACCTATTTTTCATCAAAGCATTTATGCCATATGTATTGTAGCCTTCCTTATACCTTGAGCCTGATAGATTAGAACTTTTGCCACTCATAACTTACCCCCCTAGAGTAGATGTTTGCATTCACAGGATTATTACTAGGCTCCAATTCCTCCAGCTCGGCGAAAACCTCATCTGAAGGTTGGATGCTATTGCAATTGATCGGCTGATGCATTGCAACACCCTCCTCATCAAGAGTGTCGATGGCGTAGGCAACATACCCAGCTGCATTATCTCCCATCGTGTTTGTCATTTGCTGCTGACATTCGATGTTGCTACTGGGGATTGCATTATGCTCGGAGTAGTTGGCATTCTTTGATGATGATGATGATGTTGGCCATGAACTCGTCGGTTCAACCCTGCAGTTCTTCTTCTTGCAGTTGGACATGTGAGTGTGAGGCCGGGAGTACCCAGCAAGTACGTTGCGTTGCATTGGCCAAGGGTGGTTGTGTTCTGCCGTGTAGGTAATCACTAGCATATTCGGGTCATTGCGGCTGCGCTCTACTTGCTTCCTCGCCATACATCCCTTTGAGCTGCTGCATCTGTAGTAACCCCTGCAAAATAAAATAAAGTTTCACTTAATCAAAGACATTGGGAAATAAATATACTTTAGATAAGCCTTCCCTGTGGATTAATGAGTATTGGGATAAGGGATTGGCTATTATTTCAGATTTGAAACAATATATATATACATCGATAATCATACCGGCCACTATAAACTAGCACATAATTAATATAATTTGTGCTTCTGTATCAAGTCCGTAGGCCCTATAATATATAAAGGATTTGATGAAATTCTAGGTGGCATAGAATATGAGGTAAAACCATGAAAACATACATATATACAGCTCAGGCATGTAGATTGATGGAAGCTTTACTAGCCTAAATAATTGGTTGCTAGAATACTTATGTCATCATTAATTGAAGTTATTGTAATGGAGTATTTTCGTTATTCATTTGGATATCTGTCATATACCTTTCAAAAAATGTAGAATAGAATTAGTGAAGGAACCTTAAAAATGTAAAAAAAAATATTTGACTTCTAAAACAACCACAGTAAGTTTATGGAATATATGGGCAAAGAAATTTGTTAGGAGGATCTACTTTCACTGTGATAATCGATCCCATTTGAAATTTCAGTTGAGTTGCAGATTAAAATATACACATGGGCTAGCTAGCCGGTCTTTGGTGAACAAATTTTTTTCTCAAAAGCTAGGTTAAACTAAACTAGAAGAAGCAAGTCTGAATGTATGAATCACGACCACTTCTGACCGGAAACATTAGGGATTTGACCATATATATAGGAGTAATTAGTCTAGCCAGTTCATCATATCATTGTACACAAAAAAATTAAGGGAATGTAAAATCTTTAGAAGAATATAGGAAACCTAGGCAGCCAAAGAGAGTTTCTGGTTCTGGTTATATATTCTTGGTTTCAGCTAAACAGAATAACTCCTCTAGCTAGTAGTCCACAGCTAATAATATGGCTGTCCTTAGTTTTCAGATATTTTGCAATGAACCATCCTTTTATAAATATAAAATAGAGACAAACCGCATCTGTCTCATGTGATCATCTTATTAAATCTTATGAAATTCACATACTTTTGCACAATTAGACAAATTGGTGGAAGCAAACTATGTCATCCAAATGAGACATACAACAAACCAGAGGCACATATAATTGGCCTATTAAAAGTGCAAAGTTATATCTTTTCTGCCACATACATTTCCAATTATCAATTGGACATTGGCCCATAAACTTGGACTGGATCTTTTAGTAGCACCAGAAGTTAATTAGTTGCGTATTAAATACACATAAACTTGTTTTAATTTGATGCATAATAAATAGGGAAAATAGATGGATGTACTGATAAAAAAGAATGATGATGAAATCAACAGAGATTCCCATCTTATATATTGTTAGTCATCTGCCAAATTGTCCTATGAAGCCCACTTTAAGAGAGCAAGTGCCCCTGGATTAATTGCCTACGTATAGTCTCTTTGTGGCGAACTGGCAACCTTAAGTGAAGGGGCGATCAACCTAATCGAGGATGTTTGTTCGTCTAATAAATAGATATTAGTAAGAAGTATATAAATTAACTTGCACGATAGATTCTTTATATATACAACTAACTATTTCTTGTAGTATATTATAGTTGAAAAGGTATAGCAGTAGAAAGTAAGTACGTAACTAGATCAAGAGGGAGCTATGAATGAATTAATATTTTTTTCTCTGAAACGATATCTAAATGCCTATTTGCTGGGCCAATTAATTCAGTTCTTGTCAGGGAATATTGGAGCGGTCTCTATCGAAGATGACGATGCATGGTTTCTGTTGACTTGCTATGGTATACCTGCACATATGAGCAGTGCATATTATTAATGAAATGTGGAAACATTGATTTTTTATGTTACATCTCTCTCTACACCGTGTACCTGTGCAACAAAGAGAGACTGCTGCAATCCTTTTCAGAAAAAGAATTGAAGGCAAAGAAAGAGATCTGATGTTGATAAGTATTAATTATATTGGATCATTATTAATTGCTTGTTTATTATTTGCATTGCCAATAACAAATTAAAAGAAAAAATGAAAAAAAAATTAAGGTGGGTAGGCACCTTGGGTAAGGCGAGCCCTTGATGGGTTTCTGGCCGTATTTCCTCCACGCCCAAAGATCAGACGGAATCACCTCTCCTCCTCCTCCTGGCCTGCTGCTCGCCGGCGGTAGCGCCGGGATGCACACCACCTTCTTCACCTCGTTCTTTCTGCTGCAAGTTAAGCACATATGCAAAATGTTCTGCAATTATTTAATTTTAGAATCATCTATATATGAATTTCCAAGAGTATAATTTGGAAACACATGATGCACAAGCTAATTAAGAGACGAGAGGAAATAAACTCGGTCTGATCAATTTGGCAAACTTGGTTTATTAGAGATCAACACAAAGTAACCTAACAACTTATATGTTAATAAGCTACCACTGGGAGAGGATCTGGATGCCCGAGTTTGCAGCTGGTGCCTGCTAGCTCGCCAGAGCCCCTCTCTCAAAAGAAAAGAAACTGGGAAGAAGCAATGGGGAAGGAAAAGAACTATTGCAGAAGAAGAAGAAAATCCAACCAGCATCAAATGACGAAGAATGAATTTAAGTCAACTAGCTTAGTCGTACTCTGAATGACCAAATCCCAAAGAAATATATTATATAAAGTATATGCCTATGCAGAGACAAAGGGGTTAATACAACTATGCGCCGTTTAATTTTGTCAAAAATGAACAGTCGAATTGAAATCAGCTTTGAATCACATCATCCCAATGCAAAGCATGTTTTGACTGATAGCCTACAGCTAACCAAATACGCATCCAGAAGTATAAACGGCAGCTGATAAGGGTCGTCGTGCAGCAATGAGTAAACTGCGGCAATCAGAGAGCAAAAACAGCCATGAATTTATCACGAAGTAACAGTAGAAAAGGCAGGGATAGATAGATAGATAGATAGACTGTTAGAGAGAGAGGCATGGAAAATCAATCATGCGAGATCCTAAGTGTTAGTTGAGAAGGATGCATCGATCGAGAAAGGAAGGAGGAAACAGTTATCGATCCAAAAATTAAAGAAATCAAGCCACGAAATATAGAGCAAGCACTAGCTTTCCCAGTCAATTAACCTCTTCATGATTTGATGATGAGAAGGCGGTGGAGGAGTGACTGGAGAGATCCTCATCATCATGGGCTCGTCGCCATCGGCATCGGCGGCGGCAGCGCCTCCCATGGCCACGTCGAGGCCGTAGCAGGCGTGCTGGGAGATCTGTTGCGGCGGCAGCCAGTATCCGCCGTGCCCGTGCGGCGGCGCCATGGCCGCAGACGAAGACAGCTGATGATGGTATGGATCGAAGACCATCGACGACGGCACGTCGAACATCACCGCGTCACCGCAAGCAGCAGCAGGCCGTGGCTCCTCGTCGTAACAAGCAGGGACGACCATGGTCTGGCCGGCAGCCCTTGCAGCAGACGACACGATGTGACTGTGATCTGCTGCTGCAGGAGAAGGAGAGGGAGAGGACGGCCGCCGGTGGTGACTCGCCGCAGCGGCCATGGCCATTGCACCTGCACGGGCCACAACCTCGGCGAGGTCACCCTGAGCTGCAGTGCCGGCGACGGCCTCCTCCGCTATGTCCATAGTGGTGTGCTCACTCTTTCTACTTTCCACTAGCAGCTCGCTCTATTACTACCTAGCTAGCTAGCCAACACGGCAACACACCCCTGTGCTTGGCGTTGGAGCTAGCAGTCAATGGACATACAGTCATACACACGCACACACACTGGATGGATGCTATATTACTAGATAGTATCATGCTATGCTGCCCATAATAACTTTTTCTTCTCTCCACACACACACACGAGCTGCATAGTTTACTACTCCATGAAGCTATATATGCTAATTAAGCTAAGAGACGAACGATATATAAATGACCAGATGGGATGTTTTTAGATTCTAGCAGTACATAAGAGTGCGCGCGCGCGTCGTTTCAGAGCCACAGGCTGGGTAGGCCGAGACCAAGCGATATGTATTTATTTGGGCACCGTCTAAAGCTCCGGCGACTGTTGATGGCAACTGTGTGCAACTTATTGCATATTGCACCATGTAATACAGGTCCACAGTTCCGTCCATGCACGGATCGGAGACGACGACACTTAAATCAGATATGCGCAAGAAGAGGAAAGGAGCTAGCTTTTCATCCATCCATGACCATGATCCATCCATCTCGCTGGCTCAGCTCGATCGCTGCAAGCAACAAGCAGCAGTCACCCTAGAAGGACCAGTGATGATGATGATGTCCTTTTTTCTCTCTCCTTCATCCTCACTACTCCTTCGTTGATGGAGGAGAGAGAGGGAGAGGAGAAGACGACAAGAGGACAAGGACATGGTGGCACTTATGATAGAGAGAGAGAGAGGTGTGTGTGTAGTAGTAGGGCAACCTTTGCTTTTGCTGGTTGCGTCTATTTGCGATAACAATTGGGCACGGTAGCTAGGAAGACGTACGTACCTTGCAGCCAATTAGCTAGCGATGCACGCGACCTCTCACTCCTCACTCTCGTCTGGGCTGCATGCCTGCCTGCCTGCCTCGATCTCTTTCTCTCTCTCTCTCTCACAACGCAACAATCTCTGTGGGTTTTGCAGGGAGGAGCAAGCATGCAGATTTTGACGCAATTGCCATGAAAACAAACAAGATCCCAGAGCATATATATACATACATGTCTCCAGGAAAGTGGCCAATTCAACTATGGCCCTCTCTCTCCGGGGAAAGTGGCAGGCAGAGGCTCATCTATTCATCAGGGAAAGTGGCAGTCAGAGGCTCATCTATTCATCAGGGAAAGTGGCAGTCAGAGGCTCATCTATTCATCAGGGAAAGTGGCAGTCAGAGGCTCATCTATTCATCAGTGAACCGATTCTCCGCTTGCGTTTACGGTTTACGGTTTCTGCAAGCCTATGCCTAGCTACCCTGTGCTCTTTTTAATTTTTGTGTGACGTAATATAATATTAAGGTATAGAAATTTGTTTTGTCCATTGTCCGTTGCTCACACCCCTCTTCTTTTGTTCCTCTCAATCCTTCATCCATCACGATGTGTTAGTTACAGTTTAGAGAGAGTTGCAAAATCTTCACTAGCGCAGCACCACTCATGTCGTGGCCTGGTTAGCCGAGCCCGTGCGCGTCATAGGACACGTGGGTGTGTATGGCTCGCCTTCCACTTCTGTCAATCTTATAACAAGTACACACAATAGACGTCCATTTAATCTAATTAGTCAATTTCTTGTCAATTTATCATGCAGAATTATTAATTTATTCCACCTAGGACTTTTTTTTACCTTGGATTTATTTCATTTAATTGCAGTAAGGATATTGTCGAGGTTTCATATCGTGAGCTAGTAAATTTACGGAGCTTAGCACTCGGAGACTAAGGAATTATACTGGTTCATGCAACCATGCCCTACATCCAGTCAGGAGTGTTTGATCATGTTCTTGAGCACCAAGGACTCAAATGTTTGCAATAGCAGTCACCAATGGGGGGAGAGAGATCTCAAGGAGCTATGCAGGTTTAAGGTGTTTAGAAGAAGAAAGGGAGCCCCAATCTAATCTTACATATCCGAGAGGACAGGGTTGTTATAGAGAATGGTGAAATCCCACATGTTGGTCAGTCCTGGCGTTACCTGGTCCCATCCTCTAATGTTGTCGTTGTCCTGTCGGGGGTCATGGTGAAAGATGCGGGGAGCGAGTTGGGGATTCAGGAAAGAGAGGCTGGGTGAATCGAGTTACCCTGTCCTCTGGTGATATATGAGATACGGACGACCGAGATTGGTCGGGATTAAGCAGGTGGTATGAGTGACAGTGAACGTACGAAGTGACAAATTTTGTCGGCGCATTCACCATATCTTTGGCAATTGTCAGCGACTAATTACACTTCTCTAGACATTGAGGCGAGTTAATGACGATGGATAGTAGGCTAATAAATAGAGAGGCAACCAAAACAATTTGTTAAGACACATTACACGTAATCTTTAATTCAATACATAGATTGATGAACATTAAGATCATTTCATGCTCCTAGATTGCAAATAAATTAAACTAATTAGAACCCGCACTGTCGGAGGATCCCTGCTTGTGCCTCTTTGCTGGAGGCTCATCGTTGTCCTCCTCATCCCCGTCCACCTCCTCCTCGTCCCTTGCCACCTCACCATAGAACTACTTGTCATCTGTCATCTAGGGAGAATTAGGTGGACCGTCTTCGCTTGAGCCCGCCTCACCATCACTCTCCCATAGTTTAGATCTCCGATCCTTCCTCACTTGAGGAATCATTGTCGGCCAGCTTGAAACCTTTCATGGTTCGAGTGGAATTTTGGTTTGGTGTATACGGATTTGGAGTGGAAAAGAAGAGTGCAGGTTTTCAGAGGGTAGATCACGTCTATTTGTACACAAATTGTGAGTGCCTCTTCGATTTCCCAGTGTCAATGAGGATGAATGTTCGTGACACTCCATGGGCGCAAAGTTTCGAGCCTGTGTTACTGGATAGTCGTGCTACCTCACAAATGCCAATGACAAGCAGTCAAAGAAGAGTGTCTTTCCCAGGCCGGCCCAAAAGGCCCCCATAATGGCCATAAATAGTGCCCATAGGTTCAAAACGAAGTGGCGCATAGGTCGTTTCGGCTAGTGGTGTACCCTACTTTCGATAAATGTTGGATCTCTATGATGACCTGATGGTGAAAACACTTTTCACTGTTGGTTGAATTGGGTACTCCCCTACCCCTGGCCTTGGAACTGGTGGTGAAACATTTTCATCGCTGGTTTTGGGAAAAGGACGGTGATAAGTGTGTAGCAGTGCCCATTTCTGTAGTAGTGTAGTAGGGCGAACTCGTCGTCCTGCTATGAATCCAACAAAGGTGGATTTAGGGCAGGAGAGGGCTAGAGTAGGGACATCGAGTGATGGGAGAAGCTTTTGGCAATGGTGGTAATGGCAACAATGCGGCGTGTTGGAGCGGCGGGGAGGCATGTGGAGCGTCGGGGTGGATGAGGTGAGCGCGCATTGCCCTGTTATGCTTTTGTAGAGATATAGAGCGAGAAGAACGACCGGGGTGGAGCTCGGCTTCAACATCGTTAATGGTGCTAGTAGCGTCCATTGCGGTTTAAATACCATTACGAGCGTGATTGAAGGAGGGAGATTGAAGAGTGGCATTACTGGAGTGTGTTGGTGTGGTTGGATTGATGCGGGGTTGAAGGAAGGGGGCGTTTGATTGTGAGCTTGGGCGCAACAATGGTGGAGAAGAGAGAAAGAAGGGATAGATTGGAGGTGGGAGATGATAGGCTGGCCCGCCTATCGGTCAGAGAGGGAGAGAGAGGATCTAGGTTGCTACTGGATGTGGGCCGATGACCTAGGTGGGGAGGAAGGATGGCCCTGGAGGGAAAGAATGGACCAGTTTTGGCCCAAGTACGAAGGGACTTGGTTTGAAATGAAAAAGAAAAAAAAGTGGATTTGGCCCATGACATTTTTTGACCTTTTACAAAATAGTTTTCAAACATATTTTCAAATCTTTTTAAAGCTTGTACAAAACATTAAAACTATATTTTGAAAATTCTTTTAAAGATCATTTGAAAGCACTTTTAGAAAATGTTTTTAAACTATGTTTGAATTATTTTGAACCCAAACTTGAAAACAAAAATAAACTATTTTTGACACCTTTCAAATTTATAAGCTTTTTTTATAAATAGAACAAAACCTATTCGTGACTTAATAGGATTATGTAATTTGTTTTTCACTCAAATTAAATTTTGCAACCAGCATGTATGAATGCAAAAATCCAATACATCAAAATGTAAAAATTTATAAAATCATATTTTTCCTCTTTAAATTGAAAAAAGTTATAATAAATATTAGAAAATTTTAGAAAATATTAAAATTATTTATTTTGTTTAGTGTTTTCTATTTACTACCATAAACCGAAATTTTAGGGTGTGACTGCTCCTGAGTCCCCGGGTTGACTGGGCATGGTTGTTTAGGGACTCAAGGTCAGTCGATGTTCTTATTATCGGGTCAACACAGGTACCCTAGGTACACATGCTCGTCAGATGTACTAAGCACAGTTAAATCCAACAAAGATAGCTAGCTCAGGTGACCACGTACCCAACAAGCTGTACATCCCATTACAACGTACATGTATGTGTTTGCTAGTATTTAAACATTATGACAAATGTATACTTTGTGGTCTTTTTCAAGACAACCAGTATGTTTTTATGTTCCAAAACTAATCCCGTTAGTCACAATTAAGTGACTACTAATTTTTGTTACAAAATATTTGTAAAATGTAGCAACGCCCTGATTCCAAATATAAGTCGTTTAAGACATTGAAACGGTCTACAAGATTGAGGTTTGACTAGCAATTCTATGAGAAATATAGTATTCAAACATATATAAATAATATATTATGAAACTAAATATAATTGGGGTAACTAGTCTCTTAGTTTTATGTTGTAAGTCTGTTTAGAGCAGATTCGTGGTCTCAAACCAAGGATAAACATTGTCAAACCTTTGAACAATAATGACCATCAAGAAGGAGATCACTGAGCCTCAAGAAGCACCAAACCGTCAAGATGATAGCAATCACCAAGAGTAACAAGTTTTGACTTCCACTTGACCAAGAACCAACCAAAGAGCTCAAATGATACACACTCTTGCTACTCTCTCTAGCACCAATGGCTACTATTATCCTCACATTTGGTCCATATATATTCCGCCATATCTGATCGATGCACAACGTATAGCTAGGGAGAAAGTAAAATATGCTTTTAAGGGCACATGCTCTTTGTTGTGTACTTACATGGTATGTGAATAATGGAGATACGTATATATGCATAGCAGGAGAGAAATAATGATGTGCGCGTACTCCATGCACATCCAATATATAGTCCACAACAAGAGAGTTGTGCGCCCTTGTGAAGGAATAAAAAACAATAGAGCCACTAATGCCGAACTGTGAAGCTACCGCGCGCGAGTACTAGGATCGGAGCAGCTAATAAAGGTACAGGTACACTGTTATGAACCTTGCATTGCGTATAACTAGCTGGATGAGAATATGAAATGCACGGGTTCGATCGAATCTGCGCTGCTGGCCCGTGCGTGCATTCAGATCAATGCAGCAGCTCTCCTGTACGCCTGTGTGCGGCTGACCTGCTGTGCTGGCCGCCTGCGCCCAGCGGGACCAACAGCACATTATTACAGCACTACAGTATCTAGTTCTTCTCTCTTGTATGTATACTCCTACTTGCATGAGATCATGCATTCAGCAGGTTCCATATGATGATGAAGAGGAATGAATTCTTTCTTCCTCAGGTGAGAAGAGATCGAACCAGCAGAGACCAGAGAGAGATAATCGATGTTGAAGGAAAAGGCCAGCCGGCGCAACGCAAGAAAGCAATGCAACAGTCATGGATCTGGATCCGGCCTCTCCCATATGCATGCATACGGCCGGTCTTCGCTGCTACCGCCAGTTCACTCTGACCAAAAGACATGGGCTGCATGCATGCAAACCAATGCAATGCAGTATGCAGTGCAGGCAGAGGCAGCAGAGAGATGCCCCATCAGGATTCAGAGGATGGAGAAAGAGACATGCAGGCAATACACAGCGCAGTATCATCCATCTACTAATCACTTTCCACTCCATGCATCTTTCTTGCCGACGACCCTTCTCACTCTCCTCTCGCTCCCTCAGATCACCATGACTGCCTTCTCCATACTAGCGCTAAAGAAAATTTAAAGCTACTAAAAAAACTAGGCGGACACTTACCTTTTTTTCTTTCTTCGTCTAATAGAAATCGCGGCAAAACTTTTACCATCCTTTCTAAAAAAAATAAAGCCATTATAGGAGTGGTTGTAACTCCCTCGCGGACAAATGGCGCTACAAAAAGGAAAATTTTGGAAGTTGATACACAAATAGCTAGTGGCATCATTGGCCAAAATAGCTGCAAAATAAATAAATTCATAAATTTTTCAATGAAGTTGTATGAAGACAAAATTTATATAAAAATTGTAAAGATCGACGAGATCTAAAATTTTGTAATTTACGACCTTCTCATTTAAGATAGTTTAGGAGCCCAGATATATATTAAGTTCTCATATTTTGAAATTTGATTTTTTTTTTCAAATAATCTCATATGGAGTCATACCCTATATAAACATAAAAGTTGTAGTGCTCGACAAGATCTTTATATTCCAAAATTTCTGATTTAATATTGTTTAGAAGCCAAAACATTCAAAACAATAATATTCGTACATATATATGGGTGGAACGGTGCCAACTAGAGAGGTAATACTCACTTGAAAAAAGTAACATTAGGGGCCGGGGAAGAAAAAATTAAAAGCTGAAATAGGAGCTACACTAAACTTTTTGATGGTATATATAGGTCCAACATCTTTGGTAGAAGCGTGCACACATAGGGAATTGTCTCTATAATAAGCAACCATGCATGACTAGCGGTGAAGACTCTTGACGAGACTCTTGCTAATATTCATGACAGCACCTAAATATTGTCAACAGCACGCAGGCGGTATATAGCTCAATAGCTGCATAATCACATGCATATATAACTTGTTGTGGTTCATTCTTTTTCAAAAACTCACTTCATTATTATGAAACAAGAGCATTATATTAACTTAGGTTCAAATGAACATATACATTTTACATGTGCTAGCTACTGTCGTCCTCAATCTCAATTGCTCGATCATCGTCCCTTGCTTATTACTTGCTCAGCTTGGAGCTTGATGTTAATAATTAAGCTGCTAATAACAAGTCAAAAATTGAGTTGACAAGTGAATAGAGTGGCTAATCAGGGTGTGACTACTATTTCCATCGATGGATATATTGTATACTCAGGGGCAGATCCAAAGGGAGGGCTGGGGGGCGCTCCAGCTCCCCCTACGGTTGGTGCATCAATGGAAATATGGGAAGGGTGAGGGAGAAGAAGAGGTGGAGGAATGAAGAAAAATAGAGAGAGAGAGGAAGAAGAAGAGACCAGCCCCCCTCAATCCTGTCCTGCATCCGCCACTGTGTATACTAAGGGTCTGTTTGGCATGGTTTTGGCTCCAGCAATAGTTTCTACAGAGAAGATAAAGGAACAAACACCAAACCTTTTTTTTGGGAAAAGGTAATTTTCTGATGAATATTAGAAGAGATCGTCGTTTTTAGATAAGGAGTGAGAGCTATACAAAATAGCTCATCCTCAAATGCTTCCACTTCGCCGGAGGAGCACTTAAAGAGAAGTCGTGCCAATCAAATCCTGAAGCAAGCACTGTACGTGCTGGTGGCCTCCTCTGTTTTCCTTGACTTGTCACATCGTCGCCGTCCATGGTCGACCGGCCGGCCGGCCGCCTGAGGGTACGTTGAACCTGATGTGCATGTCCTATTACTGCACGCATGTAATACTAGCTTTTACTCAGTGGTAGTTCCTCTGCACTGCAAATGTATTGCTTGCACGTGTAGCGCCCAATCGCAAGTCGGGTCTACCACTGATCTTCATGTCGGTTGGCAGCTAACAATATCACCACAGGCGATATATAATACAATCTGCTTGCCCTGATTATATATTTCTGCTCACAGTTCTCTTGACGCCATGGCTAATTTAGGATTGGGCAATGCGGCAGACAAAAGCTTGAGTAGTGTTAGTGTGGCGCCATGGCTAATATATAAGATTGTGTGTACTACAGCTCTTGCTTACATACAACCCCCAAAGGCTATGTTTTTTTTTGTTATTTTGTTGTTTCTTTCTGCTTCTATCCATAGAGCTTTGCATTGCCCTAGCCCCGGCCCCGCCCCGACCACGAAGATAGAATTATGTTAATATTATATCTCACTGCTATAAAAACGATTTTAGAAGATAGTGCCTTTTATGTTTAGAGGCGATCTAAATACTTTGGTGTCTCCCAAAGTGTCTACTCAATTTCTCATTTTAAGTGGTAGTCCAATAAAGTTTGTCTCTATACATTGATTAACGGAGGCGGACCTCTTAAGAGACCTGCCTCTAAAAATGGTCATAGGCGGACCTCTTAAGAGATCGCCGCCTCGGGCGAAGCCCATTACAGTGTGCATGGCTCACCTCAGCCCGGTATCAAATCCATAGTAAAGTGAGGAAATCTTATGTTCTCTATTCTTATATTGCACGTATATTAAAAATTCATGGACACATTTAGTACAGACAACTAACAAAAAAGATTGTTTAGTCTCTTGTTTTATTTTCTAACAAAATACTTTTAGATACTCCCATGTCCGGGTAAGAATGCAACTCTCAGATTTGGAGAAAAATTTAGTGGGCAAGCAAAAAGACCAATGTAACGCCTACCATTATCCTCCCCATCGCATCTCCACCTTCGACCACCACCTCCTCTCCTCCACTTTTGCTGCCATCATCTCACGCCACTCCCATCCCTCATGCGCCGCCTTCCTCCCTCACTGACCCGCCCTCCTACGCCAATGTTGCCGATGTCGGCTCCTCCTCCCCACGCTCTGCATCCTTGCCCTTTGATCCTTCGCGTCGTCGAGATCGATGTGTGCAGCGACCTCAGGGTACTCCCTTGTCGTCGTCTTCGACCTAGAATCCGAGGCTTAGGCCATCGTGACCTCGCTTGTCCACGGATCTGCCACCACCTAAGTCTCCCACCTCGTTACCAGCATCCACTGAGGGAGACCGAGGCTCAGCATACTGCCACCTTGCTCATCCATGGTGTGGGGCGTGGGCGACAGCGACGGGTTGTGGGTGATGACAAGTGACATCTTGGCCAAAGCAATGTATAGACAGGAGTTGAGGCGGCCAGCGGTGTCGCAAAGTTGGGGCAGGAGGTGCCAGTGACGAAGCTAGTATTAAATTTATGGTGGTGCACAACGTTAACAGCAGTGTAGAAATATGTCTTCTTTCAACTGATTTATATGGTCAAAATAAGCTACTTAGTATTAAATATTTTTTCTTGCCTGGTGCCGGTGCACCACCCAAACTCAACGTGGGTTCGCCCCTGGAAGGCGCCGCTCCCTCAAGCTCTAGTGTTGCAATGGCCTTCTTCCTCGGTGGTGCCTTGGTGTCTGCCACCCCCTCCTTCTCCGTCGCAACAATCATCTCTTCTGCATGCATGTATGGGCTTCAATTCAGTCTAATCGGATCATTGGACCCATGATTATTCTACCTATCATTAATCATTGCAAAACCACTTACATCAATTATTAGAATCCCATATATACTACCTCCTTCCCAAAATAAATTAATTTTAAAATCATCTAAAGTCAAACTATCTTAAATATAGAAAAGAGTAATGCCATCTATGATACCAACTAAATACAATATAAAAATATATTTCATGGTATATATTTAATAGTACTAATTTATTACTATAAATATTAATGTTCTTATAAATTTAACTTAACTTAAAATAGTTTGACTTAAGATAAAAGTTGATTTATTTTGAAACGCCAGCATCGAAGTGTAAGGTAGCGTTTGGTTACCATAAGATTTCAATAATCCGGATAAAGAAATATCAGAATCCTAGAATCTCGTTCAAATATGTTAGGATTCTAATGAATTTTAACATACATTCACAGAATTTAATAAAGTTACATCAGATTTTTTTTATCTGGATTCTTAAATTAATTAGGATCCAAACGGGAGCTAGGTGTAAACAAGAATAGGCGGTGATCTCTGCATTGCAAAGTAGTCAGAGTCAGTGGTCCGATGTGACTCATCAAGCGACAAAGGAACTGCCACATACGGTAGGAAGATGTACATGTAGCCAATTGGCCCTCTTCTATGGCTGTGTTTAGTTCCTCAAAAAAAAAAATACTGTGCAAACAAAAGATTCCTCGTCACATCAAACTTGCGATACATGCATGGAGTACTAAATGTAGATGAAATCAAAAACTAATTGTACAGCTTGGTTGTACTTTGCGAGACGAACGTTTTGAACCTAATTAGTCAACGATTGGACACTATTTACCAAATAAAGCCAAAACGTGCTACAGTACTTTTTTTACACCTTTTCGCGGAACTAAACACACCCTATTTCTCTCTCACTCTCTTGTCTGTGCTGCATACCGGCCTGCATCTCTCTCGCGCAGTCACACACGACACGACACGATCTCTGTGGGCTTTAATTTGCAGAGAGAGGAGCAGTGAAGCAAGCACATGCATGCACACAGCTTTTGACGCATTTCGGCATTCGCCATCAAAACAAACATAATCCCAGAGCATGCATATGTGGACCATGATTTTTATGTTGGGATACACAACTCCATCCAGTCACAAAAATTACTATATTTTTATTACAGAATATCTAATTATAAAAACATGGCAAAGGTATACTTTGTAAAAGTTTCTTTCGAGACAAATTTAGATCAACTAGTACAGTGCCCGTGCTAACGCCACGGCTTAATTTCAGGGATGCATACGAAAACAAACAAACGATGATATTTTTTTTTCATAGTTCAAGTTTCACGAAATTGTATATGACTATGTATATAAGTAATAATTATGCCTGTGGGGTAACGCTATGGTAAAATACAAAATAAAATTTGTAAAAAATAAAACGTGCAATTCGATTCATTAAGATTCACGTCTCATATTTTGTATAACCAAATATTTTTGTCGGTCTCTCACTTACAAGCGGAGCCGGCTCATCAGCCTCACAGCTTGCTTCTTCCTCTCGCGGCAGTTCTATCTCTCGCCGCCTGGCGCTCGCCGGCAGCCCGGGAAGGAGAGGGCGAGGCCACGGCGGAGGTCGCGCCCACGCCCGCGAGGCGGCTGCGGAGCGCGCGCCCACGCTGCCGCGCTCCCTCCATGAGCGCCGCCCCTGCTCCCTTCATCACGAGCTAATACTCTATGACATGCATGAAAGATAAAAAATGATACTTATATGACATGAGCAAAGAAATGTCAACTAATCATGCATTATCACTAAGGCCTTTTCACAATTGGCCACAGATCACTAATACTTTATCAGAATGCAAGTGGCCAGTGCAACGGAGACGTACATTAGTTGATAGGACATTGTTGTGCTTCAACATTGTCTGCCCCTTCGGAGATTGCCAGATGATCTGCCATTGTAGAGGTAGAGTCAGGTTGCAGCTGAGCTTTGATATCATCAGGTATCTCTGAGTGGCAACCACCTTTACCAAGTTGAATCACGTCATCATCTGTACCAACAAATTTGTCAGCAGAAGACTCTAACGGGCTCAATGTTTCCCAGGCAACCAAGGCAAAGATGGAGTCTGCATTTGCCTGCATGTCCATTCTGCTCTCCATGCCTCCCACTAGTCCATGATTGATTCCTGCGCTGGGGTCACTTGGTTGTCCCTGAGAGCGACACGGATGTACCACCATATCTACTGAGAGTAGGAGCAAGATACGACTATGTGATCTATGGATTCATGCTCTTGGTCATAGAAGAAGCATTGGTCGTTCGCCTCTAGTCCGTGTCGATGCCTTCGATCGGGCGTCTAGTGCCTACGCTTCAGGGCAAGCCAAAGGAATAGTTTGACACAAAGGGACACCCATGTCTCCTAGATCAAACTACACCCAGTCATCAAGGGACTTTGAGTTGGTGGTACTTGTTTGGAACTTTGGATATTGAGTTCTCAAGTCCAAGGAGAAATTTATAGGTCTAAGCTTAGCTGGTTGTTTGAAGAATTCTCTCTAAGATGAGAACCTATACTCTAGTCTTCACTGGTTGGATCACAACAATGATGACACACTTGCATGCCATATTTTCTTGGAGCTATTTGGGGGACCTCTCGTCCAAGTGTTACTGCATTGACACAATAACGATTAAGTTGTGTGTTGTATGTTGTGACATGATATATGTTGTCATGACATCCTTTTTTTTTTTTTGCTTTTGTTTTTATACGCTATGTGCGCATCTTAGCTAAGCAAAGACCTAGTTTATGGGTCATATATAGTATGATTGTGTCAGCTTGATGTAATTTCTAAGATTAAGAAAGTTTCCCTTAAAAAAAGATATGCCCGCTTTATTGGCTAGTTTTCTTTTTTTTTTTAAGTTGACTAGTTTTCCCTTTTTAATAAAAATTTGATTTTTCCCGCTTTGATTTCAATGTGAATATTATGCAAAGCCACGCAAAGCTATGTCTAGTCATCGCCCACAAATATGGAAATGTCAAAACTGTCTTATACTGTAATTTTGGACGGAGCAAGCAGGGATTTATATATCCTCTCTCGTCCTGTCTTGTTGTATAGTATAGCGCACTGTGGAGTGGTGATGGGCAATTTGGCAGTGGCAGTTGGGCAGGATTGAATTTAATGAAAAGAAAAGAGACTATACTATACACATAAATTATTCAGCTGATCTATCGGAATTATTGGCACATGTATCCAATTGTTGGCGAATGGCAAGCAATGCAATCATGCATGCATGCATGAGACTACGAGAGCGGTGGCGGCGAGGCGACGACGGCCTCCTCGATCCGGCCGGCCGTCCGTTTGCAACGGGCGAGACGACGGAGGGAGTTGCACTGGTTGGCGTGGCACGTCGTCGATCGTCCTGGCGGCGGCAAGACGAACCGCCGGCGGTGGATATATGGATATGGGTCCGCGCGCTGTTAACCTCAGAAGAGAAGGCAAAGGTTGAATGTGGGCTTTGATTTGTATATGGGTCGATAACTTTTCTTCGAGGCCTGTCAGCGGACGTGCTGGGCCGGCCCATCTACTATACCTGTACGGGCTAGAAGAAAAGGGCAAAAGATCCTTAAAAAAAGAGGAGAAGGAAAGGGCAAAATGTCTCGGTTCCAACAAATTATTTTTCACGTCAGTTTTTATTGTCATTTTATTCTTTCTCTCCGGAAATTTCTATTGTCATAGTAGTACATGTTATGTCAACCGATAACTACTGCTTCCGCTACTTTTATTCGAATCTGGTTTGTAATAACTATGTTTAAATTCCGATGTATTTTATGCCGCGAACTTTTATGTAACTTATGATAGTGACCGCTAAACTTAGTACGATCTTGGCTGTTATGTGAAATGATTTGAAATCCGTCGAGATTTCACGGACTACCGGTTTATACGGGCTTAAGTTTGTTAAATTGTCCTCCCGTTGGATGATTTTCCTACTTAATCTCGTATAATTAGGCGGTTCTGTTACAAATATAAAGACCAGACCATTGTAATCTATAATTAAATTTATTTTTATTTTTTATAAAAAAATGTGGGCCACCATCTCTCCTCCGGCTTCCCGGAAACGGAAGCGGAAGCGGTGGGCCAAGTCCACCGTCCACGCCCCCCTCTCCAAGAAACCCCAAACCGATGGCCGGCTGGCACTGGGCCCACAACGCGCACCCGGAGACCCCACTAGGGCCGTCCGATGCCGCCCACAGGACGCAATGGACGGCCCGATGCGGCGCCTGCCCGTCGCTACATGTACGCGGGAGTCGCACCCAGGGCTGCCTCGCTCGCTCTCCCCTCTCCTCGCCCACCGGAAACCAAGAGGGGAAAGCAGGAGCCGACTGCCCACACCACCCACAGGAACGCCGCGGGAGGAGGAAGACGCCGGCAGCGGCGGCGGCTTCAAAAGGCAGGGCGCGGTTATCTGCTTGCCTATCTCTCACTTCCCCTCATCTACTACTGCCTTTAATTTACCCGGAAGAGTAAACAAGAACAAGAGGAAGAATTGTTGTGTTGCAATCCAATCCGTTCCGCCGCTACCTGCCGCTTGAGGTTGACTGACTATCTCTACCCGATCTTCCGCGTGCGGGGTCCGATGACCTACCACTGGTACTGCTTACCTCCTTCCCCTTCCCTTTCCCCTTAATTTGGTTTCCTGTTGCTACGATTTAGCTTCCATCTGCTGTTGCTCCTGTTATGTAGTATGCTAGTTCGGATCGATTGAATTGAATTAAGCTTTTCCGTGCCAAAGCGGCGATCTTTTAGTGTTTATTAGATGTATTAGTTAGTTAGTGTCGCCCTGGCGGCGTTTCTTTTCTGCTGTGTTATTGTATATATACTAGTTGCTTGTTGTTCCCACCCCCACAGTTTGTGCTGCTAATACGCTATCTTTACCTGTCATCATGCGTTTGCCGCCTCATGGTAGGATGAACAACATTCTAGACCAATTTCTTTTGATATACAAGCAAAACAATAGGGAAGCGATTCCAGCACCCAATGATGAATTATGAACGATTCTACTGCGCTTGTTCATTTATCGTCCTAGGCATGACTCTAGCAGCGCTGACTTAATACATGATCTGGCTAGTAGTATGCAGTCTTTGAACAGCGCCCCACTGATTATATTTGTTAAGTGCACAACTGATTTGAAACTGTTTTTTTAATCAGACAAGTGATCTGTAACTCAGCGAAGTATATCTTTTCTATTTACTGTAAGTACTAGGACAGTCTGGTCATCAGCGTGCAACTGTTAATTAGCAAACTAGTGCAGTACAAGTTCTAGAAAAGTGTTTCAAAAGTTTATTGTTGAATGCTACAATTCTGGCCTAATGAGCATAACAAGCTTTGCACATCAGGGCCTCAAGGGTCGTCATCATCTATCTATATTTGAGGTTCTTGCATCAACATGACGAGGTGCTTTTACACCCATCAAACTGTTACGGGGGTGGCGCTGTGGCTATCATTTCTGTAGGCAAACGGCCACAGATAAGGGCCAATGATATGAAGGGCCTTTTTTTAACAACACAGACATGCTGGTAATGTTTATTGCGGCAGCAGGGTTGGCTTTGGTTTCTCTCTGTTATTATCTTCTGCTGCCTCCTTGTGTGGCTGCATCAGCCATCAGCTCTACCAGGAGCAGCAGTATCCAGAGATATGGTGTGAAGCACACACAATTCTACTCTGCGCGGGGTAAAGAATCACTCTGGCAGAGTTGTTTTACTAGTCATATTCAGTTTGCAAACAAGAAAACTCCCTGGACTCAATTAAGCATCGATAACTTTTTAACATCAAATAATATGGGCACTGGGGAAAAAGGTCTTTACTTACTTTAGGAAGAAATAGCAATATGTCAACAAGGAAAGTTCCAAAGTTAATAACTCATGCATTTTCTGCCCTCTAACTATAATTGTAAATAAATGTTTATGCACAACACTTTCATTCTCTCCTCTTGTTTTCTTCGTGTATTTATTTCATTCATTTTTATTTCCCCCTTCTTTTTTCCTTTTTGGTCTCAGGTCCATTTCACTTACCGTTTTGGATAGCGTGGCTCGTTTTGGAATTAGCTTTATGCTAACAGAATCTAGGTATCATTGGCTAGATTAAGCTAACTGCTTGACTTAGTAGTGTATAAATCTGTAAAGAAAATTACCTGGTTTGGGTTGAGTCTCTATAAAAGAAATGGAACAGAGGAACGTTCTGGCATTGGGTGAACATGTTCTGAAAGCTATTGTTCGCAAGCGAAAGCATGAGACTGCTATGGAGCACCCTGAAGGCAATGATGTGATGGTGTTCTCTCAGCATGATCCAAGGAAACACCCTGTGACATTTGATGACAGAGCTAAATGTAAGAAGTCTAAATTAATTTCCTGTGGGAGTGGAGCTATATTGGAGTCATATTGGAACTTTAAGACAAGTGGGCTGCCTGTGCGTGTGCTTTTCTACCAACATGGTGACTGGAGTGATTTTCCAGAGGATGTTGTCAATCTAGCACAACAGGACTTCCAGTTGAAGAGGCCAATTACTACTGCTGTGTTCCAGAACAAGCACATCCTGTTGGACTTCGTTCACATGATTTGCATAGATTATGAGATGACCATAGACAAACCACTAGCATGGGTTGATGATCATGGCAAACACTTCTTTCCAGATTTATCTGCTGGACTGTACACATCTAAACCATCTCAGCATGAGAAAGGTGAAGCTGATGAGTGTGATGGAATGTCAAGTGTAGCTGAAAGCTCAAGTTCGGTATCTGTTGGTGAAGTAGTTTCTCATGGTAAGAGGATCAATAATATTGCAGAGGACAACCTGAAAGCACATAACAGGCTGCATGAAGCTGTTGGTGAAAATAATTCAGGTCCTTCATTCCATTTGAATGAATATTTTAGTGGAACCATACAAGCTACTGGCGAGCCAAACAATGGTCCACTTGTTGATTCAGCTGTGCAGAATTTGTTGCTCAAAGGATTAGGTCAGCCTTTTAGCGAGAAAGATATTATTGGTATCTATAGAACACCACTGCTAGATCAGCGATGGCAAGTTCGTTGTGGTCTCTTCCAGAAGGAGGTCGAAGAGACCAGGAGTCGTCGGGGTAATGCAAATGTGTGTTATGCTTGGCTTCCTTGCTCAAGATATACCATGGAGCAGATGACGATGCGAGGTGCTCTGGAAACTGCAAAGCCTCAGAAGGGGTCCAAGTTTGGTGTTGGGACTTGTCTTGCTCCTGCAAACTGTTCAAATTCATGGTAAGCATCTTTTCTGTTTCAGGAAAAAAAAATTCTATGTGTGCTCCTTCTCCTATGTTATACTCACCTCATGTGTTGTCTTTAGGTCTTCAGTTCTTCCTTTCCTATTTTTCTTCATTGCAACTACTAGTTTAGAACTTTACCTTTGCTACTGGTGTCCTTTTTCTCTTACTTCGAGTGACCAATGCTTCTTGTAGTCTTACTTGAAGTTTATTTACAGTGCCAGATATACTGATTTTCAAGAAGATGGCATCATCAGAATGATGCTGTGCCGTGTAATAATGGGTAATGTTGAGGTTGTTTTGCCTGGATCAAAGCAATTCCAGCCATCCAATGAAAGTTTTGATAATGGTGTGGATGATCTTCAAAATCCACAGAATTACATCATATGGGATGCTAATGTGCATAAACACATCTATGCTGAATATGCTGTTATTGTCAAAGTACCTCCTGTGACCAATGGTACTAACCTGGATCCCTCCCCCCCTGCCACACACACACACACACCACCATTTTCCTTCTGTGTTGTTATTTGGCCAAGAGAATTTATTTGGTACTATTGCAGAATGTTTGGTCTTGAAGGATAGCGTGCCCAACATATCTGAGATCATAAGTACTGGTTCTCCAGACAATCTAACCAAGGTATGCTTCTTGGGGTTCAGCTTGTGTGGATGTTTATAGCTCAAGTTCAGCATCCTTTATATGGAGCAGCACATGTATGCCTAATATGTGTTGCATGCTGCACATCTCATAGTCATAGCACATATTACCTGAATGGAGTAATTTATAACATGATACTATGGTGTAAAATGATGTGTGATCACATCTCCTTTCTATCATTTGCTTCCCTTATTTTATTGCCAAATCTTGAACCAACATATAAATAGGTTGTCAATGGTTAACCTTATGGCAGATATCATTTATCTAAGTCTTCGAAATTTAAATTCGCTTTATTGGCAGTCCCAATCCTGTAGTTACCTTGTGTACTTGTTAAATTGGTTGTTTTAATAGTGCTCTACATATAGTGTGAATAAATGGCATAATTCTCTAGTTTTAATGTAAGTAAGAAATTTAGATGCATGGAAGGGCATAATTTCCTCGTAGGAAATGGAATGCTGTCAGTACTATTACTCATGGAGTTCTGGAAAAGTGGGGATGTTATACACTCACTATGTTGACAAAACATGTAGTTTGTTCTGTGCTTCTTGGTCATAGTCGTATTCTTAGGTTGATGAGAACTATTGGAATGATAGTGTTGAGTGAAATTAGAAACTGATGTGATGAGTTACGTTTTCAAGAAAGCTGCTACATAGCTGAATAGCTAATCATGTAAATTCTAACTGCTGAGCTTAGCTGAAGCATTGTTTTGATTTGGCAATTTCCTTGTTACTTCCATCTTTGTCATTCTGTTCCTTGTTTGGTTTGATCAGGAAGATAGGTTCCAAACCTTGGCACCTTCTGGTGTTGAACAAGAAGCACCTAAGCTGGGGCATGCTCCAAGGGCTCCCTCCTCACCATGGATGCCCTTTTCAATGCTTTTTTCTGCCATTTCCACAAAAGTGCCTCGTTCAGACATGGACTTGGTCATCAGATACTATGAAGAATTTAAGGTTGTAATTGTCCCTTTTCCTCTCTTTTGAGGTTTCGGGCTGCGTTCAGCAATATGCTTGTGGCATGCTAACCATGGTGTGCTTCTTAATTTTGAAACAGAGGAAAAGGATGAGCAGGAGCGACTTGGTGATAAGGATGAGGCAGATAGTCGGAGATAAGATATTGGTTTCTACAATAATGAGGCTTCACCAGAAGGTATCTTTTTTCTTTTCCTTTGGTTGTGGCTTATCATGTTCATCGTTGAAGCCGTTATGCATACACAGTCAAGGTTTGAGGGAGTAACTGCATATCAGCTTATGGTTACATTGCATACACGATTCATCCATTGCAATTTAAATAGTTGTGAGTAGAAGGAAGCTGACAAGGTCGATAATGGCTTTTGCAGTCCCCACCGATGCCAGCAGCTGGGCTACCAAGAGCGCTCGGAAGGGGGAAGAGGGAGTAACCGAGTAAGATTTGTTTAAGCCTTGTCTTTTGAGAAATATAGAGTACAGATGCTTTGTCGACATGGCCAGACTCAACGCGTCGATGGAGTCAAAAAAAAAAAAAAAAAAAAAAGAGGAGGGAGATGAGCAACTGTTGTAGTATAGTCTCAGACTCAAAAAGTATTTTTAGGTCTTGACATACTAAAACTCAGATAAACATTACTCTGAGTAGTGTGTTTCCGCTGGTCGATTGCCTCTGTGAAATCCGGACAGCAATCAATATGCCTTGTGCTTCTCATCCTGTACTCCTTTATTTTATTTTACTTGCTTTTTTTCACCGTTTTATTTTTGTTTTTTTTTTTTGCGATGGCAAATGGACTGCCTGCCCCTTTCAGCTTCTTCCATGCTTCATCAGTTTTGTTTCTCTCGTGCTAAATGTTCAGCTTGCTGGTTCATGTACCGTCAGATGGAACACAGTAGTCTGGTGTTTTCCTTGCCTGAATAACGAGCAGTGATGCAAGTACTATTGTTGGTTTCATTCTATGGGTCTCACTGAATCGATCTGAATCAAAACTTGTTTTTGTAAGGCATTAGGATGCTGGAAAGTCATTTTTGGAATTATGCTTTGCTTATTAACTTATATCTGGTAAATTAATTCTGGTATGTAACGAAATCTTATCCAGGCAGAATTTCTGGATACAATTTTTGGTTATTGCGCTACCATACACGTCCCAATACTTGGCCATTGCACAACCAGCTGGTGGACAATAATACTTGAACGTTGACGTGCCAAAAGATGGAGAGGCCATAGTGTCATTTTCAGGCGTGGCTGTGGCCGGGACAGTGGCAGCAGGCACCCCGCCGGATAAAGCTAAATAAACGCTAATGCTTATCCATTCATCACTCACTAAGTTGCGTGTTCACGAGGTTAGTGTGGTGGTGTTGTCATTCTCATTCATGCCTATAGGTAAAGACTTCATACCGGTCTCTTCGGAGACATCCGATAACCCTGCGGCCGTTTTTTCGGCGGACGACACACAGAGGAACTCCGGCTGCCGCACAGGCGCTCCCGGCGGCCGTGCGATTACCTTTAACATGTGTAGACATTATACTATAGAAGAGTATGATTTAAAATACAGTGGTAGCAAAGGCTACTACAATTCTTCTTATATTTATAACCTATAAGAATATCTTTCAAAATATATATAACCTAAGAATCTATTTGTAGCCGTCTTTGTTTTTTCTCTTCTTATTTCAGGAAGCTTTTATGATGACAACTTCGCAAATTGAAGAGCTACCTTTTGAGTTACTATCCTCTAAGGATTACACTTTTGCTGAAAAAGACATAGTATAACAATGTTATACACTCTATAGTCCTAAATTGAATAAGAGTTCAGGAACTGCTAATAAAAACTAGAGCCCTTATCCAATCTACTAATGCTGGAATTGTAGTTAAGAGTATTTTGGTGTAAATTATAATAGCTAGCCACGGATAGAGAGAGCTCTCGAAGCATTTTGAGTTTTGACTACCTCACCAAATCATCATCCTGTAGGGCATGATGTTTATTGTTTGTATAAGACGAAAACATGCTCTGGAGTCTGGACATGACGCTTATGCAGAACATATCAAGATCGCCTAGACTTGTCAAGCACTATTTTGGAGTATGTCTCATTAGCTTGTTTGCACCAGCAGCAATATCTTGTATCAACTAATCAACATGTTTTCGCCGAAAAACACTGGCACAGTTCAATGCAGTAATGCACTACTCCACTCGTCTGTCTGCCTGCTGCTTATCAAGATCTGGAAGGGCCAGACACAAATTTGATCATCAGAGAACTTTTCTTGATCATAAGGACAGGGTAATTAAGGAGGGATCAACAGTGTATTGGACAATTTAATCAAGCAGAAAGAGACTACTCATCTAAGTTAAATCTTCAAAAAAGAATAGTGTTTTTTTCCCACCACGGGAAACCCAGATTTCATTCCTTGAAAGCAACGAAATTACAGAGTTTACAGCCATTACACCAATCACCCAGGGATCAAGAGCAAGGTGACCAAAATAGCTAACATACCATTCAGCTTACATAGCACCAGCATTAACAAGCGCAGACACTACAAAAGCAAAGCAGGTTACAGCACTCAGGCTATTCTCAGATCCTTCGGAACCCAGCTCGAACAAAGGTCTTTGTCCTTTATCATTGGCTGCTCCTTGCTTGCTTGCGCTTGTTAATGGAAATAGAGAGCATTGGTCTTAAAGATTTCCACACCTTGCTCCACTTAAGGGATGAGGTCCTCGTTTTGGAGCTCTGGCAAATATGAGAGAAAAGAACACATCATGCATACAATCTTAGTAGGAGACATCACTCGTTTTCCTTGAAAGCAAACAGATGCTTTCATCTGAATTCCAAATGTATGTGTCATCTGAATTCCAGAGTTGTGGGTTTGGGGGCAAGTAGGCGAACCATAAACAAATGTATGTATCATCTGAATTCCAAAACACTAATATTACAAGTTACTCTACTCTGCATCAGTGAAGAGAATGAATGATGAAATGGCCATGGGTAGCTAGTTTTCTTGTGCCAATCAAACGAGGCATAGTAACTTGCACATGCTCAAAATACAATGACTTGCAACAGCATCCGAAAAAGATAGTCATATGTAGTTGCTGGACAACGCATAAAAACCAATCACACAATACTAGCATATGAAATGGATGGATTGGCAGAACAGAAGGGGCTACTTACTCACTCACCGTGACATGGGCAACTCAGAAGATGCCGCGGCTGCGAGCAAGCTCGAGGATATCCTCATGACCGTTGGTTGGAAGAGGAGCGGTGGGGATCATGAGCACGATCCTGACGAGAGGGTCGAGTTCGGGGCTGGGGCTCGGAGTCTGAGGCGGAGGCGGAGACGGAGACGGAGTCGAGATCTTGGCGCCGGCTCTCACCTTCCTCATGCAGACCCTAGGCTTCCGCGGCCGGCTATCCGAGGAAGAGGAGGAAGCGGAGGAAGGCTGGGTCTGGGTGAAGGGCATGGAGCACATGGCGATGCCGTCGTCCCCCTCCCCCGCCCCCGCCTGACCTCGCTGGCTTTGGCGCTGCCTCTGCGGGTCCTTCTGTGTGAGAGGCGGCGTGCTGAACACGTGGGGGGCCTCCTCCTCCACGCCGCCGCCGCTGCCGATGCAGCGGGGGCGGGCGAGGAGGTCCGCCTGCGAGGCGGAGAGATCGCCGCAGTCCGCGTCCAGAGCGGAGCCGGAGGCCATGCCGCCGAGGCACCAACGGAAGAAAGTTGGGAGATTGGGAACCGGAGGGAGAGGGAACCGCCTTCATGCGCCTCCCATGTCGACCGGCCGGATGGGAAGGAGGCGACTCGTCCTAGCGGACGTCAAAATCTCACAACCGCGTTGGATTCCGTCAAGGTCCGCGGACGATGGACGAGGGAGATGTTACGCGGCGCGGCGGGGACTAATTGAATTCTGCGCATGCCCTAGTCTAATCATAGGCTATTACATGATAGATAGAATTTCTATATGAACATTTCCTTTTTCTTTCCATTCCATTTTCTAGACAGGCTGCATCATCTGCATTAGTTATATGCCTACCTACGTAGGAGTACATACATATACAGCTGTTCATACATGCTTTTCTGGGACATTGATTTGGATTGGTGAATCATCACCAAGGAACCAATAAGGAAGGAAGTTCACCTATACTAGTATGCAAGTTCTCAAACACACAAGACTTCTCTACTTAATCACCCTGTTCACTTGTGCTTATCAGCCAATCATTCAACAAATGGTTTTCTCTCACAATAAATCAGCATCAGCCAGAATCAACCAGCCAGAAACCATCTAACGAACAGGGTGTTACAATGACACGCTTTTGAAAAAAGTTCTCAAACACAATAAGAGCAAATAAATTGAGTAATGAATACACAATCAATGTCACTAAGATGGGGGTAAACAAATTAGAAGAAATTAATTTAGAAGCACAAGGTGAATGAATTATGCATGTTGGGAAACCATGCCAGGGTGTGGTGTAGGGCGGCGCTGGCTAGCATGGATTGGATTGGATTGGATTGGATTGGATTGGATTGGAGTGGATGGATAATAAGATGGGCCATATAACATGGTTTTGCATGCTTGAGTACGATCACTCACAATAATAGTCAGAGAATCCTGACAGCCATGCATCGAAGCCATTGTAGATTTGTAGCTAGGGAGAACGAGAGAATCCATCCAGAGTTCCAGACAGACAGACAGACAGACAGACATGCTAAGCAAGCTCAGACACAGATCGAGGAGCATCCCATGTTCCATTGCACGGCCGGACTCCTCTCTCTCCCTCCCTCCCTCCCTCCCTCCTGTACCGCCTGGCCTTGTTAGTTGATGCATGTGATCCTCGCTAAATCCTTTGCCCGCCCAGATGATAGCTAGATTATCATCCATCACCAGGAGCTGCTGTTACTGTACTGTTACTGTTACAATAGAATCGATTGGACAGTACAAGCTAACTATCGTAATCAGATCAGCTGCTGGTTATATATGGTTACGTTAGTTGTTCACGGATCGGAGGCAGCATGCAGCTACAGCAGCAGCACAGCAGGGAAGTCTCCAATACCCAAAATTTCAAAGCCTGGGGGATCGAGCTGCTACATACAAAGCCGCTGTCTGCTGTAGTGACGGACCCAATGCAAGATTAAGCAACCACGGCAGGAGCAGCTCATGAAATAAAACGCTAATAAGCTACTCTGTACTCCGTACAATAATAATACAGCATGCATGCAGTTCCTTTGCTTGATTCCACACAACCTTACTGCCTGTAGTGTTCTCCGATGATGAATTGAAGCCTGCCTTCATTCGGATTCGGTGCCTACACCTTTTTCTTTTTCTTTTTTTTAACGAATCAGACATGAGAGTTGCCGATTATATTAAAAAGAAGGTGAGCCCAAAATAAGCATAACGATACAACAAAAGCAACAAAACTCAACAAAAAGTAAAAAAAAACAACTCTAGTCGGTCGGATTGGAACATCGATTACAACTGCATATTTTCTGAATGGTGCTAACTTGTACAGCTAATCATGTATATGCTCGCGGTCATTGCATGCATGCAGTTCATTTTCATTTCCCCCCTCTCTATATATATCTAATCTAATATTCTCTCCATCAGAATTAATGATTAAAGAAACAAGCACAATAATACAAAGCTACTACTGGCTAATGATGATCACCTGCAGAAATTAGTTAAAGCTCGCTAACCAGTACAGTACAGTACAGTACAGTAGGAAGGAATAATCTGTTGATCGATCGATCGATGTGTTTTGTTGCGATGGTTGTTGACCTGCCTGCCTGTCTATATGCATGTAGGCATCTTTTTCCACAGTTAGCTCTGCATCATCTGCATCCATCCATCGGCCGGTCGGCGCCGCGGGCCAGGTGGGGCCACTTGTCCACTACTGATAAGCAGCCAGCCCAAGCCCAGCATCCTTCGAAGGATATATTCTCTCCTTCTCCCTGCTATAGAGACGTTGGATGGTGGAGTATCTGTATCTATATATATACATCTAATCTATATATTTTTCTCGAAAAAATCTAATCTATATATAGCTATATATGCATGATATATATACAATTATACACACATAGAGTATACACATGATATATAAAGTATATTATGCGAGTCAGTCAATCGATCAGCTGATAACCTACCCGATTTAATTTATTTGCTTCGTTCCATGGTTGGAATACATGGATTATCTTTCCCTCTCTGTGTGCATATATATTCCCCTTCTATTCTAGCTACAAATAACGTCCCTTTCTCCACCTAATCCCTTTCATCTTTCTTTCCTTGTGCCCATGCCCATTGGATACGACTGCCCTCCTCGACTTTCCTTCGTTCAAATACCCTGCTCGTGAGGCCAGGTCAGGTCAGAAATAGAGACGCGTGCACTGCGGTGCGGGTGCGGGTTTCTCTTGTGGCTATACCAAGCAATCAGATCACCTTGACCTTTGCACCTCGCCATCGACTATAATAGCTTAGGATAGTCCAATCGATCGATTGCCCTGCTCCTGCTGTCCGTCCTCCGGTGTCCACCATGGCGTCTAGCTGCTGGCAGCGGCATCTGGTTGTGGTCGTCGTCGTCGCGGTCGCGGCGGCGCTGGAGGACGACGTCGGCTACGCTGGCAGCGTGGGGTTCGACAAGGGGTTCTCGCCGCTGTTCGGGGAGGCCAACATGGAGCGGTCCGCCGACGGGCGCGGCGTCCGGCTGACGCTGAACCGCTACTCCGGCTCCGGCTTCATCTCCAAGCACTACTACCACCACGGCTTCTTCAGCGCCGACGTCACCCTGCCCAAGGACCACACCGCCGGAGTCGTCGTCGCCTTCTATGTATGTCAGTCGTCCATCCGGCCGGAGTATATTTTTTTTACTAGCACTGTATTTTCTTCTTCTTCTTCTTTTTGCTTGCAAAATTAAAATTGAAGTGTTATATTAGTTCATCGGTCATTCAGTTATTCCTCCTTTTACGCATCCCATCATCACCGATTTCGTTGCACTAAATTTCTTGCCTTGCATCGGAGACCAGGTGCATGTTGGGGACTAATTGCTTGTTTTCCTTTTCATCATTCTTCATTATAGTTTTCTTAAAATAAAGAATAAATAGAAAGGGTAATTTTCGTTCCTTAGATTATCCATCCATCGATATGAATCCCAAATTAATTAACTAATCAATTTGTCCCATCGACTGCTTTCATGCTATCAAGGACACATAGCACTAGAGCAGAGGAGGGCGTGACGTTTCATTTGTCTGCATGCACTTCGCCTGCTTTGTGCGGTGTGGTCTGTGCACCAGAACAGAGGTTGTTCCTTCGTCGTCGTTAGTTGCAACGTCCACATGCCTTTGCCTCCATCTCCTCCTCCTCCTGCCATCATCATGGCCGTTGGCCGCCATGGCATATCCTGCTCTACCTGCCTGCTGCACTCAATGCGCCGTATGCAATGCATGCATGCATGTGAATGGGTAGCTTCAGTTTCAGTAATAAATTGCACTTAACCAAACTGAAACTGTATGTTTCCATCAAGATTACTAGCATCTAATCTATCATACTCGTAGCTAATTAATCTCTGCATTTGTCATACCATACTGACTATAATAACCATATACGCATGCATGCAATGCGATGCAGCTGTCCAACGGCGACGTGTTCGACAAGACGCACGACGAGCTGGACTTCGAGTTCCTGGGCAACCGGCGGCGCCACGAGTGGCGCCTCCAGACCAACGTGTACGGCAACGGCAGCACGGCCCGCGGCCGCGAGGAGCGGTACCTGATGCCCTTCGACCCGACGGCGGCGGCGCACCGCTTCTCCATCCTCTGGTCCTCCCGCGCCGTCATCTTCTACGTGGACGGCGTGGCCATCCGCGAGGTGCCCCGCTCGGCCGCCATGGCCGGGGACTACCCGTCCAAGCCCATGGCCGTGTACGCCACCATCTGGGACGGGTCCACCTGGGCCACCGACAACGGGCGGTACAAGGTGAACTACCGCCGGGGCCCCTTCACGGCCGAGTTCTCGGGACTGGTGATCCGCGGCTGCCCCGCCGCGTACACCGCCGTCGGCAACGGCATGGGCCAGGGCGGCGGCGACCACGTGGCGATGCTGCGGCTGCAGCTGGGGGCCGCTGACCGCGACCGGGACGCCTGCGCCGGCGCCGAGTTCGAGCTCATGACGGCGGGCTACGCCATCGTGACGCCGCGGAAGCGGGCGGAGATGCGGCGGTGGCGCCGGCGCCAGATGCTCTACACGGTGTGCTACGACACCAACCGGTACCCGGCGCCGTTCCCCGAGTGCGACGTGAACGCGGCGGAGCGGCAGATGTTCTGGGAGTGGGGCGAGTCCAAGGTCGTCCGCCCCCGCGTCCGCGGCCGCTCCGGGGGCAAGCGCCGCCAGCAGGTCGCGTCCGGGACCACTACGACGACGCCGGCGCCGCGGCTGGTGTCACTGCAGCAGGCCGACTGATTGATTTGGTTGATTTGATTGGCAGCAGAGCAGGTTGATGGGATGAGAGATTATTGCCCGCTCCAACTCCACCGATGGATGATCGTTTGATTATTCTGAAATAGACCTACGCTGCTACGCATCATGTACAGTCAGACTCATAGTGTCATGCACACACACTCACGGTGGCTTGATGCTTGAAAACTTGTGCATGCATCGTCACGTGGTCAGAGTGGCATGATCGATCCATCGGTGCATGCCACTCTGACACTATCTATGAACATTGTGCCGTAATTTCAAACAAACCTAGAATCGGTCATGGTGTACTGTATGTCTGAGGCTGAGGTTATCGCTATAGATGGCTATACAGCCCGTGGCCGACACGAAGCCCGCTATTTTGGTCTGGTTTGAGCACGTCATGACCCGGTAAGCAACGGGCCCATACTGGCCCGGCTAGATCCACCGTGCCAGGCCTGGGCTCCTCCCAAGCACGTCGGGCGGCACAACACGACTCATTAAAAATGCTCTAGACCTAATAAAGGCCCACTATCAAGTCAAGTATATATAGTAGAGCCTAACTTTTAACCCTAATTCCCAATTTCAAACTGTCTGTATCTCCCGCCGCACCCATGAGGTCAGGTAAGGTAGAAAAAATTCTTGAGTAAAAAGGAATTCACAGACACAGAGAGTTGAATTAATAATAAGTGTTAAAAAGTGAAACCATGTCAAATAACAAAATTTCTACATGCTCTCGCAAAAGGAAAAGAAAAAAAATCCACGTTCGCTCCTTCTATTCCCTGTGGCGCCTCCATCTCCGTCCCCACCTGGACGCCGCACACCACTACGCGCTAGCTGCTGCTGCCTTCACCTGTCGCTCGCTGAAGCCACATCCCGCTGTGACGCTTGGCTCCGATGGGTTCGTGCTGCACGCGATGGCGGGGGTGTTGCAACAGCGCACGACGTGGGTGGCGGCCTAGGAGATGGCGCTCCTCGCGGAGGCCCTCTAGGCGGCGGCCCTCCTCGGCCTCCTACTCATCTGGGCTACTAAATTTTGACCCTATTTCAACGCTCGAAAAGTGTTGCAATAGGCCCGAAATAGTTGCATTAGCAGAAATTGCAACACTTTTTTCGTTGGGAGGCGTTGCAGGCGCTTGCGTGGGTAAAGCTTTGGACAATGTTTTTCTGTTTAGCGTTGCAAAATACATTTTGGATTTGCAACACCTAGGCGTTGCAACATAAGCTTTTGCTACAGTTGTAGGTGTGGCAACAGCAACTAATGCAACGCCTTTGGCATTGCTAGGCCTTGCAATGGCAACTTGCCCATGTCGTAGCAAATGGTGCACTAGCAACGTTGAATGTGTGTTGCAAGACAATGTATTGCCACGCATAACGCTGTGGCAACAAGGATTATGTCGCAACACTAATAAGTGGTGGCAACATGTGCAATTGCCATGTTCGCATTGTCGTTGCTATAAGGTGCAGCCTCTATTGCATCGCATAACAAGTGTGGCAACAAGAAGTATGTGGCAACTCCAAGAAGTGGTGGCAACATGTGCAATTGCCATGCTCGCATTGTCGTTGCTATAAGGTGCAACCTTTATTGCTACGCATATTGTTCGTTGCTATCAGATATACTGCATAGAAAATGTGGTTGCCAATAGCCACTTTTACAATGCTTTTGGTTTTGTGCCACCGGACAATATTACAGCGCTATTAATTAAATAGAAACTCAATAGACATCAACAAACCATTTGAATAAAACCATTAAACCAAAATATTAACTTGTTTAATTTGTTTACATATGGAATTAAACGATCCAAAAATTCAAACTCAGGCTACACACATTATTGAAACAAAGATATCCAACACATTTGTTCCTAAACCAAAGCATCTAAGATGGCTAGACATGGCTTGGCTTGATTTGGACCATCCCATCACTTGTGCGCACCATTGAAACTCTACGTTCGTCCTAGAAAAAAAAGACATCTAGAACATGATCAAGAATTTCCTTGTGCAATGCAATAAAAATATGATAGAAGTTTCTTGTACACATGGAACTAAGTTTCTGTAACTCCAAAGCCAACCAAACCAAGCAACAAGTTATATGAGTAATTATAGGATAAACTGAATGAAGCGAGCTAGTTGTGGGAAGACCCGGGCGAGGCGGCGGTGATGGCAGTAGACCACGCGCGGCGGGCCGAGCCGAGGCCTGGGCCTACCTGTCGATCTCCATGAGCTCCACCTGGCGCGCCAAACTCATCGCGGTGGCGAGTGTCTCGGGGTTGTGGATGCGCACCGCGTGACTCAGAGGCGGAAGGAGGCCGCCGGTGTAGAGCCGGACCCGTTGGATCTCGTCAAGCCGGCCGGCGCGGGGAAGGAGTGCTTGGAACCGATTGGAGTACTCCATCGTCCCAGTACGCCGGCACTCCGAGAGCTTGAACAGGGGAGCTGATCGGAGAGGAGGGCCAAACCGCAAATGGAGGAGTTCCTTGAACCGACCCCAGCGCGGCGTGCCTTCATCCTCCTGGAGCTGGATGTACCACAGCTGGGCCATGTCTTTGAGATTGAACGAGGCCATCCAGACCTTCTCTTTCGGCATGGTTCTCTGTTGGTGAAAGTAGGACTCACATCGGTTGATGAAGATCAGCGGATCGGATTTGCCGTCGAAGCGCGGGAAGTCCATCTTCTAGAACCGCGGCGGCCGGTCGTTGTGATGGCTGCCGTCGGTGGCCCCGGCACCCGCCGAGGACGAGATCGACTTGTCCTTCAGGGACGCCATGTCGGCCTTCATGGTCGCCATATCCGCGGACAGGTCCTGGATCATCTTGGTGAGGTCGGCGATGGCTTGTTCCGCCATGATCAGCTGGGCAGCGGTGGATGCGGTGGAGGAAGACGGGGATGGTGGTGCGGCGGCTGTGGATAGGCTGGTGGAGCGGGAGCGGGGCGGCGAAGATCGCCGGACTCGTCACTACAGGAAAACGCCTCTTTGCCGACTGCTTGCCCTGGTCGGCAAAGGCATAAACCCAGTCGGCAAAGGCTTTGCCGACCGCAAAGCCACGTGGCAGTCGGCAAAGAGCAGTCGGCAAAGCCTGGGTCGGCAAAGGCGGATTTGCCGACTGCCACGTGGCACACAGTCGGCAAATCCTTTGCCAACTGCCACGCCAGTAGTCGGCAAAGCCACGTGGCGCCGTCTGTAACACTCCGGTGTTACGAAATGCATTTTTTGCATGGCAATCATATTGCATAGCATTCATATCATTATAATCATGTATGATAATGGTATAATTTGATTAAAATAAAAGCTTAAACATGCTATATTTAATGAACTATAATAATATGATAATCACATTATATCAAAAGCCTTGCAACCATAATTCTAGATCACTTGGAACCCTAGTTCAAATTTTGGAGCTCAAATTTGGTCAAACACTTGTTCAAAAACAATTATGAAAAATATTCAAAATCATCCCCTATTTTAGCTTTTATTCTGCCATTCAAAATCTATCAAGAATTTTTAGTTGACCCCTTAATCAAAGTTGTAGAGAATTTAATTCTGAGCAACTTTTATTTTTGGGCCAATTCCAGAAAATATCTTCTTCTTGTTCAAAATGTGGTTTGAAGTTGAAATGCATTTAAATTTGAATTTGGAAAATCAAAAATCCGGTTTTTCCTTAGCAGGCCGCCGCCTCCTGTTCGGCCCACGTCCGGATGCGGCCCGCGCCACTCCCGCGCGCTCGCCCGCGTCGCCTCCGCCTCGGCCCGGCCCAGCCGGCCCCCCCCCCTCCTCTCTCTCTTCTTCCCGCCCGCGCCCGCGCGCGCTGGCGCCCCGGCAGGGCGTGCCCGCCGCGTGGCGTCCGCATGCCGGCGACGCCCCGCGTGGCCGTCCGTGGACCCTGCGCTCACGCTCCACTTCAAATCAACCGAGCGCCTGGTCTCCATCCCGCACAACCATCACTTGCTCCCTCTCTTCCTCCCTCCGGCGCCCTCCACCGCGGAGCACCGCTCGCCACCGCGCACCGCCCCCATCTCCGCCTCGTTCCGGCATCGGTAGACCGCCTTCTTTCGATTGCCTGTGCCCAAAGCTCCGCCCCGTCCCCCTCTTCTCCGAACGAGCCTCGACGTCTCCTCGTTTGGATCGGTAAGGCTCAATCGAGCTTTCCTCGCCGCGCCACCGCGTCGGTGCCGCCGGCCTTGAGCTCCGTTCATCGCCTCGCTCGCTCCCTCTCCGTCTTCCCAATCCTTCTTCTCAAGTTCGCGAGTTCCTGGCGATTGTTGTGCGCTCGCTCGGTGGTCGGGACTTGGCCGGCAATGGCCGGTTGGCCGCAACCGCCGCCGCGACATCGAGCGCGTGGACGCCGGCGACCGCGCTCGGTTCCTCTCGGGGAACTAGGCCGCGCCTCTGGGCCGCGCCCCGAGCAGGCCGGCTCGGCTGTTCCCCCGCGCGCGCGAGACGGGCCGGAAACGGCCACGGGCCGACTGTTGATCTCGGGCCGGCCCAATTCCTTTTTCAGAAAAACGAATTTCGATTTCTTTTATTATTCTTGATGAAAAACACTTGGAAAATGATTTCTTGGTCATTTTAGCTCCAAAATTTGTGAAATAAATTTTTATATACTCATTTGAATCAGATCTACAATATAAAAATGTTGCATGTCAATATTTCATTACTTTTCTGTAGTGTTTTATTTAAGCCTTGAAATTGGTGTTTTCTTGAAAAATTGATAAGAAAATGTAGAAAAATCAGAAAAATGTAGTTCCAAGTTTATTAATCCTGTTATGCCATGTACTTGCTAGGGTAATTTTATTTCATGGTTGTTCTGTAGAAAAATGTATAGTTGCAGTTCAAATGCTTTCTATTACCAATATTTGTTATTTTTGTTATTTTTGTTATTTAAATAAATTTGAATAAAACATGCAAGTGATAATTTTTCTATAGTGTTTGTTTAGGTAATAGATAGTAGGAAAATTCCTAAATCTGTTGTTTGATACTTTTCATAATGTAAAGTATTTTAAATATCTATTTTAGGCCTTAATTTGTTATTTTTGTATAGGCAGTTCTAGTTATCCAAATGTAGTAAAATTTTTGTGTCAAGCTATTCTTGATATTAGTAATCCACTGTAATTTTATGAGATTTTTCTGAGCTACTAAAATATGTGTTGCTGTTCAACCATAGGACTAATTAGGGTTTCTATTTATTCTTAATGCAAAGTTAGTTAGAAAAATATACTTTGGTGTATCTTTGAAGCATCTTAATTGTTTAATACTCTCGCATGGTAGAAACTAGTGTTGGTAGTTTCCGAGTACATGTTCTTGGATGACGTAGACTACCTTGTAGAAGAGTCATAAGTTCCACATAATCCGATAACATAACACATTCATGACATCGCATGCATTCCGCATCATCATCATCTCCTGTCACCTCGGCAATGCACCTATGCATGTTGCACTCATACTTCTGCATCATACAGGATCGCAGGAAGTGGTTCCGACAGTTGTTCCCGAGGACGCAGAGGAGCAGCTCGAAGTGACGGAGCCGGAACCAGCAGAAACAGAAGAGGAGTCCGGTGAAGAGCTTCCGGAGTGTCCTGACCATCGTCCCAGTACCTTCGAGCGAGGCAAGCCCCGGAGCATTTCTCCCCGGTTTGCAAATAATTATTTATTAATTTTACTTAATCTGATGCATTAAGTTTAGGAGTTGTTTGCAAACGTTGCTGCATTATACCTTGTTCCACCTTGTTTTACCCGATCCTTGTCACCCTGGTGTCCACGGTCAATACTTGCTTAGCTTGCTTAGGCCGGTAGAAGTCGGGTGATTGCCTGTCATCCGCGAGCTATAGGGGATTACCTGGTTTTATGTGAAAGAATGTCTTGTGAGAATAACTAAGTGTGGAAATGAATGTGAGACCGGGCGGAAGCTTGCAGGGTTCTGGACTGTAGTGTCTTCCGTCTGTGTCGATTAAGGACCGTCCGATGTCGGGCCTCGGGTCATGTTGAACGCATGCCTCACATTTAGCTGGCCGGATAAAGTACCTTTCGACCGCGAAGCCGGGAGATTATTCGGGCCGAGTAGATTGCCCGCAACGCACTGTACCGGAGCAGTAGTGGCAGGAAACGGGGGCGCGATGATAAGGCCAAAGAGCAGTCGGGTGGCCCCCGGGTACATGTGGTTCCTGGCAAGCTCGCGACTTTACCTGAATGGTTGACTCGGTGACCAATACCTCACTTTAGCGGGTGAGTGAGGTTTGTGTGAGGAATAAATTACCAGCTGGTCAATAATCGATTCGAATCGCCATCGTTCACTGGATAGTGAACACTTGACTTGAGTTACTTCATCGTAGTAATACTGATGAAACACTTGGATAGTTATGAGGAAATGACATGGTAACTATTGTTAATTATCAATGGTAATCCTTGCTTGCTTAATTATATGGTTACTTTAGCTTAAGTGCAAACATAGTTGACAGGAGAATAAAGAATTAAAAGATGACATGCTTTTGTAAATGATTTGGTAAGCTAAAAATGCTTTTCTTGCAAATGAGTCAGCTACCCCACCAAAAAGCCTATCATGATCCTTGGAGTCTTTTGTTTTGGTTCTGTCGGGTAAGTCTAGCTGAGTACCTTCTCGTACTCAGGGCTTTGTTCCCACTTGTTGCAGATGGACAGATGTACTATGGGTATTGTATCAACTATCTCTACCCTGCGATGGGCGAAGCCTAGGACCATGGGCAATGGTCACTCACTACTCCTCGCCTGATGCTTTTGTGGGAGATGATCGCGAGCTGGCACTTTATTTTGGAAAGTTGTGCGTGTGTGTGCGCCTTGAACTAATGCTTCCGCTACTTTATTCGAAACTGGTTTGTAATAACTATGTTTAAACTCCGATGTATTTTGTGCCGCAAACTGCTGTGTAACTTATGAAGGTAATCGCTGAACTTATTACGATCTTGGCTGTGATGTGAAATGGTTTGAAATCCGTCGAGATTTCACGGACTACCGGGTTATACGGGCTTAAGTTTGGTAAATTGTCCATCCGTTGGATGATTTTCTTACTTAATCTCGTATAATTGGGCGGTTCTGTTACAGCTGGTATCGGAGCATGGTTTAGCGTAATTACTGTTCATAAGTGTATTTAAACCAAAACCCTGTTTAAAAAGTGTGATTTTAAAACTAAAAAGTGTGCCAGTGGTCATATCCTGTATGCCCAGTTAAGGACTCTAGGTGGCTATTTAAGTACTAACTTGGGGTTCTGCACCATATTTCTTTTTCGTTGCTCATACGGCGTGCTATTGTATGAGTGCCACTTAATTGAGTGGTAATGTATGGATCAGTTACCTCTACGCTTCGGTAAGTGTGAGTTGTGAGAGCATGATCGGATACACCGCCGATCTAGGGAAAGTGCTTATATGATACTTGGATAATTACATGTTTTACACATGTTTTTATAAAAGTGTCGCATGTGTGGGTGTTCCGTCCGTTGAGGCGATGCCGTCAATAGGACGATGTGTTTGGGTAGTCACTACCGTTGTACACGCATCTGGGGATTCGTGTAAAGCGTGTAGGTAGGTTTACTGCTTTCATGCATTCATGGGGAATGGGCTGAAATGAGTTTTCTGCAGGTACATAACAGCGTATCGTGTAGACCGAATTAGTTACGTATATGAGAGATCGTTGTATGCCACCGAATTCACCGTTAGATGTTTTTTTTCCTAAGTTTGTGAGAACGTAAGACTCGTGCATGCATCATATTGTTTGTGCATTCCATTCATGGCATGCATTCCTCCCCTTATAAAAGGATTATCCCATTTCGATAAAAGTGACCTCAACTAAAATATGTTCTCACCGGGTAATTTAAAACTTGTGCTACAGATGGCCCGCACGAAGCAGACTGCCCGCAAGTCCACTGGAGGAAGAGCACCCCGTCGTCAGCTAGCCCCGCGGGAGCACCGCAACACAGACACTTTTCTAAGCGAGTTTGGCATGCCCACCTTGCTTTGGAGAGTGCTCCATGATGTGGGGTACCCGGAGGGACAAGAGCCAGTTTACTCTTGGAGCGAGAGCCAGCTAGCTGAAGATGGACTTGCTGTGGTAGAGATCACCGTCCCTGCTCTTGGTGATGCGCCAGAATGGGATAGTTGGCATTTGGAGTTCGAAGGACGCACTCCAGTCGAGGGTGCAGAGGGCGCAGCTTTTCGCGTCATCCGAGACATCATGAGCAGATTTCCCAATGAGTTAGCAGCAGCTTTGGCCGGTACTTTCCCGAGAGATGATCCTCGCGACGCCATTTGGGTACAGCCGCAAGGAAGTGCCCTGGTTAGAGGCCCCAGTGAAGGACGGGCTAGCGACAATCACACCATGAGTGCCATGTATGCAGCCATCAGAGCATATCAAGGTCTGGAGAATACCTATTGGACCTTGACTGGCCTACGTGGTGGTGATCGGCTTGAAGCAAGGAAGCAGAAGAAAAAGCAAGCGCGTGCCATAGCTAGCTTGCAGGAGCAGTTGGCTGATATGAGCTTGCAGCGGGACCGAGCTCTCGAGAGAGGCGAGAGTTCCATGCAGCAGGTAGAGAGGCTGACTCAGGCCAACAGGAATGCAGATCGCTTGTTGGAGCAGCTAGTACAGGAAAGGAATGAAGCCTAGAACGAGAGAGACCTTTTGAGGCAGAGGGTCGAGGAGCTAGAAGAGTACAATGCCAACTTGCATGAAGAGTTCCATGCCCTCTACAACGGGATGGGCCCGTATGCTCCTCCGAACGCCGCTCAGATGGACCTCGACGACGACGCCGCTGCTGAAGGTAGCGATGGCGACGCCTCCGACATCGACGATGGCCCCGAGGAGTAGGATAGTGTCATGCGTTAGTAGCTAGGCGTGACGCGATGGCCTTCTTTTGGGTTCCATGTATCATGATGTATCCTGTTCGACCTTGAGACTGATGATCTTTGGAGTTTGGTTGTGTATGCGATACCCGAACGCATAAAAGTCCAGTGTGTGTATGCTGGCAACGTGGTTGTATGGAACGCGATGTTGCATTTGAAGTAGCTTAATTGGTGCTGTTGTTCAATAGGAATGAACTGGATGAAAGACTGGGAAGCAGTCATAGATACAAGCAGTCGGATGCTTACCCTTAAAGATCCCCAGGCAGAGGGTACTTTTCAGGTACCATTGCCTAAAAGAACAGACCTTGTGAGTGTGACATGTGCCATGGAAGTTGTTCCTATCCACCAGATCCCGGTAGTGTGTGAGTTCCCGGATGTGTTTCCAGATGAGTTGCCTGGCCTTCCTCCAGATAGAGATGTTGAGTTTGGAATCGAGTTGATCCCCGGGACAGCTCCAATTTCGAGGAGACCTTATCGGATGCCTCCGGATGAGTTAGCTGAGTTGAAGAAACAGTTGGAAGAGTTGTTAAAAAAGGGGTTTATTCGCCCAAGTAAGTCTGAATGGGGATGTCCTGCCTTGTTTGTAAAGAAAAAGAAAGAGGGTACTCTCAGGATGTGTGTGGATTATCGACCTCTTAATGCTGTAACCATCAAGAATAAATATCCCTTGCCTCATATTGATGTTCTGTTTGATCAGTTAGCTAAAGCCAGAGTGTTCTCCAAGATAGACTTAAGGTCTGGGTATCATCAGATAAAGATTAGACCTCAAGATGTTCCGAAAACCGCCTTTTCTACCAGATACGGGTTGTACGAGTATCTTGTTATGTCATTTGGACTGACAAATGCTCCTGCATATTTTATGTATCTGATGAATACAGTTTTCATGCCAGAGTTGGACAAGTTTGTAGTTGTCTTCATTGATGACATTCTAGTATACTCTGAAAACGAGAAAGATCATGAAGAGCATCTGAGAATTGTCTTGACCAGGCTGAGAGATCATAAGTTATATGCTAAGTTCAGCAAATGTGAATTTTGGTTGAAGAAAGTTCCTTTCCTCGGTCATATCCTATCTGAGAATGGAGTTTCTGTAGATCCGAGTAAAGTGCAAGAGGTTATGGATTGGAAGACTCCAACCACAGTGTCAGAAGTCAGAAGTTTCCTAGGGTTAGCGGGTTACTATCGCCGTTTTATCCCAGACTTCTCGAAGATTGCCAAGCCTATGACAAGTCTGTTACAGAAAGATCACAAGTTTGTGTGGACAGAGGAGTGTGAGACAGCTTTCCATACCTTGCGGAAACTGTTGACCACTGCTCCAGTTCTTGCACAGCCCGACATCGAAAAACCTTTTGATGTGTTCTGTGACGCATCAAAAACAGGATTAGGGTGTGTGCTAATGCAAGAAGGAAGAGTCATTGCTTATGCCTCCCGGCAGTTGAGAAAACATGAAATCAATTATCCGACCCACGATCTTGAGCTTGCCGCTGTGGTGCATGCCTTAAAGATTTGGAGACACTATCTGCTGGGTAATGTGTGCAATATTTTCACCGATCATAAGAGTCTCAAGTACATTTTCACCCAACCAGAATTGAACATGAGACAGCGAAGATGGTTAGAACTGATCAAAGACTACAACTTGAATGTACAGTATCACCCTGGGAAAGCCAATGTGGTAGCTGATGCTTTGAGTCGAAAGTCACATTGTCTGAATGTGCAACCCTTGCTGGAAGATGGTTTCGATCTAATGCACCCTGCCGTGCTACATAGTATTCAGGTCAGTTGTTCCTTGGAGAGTAAGATTATAGAAGGTCAGAAAACAGACAAGGGGATATTCCACATCAAAAAGAAGATTCAAGAAGAACCCTCGAAACACTTCAGGGTGGATGAGCAGGATGTGTTGTGGTTCGACAACCGTCTTGTTGTTCCAAAGGATAGAGAGCTTAAGAATAAAATTTTGGATGAAGCTCATCTCTCTAAGTTGTCTATTCATCCTGGCAGCAGTAAAATATATCAAGAACTAAGGCCTCGTTATTGGTGGACCAAGATGAAGAAGGAAATTGCAGCGTATGTAGCCAGATGTGACACATGTTGTAGAGTAAAAGCAATTCACATGAAGCCTGCCGGAATGCTACAACCTTTGTCAGTGCCGAGTTGGAAGTGGGATGACATAAGTATGGATTTTATCACGGGTCTACCCACTACTCAAAAAGGTCACGATTCCATTTGGGTAATTGTGGATCGTCTTACTAAGACAGCCCACTTTCTGCCTGTCAAAACGGAATATAGACCACCTCAATATGCTGAGAAGTATATTGCAGAGATTGTGAGGTTGCATGGCATACCAAAGACTATAGTGTCTGACAGAGGGTCACAGTTCACTGCTCACTTTTGGGAGCACTTGCACAAAGGTTTGGGGACTAGTCTGATTCGTAGCACTGCCTATCATCCTCAAACAGATGGTCAAACTGAGAGAGTTAATGCTGTTCTAGAAGATATGTTAAGAGCCTGTGTGTTGTCTTCCAGAGGTTCATGGGAGTCATGGTTACCATTAGCAGAGTTCTCATACAATAACAGCTATCAAGAGAGTATCAAGATGGCACCTTTTGAGGCTCTGTATGGCCGAAAGTGTAGAACACCGTTAAACTGGATTGAGCCCGGAGAAAGAAGGTATTATGGTATTGACTTCGTAGAAGAAGCCGAAAGGAAAGTTCATATCATCCAGCAGAATATAAGAGCAGCCCAGTCACGTCAGAAAAGTTATGCAGATAAGAGAAGGAGACCGCTTGTGTTCGAAGTTGGTGACTATGTCTATCTAAAAGTTACACCAATGAAAAAGAAAAGATTTGGTGTGCGCAGAAAGCTGGCCGCCAGATTTGTGGGACCTTATAAAATCCTGGAACGGAAGGGTCCTGTGGCTTACAAATTGGATTTACCAGAGTCAATGGGTGCTATATTCCCAGTTTTTCATGTATCACATCTCAAGAAGTGTTTGCGCGTTCCAGAGGAAAGGATTGAACCTCGAGGCATAATACTGAAGTCAGATCTGGTGTATCGTGAGCAACCAGTTCGAGTTTTGGATACCAAGGAAAGGGCTACTCGAAACAGTGTGGTGAAAACATATAAGATACAATGGAGTCATCACGATGAAGGGGATGCATCTTGGGAAACGGGTGAATACTTAAAGAATGCCTACGAAAATTTTTATAATAAATGGTTCGTAACCCAAATCTCGGGACGAGATTTTTATAAGGGGGGAAGGCTGTAACACTCCGGTGTTACGAAATGCATTTTTTGCATGGCAATCATATTGCATAGCATTCATATCATTATAATCATGTATGATAATGGTATAATTTGATTAAAATAAAAGCTTAAACATGCTATATTTAATGAACTATAATAATATGATAATCACATTATATCAAAAGCCTTGCAACCATAATTCTAGATCACTTGGAACCCTAGTTCAAATTTTGGAGCTCAAATTTGGTCAAACACTTGTTCAAAAACAATTATGAAAAATATTCAAAATCATCCCCTATTTTAGCTTTTATTCTGCCATTCAAAATCTATCAAGAATTTTTAGTTGACCCCTTAATCAAAGTTGTAGAGAATTTAATTCTGAGCAACTTTTATTTTTGGGCCAATTCCAGAAAATATCTTCTTCTTGTTCAAAATGTGGTTTGAAGTTGAAATGCATTTAAATTTGAATTTGGAAAATCAAAAATCCGGTTTTTCCTTAGCAGGCCGCCGCCTCCTGTTCGGCCCACGTCCGGATGCGGCTCGCGCCACTCCCGCGCGCTCGCCCGCGTCGCCTCCGCCTCGGCCCGGCCCAGCCGCCCCCCCCCCCTCCTCTCTCTCTTCTTCCCGCCCGCGCCCGCGCGCGCTGGCGCCCCGGCAGGGCGTGCCCGCCGCGTGGCGTCCGCATGCCGGCGACGCCCCGCGTGGCCGTCCGTGGACCCTGCGCTCACGCTCCACTTCAAATCAACCGAGCGCCTGGTCTCCATCCCGCACAACCATCACTTGCTCCCTCTCTTCCTCCCTCCGGCGCCCTCCACCGCGGAGCACCGCTCGCCACCGCGCACCGCCCCCATCTCCGCCTCGTTCCGGCATCGGTAGACCGCCTTCTTTCGATTGCCTGTGCCCAAAGCTCCGCCCCGTCCCCCTCTTCTCCGAACGAGCCTCGACGTCTCCTCGTTTGGATCGGTAAGGCTCAATCGAGCTTTCCTCGCCGCGCCACCGCGTCGGTGCCGCCGGCCTTGAGCTCCGTTCATCGCCTCGCTCGCTCCCTCTCCGTCTTCCCAATCCTTCTTCTCAAGTTCGCGAGTTCCTGGCGATTGTTGTGCGCTCGCTCGGTGGTCGGGACTTGGCCGGCAATGGCCGGTTGGCCGCAACCGCCGCCGCGACATCGAGCGCGTGGACGCCGGCGACCGCGCTCGGTTCCTCTCGGGGAACTAGGCCGCGCCTCTAGGCCGCGCCCCGAGCAGGCCGGCTCGGCTGTTCCCCCGCGCGCGCGAGACGGGCCGGAAACGGCCACGGGCCGACTGTTGATCTCGGGCCGGCCCAATTCCTTTTTCAGAAAAACGAATTTCGATTTCTTTTATTATTCTTGATGAAAAACACTTGGAAAATGATTTCTTGGTCATTTTAGCTCCAAAATTTGTGAAATAAATTTTTATATACTCATTTGAATCAGATCTACAATATAAAAATGTTGCATGTCAATATTTCATTACTTTTCTGTAGTGTTTTATTTAAGCCTTGAAATTGGTGTTTTCTTGAAAAATTGATAAGAAAATGTAGAAAAATCAGAAAAATGTAGTTCCAAGTTTATTAATCCTGTTATGCCATGTACTTGCTAGGGTAATTTTATTTCATGGTTGTTCTGTAGAAAAATGTATAGTTGCAGTTCAAATGCTTTCTATTACCAATATTTGTTATTTTTGTTATTTTTGTTATTTAAATAAATTTGAATAAAACATGCAAGTGATAATTTTTCTATAGTGTTTGTTTAGGTAATAGATAGTAGGAAAATTCCTAAATCTGTTGTTTGATACTTTTCATAATGTAAAGTATTTTAAATATCTATTTTAGGCCTTAATTTGTTATTTTTGTATAGGCAGTTCTAGTTATCCAAATGTAGTAAAATTTTTGTGTCAAGCTATTCTTGATATTAGTAATCCACTGTAATTTTATGAGATTTTTCTGAGCTACTAAAATATGTGTTGCTGTTCAACCATAGGACTAATTAGGGTTTCTATTTATTCTTAATGCAAAGTTAGTTAGAAAAATATACTTTGGTGTATCTTTGAAGCATCTTAATTGTTTAATACTCTCGCATGGTAGAAACTAGTGTTGGTAGTTTCCGAGTACATGTTCTTGGATGACGTAGACTACCTTGTAGAAGAGTCATAAGTTCCACATAATCCGATAACATAACACATTCATGACATCGCATGCATTCCGCATCATCATCATCTCCTGTCACCTCGGCAATGCACCTATGCATGTTGCACTCATACTTCTGCATCATACAGGATCGCAGGAAGTGGTTCCGACAGTTGTTCCCGAGGACGCAGAGGAGCAGCTCGAAGTGACGGAGCCGGAACCAGCAGAAACAGAAGAGGAGTCCGGTGAAGAGCTTCCGGAGTGTCCTGACCATCGTCCCAGTACCTTCGAGCGAGGCAAGCCCCGGAGCATTTCTCCCCGGTTTGCAAATAATTATTTATTAATTTTACTTAATCTGATGCATTAAGTTTAGGAGTTGTTTGCAAACGTTGCTGCATTATACCTTGTTCCACCTTGTTTTACCCGATCCTTGTCACCCTGGTGTCCACGGTCAATACTTGCTTAGCTTGCTTAGGCCGGTAGAAGTCGGGTGATTGCCTGTCATCCGCGAGCTATAGGGGATTACCTGGTTTTATGTGAAAGAATGTCTTGTGAGAATAACTAAGTGTGGAAATGAATGTGAGACCGGGCGGAAGCTTGCAGGGTTCTGGACTGTAGTGTCTTCCGTCTGTGTCGATTAAGGACCGTCCGATGTCGGGCCTCGGGTCATGTTGAACGCATGCCTCACATTTAGCTGGCCGGATAAAGTACCTTTCGACCGCGAAGCCGGGAGATTATTCGGGCCGAGTAGATTGCCCGCAACGCACTGTACCGGAGCAGTAGTGGCAGGAAACGGGGGCGCGATGATAAGGCCAAAGAGCAGTCGGGTGGCCCCCGGGTACATGTGGTTCCTGGCAAGCTCGCGACTTTACCTGAATGGTTGACTCGGTGACCAATACCTCACTTTAGCGGGTGAGTGAGGTTTGTGTGAGGAATAAATTACCAGCTGGTCAATAATCGATTCGAATCGCCATCGTTCACTGGATAGTGAACACTTGACTTGAGTTACTTCATCGTAGTAATACTGATGAAACACTTGGATAGTTATGAGGAAATGACATGGTAACTATTGTTAATTATCAATGGTAATCCTTGCTTGCTTAATTATATGGTTACTTTAGCTTAAGTGCAAACATAGTTGACAGGAGAATAAAGAATTAAAAGATGACATGCTTTTGTAAATGATTTGGTAAGCTAAAAATGCTTTTCTTGCAAATGAGTCAGCTACCCCACCAAAAAGCCTATCATGATCCTTGGAGTCTTTTGTTTTGGTTCTGTCGGGTAAGTCTAGCTGAGTACCTTCTCGTACTCAGGGCTTTGTTCCCACTTGTTGCAGATGGACAGATGTACTATGGGTATTGTATCAACTGTCTCTACCCTGCGATGGGCGAAGCCTAGGACCATGGGCAATGGTCACTCACTACTCCTCGCCTGATGCTTTTGTGGGAGATGATCGCGAGTTGGCACTTTATTTTGGAAAGTTGTGCGTGTGTGTGCGCCTTGAACTAATGCTTCCGCTACTTTATTCGAAACTGGTTTGTAATAACTATGTTTAAACTCCGATGTATTTTGTGCCGCAAACTGCTGTGTAACTTATGAAGGTAATCGCTGAACTTATTACGATCTTGGCTGTGATGTGAAATGGTTTGAAATCCGTCGAGATTTCACGGACTACCGGGTTATACGGGCTTAAGTTTGGTAAATTGTCCATCCGTTGGATGATTTTCTTACTTAATCTCGTATAATTGGGCGGTTCTGTTACAGCGCCGTCAGCCCTAACGGCAGGCTTTGCCGACTGCTGGTTTCTCGGCAGTCGGCAAAGAATTTTTTTCAAAAATTGTTTGCCGACTGGCCGCCAGCTCGGCAGTCGGCAAAGAAAGAGAATTTTTTTTTGAAATGTTCTTTGCCGACTGCTTTTGGAGTTGCAGTCGGCAAAGAAAGAATTTTTTTTTGAAATATTCTTTGCCGACTGCTTTTGGAGGTGCAGTCGGCAAAGAAAGAAATTTTTTTTTGAAATGTTCTTTGCCGACTGCTTTCGGAGTTGCAGTCGGCAAAGAAAGATTTTTTTTTGATATATTCTTTGCCGACTGTTTTAGAGTTGCAGTCGGCAAAGAAAGAATTTTTTTTGAAATATTCTTTGCCGACTGCTTTCGGAGTTACAGTCGGCAAAGGTTTGACCTCTTTGCCGACTACCTCCCATTGCAGTCGGCAAAGACTCTGTCCGGGGTTTTTTTGCCCAGCTTTGCCGACTGAAGCTGGAATTTTTTTTTGCTTTTATTTTCTGTTTTCTCGCATCAAAACCCTGCAAAATCACAAATTATAATCCAATTTCACCAGAAGCACCGGTAGCACCATTTATATCACAATTTCATCACATTTGTCGTCAACATCACCACATATATCACAATAACGCACAATATCACATATATCTCACATATATGTCACAATAACAACCACACAAGTGCATTACAACCATCACATGAAGTCCAACACGTCGAACACCACAAGTCGACGTCCATCACACGAAGTTCAACATAACAAGTCTAGGTCCATAACGAAGAAAAGAAATACATGACAACAATTTTGACGATACGGTGGATACATGATAACAGAATCGACAAGTACCTAGCTCGTCGCGCCGTCCCTGGTCTCGTCGTCCGCTCCGCCCCCAGAGCCCCCAGGGTTATCCCACGGAAACCCCCTTAGACCAAACTGAGGCGCCTGCGCGTACTGCCACCCTCCGCGCACCGGCGGCCACGAGTACGTCGGAGGAGGGCCACGCGGAGGTGGATACGGTGGATAGGGTGCAGGTGGTGGATACGACATCATCTGATGGCCGGGACCTCCAGGAGACGGGTTCGAACCCGCTGACTGTACCCGCACAAGTTAAACGCCAAGTGATGTCATTAGTATCTGCAGCATGGACGCACAAGTTAAAGCAAGAGTCAATATACTCACCGGGGTCCCTCCAGGAGCGACAGGAGCAGGCACAGGAAAAAACTCTGGAGGAGGAGGCGGTGGAGCGAACATTGGAAGAGGAGGCGGTGTAGACGCCCCGGACGTCTGCATGGACTGGAAGAAGCTGGCCATGTTCTGCATCTGAGTGTTGTAGTGCTGCTGTAGGCTTTGCTGGTAAGCCATCTGTTGCGCCATCATCTGCGCGTGCAACGTGGCGATCCTCTCCTCCATCTTGGCCTCCATCTGAGCCTGCAATATTACATCCGCAGTGTTGATTGTATGTATAGGTGCGAAACGAGTGAACGACGAATGAAACGGCACTTACCTGTGACGCTGACTGCCGCCGCCGCGCTCGTCGTCACGCGACGTCGTCCCCCCTTGCGAGGACGAGAATGGCAGCCTCCTGGTCGCCTGGCGACGTCCGCTGGGGGGCTGGGACCCCCTACTGGATGACCCGCGCACCAACACCTCCTCCTCCTCCTCGTCGTCGGTGGTCTCCTGCGGGGGGACCTGGTACGCCGAGCGTACTGCTCGATGCGGCCGCTGCCGCCGTCCGCCTGGCATTTTGCCGAGTGCCTGCAATGACAAAGAACAAAACTGTTAGCATAAATAAATGACAAGTACTTGTAAAGGAACATAATAATAACAATATAGTATTACATGGCCTCGTAATTATCTTCGCGAATGGCAATATCTCGGGCGTGGAGTCGTCGTCTCTATCATTATCGTCGTCATCGCTATCAATATTGTCGAGCTCCCTTAAGTCATCACTGTCATCATCATCCTCATCGTCTCCATAGTCATCATGTACCTCCTCCTGGACAACTCCATCGCGCTGCATCTGCCATCGCTCAAGCATTCTTAAGTCCCTGGCATCCTGCACCTCCTCACCCTCGTCCTCATCAATTTTGTTGTCTACTTCCATGCCCATGAGCGAACCAATGTCGATCTCCAAGGTACCTTCTAGCCCCTCAGGTTGATAGAACTCATCGGTGCTTGGGTCAAAGTTGTAATCGTCGTCGTTTGGGAGAGGCGCTTTGCCGCGCGGCGACACCAAATGCACAAGGCTCCACCCCGCAAGCTTCTCGTCTTTTTGGCACGCCCATGGGAGGTAATAAACTTGCGTGGCGTCTCGGTTGGCCACAATGTAGACATCGTCTCCTTTATAGCTGGAGTCCTGTCGAATCTCGACTTGACCTATCGTAAGGTCTTTCCTCGTGATATCAGGATCGAACCAATGGCATTTGAATACCACCGGCGCTAAAGTCTTGGCACCCTTAAAGTTGAGCTCGTATATCTCTTCGACTATGCCGTAGTAGTCCTTCCCATCCGTGCCGGGCGTACGAACTCCGCAGCACATGGTTTTTAGGTTGGGTCGACTCTCCTCGTAGCTTCTCGTGCGAAAGCGATAGCCATTCACATCATAAACGGTGAATGACTTCACCCTACGGGAGAAGCCACGGCCCACCTGTTTCAATTCATCGCTCATTTCTGCATCCGTTCGGGCCTGCAAGGGTAGGAGATCGTTACATAACTCGCTCCGGGGAGCAAAGTGGAATCACAAAGTCAGAAAGAGGTTAGTTGGTTGGTACCTTTGTACAGAACCAGGAGATGAAATCAGGCACACCGTGTCTAAGAAGATTGTCTTCTTCTTGCTCGGTAGGAGCCCTATTGCCTCTCCAGTATTGACTAATAAATTCCCTGAAAGAAGGAAGAAACTAGAGGGTCTGACCATGATAGATGGAGGATAGTGACGGCGTAGGTAACAAGCTCATTGAGAACTTACTTCTGATAAGGAATCACTTCATCAAGGTTGATCAATAATGTGAACATGATAGTCTGCCACTCCTGATGGTTCAACTGCTTGTTGGTACCTGTGCTTCCACTCCCGAGATCCCCTTGGAAAAGGCTGAGTATCGATGAGTTCTCGTCAGCGTTGTAACGAGGGGTTGGATTGTGCATGCTGGGAAGCTTCTCAGTATAGTACGCCTGTGTGAAGGTCGACACCTCCTCTAGAACGGAGGCCTCTCCCACGGAAGCCTCAATCTTGGCTTTATTTCTACAATTTTTTCGAAGAAGCTTTAGACACCTCTCGATTGGATAGCACCAACGGGCCTGCACGGGACCCCCCAACCGTGCCTCGCGCGGTAGGTGCAAGATCAGATGCTGCATGGACAGAAAGAAGCCGGGTGGAAATATCATCTCCAACTTGCAGAGCAACAGAGGTGCAGCCTTCTCCAGTTCAACACAAACATCCCGAGACAACTCCTTGGCACAAAGCTGGCGGAAGAAGAAGCTCAACTCTGCCAGGACGCGCCACACATGCTCTGGGAGGTATCCCCGGGTCATCGCAGGAAGGATCTGCTCAATCCATATGTGGAAGTCATGGCTCTTCATCCCTAAGACTTTCATCACCAGGGGTCTTCATCACCAGGTTTGGTCTATCACAGATCATCTCCAGGTCCAGTCTAGCCTTGACGTTGTCCTTCGACTTTTTGCCAACGTCCATGAGTGTTGCCCAGAGTGCCTCGGCCACATTCTTTTCTGTGTGCATTACATCGATGTTGTGTGGAAGAAGAAGGTCCTTGAAGTAAGGGAGCCTAGTCAAGCCCGATATATGAGTCCACATGTGGTCCCGAGCATATCCCTTAAACCCACCTGTTTCCTCAGGTTCGAGAGCCTGTATGTCGGCAAGGACGGCGGCAGGGCTCTTAACCTGTGGAATGGGGCCGGTGACTTGAACGCCTTTGCTGAAGTGCTTTACATCTAGCCTGAATTCATGGTTCTCAGGCAGGAATTGGCGATGCTTGTCAAAAGAAGAAAACTTGCTGCCCTTGGCCAGCCAGGTGAACATCACATCTACCTTGCATGTCGGGCAAGGGAACTTCCCGTGAACACACCACCCGCTAAATAAGCCATACGCTAGGAAGTCATGCATTGAATACTGGTACCACACATGCATTCTGAAGTTCCTCTTCGTAGCCCGGTCGTACGTGAGTACCCCCTCTTCCCAAGCAAGTTCCAATTCATCCCACACCGGCTGCATGAACACACCCATATTGTCGCCCGGGTGTCCAGGTATTATCAGCGTCAAGAGCACGTTCTTAGGTTCAAACATGACGCCGGGGGGAAGATTGAGGGGGATCACAAACACAGGCCAGCAAGTGTACAGGGCCGCCATCATTCCAAACGGATTGAACCCATCTGTTGCCAGCGCTACGTGTACATTCCGAGCCTCCATAGCCTTGATAGGATTCATGTTATCGAAGTGCTTCCATGCATCACCGTCCGCCGGGTGTACCATCTTGTCAGGATGATATCTTTTGCCATTCTTGTGCCACGTCATCTGTTTCGCGGACTCCTCCGTCATATACAGCCGTTGCAGCCTCGATAGGAAAGGAAGGTGCCGTACGACCTTCTCGGGGACCTTAGACTGTTTCATGCTACCATCAGAGCCTTCTACCAACACAAACCTAGAGGCATCGCACTTCGGACAGGTTTTTGCTTCCTCGAGGTCTCCCCTGAACAGGACGCACCCCTTCGGACAAGCATGGATCCCCTCATATGGCATCTTAAGTGCATGAAGGAGCTTCTGTGTAGCGTAGGTGTTCGTCGGCAGGACATTATCTGCCGGAAGCAGTCCCCTAACAATGCTCAACATGAGATCAAAGCCGTCTCGACTAATGCCCAGCTGCGACTTCAACCCTATCAGGCGTGAGACGGCATCCAGTTGCGTAAGCTTTGTCTTCTCGTGAAGGGGCTTCTGTGCCGACTCCATCATGTCGTAGAAGGCCTTCGCGGTTTCCTCTGGATCTTCCTCCACATCCATTCCTTCGCCAAACCGTGCTTCGTGGAAGTCTGCCATCATGTCTGCCATCCCGGCATCGCCATCATACTCCTCGAGGATGGGTCGCACCACCTTGTCCCTAATAGGATGGTATTCACCATGGTGGCGCCAACGGGTATAGTTTGGAACGAACCCGTGCTTGAACAGATCTCTCAACACTTGAGCCTTTACTTTCTTCTTCTTGTTCCTGCACTCGCTGCAGGGACACGGCATCCGAATCGACCCTTTAGCAGCTGGGCCAAATGCATGCTCTAGGAACTCAGTCGTCCCCCTGATCCATTCGTGGCTCTTACTTGCGAAGCCCGAGTACATCCACTCACGGTCACCCATGCTCTGTCATGCGGCAATGTTAACTTCCATGCTCCGCTCCTACCATCTAATAGGTGAAGGATAGGTCCTAATCCCACCCGAGCATGCGCAGACGAGGTTAGCTTCCATGCTCCACTCCCGTCCGAGACAAAATTTCGGCAGCACCTCCCCGCTGTTCTCCCGATACACGTCCCGGCGGGGGAGAGTGTGTATCCAGAGAACAACGGGGAGGTCCTGCCGAAACTCCGACTCGGACGGGAGCGGAACATGGGAGCTAACCTCGTCTGCGCATCCTCGAGCTGTCCAAATAACGTGGACAATCCGAAACGGATACGGTTATACATATGCGAAGAACGCATACTTCCAACCGTATCCGTTTCGGACGGGAGACGCCTAACTGGGTAACGCGACCTACGAGTACATGTGGCGGAAAGAGGGGTCATACCGCAGGTGCCGGTGAAGAAAGGCTAGCGGGGCAGTGCCGAGTCGTGCTCCTCCGGCTAGCCTCCAATGGGAGCCCTCCTGAAAAAGAAAAACAATTAGTGAGAACGAAAATATCTAAGTTCATTACAGGTTCATAGTGCACAAATAAGATTTTCACTTTTAAGAAAATATCTAAGTTCACTGCTGAATTACACTAACAGAGTATAATGTTCTAAAATGTTGGCTGAGTTAGAGCTTTACTTGCTGATTCATACAGCTTTGTTCTGGAGATAAGACCAAAACTATTGGCTAAACAAGTGAAACTACTAAATTTCCTGTTCTGGAGATCAGACTATTGGCAGAACTGAATGTCTAAACTGTGGATCATGTACACTGAACACCCACACATGCAGTAGCAAACTGAACTGAACATCCAAAAGCCAAATCATGCTGATGCCATGATATGCATTTTACTAGCATATAAATAGATACCTTAAGCCTCTCCTTATCAGCTTAGAAGAAGGATCAGATTGCAATCAAGTAGTCCTATGATAGAGTTAGGTTCTACAAATTAAACAGGAAACAGAAAATTAGGATTGGAAAATCAATTAACAAGCTAGCAAGAGGCAATGACCTCTTCCATGCAGTCAAGTATACTCCTATGATTCATGATGGCCAACAATCCGTGCACTGGTCAAAAATAGATGGGGCAAGGAAAGGAGGCTAACCAGCAGATCACGGGGACGTAGGTGCATAGGGGAAGGGACAGCGACATGAGATGGTTCCATGTCTAACAGATCGTGTGTGTCGCCGGCGCTAGGCCTCCAGTTTGGCATTTTTTATTTGCCATTTGTTGTAGTTTGCCAACTCCCAAAATGATATGGCAAGGGAGAAAAAAAAATGCAATCTCCAAGTGTTTGGCAAAATAGACTTGGCAAAACTAAAAAATGTGGGTAAATCAGAGTAGGTTTCATTTTGAATCCCACAAACCCCTTGTGGGTAAATGGTGCATTAAATAAATTATCATGCCTTGTTAGATAGACTAGAGTAACACTAGAAGCAGTAATCAGAAAGGATGCGTCCAGTTCTGCAGATACTAGTAGTACTAGCATATTAACAAACTAAACTGCTATCGTGACTGATTAAACATTGCATATTATCACCACCAGATGCCCCGCCCCATACCAGCAAGCAATTGATGGGGTATTCTTAGGGCTAGATAAACAAAATATAGTGGCCATCAGTACTATTTGCAGACACATAAAAGCATACTATTTGCAGCGCTGGCCGTCAGCGAGCGCCCACGAGCGGCACGGCCGGGGAGCGGCGCCCACCAGGCCGGGAGAGCTGCGCCCCCTACTAGAGGCGCCCCCGAGCAGTCGGCCGGCCTGGGAGCGGCCCCGGCATGCGACACGCCGAGCTTCGCTTGTTGCTCACATGGTGACCGGTGAAGAGCTCCCTGATCTCCCTATGTGTGCAGTGAGAGGAGCCACCAAAGGGATGAATGAAGAGAGCTTGAAGAGGAGAGCTCAGATCCGAGAGATTTTGGGCTGGGGATAGTGGAGCAGTGAGATCCCCCGGCGGCGGCGGCACTCTGTGGAGCGCTCAACTCTATTTCAACCTGCAAATACATAGTGGATGGATCATGGAGTACCTCAACCGTAGGGAGCTGCGTTCATGAAGATGGACTCGCGATCGATGGCCTTGTGTCCTTCTCGTGAAGTCGCGGGAGTAGCGCCCTAGGATTTCACGGGGGAGACAGAAGGCGAAGCGCGCGAGGGGGAAGAAGTCGCGGGAGTAGCGCGCGAGGGGGAAAAGATCGCCGTGTTGCTGCGCAAGGAGGAGCGGAGGGACACCGGGTCGGGAGATCCGCGTGGGAGAGCTCCGGGGAGGCAGCTCCGTCGGGTCACGTGGCGTGGAGCAGCAATCGGGGAGGAGGAAGAAGAGGTAGCAGGCGATAGGGGAGAAGAGATAAGGTGGAGAGAGGAGAGAGGAGAAGAGATAAGGTGGAGAGAGAGGAGAGAAATAAAGGGAGGGGAAATGGAGAAAAGAAAAAATAAAAGAAGAACGTGTAATTTCACTCTCAGAAATTCTTTGCCGACTGCCATCCTCCCTGGCAGTCGGCAAAGGCTCTTTGCCAACTGCCACTGATGGCAGTCGGTAAAGAATTAATTTTTTTTTTCGATTTTCGATCCCAGTTTTTTTGTGTTGCCTTGCTACAGTAAGTACATGATATATTCCAAGTTTGGGTCATTTTGATTTATTTTGCTATATTCCATTGATTTTTGTTGTTTCTTTGATTTTTTCCGGTAGCTCCAGATTTGAACTGCAGGTACATGAAATAATGGAATCCGGCGATTCAGAAAATGATATTCATGATGTTTGGAGCATGTTGAGGCCGTGTGCGGGGCCTCGCGTGAAATTTCGACCATGTTGGTGTCGGAACACGCCGAGGCACGCGCGTGAAAAGTGTTTTTAAATTTTATAAAATCGAAACGGAGTCCGAAAATTACGAAACTTGACGACGTGTCTTGTCATCGCATGCGGAGGCTGTGGTAAAAATTTGAGAAAGTTTCGAGCAAGTGGCGATGTCGGGTGGCTAAAACCTGGACATCTCCACATGTGATAACAAGTTAGCCACCTGACGTTAGTCCAGGTTTTAGCCACCCGACGTCGCCACTTGCTCGAAACTTTCTCAAATTTTTAACACAGCCTCCGCATGCGATGGCAAGACACGTCGTCAAGTTTCATCATTTTCGGACTCCGTTTCGATTTTATAAAATTTAAAAACACTTTTCACGCGCGTGCCTCGGCGTGTTCCGACACCAACACGGTCGAAATTTCACGCGAGGCCCCGCACACGGCCTCAACATGCTCCAAACATCATGAATATCATTTTCTAAATTGCCGGATTCCATTATTTCATGTACCTGCAGTTCAAATCTAGAGGTGCCGGAAAAAATCAAAGAAACGGCAAAAATCAATGAAATATAGTAAAATAAATCAAAATGACCCCAAACTTGGAATATATCATGTACTTAATGTAGCAAGGCAACACAAAAAAAAAACTGGGATCGAAAATCGAAAAAAAAATTAATCCTTTGCCGACTGCCATCAGTGGCAGTTGGCAAAGAGCCTTTGCCGACTGCCAGGGAGGATGGCAGTCGGCAAAGCCTGCAACTTTGCCGACTGCTGACGAAGTGGCAGTCGGCAAAGGTGACGGTGTGGAAGGCGTCAACCATGGCCTGCCTTTGCCAACTGCAATTCTTTGCCAACTGCCTGGCAGTCGGCAAAGCCAGGCAGTCGGCAAATCCTGCTTTGCCGACTGCAGGGAATTCCAGTTGGCAAAGGGACCTCTTTGCCGAGTGTCGAAAAAAAACAGTTGGCAAAGAAAATTGCAGTCGACAAAGAGCCAGTTTCCTGTAGTGCGTGATACCAGGTTGTCAAGGGCCTCGAACCCCTGACTGGTCGGACCTCGTCTACGTAGCTCGTAGCCGCCGTCCGTCACGCTGGCGAGGTTATGCCCCTCGGCCGTCGGCTTAAGAGAGAGAGAGGGATTAGGGATAACTTCTTTTTTAATCTCAATTGTCCCAGGGTACATGCATATATGGCCCGTGGCCTAACAGATGGAGAAGGCTCTCCTTGATTGTAGGACTAATCCAAGAAGGAAGCAACTAATCAGCTAGCTAACTTTCCTCCTAGCCACTCGCCTGCCTTTCCTGCGCCCTGGCTGCTTGCTCGGTCGTTGCTCGCTCGGCCGCCCGGCGCACGTCACGGGCTCTCCTGCGCCTGGTGTATGTGCGACCGCACATGACAGAATGCTTATGTATCCGTACTGCTTATCCAGCTAATTTACTAATACATCAACTAGTGCAGCAGGTGTTCTGATTACCCAATAAACAGAACAAACAAACACGGGTCTGAATAGATATGTGGCTGCAATAAAACACTAGCTAGCAACACCTACAGTAGGGTTTCAAAGTGTTCTAGACAGTACATGTGCTTGCAATGGTTCAAACACAGTGGATGCCTGTAACACAAGCTAGCAACATCAGTTTTTTTTTTATTGAAGTAGTATTTTCCAATCAAAATCTGTAGTCATCTATATCGAATTAACCAAAATAGAGAAATTGATGCTAGCTAACATCACAGCAGGTTGGCACCAGCATTGTTTTGGAGACAGAGAAAACACAGTTGCTGCAGCAGCTTAAGCTCAAGTGAACGTCTCCAATCATTGTTATGCTATGCCAATCCCACTACTGGGCTACAAACTACAATCCAAAACATTGCTTGTCAGTTGTCCAACTTAATAAAAAGCTGGAGAGACCTCAACAAACTAGCTACATCTTTATCGAGCACCTCAACAAACTGACAAAGCATGTTCCTGCGTGTGGTTACTAGAAAATTTTCAGAGCCCTGCCACAGCCTCTAGTAGTTACCGGAAATGTAAGTAAATAATAACACAGCTCTTCCTCGCTCGTGATGTGTTTATACTTGCAAGAACTAGATCCTGAACAGCAGCAACGAAAAGACAGGGAACGATATCGAACTCACAAGCTAGAAGGTGAAGAGCCACACGGGGAGCTGCTCCATGCTGTTGGACAGAACAAATACCAGCTACCATTGGAGGTGCTCCTCGACGTTAAGTCTACCAGTTCCGGTGCTTGTTCCTCCCGCCGTCGCCCCTGGCTTCTGGATCCCATAGCCCGCTCACGTTGAGGCACATGACTTGGAACAATCCTTGCAAATGAGAAGACAGAAAAAACTCCAGGCAAATCACAGATCTGAGACGTGGTGTAGTCACTTCCATATCTCACCTCAGGCCTGTACAACGCCGCCGAAGCACGCTGGGGTGAGTGTACTAAAATTTTAAATACTTTTGAGTATAATCTTAGGACTTAATGAAACCGGATCACTAGTTCACAATTAGGACACGCTTTTGTACTCTACTAGTATCGGTTTGTTACTTACTACTTTGTTTTTTACTTTTAACAAATGTCATTTATTCTTAATTCGTTAGGTCCTCTGCTCACTTATATAGGAACTACTAGGAAATTCCTATTGTTGTATGGTGACTCAAATTTTCAGCTCCCAATGGCACCGCATGCGCGCAAACTCCAGCGTGCCTTATCCTTGCCTCAGTCTCCCCTCAGATTTAGCGTTCGCCATTCTTGGATTCTCCTCCAAATTTTCCCATACCTCCCTCGCACCGCTCCTTGGCGGCTGCAGTGCGACGGCCGATAGAGGCCTGCCTCCATGCTGCAGCACTCTCTACTTAGTGCTCCTGAGCTCCGCTCCCACTATGGGGCTATGGGCGCTCCATCACTCCTCCCCTTCTGGGCCCGGTGCGGCGGCTGACGTAGAGGAGTCATAGATTACTCTGCAAGCCGGTGAGCCCCTCACCTCCACTCTTACTCGTGTGGTTGGCATCGTTAGAGGTCACCTCTCTCTCGTCTCTTTGCGCAGGAGGTGCAGCGGCGTGGGGAAGCGGGGCCTGTCCTCGATCCGTGCGAGGTGTGGTTTGGAGACGCCGCCGCCGAGTTCGGTACTGTCTTGCAGCCAATCAGATCCGCCTTCAACAACTGAACTCGACAGATAAGCATCTCTTGTTTTTTGTCTGTCTATCTGTCGTCTGGTTCGATCCGACTCTTCTTCGTGTATGTCTCGTTAACTATTTTGCGCTTTGTGTAATCTTTTGCTAGAGTTATCGGCGGCCATGATCAATCTGCCAAAATGCTAATCTGAGGCCAAACATATATCCCCACATTTTTAATTTGAACAATCTCCAACTAATCTGAATGCACGATAATTAATTTGGGTCTGACGTTGCAGTTGCAGTTTCAATCTTAGGTCACGCCAGCCTCTGGCCGCCACCATGCGTTCCAGTTTTATTTACGGATTTTATTTGTCTTTGATAACTCGAATGGGATCATGTCTTTGATACTTCTGCATTATATATCTCGGCAGTCAGTCGGTCGGTCAGATGTTCGTGAGTCGCGACAAGCTTGCAGCTGATTTATGTGCTTGACCTGTTGTTACTTAATAGGGATTGGTGATGGCAAATTTGTATTTGACACCTAATGTGAAATTAGTCCATGTGCCAAAAATTAAGATTTGTATTGAATGTTTAGATAAAATCTGTGTTCTGCCCAATCTTTTGATGATACAAACACCATATTGAATGTTCTGATATTCTCTGTCATGAGTAGTGCATGTCCAGAAAAAACTTCTGAAAAACAGTTGTGCTTTCTAACTCTGACCAGATATAACCTTGCCGTGCCTTTTGTATTTCAGGCAGAGGCACCATTTGTGCTGTTGCAGATTCGATCTAACACATTTAATCAAATTGTTCCTTTCCACACCGACGAATCACCGTCGGGCAGCTGACGGCATGGGCGCCGGCGAGACGTCGGACGGCTTCCACGGCCTTCCAGGCGCGCCCTCGGCCGCCGGCGCGATGCCGCGAGCCTTCCCGCGCTGTAGCCGCGACCGCTGCCTACATATATGACCGAGTTCAGTGAAAACGTTTTCTTCTTCTCTGTTTCCACCGCCGCCACCGCAGCTCCGCCGCTCACCGCTGCCGCTACCAAGCCGCCTTCGGCCACGCAAATCACACCAACAGAATCGCCTCGCCCTCGCGCACATCGTGAACCACCAGCGCTAGCTTAACTCCGCCTGGATCGCCGCAGCCACCGCTTCCCGTGCTCAACTCCGGCGACCGAGCCGCCTCACGTGGCCAGCCTCTTCCACCGCCGCTCCGAGCTTCCCGTGCACCTCGCTGCAACCACTGTGAGCCCCTGATGCTTCCCATGCTCTCGCTTTAGTCGCTACCGCACTGTATCGCCGGGACGCCGGTCACCGTAGCAGTCGTGCCGCCATGGCCGTCGGGAGAGTCCTTCCGAGGCCGTAGGGTAGCCGCTAGGTGGGAAAATGGGTTCGCCATGTTGTGCTGGTGCTGTAGAGTCGCTTGGATGGGTGACCGAAGCAGCGCTCGCTGGCCGGCCACCGTGCGGGCATGGCTAGGTCGCGGGAGAGAAGGAGAGAGCGGGAGGTTGACGATGACAGCTGGGGTCACGCTGTCAGTGAGAGAGAGGGAGAGAGAGCCGCGCGCGGGCGGAGCAGGCCGCGTTGCTGGGCCGCAGTGCTGGGCCGAGCGCGGGCGCGTTGCTGGGCCGCTCGGCTGGGCCGGACCGGAAGGAGAGAAGGAAATCGGCCCGAGTTCGATTTTGTTTTTCTTTTTCAAAATTATGAATAGTACTGCTATTTGTTTATTTCATTAAAAATTGTGTAGAGCTCCAAAATTCATGAAAATTTTTGTGTGAGCTTCTCAATGTGTAAATTACCTACGAAAAATGTTAAATCCTGAATTTGCTTACTTTGTGCAGGAGATTTAATTAGTTCCAATAAAGATTAAATGCAACTTCCATAAATTTTAATAATTAATTTATTAATTCAAAAATTATGAGATTTATTGTGACACTGTTTTAGGTCATTCTTAATCCATAGAAAAAGTTTAGGCTTGTTTAGATAAAGTATGATCAACTATTAATTATGCCCTAATTAATTAAATAGTAAATAAATGTTAATTTAATAACTTTAAGTGTTGTGTGCCCTTTTGATTGAGTGATGTCCTTAGGTCACTAATCTTTGGTGATCTTGGGCACTTTAATTTCATGTTTGAGCTCGTTAGTAACTTACTTAGTGATAAAAGCTGGTATCGTTGGAAGTATCGCTACTAGTTAGTAGGTTTTCTGTTTGCAGCTGTACCGCGAAGGAAAGTTGTATTCAAGTTGTAAATCGTGGCATATCATCATCAAGCATCATGTTTATCAACGAGCATCATGTTAAGACATATTATATACTCGTGTAGTTCCCGCTTTCGAAGAAGTCGAAGTTGTCGAGCAAGCCTCCGGAGAAAAACTATCGTCGGTGGGTTCCGGACCAGAAGTTGGAGTCCTCGAGTCTGAGTCAGTCGTCATGTCAGAGCAAAGCAAGCCCCGGTGCATTTAAACCCTACCTTGATATTTACAAATCTTTATTATTTATATTATGGTTTATTGCATTAAGTAATTAGGAGTTGAGTGATAACCTAATTGCTGCATTGTCATCCTTGATTATTACGATATCAACCTTGATACATGTTTTACTGAAAATACGTAGTATGCTTCGCTATGCTTAGAAGTTAAGCTTTTAAATGAAATGTTTACATGGCCATGACGGCATACTTAATGAATATTGAAAGATGAGAATGAACTTGAAAGACTGGGCGGGTGGTTTGACAACTGCTAACATGCATTGGGAAAGGAGTCTCAATGTAGTGTTTCCGCCTTGTCAGTTAAGGACCGTCCGTTGTAGGCCTGCTTGTGCTTCGAGACTTTGTAAATAGCCTCATGCCTTGGGTAAGCCCAAAATGTTGGTGATTCTATTACGAGAACGTCTAACCTCGCACTGGGAGTGGAGAGATGGCGGGAGTAGCGTGTACCCTCGGGGCTAGAATCGGGCCGGGTTCGAGGAGTACTGTACTCTCGGGTGGCGATGGACACGTTCTGGTTTTGGGAGATCTAAATGAGGGTTGATATATGCAAGATTTGGTTCTACATATGTCGTGAGGTTAGAGATCCCCAGCTGGGTATAATCGGTTCGAATCGTCGTTTGCTCCTCGGTTATGGAGACTTGATCACCTGACTTACATCGTAGTTAAGAACTGGAATTGAAAGAAAGAATGAGAAATGTTTTGATGATAATTACTTTGATCTAGATTAGGATCACCTAGAATTGGTTAATGAACCATCAATGGTAAAAGTAAAATATTGAAGATAAGGACTACTTTAGTAAGCTTTTTTGCAAAAGAAAATTTGATTCTGGAATACCCGTACCTTGATTCCCTAAAGCTAGCATGCCATTGGAGTCTTTGTCTTAGTCGGGTAAGTCTGGTTAAGTACTCTTGTACTCAGGGTTTGTTGAACCCCTTGTTGCAGGTGCGGTTCATGAACAAGTCTGCTTTGAGCCTTGTTGCATGACTGTCGTGGCTGAAGAAAGTGACGACGAGTAGATTGTGTGGCCTTTAGGCAAGGCATCTCGCTTGTGTGTTGTAATAAAGTTACTACTGATACTTCTCTACTACTGGTTGTAATAATGCTACATAAGGTTTGAAGTTTGGAAACTGGTTTGTAAACTTAAGTTATTGTAAGACTTCCGCTACTTTACTCTGTTGATTATTTTGAATAAACTGTTGTAATATTACAATACTCCTGTGATTGGATCCTGTTCGGAGGAAAGCAGGCCTTTTAAGTTATGAGGAACATAAGTACGTCTGTCAGAGGTCATTATGACGATGACGGGTACATGTGGGCCATCATAATTAGGAGGTTCTGTGACAAGTACGCCGCGCTACTCGTCAACCAGACGTGGGAGTTGGTGCCCTGGCCGCTAGGCTCCAACGTCGTCACCGGCAAGTGGATCTGGACCCACAAGCGTCGGGCTGATGGCACTCTTGAGCGCTACAAGGCTCGATGGGTCCTCTGGGGTTTCACTCAGCGCCCGGGAGTCGACTATGATGAGACTTTCAGCCCGGTGGTCAAGCCGGCCACCGTCCGTACCGTGCTCTCGCTGGCGCTTGCTCGGTCATAGCTTGTCCATCAGCTGGACGTCAAGAATGCCTTTCTGCACGGCCTTCTCACCGAGACAGTGTACTGCAGTCAGCCGGCGGGGTTCGTTGATTCCACCCGTCCTGACATGGTCTGCCGGCTCAACAGGTCTCTCTACGGCCTCAAGCAGGCACCCCGGGCATGGAACCACCGGTTTGCTGCTTTCTTGCTGACACTGGGGTTCGTGGAGGCCAAGTCTGATACATCACTGTTCGTCTACCACCATGGGGCTGACACTGCGTACTTGCTGCTCTATGTTGATGACATTGTCCTCACAGCCTCCAGAGAGCCACTTCTCCACCGGATCATTGCCGCTCTCCAGCAGGAGTTTGCTATGAAGGATCTGGGTGAGCTCCACCATTTCCTCGGGGTCATTGTTGAGCACCGTCCTGCTGGGTTACTTCTTCACCAGCAGCAGTATACTCGGGATATCCTGGAGCGGGCTGGGATGACTGACTGCAATCCCTGCTCCACTCCGGTCGATACTCAGGGCAAGCTGTCCGAGGTTGAGGGACCCCCGGTGTCTGACCCCACTGCATACAGGAGTCTCGCCGGGGCCCTTCAGTACCTCACCTTCACCCGGCCGGACATCACCTATGCAGTTCAGCAGGTCTGCCTTCATATGCATGATCCCCGGGAGCCTCACCTCACGGCTCTCAAGCGCCTCCTCCGCTACCTCTGGGGCATGCTCGACTACGGCCTTCTCCTCCACCGGGCCTCCTCCACCGACCTCGTCGTCTACACCGACGCTGACTGGGCGGGGTGCCCGGACACTCGCCGCTCCACCTCCGGCTACGCCGTCTTCCTGGGCGGCAACCTGGTGTCCTGTTCGTCCAAGCGCCAGCCGGTGGTCTCCCGGTCCAGTGCTGAGGCGGAGTACCGCGCTGTCGCTAACGGCGTGGCGGAGGGCTCCTGGCTCCGGCAGCTTCTCGCTGAGCTGCACTCTCTGCACTCCCGGAGCACACTGATCTACTGCGATAATGTCAGTGCCGTCTACCTCTCCACCAACCCCATCCAGCACCAGCGGACGAAGCATGTGGAGATCGACCTCCACTTTGTTCGTGATCGGGTGGCCATGGGCGAGGTGCGGGTCCTTCATGTTCCGACTACCTCCCAGTTCGCGGACATCTTCATCAAAGGCCTCCTGTCCTCGACCTTTGCCGAGTTTCGCTCCAGCCTCAATATCACCGGTGGCTAGTTGCGTCTGTGGGAGGGTCGTGTGTGTTTTCTTTCTTGTTCAGCCTGGAACTCCACTGCGCCAGTAGTTCAGACTACGGGGGGTATTGGAGTATGTGTATTAGGCCCATGAGGCTAAGGCCCATGTGGCCCATACATGGTACCTATATAGCTACCCTTCTAGGGTTAGCCAAATCAATAGAGACTAAATCCCTAACAATAAGGACAAAGACACAGAGAAATATCATTCTCAGCAACCCTCGGACTCCCCTTCAAAAAGGCCCCTTCCATCAGTTGTGTATGAATCATTCAGCAGTCTTATAATGGTACTGGTATTTTACAAGAGGCACATGAGAGCAAAGCCTCTTCTACGGTCCATCTTGACACCTATGTTTTTACGCTGTGTATTAATCGCAGATCCAGAGCTGAAGAGACCAAAACACATGGCAAAAGCACAGGATGTACCGCCTCTTCCAGCCAACTAAAAAAATGAAAAAAAAAAGTGCTTGCAAAGAGAATGTTCTTCGTTTTCTTTGCGGACTCAATACTATTTAGGGCGTCCACAATGGTAATTGCTAGTACTATCTACGTAGTTAGCTAACGTGGAGATGAGAGAAAAGAAATATAACTATTTAACACTACTGGATCCACATGCTTCTCTCACACGATCTTAGCTAGAGTACGTGAAATAGATAAGCTATTTACTCGTAGCTAGTGACTACTCTCTTTCCTATTTTTTTCTTGTCACGTTGTATTTAGCTAACCAAATAGCTAGTTGTTGGGACGTCCTTAGCACAATCGCGTGGAACCTGAAATTCCTTTCTATGTGTTTCTGGCCGGCCCCGGCATACATCTGCTTCTGCGTATATGACAATTTCAAGTATGCTTGCCTTGGTGACAAAATATATTTATGTGAAAAACTTCGATGACAAGGCTGCATAGATAGCTTAGGGCACTAATATGTAAGACTAGCTTTTGCATATGTAGCATGGGCACTTTTCGAAATTCGTGTTTAGGCCATTTGTGCAGGCTACAGCCAGCTTACGTAACACTACGACACCTGTGGCTGCCATCCACTATTAAAACCAGCTTATCTAAGACTGTTAAATCTATGGCTGTCATCTCCTACTAATAAGGATAAGCAATGTAAAACCCTACACTATCCTCGGTTATGCATGGATTGCTACTAATCATGTTGCTCAAAGTACGTAACCACTCTATGCTACTCTGTTATACATTGTGTAAACTGTAACGTGCCACCCTATGTCATGGCCTACCCATCCTGCTTGTAGTCTGTCAAATATGTGCAATGTGTGTGCTTTAGCCTATGTACAAAAAAGAAATATACCACCTAATTCACTAAACCCTAAACCATCCTCATATTACAATGCTGAATATTTATCATCCTCATATTACAATGCTGGATATTTATCGTGTCGATGCTCTGATCTTGAAAAAATACACACACACGATGATTTCTGATTGTATTTCCAACTGAGTGCCGACGCGCGCGAGGGAATGCGCCACCGACTAGTCATGTATATGCTCGCGGTCATTGCATGCATGCAGTTCCTTTTAATTTACCCCCCCCCCCCCCCCCCCCTCTTATATGTCTATAATATTCTGTCCATTAGAATTAATTAAAGAAACAAGCAGAATAATACTAGCTACTACTGGCTAATGATGATCACCTGCAGAAATTAGTTAAACCTCGCTAACTAGTAACTAGCACAGTAGGAAGGAATAATCTATTGATCGATCGATGTGTTTTGTTGCGATGGTTGTTGACCTGCCTGCCTGTTTATATGCTTGTACTGTAGGCATCTTTTTCCACAGCTGCTTTAGCTCTGCATCATCTGCATCCATCCATCGGCCGGTCGGCGCCACGGGCTGGGGCCACTTGTCCACTACTGATAACCAGCCAGCCCAAACCCAGCATCCTTCGAAGGATATATTTCGCTTAGCCATTCCTCAGTGTTTTTCTCTCACAACAATTAGCATCAGCCAGAATCAGTCAGCTAGAAATCATCCAATAAACAGGCTGATTCTCTCCTTCTCCCTGCTATAAAGACATTGGATGGCAGTGTTTCTATATCTATATATTCATCTAATCTATATAGCTATATATGCACGATATATATACAATTATACACACATACTCCCTCCATTCCAAATTATAAGGCATTCCAAGAATCTTGGAGAGTCAAAGCATATTAAGTTTGACCAAAATTATAGAGAAAATTACAAAAATTTATAACATCAAATATGTATATTATGAAAATATAATTAATGAAGAATCTAATGATACTTAATTGGTGTCATAAATATTATTATCTTGTCATATAAATTTGGTCAAACTTGGGATTATTTGACTTTCCAAGATTCTTGAAATGCCTTATAATTTGGGATGGAGGGAGTATAATATACACATGATATATAAAGTATATTATATATTATGTGAGTCAGTCAATCAATCAGCTGATAACCTACCCGATTTAATTTATTTGCTTCGTTCCATGCATGGTTGGAATACATGGATTATCTTTCCCTCTCTGTGTGCATATATATTCCCCTTCTATTTATCTACAAATAATGCCCCTTTCTCCACCTATCCCTTTCACCTTTTCCTTTGAGCCCATTTGGATACGACTGCCCTCCTCGACTTTCCTTCGTTCAAGCTCGTGAGGCCAGGTTAGAAATAGAGACGCGTGCACTGCGGTGCGGTTGCGGTTGTGGGCGACGCTTCGTTGTCTCGCTACCTGCTGCTTGAACACACGCGACAAACAATCCTAGCTAGCTAGTAGCTCTGGCCGATGATGATATGGAGCTAGCTGCCGCACGCAGCCGCCAGGCCTCGTCGTCCAGGTCCAGCGCTAGCTTTGGCACTACTATCAAGTCGTCGCTCCGATACAAGGACGACTGCGCAATGTAATGGCGACGGAACGAGTAATCGTGACAAAATGGGCGTCAGTACAAGAACGAGCTAGCTAGCTTCCACTGCACGAGGACCAGCAGCAGCAGGTCTTCAGCTGTCAGCATAGATAAATATGCTACGTCCAAGCTAACAACTTGGCATCAGTAGCATCATCATTGGGGCTATTCGATCGATCTCTGGCTCTCGTTTTATCTCCGGTCCGCCGGTCCAGCATCATCCTTCAGTTGGTGTGTTTGGTTCGTGGAATCGCCTCACGTTTTTTTTTAATACGTAAAAGATTTGTGTATCATTGTAATTAAGAAAGAGAGTTTAAACATACACACGACACGCTTCTAAAGAGCGCCCTACCGGACCTTCCTAGCAGACTGATACAAACTTCGATATTACACAAGAGTATACGACCGAACTATTAGCAGCTCATAACCTACGGAGCTGGATGGCTCCGCTGCTCGCCGCGCGACCTTGCTTCGTCGTCCGAGAAGAGTCTTCTATTAGTCCTGGCATTTGTCGCCGGGAACAGCGCATCCAGAGCCTTCACTTCATTCGACGTCAAGTTCCCTGCGAACAAGTCGTCGTATGCTCGCTTCGACGCGGATGAAAGTGGAGCTGCCGGCAGTGCAAAGCCCATCCTCTGCATGAGGGAGCATCATGAGGTGATGCATCATGAGTTCATCCAATGAATTTTGCTAGAATCAACTCATTCCTCATGCATATACTAATTATTAGCTTATGAGAAATGAGGTGGTGATGGATCAACTCATTCCATTGTACAAACTAAATACAAAAAGTGAGAAGTGAAAAGATGATGGATCACCTCGTTTCTCAAACCAAACACACTCTAAATAGTGCTTCGTCAACGCTAGTGTCAACTAGTGGCATCTCGATCGACTTCGTGTCAGCTAGCTTCGGCTCTACGGACTATATATGAGCGTGTATATATATAAATAGTGCTTCATTCAAGCTAATAGCTTGGCATCAGTAGTAGGACCAGAAAGTGCAGAAGCAGAACCTACTACTAAGCGGTTGTTAGCCAGCAAAGGTACGTACTCAAACTTGTCGTTACTTCCATTCTGCGTCCCCTTATTAGAATGGTTTAGACTGGGTTTGGTAGCGCCCCCGAAGCGTTCTTGTAGTAGCTTCTACACGTGGACGACCAAATAAGACCATGTTTGATGTCTTTGTATGCACATCAATTCACATATGTTGAGATGAAATTTAAGTGAAAATTAGTGTACTTTCCACCATAGTCTACTACAACACATGTGGATTGAGGTTAATATGTGCGTGTGGAACAAAAGACAGACAATGTCGATCGTGGTGGAGCGCTGTGGCTGGGAGGTGAAGTAGTGACAGATGTGGGTGGATGGAAGAAGGATGGGTCATGGGAGCGCGGCGATGGGACAGGAGCCAGGATCACGGATGGCGAGCGTGGCGCGGGTGAGGGAAGGCTAGCTCATGGACGAGGCAGAAGCAATGCAGGCGAAGGGTGATGATGGGAGGTGGTGGAGCAGTGACAGGTGGAGGTAGTCAGTGAGTTGGGAAAGGTTGAGGAAGAGGATAAAGGGAAGGAGAAAAATAAAAAAAGAAACTTATAATATGTGAAAAGAGAAATGAATAAAGGAAGAAAAATAGAAAAAAAGAGAAGGGTATTATGAATATTTCATTGTTTTTATGTATGAGCAGAAATTCTTCAAACATTCTTGTAGAGGAGTTGTCCGAAGCCAAAGAAAGTTGTGGCACCAAATGAGCTAGAGCTGAGCAATTTTAACCGGTTCTCGAGCTTTATCATACTCACCCGTATTATACATACCCGAGCCAAAGGAAGAGAGCGTGGGGGACAAGAACAATATTTACTAAATTGCTCAATTATATTTTTAGCAAACCACATGATTCACTAACATATATTTAATTGTCTATATTAAAATGCTAAATCATCCACTAACATTCACCCTGTTCGGCAGGCTGTTTCTGCGGCTTATAAGCCGGTTGTGGCTGTTTTGTTGTGAGAGAAAAACACTGTACCACGGCTGATAAGCCGTGCTGATAGAGCAGCCGAACAGGGTGATTATATAATGATGTGCTCTCCTGCATGGAAACAAACTTTTTACTCCTTCTATCCTGCAATATAAGGAATCCAATTTTATCCTAAGTCAAACTAGAGTAATTTTGACCAAGTTTATAGAAAAGAAGAAAAATAAGTAGGACTTCAAATTAGCTTAATTAGATACATTATAGAATATAATTTTTATAATATAATACCTCTATGATGTTGTAGATGTTAACATTCTTTTTTATAAATTTGGTGAAAATTACTATAGTTTGACTTAGAACAAAACTGGATTATTTATATCTCAAGACGGAGAAGTTTTTATAGTCATGCATGGAACACTTATATTTCAGGCGGCTAAACTTAAGCCCTATCACATCGGATGTTTGAATACCAATTAGGAGGATTAAACATAGACTAATTACAAAACTAATTGCATAGATGGAGGCGAATTGGTGAGATGAATCTATTAAGCCTAATTAGTCCATGATTTGACAATATGGTGCTATAGTAAACATATGCTAATGATGGATTAATCAGGCTTAATAGATTCGTCCAGCGAATTAGCCGCGGCTTTTGCAATTAGTTTTATAATTAGCTCATATTTAGTTGTTATAATTAACATCCGAACATCCGATGTGACAAGGGCTAAGCTTTGCTATTTTTGGGTCATTTTACAATTTCTGAAAAATGATTTTTTGGATTTGTTTTTTTACGGCAAGATTATTTGTTGGATGGTTACCAACCGTTCCTGGAAACTGGTGCTTCATTTGTAATGGTCTTTGGTGTAGAGATGGTTACGAAAATGACCACTATATACAAGTTAAATCTGACTTTCGTAAAATAAATTTGTGTAGCGGCGTGCGTAGCTATGTACTCATCCAGCTGCCGTGTGACGGCCGAGAAGCCAAATGGTTCCAAGGCGGTGACACTGCTGCTCCGGCTGTCCACGCTGGCTCTGTCGCTCACCTCGGCCGTCGTCATGGCCAGCGCCAGCGAGTGCACCATCTACGGCCACGGCGGCGCCAAGGTCACTATCACCTTCAAAAACTACCCGCCCTTCGTGTAAGCACAAGCACACACTATCAATAGAAATGATCTTACGTGACTTGCGTCGTCGTTCTTGCATCAATAATTCTGACTTGTGAGCGTATACGCTCTACACACATCGGTGCAGTTACCAGGTAGTGTTGAGCATCACGGCGGTGGTCCTGGAGGCAGCCGCCATCTACCTACAGGTCGGCAATGGCGACGATGACGGCGAGGAGAGGCGCCCAAGCTTCCGCGGATCATCCTGGTTGTACTCGACGTGGTGGTGCCTGCGCTGGTCAACACGGCGACGGGCGCGGTGATCTCGGCGGTCATCGCATACGGACCGGAGATCAACGCCTGCACCGCCGCCGCCGGTGGCCGCTTCTGCGAGCAGGTGAGCAGGTCCAAGCTCCTGTCGATCGCCGCGAGCATCGCCGCTAGTTCCGCCGCCGTCGCCAAGGACGTCCCGCTGCCCTTCTCCGTGTGGCCCATCTCGTCAGAGTCGGACGACAGCTCCTACTGATGCAGTGATGTTCATTATTTGCTGGTACTATCGAGTGTTGATTGAAGGCTTTAACTTCTCGAGGGCGAAATTCTATTTTTTGTCAACTGAATGCTACTACGATGATCAATCAAGCCATTGGCTCCGAATAGCCGATGCTTTATGGTGTTGAATAATAAAATCGGTCATTACTTGTCTTTTGATTGTCTTAGCTGATTCAAACTTTAAGAATGTGTTTAGTTGGTGAAAAGTTATGGTAACACATTTCGTTTTTATTTGACAAATATTATCTAACCATAAAGTAACTAGGCTCAAAAGATTCGTCTCGCAAAAACCAGACAAACTTAGCAATTAGTTATTTTTTTACCTATATTTAATACTCCATGCATGCGTCTAAATATTTGATGTGATGAATGAAAAAAGAAATATTTTGGCTTTGCATGGGAAGTGAACGGCCCTAAGTCAAATTCTGATAATGCAAGAATCTACTTTCCAATTCTCCTATTTAATATTGGCATTGATAACATGTGCTTGATCACATCAGCTTTAGACACAACCGTACACTCAGCCGATAGTAAATAATGTCGCAGTTTGGTGCAGGAGAAATATAAACACAAGCATAACTTTTTAATAGGAGAATATCTTGTTTCTAGATCCAAAAGCCTTCTGCTTAGATAGAAACATCGTTTTCTTTTCCTTCAAATTCTTGCATAAGGACCGATCTAATTGTTTGGCTATCGGCCGACATGTACAACTTAAAAGGCTTACCTGGTTGAGGAGGAACCAACATAGGTGGTGATTTCATATATTGTTTTATCTCCTCAAATGCCTTTTGTTGTACGTCACCCCATTTAAATTCTTGATCATTCTTCAATTTTAAAAGAGGAGAAAATGGCAGAATCATTTCTGATAGATTTGAAATAAACCTTCTGATGAAATTGATCTTACCAAGCAGAGATTGCAACTCAGTTTTATTAGTTGGAGGAGCTGCTTCATCAATTGCCTTCATACTCTTCTGACCAACCTCAATGCCTCTTTCATGTACCATAAAACCCAAAAACTGTCCAGCTGACACTCCAAATGCGCATTTGTTAGAATTCATCCTTAAACCATGTCTTCTCGCGCACTCCAAAGTCTCCCACGGATCTGTCAGATGTTTTTTTGTACCTTTTGGATTTTACTATCACATCATCAATATAGATTTCAACAATTCTGCCGATCAACTTATGAAAAATATAATTCATTACTCTTTGATAAGTTGCACCAACATTCTTCAAACCAAAAGTCATCACGACCCATTCAAATAAGCCGATTGCACCCGGACACCTAAAGGCCGTTTTAGCTATATCTTCTACAGCCATAAAGATATGATTATAACCTACATTGATATCCATAAAGCTGGTAACCTTGTGCCCAGCTGCTGCATCTACCAGTATATCGACTATTGGCATTGGATAACCATCCATCGGTGTAGCCTTGTTCAAATATCTGAAATCGATACATATTCTTAGCTTTCCATTTTTCTTATACACAGGCACAACATTTGATATCCACTCTGTGTACCAGCATGGTCTAATAAACTTGCCTCCAGCAATCTTTCAATTTTCTTCTTAATGTCATCAAGAACGTTCGGATTGAACCTCCTCGGAGCCTGTTTAAATGGCCGATACCCAGACTTGTGTAACACCCCGGTGTTACGCGAGCATTTAGGCACTGTAAATTATGCATATTATGCATCATCAAGCATCATAATCATGCATGTCTAATCATGTTAAATAATAACTGAAACAATGCTTTGAAACATATGAAACATGCTCGCGAAATATGAATGTTGCATACACCCGTTTAGAGTTGCTTTTGCCCTAATTATACTGGCTAGATTAATAAAACAAGGTTGACTATAATTATAAATCATTTATAATTATTTAGCGCAATTTTTGGAGCAAAGTTTGTATTCAAACTTTTGACAAAATTTGCTTTTGAAAATATTATTGAAATTAGTCAAAAATCCTCACTATTTAGCTTTTACTTTCTAATTCAAAATCTGTTGGGAATTTTGAGTTGGCCCCTTAATAAAAGTTGTAGAGAATTAAATTCTAAGCAACTTTCATTTTTGCGCCATTTTCAGAAAAGGTCATTTTCTTACTCAAAATGGGATTTGAAAACTGCTATTGAAATTTATTTGAAATTAGAAATTTGAAAAATCAATTTCTCACCTAACGGGCCGCCGCCTCTCTTTCGGCCCGCTGGCCAAAGCGGCCCAGCTCTCTCCCTCGCGCGCGCGCCCGCAGCCGCTCGCTCGCCCGTGCCTCCGCCTCGGCCCAACTCGCTCCCGCGGCCCAGCCCACGCCGCGCCTCCTCTTCCTTCTCCTGCGCGCGACGCACGCTCCGACCGTGCGCAGATGCTCGTCGCCGCGTGGCGGCCGCATGCGAGCGCTGCTAGCCGCGTGGACGACGGTAACTCCACACGCCCGACCACAAGACGCCACACTCGCGTCTCTGCCTCCACTCCTTTTCTCGCTCGCTCCCTTTCTCATTCCCTTGGAGAAACCGAGCGGGAGGAGCCGCTTGCCACCGCTCGCCATCGCCTCCGCCGCCGCGTTCCGCCGCCGGCAAACCCCCTCTGTCCGATTGCCCACGTACAGTGCTCCGCCACCTTCCCCTCTCCTCCGAACAGGCTCCTACGACTCCTTGCTCGCACCGGTATGGCTCAATCGAGCGGTTCCTGCCGTGCCGCCGTAGCCGGAGCCGTCGAGCTCACGCTCCGACCACCGGCACTCTCGCTCCTCCTCTCCTCCTTTGAAATGCATCACCGCGTTCGCCTTTTCCTCGTGGTCCTCGTGCGCGCCGCGTTTCGCCCGCTCGTGACCGGAGACGGCCGCTTGCCGTTGGCGGCCGCCGCGCTGCCACGGTCCAGAGCGCTGGCGTGGCGTCCCTGGGCATTCCCCGCCTTGCTAGGCCGGCAACCCGGTGGGCCAAACCCCGAGCCGGGCCGGCTCGCCCCTTCCCCACGCGCGCGCTGCTCAGGCCGAATGCGGCCGTCAGCCGGTCGTTCCCGTGGGCCAGCCCAGTAGCAATAAGAGATTTGTTTTCTATTTTTCTTTTATTATTTGAGAAAAGAATTAGTTGGAAAAAAATGTTTGTGTACACATTTTGGCTCCAAAAATTGTGAAACAAATTTTGGTAGACTTCTTAGGACCAGATCTATGATGTAAAAATATGGCATGTCAAGTTTAAAATACTTTTCTGTAGAGTTTTTATTTAATCATTGAAATTGTTGTTTTCTTGATAAATGCATAATAAATCATAGCAAGCTCAGAAAAATATGGTTCCACTTGTATTAGTTTCCTTTTGTGATATAGTTTCTGAGAAAAATATATGCTATGCATGTTCTGTGTGAAATTATTGATGTCTAGTTCAAGTGCTATGTATTGCCTAGATTTGTTATTTTTGATAAAGGGAAAAATATGAATAAAACATGGGTATGATAATTTTTATACAGTGATCGTTTACTGTTTAGAATATAAGAAAAATCCTATATCTGTTGTTTGATACTTTTTGTAATACAAAATATTTTCATGCTCGTATTTAGGTCCTAGCTTGTTATTTTTGTGTAGGCTATTCCACTTATCCAAATACCATGAAATTTTGATGGTAGTCTACTTAGGGTATTACTGTGCTATGGTAATTTTCTAATATTTTTCTATAGTGTAAAAATAGATGTTTCTATTCAAACCTAACATTAATTAGGGTTTAATCAAATAGTGCTTTACGCATGATTAAGAACTTAGTAAAGCTTTGGTGTATCTTTGAAGCATCCAATGAGATGTGTAGACTAAACATGTTAGTAGTTTAAGAGAATGCAGTACATGACATGTACTAGTAGTACATGTTCTTGGATGATGTGGACTACCTTGCATGAGATCTGTATTATACTCGAACCATGAAAGCGGATCATACTCATCGACCTTGCATGCAAGCATATTCATTATGTTCTTTTCATCCAATGCACCGTTCGCATCAGCACTTACGCACTTGCATCATACAAGATCGCAAACCGAGAGCCCATTCGTAGTACCCGAGGAGCCAGAGGAGCAGCCCGAGGTGTAGCCTCAAGAGATGACCGAAGCAGATGAGGAGGACGTTGAAGAACTTCTAGATTGCCACGATCACCGTCCGAGCTCCTTCTAGAGAGGCAAGCCCCGGAGCATTTCTCTCCCGATTTGCAAATGTTTTAATAATGCTTTACTTCAATTGATGCATTACGTTTAGGAGTTGTTTGCAACTGTTGCTGCATTATACCTTGTTTACCCTTGTTCTACAATATCCTTGTTACCCTGGTATTCGCAGTCGAGTCAATGCTTAGCTGGCTTAGACCGGTAGAAGTCGGGTGATTTTCTGTCACCTGCGAGATATAGGTGGTTACCTGGATATGCTCGTGTAATGATGTCGTCATGATATAACTAAGTGTAATCGGAAGCTGAGACCAGACGGAGACTTACAGGTTTTTGGACTGTAGTGCTTTCCGTCTGTGTCGATTAAGGAGCGACTGTTGTTGGGCCTCGAGTCATGTTGAACGCATGCCTTACATTTAGCTGGCCGAATAATGTACCTTTCGACCGCGAAGCTGGGAGATTATTCGGGCCGAGTGGATTGCCCGCAGCGCACTGTACCGGAGCAGGTGTGGTAGGACACGGGGGCACGATGATAAGGCCAAAGACCAGTCAGGCGGCCCCCAAGTACATGTGGTTCCTGGCAAACTCGAGACTTTACCTGGATAGTTGACTCGGTGACCAATCTCACTTTAGCGGGTGAGTAAGGTTTGTGTAAGGAATAAATTACCAGCTGGTTAATAATCGATTCGAATCGCCATCGTTCACTGGACAGTAAACACTTGACTTGAGTTACTTCGTCGTAGTAATATTGATGGAACACTTGGATAGTTATAATGGATATGACATTATAGAAGTTGTTAATGATCATTGGTTATCATTGATTGTTTAATCACATGCTTGCTCTAGTATAGGCGCACATGTAGTTGGCAAGTTAATAATATTGAACTTGACAATAATGCTTTTGGAAAGGTTCTTGTAATATTAAAAATGCATTTTTGCAAATGAGTTAGCTACCCCACCATAAAGCCTTTCATAATCCTTGGTGTCACTTTATTTTTGGTTATGTCGGGTAAGTCTAGCTGAGTACCTTCTCGTACTCAGGGTTTGTTCCCACTTGTTGCAGATGGACAGATGTTTTACGGCTACTGTATCAACCGCCTTTATCCTACGATGGGTGATGCTTAGGACCATGGGCATGGTCATTCCTTAAGTCTCGTCTAATGCTTTTGTTGAAGATGATCATCAGCTGACACTGTACTTGAACTCCGTGTGAGTATGTGTGGTTTGAACAAAATGGCTTTCGTTACTTCTATTTGAACTCGGTTTGTAATAACTAGGTTTAAACTCCGATGTATCTGTGATGCGAGCTTTTATGTATTGTGTAATGGTGGCTGCTAAACTTATTACGATCTTGGTTGGTATACGAGTTGGTTTGAAATCCTTCATGATTTCACGGACTACCGGGTTATACGGGCTTAAGTTTGCTAAATTGCCTGCGTTAGCGGGTGATTTTCTTACTTAATTTCGTATAATTGGTTGGTTCTGTTACAACTTGATTGATAACTGATATTCAACAATTGATCGATCTAAACCAGGAATTTCATAATACTCCCAAGCAAAACAATCTTTGAACTCCTTTAACAATTATATTAACTCTCGTTTATACTCGGGATCCAACTTAGCACTTACATATGTCGGCCTAGGCCTATCTCTAGGACCAATATCTACTTTCTCTAACTCATCGACCGACGTAAAGCCATGTCCCAGTTTGCCATCAATACCATTTATCGGATTGTCCATTAGAAGAATCTCTCAGAGCCGACTGCTCGGATCGGTTGTTGACTTTTATTGTCGATTTTAATGAAGTCTCCTTCCCATATCTTGCCAGAAAAACACTTGAAATCTTCTAGCTCCCAAAACATTGGATCAGCGGTTGCTATACTCATGGAGTCACCAGCATAAACCAACTCAACATAGTCTCCATGCCACTGAATCAAGCATTGATGCATAGTTAATGACACACAGCAATGAACATGAATTCAATCACGACCAACAAGCAAACTGTATGAACCCTTTCCATCAATGACAAAGAAAGTAGTGAGCAGAGTTTTACTTTCAATTGTCAACTCAACGTTTATTGCCACCTGGTCTTAGACGCATTACCTCCAAAATATTTAAGCATCATGTCAGATTCAATCAACTCTTCTGGCCCCTTACCAAGCTTGCAAAAAGTAGTATAAGGCATCAGATTGACAGAGGCACTACCATCAACTAACATTTTCCTCATCGGCTTCCCATCAACAAAACCTTTCATGTAAAGAGCCTTTAAGTGCCGATGCTTATCTGGTTTATCAAATATAGCTTGTTGCGTCAATGTCAACTTGGTCACCATCTTTTCATATTCTGACTCATCAAAATCCTGAATATACTTCCTGATCTGCTAGAGCCCTAAATTCTGATGGTAGAAGAAAAGCCATTTGAATATCAGCCGATGGTTTACCCTTTTCAGCTGTTTGCTTGGCAAGCCAAACTTGAGGTTTACCAGACATCTGAGCTTGTTCTAATTCTCTGCTCCTCAAGTGTTGTACTCTTCTCTTCTGGCTTCTAGTCAAACCTCCTAGACACCATTGTCCTTATTGCCAAACATACTCGTCTTCATCATCTTCTTCATAATCGGTCCAATTCTGATTTACAACCCGCTTACCTAGCCAATCATGAACACTTCTATTTTTATATGCCAATCCATGCTATCATATTGATATTCAATTCGATCACGAACAGACTGGCGGTTATCTTGAGATTGCCTAAACTCCCAATATTGCTGACTGCATTCTGGGCAATTATTTCTAGTAGGCAATTTCAGACCTTCATTCCAGCAATGTCTGAAGAAAGGAGAATTCTAATGTGACTCAGCTTATTCTCTTTCATATCTCTCTTCTTATTGACACTGATGTTCCTTTTCTTCTAACTAGCGCTGGTAATCTTTTTCCTTCTTCTATTGCCATTTATTTAGCAGGATACGAGATGTAACACATGGCCTCATAGCACCAGCTCTTGAAGTTTCACTTGCTCATATCGGCTCTTTTGTTGATCACGATGTCTCTTGATTTCTTTGTATTCCTCAGCTGATATTTGCATCTCTGGATCAACTGTCTCGGCTTCTCTAGCCCTAGCTGATGTCAACACTTTGGTCTTCCTTTTAAACAACCTAGCATCAACCATGTTCTGATCTTTTGAAAAAGGATTATCGTCAACTTTCATCTTCCGAGGTGTATCAAATTTAAGCTTTCCCTGCTGAATAGCCCTCTGGATATGTAGTCAAAAGATTCTGCAATCATTAGTAGTATGAGAAGTGACATTATGGTACTTGCAGAACTTCTTATTCTTCAGCTGCTCAGGAGGTAGCATGACATGATTAGCAGGTAATTTAATCTGCCCCTTCTCAAGTAAGAAATCGAAGAGCTTATCTGCTTTTGTAATATCAAAGTCATAATTCTGCTCGTTCTCCCTTCCCCCCAAGGGTTTGGGAGTATTACTATCTTTTTACCCCAATTCCATTTAGCTGCAGCAACTTTCTCTTCACCATCCTCATCATCTTCATTGACTAAATATGGACCGTACGTGTCAACAATCACGGCATTCTTCTGGAATCGGGTATCCCTGTGCATACTTTGAAATTGGCTATTGAGTGCTTTCACTTGTTGAGCCAATTGACCCAAATTATCAAATTCTTGCCCAAGCAACTTCTCCCTCCAAACTGGCAACATACCTTGAACAGCTAATGCAGCAAGTTGATCATCCATTAGATTCAATGAAAAACACAAGTTTCTTTGCACATTTGGAGGAATTCAACACCCGATTCATTAGTCCTTTGCTTTATAGTCATCAAATCTGTGATCTTCCTTTCTCCTGTCCTGGTATAGAAATATGTATGGAACTTCTTCTCAAGGTCGTTCCAATTGGCAATAGAATTGACTGCCAATGACGAAAACCAAGTGAAGGTTGGTCCTGACAGGGACAAAGCAAAGAACCAAACTCGATGTGCTTCTTCAAGAGAGGTTTCTCCCAACTAAGTAAGATACCGGCTGACATGCTCTATTGTACTTGTACTGTCTTGACCAGTAAACTTAGTGAATTCTGGAAGCCTATAATTTGTAAGAAGAAGAACCTGATCATACCACTCTGGATATGGACACTTGTATGAAAAGGCTTGCCCTTTTGGTTTTAGAGCGATCTGACTTTGCATCATCTCGTTCACCCTGAGCAACAACTTGTCAGCTTTAGCATTTGGATTTCTCTGTGGTTGCTGACCCACCTGTGGATTGAAATTCTAAGTGCCTTGATATCCTGGATTTAGGATCATGTTCTAGGTATTATAATCCGAGCCATAATGATACCCTGGTGGAATATCTGCTTGTCACGTCCCTTGCTAATTTGTTGTCATCAACCTCTGATTGAAAAGATTATGATCAATATCTCTATGGATCCTTAGAACTGATGGCGCTATTTTTTGAGCCGACGAAGGTATTTGGCCTGATGTACCAAAATTGATCATCTAATTTTGAGCTTGTCCAATCGGCTGCTGCACATGCTGCGCAGATGACCTAGGATTGTACTGTATTTGATTAACAGTGGCGTCCTGTATTTGTTCAGATGAATCCTGCACCATCTAGGCATCATCATCTCCAGCTTGTGCTGCTCCTTGAAGGCTAGTACCGACATGATTGGTCCCCTGAGTCATCGTATGTGGAATGTTGAAATAAGTTGGCCCAACCTGCTCAAACGGATACCCATGGAATACCTTTTTCATGATATTGTGGAATGTATTCAAGAAGGCTATATTGTGATTCAGCATTGCACCATGAACAAACTTATTGACAGTTTTCACAAAGAAACGCCTATCATCAGCTTCATCTGTATCTGATTGCCCATGCATCAAAACTCTCGGTAACAGATATTTCTGAATAATCTTGTTGTCACGAGATTTCATGTATGACATCAGACATTTTGTTCTGAAATTCCACCATAGCCTTGTTGATGATATCCTTATCTTCACCAGGCAAGTCTTCATAAGCTACCATGAGAATGTCTTTGTTGTTGTAAATACCCATGACGATTGTGGTCCTACCGGGCATGCCAGAAAGCGTATCGACGCAAAAATATGGCAATGTGAGCAACACGTAGCAAGCCAGAAGACCTGAGTGGAATAAACTCCTAAGATCTGCTTGGCTTCAACGCTGGGCTGGTTGGATCTGAGAGAAAACCTGAAGATGTGCCAGTCAATTTGACCTGCAATTGATAAGGAAAAGAAATTTTATCAATAACACAAGATGGAATATGACGGTGTTGCTGCAGACAATTCCAAACATGCGGCTTTGAAAGCCAGCAAATGAGGCCATCGACTAAATAGTCAATATCCGAGGATTATTATAAAAGGAAGCTCTTTGAAACAAAAGAAATCGGCCAATTCATTAATGCAGATTGTGGCAAACAGTTTCTTGGAACATGGTGTATTTATAGTAGCAGTATGATTAAGGTAATAACAAGTACAATACACCCAAATACAGAAGATCGGAGATTTTATTTTTTAAGGATCCAATTCTCAATTAAATAGCCGATTACATGGTAAATAAGATCATAGTGTGTATCAATCAACCATTAAACACAAATAAACTTATAAACGAATCAGATCTAATCCATCACAATCAATAGTGAGGTTCGAGCAGATCGATGCATCTATGATGATTATAACGAACTTCGAGCTAACAGGTTTACGAGTCTACTCATATCTAATGGCTTCATGTTACGAACTATGTATTTGAGAGCGCATGCAATCGGCTAAAACAACCGATTTCGGACGTAGAGAACGAACGGAACACATGACTCGCCCGTGGTTGAGTTCATTAATTAACGAGATCCAATCTAAAGCTCTGCCAGTGAGGTTCGAGCGGATCAATGCAGCTATAGTAATAACTATAGATCAAAACCTGATGATTATTGAATTCCTCCATGAACGAATCATGTTTCCGAATGCGTTCCACATGAGGTTAAGATTGGTATGGAATAGCCGATCTAGCAAGATTAATCATCATATTTAGAGTTTGGTCATTATGCGAATGAACAACGATTAATTAGGATGATATGATGTCGATCTATTCTAATATTAGCCGGGTAAATGATTTTATTGTGAATAGTAAAGCATTGATTACAATAAAATCGATAATCGGTGAACCAACAAAAAACAGTAAGAAAAATCCTACTAATCTTAGCAGATTTGATAACTAGTGATGTTGTACTAAATAATTGATTATTTAATACAAGATCGATAATTGTGATTAATATCATAAACTCACAAGAGATCAATCGGCTGATGTAGCCTTGTGACTTTAAGATACAATCGATAACTAATTTATATTACAGTTGCAAGAGATCAATCGGTTGATGCAGCTTCACAATGCAACATAAATCATGACGGTACTTACTAACAAGCTAGAGGTCGATCAGTCGATGCACCCTAACTGTTGAAGAACTCGTCGAGATCTACAGTACTCCTACTCCTAGGGTTTTGGTGTGATGCTGAAAATTGTATTGATTGATGTGTTCGTGTCCTTGTATAATAGCCGAGGCTTAATATTTATACCCGGAGCCTAAACATGAGTCCTACTCGAATACGACTTATTACAATTCTTAGAAATAAAGAAAACTTTCTATCTTTAATGATAACTTGGACTCTAATCCTTTCCTTTCTGTAGAGTCTGATACGCCTTCTTTGGTGCCTTCCAAAATGCATTCTGCTGACGTCACCCATAAACAACAGATCCTGATACACATCTAAACGTTGTTATCGGTTCATATCCAACCGATTTCTTGGCAGCTCAATATCGGAAGTTACGAGTTCCCGCGTTCTTCCTTCCAAATCTTGGTGTAAACAACCCCTAAACTTTAGCACCCCCCTAGAAGCAAGGAAGGTGTACTGTATGTCTGAGGCTGAGGTTATCGCACCCGTGGTCTGACACGAAGCATGCTATTTTGGTCTGGTTTGAACACGGCATGACCCGGTAAGTAACAGTCCTGCCCGATTTACCGTGCCAAGCCTGGGCTCCTCCATGGGCACATCCGGCGGCACAATATAACCCGCTAAAATGCTCTAGACCTGATAAAGACCTGCTATCAAGTCAAGTGTATATATAGTTGTGCCTAACTTTTAAGGACGTGGCTAGCGCTCGAACGTCTGGACGCTCGTGCCTGTCCTGTCGTGTTGTCCATCCTGACTGTTGCGCCTCACCTCCTCCTGCGTACCCGTCCCAGCAAGCACCCACCTGCACGCCCTGCAGTCTCGCATGCGCCAGCAGCGTCCTCTCTCTACTGCATGCAATTGAAGGAGTGGTGACAATTTTCCTCCGCATGCCCCAGCTCCTATGCGAATGCGCTCCACTCATGAAGAAATGGAACGACGCCTGCCTATTGTGCCTGCACGCCAGCCACCGCATGCCGCATGCAACTGCTGCGCCTGCACGATGTGCACATACAGATGCAGTTGAATGCCACATTCCTGTTGATGGGCATAGAAGTGGGGACCGCGCCACATGCTTGTTGATACTCCACACGCCCGCTTCGCTTGCCTCGCACGTGGGGACTGCTATGCCCGCGGGGACCGCATCTGTATGTGTCTGCTTTCTACGCATACTAATGTTGCAACATGAAAGTATTTCTGCAACATACGTCCGAAACATGTGAAACATTTACAAATATATGTTTGCAATATATGTGTATAGCAACCACAACATCCAGATAAACAGACTTGTAATGTACGTCTGAAATAGATAAAACATTTTGAATAGACACTTATAACATATGTCTGAAACATAAACAACATATACAATATCCAGATGAAACACTTGCAACATAGGTCTAAAACAGGTGAAACATTTGAAACATACACTTACAATATACGTGTATAACCATTGCAACATATACACACTAGATCTATTTTTGCAACATCCAGATGAAATATATGCGATATACATCTGAAATGCATGAAATATACGGTTACAACACGTGCTTATCTACTTGTTGCCGTCCAATGAAGGAGTGTTAACACGGCGTGAGTGGCGCGAGGCACGGGCAGGGTACTCACTATGTTCATTCTGTTTGGTACGGGCAGGGTACCCAAACGGACCACGTCGCTGGCGGTTGTCTCCTCACGTGAACCAAACAATCACAGTAAATGATTACTTTTTTTTTTCAGGTTGCAGCGTTATCCATTCCTACTGCCGTTTAGGGCATTATCCATTCCTACTGCCGTTTAGGGCACCCGCAATAGTTAGAGAGCTAGGTACTAGCTCAATCTAACTTTTTAAATAGTTCTAACTTTTAGCACATACTCCCTCCGTCTCAGAAAAAGTGTCGTTTTAGATTTTTCAGACATCGTGTTTGACCGTTCGTCTTATTCAAAAATTTTATGCAAATTATAAAATAAATAAATCATTATTGAAGTATCTCTAATGATAAAATAAGTCATAACAAAATAAATAATATTTATTAAAAAAATTTGAATAAGATGAACGGTCGAACACGATGTCTGAAAAACCTAAAATGACACTTTTTCTGGGGACAGAGGGAGTAGCTTTTAACATGAATAGCCCTACATGACACTCTCACATAACTTTAAATACTAGTATAATGTCCGTGCTAACGCTACGGCTTTATCTAGGGAATATTGATAGAGACAAACTATTTTTTTCTGAGAAAGACAAACTATTTTTTTGGGTAGTTTAACCTTTACACAATTGTATTGTATCATAAGTTACATTTTGCCTAATTCCTTTATCAAGTGTTGCAGATCTTCAGGAACGTTGTCGAAACATTCGTTTGCACGACTCGTCAAAACGTCTGCCAAGAATTCCATCCTCAGTGACGTCGATAGCTGTGTATGGTAGATAATATTACGTTATTATTCAATGTAGTGTACGTAATATAGTTGGAGACTATATATGCTTACAGTTTTAATTGGTGGCAATCTTACGTCGTCCCACGACTTCATGAAATTGTATATAAGAAAGCCTCCCAATTTCCTAGAGAAGATTAGTTGTTTATTTGTTGTACGTACATAAATGAAATAACTTTATTTGTTATATCAAAGTTGAACCAAATTTCAAGCGATTACCAGTATTTTTTTCCCGCAACCTTTGTTACACATGCCGGGTATTCTCGCTTCTAGGAATAAATATTGTCCCTCCACTTAAAATCTGATAGTCCCATGGCGAGATGGAACATTCTAGCAATATTGTGGAATGTAGGTATATATGCCATTTGTTGCTGATAACCCTTCAAACATGTATGATCTTGTAGCCATCAAAGCATCTCAAGGAAGTTTGATGCCATCAAAGAACATGCTCGCCTAACGTTTCTTTCTCAGAAAACATTTGTACCCACGGAGTAACAGTATGACTGACCGATGCATGAATGAAGCATAATTCTCACAGAACTCACTGCATTGGCTTAGCCTCTCACCTTTGGGGTTGTTCCTTCTAGCTGCACACTGTCTACCTGTAGTCCGGCCTCCCTGCCTGCCGGCGTGTCGTTGTGGACCACAGCGACGACGACGGCACCGGCTTCATGTCGAGGGACACGGAGACGACGGCGGTGTCTCGTCGAGGCCTGCACGCGCTCCTCGAAATCTCGTCCAGGCCCGCCCGCACGCGAGGCCGAACTTGTACGTGTTCTGCACGATGGAGCGCGATGGAGTGGCATGCCCTATCCATGCCGCCGTGCCCTATCGACGATGTGTTCTGAAGGCGTTGGTACAACGCGATGGAGCCGGAGCCGTCGTCCTCCGGAGCCCTCGATCGGTGCCATCGATGCGAAACACCTGGAAGCCACGAGCAGTCGCCGTGGCGGCCACGGCTGAAGCCCCGGTCACTACGGCTACGGGTCGGGGAAGGCTACGACGTCGCCCCGGTCGCTGCGGCGGCGATCTCCCTGCGCTCGTCACGTCGCTGCGGCAGCGCGTCGAGGGGAGGCTACGACGTCGCCCCGGTTACTGCGGCGGCGATCTCCCTGCGCTCGTCACGTCGATGCGGCGGCGCGTCGAAGGGAGGCTACGGCATCGCCCCGGTCGCTGCGGCGGCGATCTCCCTGTGCTTGTCACTTTGCCCCGGCGCTGAGGTCGTAGATCGTGGCGTAGATTATACTCGCGCTGTGTCGCACCCATTTTTAAGGACAAAAATAGGATACATAAAAGACTCATGTGCGCTCTAGGATATGATTGCACATATAAGTAGACAAATTATATAGTATCATCACAGTGCGTATTACATAGCGAATAGATGTTTAGCACATAGTCTTGAACAATAAATAATAGTAACTAATCGTAGATCTCCAGCGGAAACTCCAAACACAGGGACACAGTTGACTGGTTGACACCAAGACTAGTACTCATTACGATAATCTTCCTCATAATCTTCATCTGTTATGGTGGAAATAGCAAGGGTGAGTCCATGTCGAACTCAACAAGTATAACACAGGGTTCATGAGGCACAAAAGGCTAGACACTGTTTGACTGTATTTAGCTTTTATTCGTCATGTAATTAGTAATTGGGTAGCATCAAAATAATCCACTTCCCATTAATGAACCAATAATCATTTGTAATAAGGATAATGAATAGCATTAACATGAGCATAATAATAACAACAGAAATTAAGCATGATATAACAATTATGATTAACTGTTCTATAAGAATCCCTAAGGCCGCTCGTATCCGTGAGCACGGCTAGTATACTAGTTTTTTAACTCTGCGCAGAGGTGTACACTTTCACTGTGAGTCATAACTTCCAAATGCTTGGGTTCGCGACTCCCCCAAACACCAGAAATCATATAAAGCCACTTAAAAGTTCGTCTAACAAGTTAGGGCCATTAGATTCACTCGGCAGGCAGATATAGGAACCCCTTTTTAAATGCACACTTCCTTCTCGGCTATACTCATTGACTAGAGGCTGTCCTACACCCAACGTGGTAAGCCGTTCTTACGCCATTTAAGGTAACCACTAACAAGCTAGAAAATATCCTTTAAGCAACTAAAGCCAGAGCCATATAGCTCTCACAGCTGTACTGTATATCCCGGTTACCACTTACAGGTAAGTCCTTATGGAGAGTAACTAGAGCGACAAACAATCAACACAATACAGCGCTCTAGTCCCCTTTGTCAATAATAATAAAATCATCTTAATGGTTGATTGCTTAATCCATTAGTCAAACTACAAGATCATTGTTCATAATTAGGCACTAGCAACAACTACCCAGATGCATAGCCCATAGGTAACAAGGAATCAGGATACCAATCACTAAGTTATAATCTCTAAGGTTGTCAAGGAAAGCACATGCATATGTATGATAATTTCAATGAATAGGTAACAAGGATAGTCCCATGTTATACTTGCCTTGATAAAGCTTTCCGGATGATACTGCTGATCTGACTCAAAGTAATACTCCTGATCGTCCAGAAACTACTCACCGTCTAAACTCGACCACCAATCAACAACATATATGTAATCGAGTAAACATACACGAAGCAAACAAAAAAAATAATTAGAATAGTACACCAACAGTAACAAAATAGTAATAAAAGTTTATAAAATTCTTCTACATGTTCCTACGATCACACAGACGTAAAGATCACAAAATTCGGAATTAAAACGTGAAAGTTATGAATTTTCTAAGATTTCCTATAGATAAATAATTACTTAAATATAAACTCAAAAATTAATTTTTCAAAACCTACTGTACAACTATACTAACATGTAGAGCTCGCGAATATGAACCTAACACAACTTGAACGGATCAAATCGGAGTTAAAACGAAGATTTTATGCACAAAACAAGTTTAGTGACAAAACTGTAAATACCAGAAAATGTATTTTTGATTTTTCGAGAAGAAATACGCTTTCAAAACACGGAAACGTCTTTCGGGAATTATGCCAAGGACCGCGGGTTCTATTTCATAAAAACACAGGGGCTCTTTATGAGGTTTACCCCGCGAAGGGGTATTTTCTATTCTAAGCCGTTGATCTGAGAATGGACGGCTCGTAGCAACTGAAAGCCCAAGTTTGGTTTTGGTAATTAATGACACCAAGTTGCTAATGCCATGTGTTAAGTGTTTTGAGTTAGGCACAAGCAACACACGTGATGAAGGAGCATGTGGCATGGAGTGATGGCCACAAGATCACAAGTGGTGGAGATGCACATAATATGGTGTACATGATGATCAAGTAGAAGAGAAGGAACTAAGAGCGCAAGGCAAAGGTATAAACCATAGGGTTTTCCTTTTGCCGGTCTAAGTTGAGTAGAGAAGTGATTGACCGGATTTAGGATACATAGCCGACTATCAAGAGGGGCAATCATAGTTAGCTCGGGAATCAAGTGCCACTAGATCATTGTCTTGAGCATATGCATTAGGATCTAGTAAAGAGCTAACATAACGCCTTGGTAAATGATTGTGAAATGCTAACACACATGCACATGGTGGTGTACACTTGGTGGTGTTAGCACAGTTGCGAAGGTGGTGGAGTTTAAGCGGTAGAGAGGGGTTTGGGTTCCTCTCTCCCTCCCGCCGAGCTTGCGAGGCGGGATTCGGCGCTTTTTGGAGAAGTGAAACGCCTATTTTCTACTGCGCCGGAAGTCAGAAAAGAAACGGAGGCGAAAGGAGGTCACTGCGTTGATCGGTCGCTGCACCGGACGCTGCACCGGACGCTGCACCGGACGCGGTCACGGTTTCACCGGACGCGTCCGGTCAGTTCAACGCGGCGCGAGCGCTAGGGTTTGTGACCGGACGCGGGTCTGGCCTGACCAGCGCGTCCGGTCAGTTCAACTGGGCGTAAGAGAGAAGCGCGCGACCGGCGCGTCCGGTCCTTCACGGGACCGAAGCGTCCGGTCACGCGTCCAGAAACACAGAGCGAAGCGGAGTGACGATCGGACGCGCGGCGCGTCCGGTCACGTGCGATCGGACGCGTCCGGTCGCAGCTGGAGCTTACTGGAACGCGACCGGACGCTGGCACTGTCGCGTCCGGTCACTCGGTTGAGAGCGTCCGGTCAGGGCAACGGCTAGTTCTGACGCGCACTATTCACTTTTGTCGTGTAGTGACCAGACGCGTCCGGTCACCCTGACCGGAGCGTCCGGTCAGCGCGATTTTCGCTGAGTCGTCTGTAACGGCTAGCTGCGTACCCCTTTGTTATAAATAGAGGTTGGCCGGGGTTTGAGGGGAACTCTTGCATATTTTGAGACATAGAGACATACTTTGAGCTAGAGAACAACCCCTCCACTCATCTCTTTGCATAGTTGCACATCTTGAGTGAGATTGAGTGAGATTCAAGTGCATTGCTTGAGAGTTGCATTCTAGAGGCACTTGATCTTCGAGTTGCTGCGGATTTCTTGTTACTCTTTCGTGTTTCCCGACACGGTAGACGGCTTGGAGCAGCGAAGGTGATTGAGCTCGCAATTGGAGATTGTTGGAGCCTTCACCAAGTGTTGTAAGGGGTTCTTGATCCTTCCCCGCGGGAGTTCGTGAATTGGATACTCTAGTGGAGCTCGTGGCTTGGAGGATCCCCATCTTGTGTGCGGTTGTGCGGCGCCCGCCGAGGGCTCGACTCTTGATAGTCGATTAGCTCGTGAACCGACAAGTGGGTGTATCGCCACAACGGGGAGTAGCTTGCCGGGAAGCAAGTGAACCTCGGGATAAATTCTTGTGTCATTCTCTTCCCGAGGATTTCTCTTGTGTGATCGATTGATTGGTACATCTCATCTCTACACGGCGGTATAATCAATCAAAGCTCTTCTCTCGTATTACTTCTAGTTTCTAGCTTTTAGTTGTTGTTGTGTTTAGTGAATAGCCTTGTACTAGACTTGTGTAGGTGGCTTGCTTAATTAGTTAGAGCTAGTGCTTTTGCTTCGCCACCTTTCGTACTAACTCGTGGTTAAGTAATTCTTGTAGAAGTTTTAATTAGGCTATTCACCCCCCCTCTAGCCTATTTGGACCTTACAGCAACCCTAGGGACGACTCGGTGGCACAGTCATTGGAACACCACCCGCACGGCGGCGCCATGGCCGGAACCTCGCCGGAAACATCGAATCGGCGATTTGGATCACATCAGAAGGTACGGCCGACACCATTCGAACCAGGAGCTCAAGGCGAACTCACCTAGGGCTTCAATTCAGTCGGTCACGAGATGAAGACGACGACCAGCTCGTCGGAGCGGACGATGGTGCGGTTGTACACGAAGTTATCGCGGTAAGCACCTACCAAACCAAATTGAGGGCACCCACGTATTCGCGAGGTCATGCCAAAGCTATTGGAACAACTTATCGTAACCAAAAAAATGACGTGCTTGTCGAATTGGGTCCGACGGCGGTTTCTAGGGTTGCGGCGGCGGCAAGAGCTTGAACGGTGGTGGTTGCATACGGTTTGATCTAAAAACGATAGGCGGTAGCTCGGCTCTAGCTTATATAGAGCAAAAACTCCTCAATTTTGTATGGAAATCCCAAGTTTCCCGGTTGGATTCGGTTGAGATCAAGCTCATCTCCAGCTCGGCCACGACTCAAGGAAGGAGACGAGGTGACCGACTAGTGGGGCCACGGTGTCAGCGGCACAAGAAAGAAAAAGGGCTGCCGGTGCTTACTGCGCTCTGATGGGCTGGCCCAAAGCAAAGGAAGGAGGGGCGACCAGGCCGTCGGGCCGAGCGAGCGCGAGTTCAAGCCCAGAGAAAAACAGGCCGATTGCTGGACTACCAGGCCACCAGGCCGAAAAGGTGAGAAGGTAAGTTCATTTTATTTTTTTTCTTCTCTTTTTCTTTTTATTTGTTTGTTTGTTTTCAAACTATTTAAAAAGATTTAAAATTTCAAATCAAATAAAATAAATTCCACACCACAAAATAAAATAAATGCAACAGCATGAATGCATCACCAAATATGTTTTCTAAAATTTTAAATCCTAATTCCCCATTAATTATTATCTAAATTATTTAAAACTCACTAATTCTAGATTTTGAAATTTTTGGGTGTTACACGCTGCTAGAGGAATGGACACGGAGATCGTGGCAGCAGGCGGGGTGCATTCAAAATTGATTTGAATTGTGCTTGAGGTGGGTGGACTGATCGTGGAAATAGAAAAAAGGAGATATTTTTTTCGGTGGACGACGGGCTCGAACCTGCAGCGTCGTGAGGGCCGCGCGAGCGTGGGCGTGGGGGCGTGGGAGAATGGGAAGCCGCTTCGAACTTTTAATCTCAGTCGTTGCATCCGTAGTAGGTATGCTGTGAGTCGTTGATCTTGAAGGAAGGAATTGGCTTTGGAGAAGATTTCAATTATAGTAGAAATGTGATTTTTTTTTTTTGGCCCAATCTGAGGTAACGCTGGTCTGCTGGGCCAAGTTCTTACTCCAACCGGTCCAGACACAGGAGATCGAAAAGCAGGAGGGAGCTCCTCCGCGAGTCAGCGTGCACCAGCGCCGCAACCGATCGGACTCGGCGATTCACATCCCCGTCCGGCCGTTCCTCTCCCGGTCCGGCCAGTGCTGCTTAGGCTGTCTCCAACCATGGCAACCCAAAATACAAGACCTATTTGTCCTTTAGGTAACGCTACAGTCAAAGGGTTCCATACCTATTTTTAGTCTTCTCCAAAAAAACAAGACCCAAAAGACGATCCTTTCTGCAAATGGGTCTTCTGGAGAGAGAGAATACCCATATTTGGGTTATGGATCTCCTGACACACAAAATGGGTCTTTGAAATAGGTACTCTGTTGGAGGCTATAGGTATCCTATTGAAGACCCATTTTGGGTTTGGGTACCCCAATGGGTACCCTGTTGGAGACAGCCTTAGCTAGTGGCCCTAGGCGTGAAACTTCACCAGCTCCGCCACTGGCCATGGCCAACAACGGGCTTCCGAACCCTCCCTGCGCCGTCCTCACCGCCGACGCTGCCCGATCCCTCGTCGATTCCGTCGACGCCTTCCTCTTCGACTGCGATGGTACCTGATTCTTCACCTTTCTCCATTTTGTTTGGGTATTTTTTGCTTGAGATTTTATCACCGTTTCGCTCTGACCGTTTATTCTAGTCGCCTCTCTGAATTTGTCTTAGGGGTCATTTGGAAGGGAGATAAGCTCATTGAAGGGGTCCCAGAGGCGATGGAGCTACTGAGGAAAATGGTATGCATTCAGGAGCACCCCTTTTTCATTACAATTTTTAATGTTTATTAATGACTAAGTATTGAATTCGTTTCTTCATTTTGGGGCTAACTCGGTAGTAAGCCTAAAATAGAGTCACGGTCTTGTGCCTCTTATTAATTAGCAAACTCGGATCACATCAAGCTTTTGTTGAAAACAAATATGAATTATAGCTTGCGTTAATGCTAGGAGTGCTGCTAACAATTACTCTAGTTCATTAGCTGGTAGAGGGGTGCTAATAGTAATAGGTGCTGATAGTTCATTTGCACCCCCAACCATCCAACCACCTATTAGCATGAGGACACAAACATCCCCTGCTAATAATTAGTTAGCTAACTATTAACACTAATGGATCAAAAGAGGGCCTAAGAAGAAAGAAGATAGCTTTTAATAACACCTGTGTGGGAAGCCTGATCTCTCCCATTTTAATAACAAGCAAATTCATGTTTCAATAGTTCAACTGTCTGGCAAAAAAATGCCAAATGATCAAGACAAGTACATAATTAAGGTCTTGCTTATTTTGTTGTGGCTTTTTAAAAAGCTGGTTCTAGATTGTGGCTTTGAAGAATCTGATTCTCCAAAGTTGCAGCTATTTAAGCTCAAATAGACAGGCAGTAAGTGCAACCACCAGGCATCAGATACCATCATTGACGCTACTGCTGCACATTGCTTTAAAGTTATTCTGGTTCTGTTCATTGAACAAACAAGCTTATATCTTCTGTCTATGTACAGAACTTCTATCTGAAACAAGGATAATAGGGTTATACCTTTTCTCTATGTGAATTCTGGCATGAGGAACATCACTTCATTAACCAAGCTGTAGTCTTTATTGCCATTATTTAAGGCATTGCTCTAGTACTCGGTGGCTTAGTGGTTTATAAAAAGGTATATACAGATTATGAAACTTATTGATTAAGTAATAATGCTTGTATTGGCTTGGTGCAGGGAAAGAAATTAGTTTTTGTAACAAATAACTCTAGAAAGTCAAGAAGGCAATACTCAAAAAAATTCAGATCACTTGGACTTGAAGTTACTGAGGTAGCTTTTGATTTGAGCAGACTCTTCCAGTATTTTTTTTTTTGTATTGTAATCATTTGTTACTTTGTTGTAGGAAGAGATTTTTACATCATCGTTTGCGGCTGCCATGTACTTGAAGTTAAATAATTTTTCTCCAGAAAAGAAGGTATCATAAATTACACATTTTCAGTAACATTGTCCACCCTGAACTAATGAGTAAGGGTTTGCAATAAGACTGGAACAGCCATGTGGAAACTATGTGGTTGCAAATTTTGCTAGAAGACCAACCAAAAGGCACTTATATGATCCAATCGGCCTTGCTTCACACAACAGGAGTATTGTAGCATAGTTCGGATCCACTATTTCCTGTATACCTCACTTTATTTATCTTGCTGTTTTCTGGTGGCCGGTCTCTCAAGAAACTGTTTATTGGCTTAACCGATTTTTGTGGCATATATTCACATGGTTAAACATTGAGGCCCTGTTTGGACGCAAAGTATTTTGTAGTGTTGGACAAATATCATGGTTTTGTAAAATACATTGGTTTTTTAAAGCTGCTGGCTGCAACAAACCTTCGAGATTCGAAAACATTATGAATTATGAAAACCATAGTGTTTTTGAAAAAGTTTAGAACTCCAATCAGGACCTTTCTTTTTTTCTTCTAAACCACTGTATTTGCACACATTAGGATTAAGAAACTACAGTTTGTTGATACTATAGTTTCCTAAAACTGCGATATCCAGGCAGGCCCTGAGATCTTTTTGTGATTTATTAAAAAATATTAAGGTAAACATTATTTTTCTTGGTACATTGAAGCCGATTGAGTCGTGGTAGGTCCTTTTGGCTCCTTGCACTCCTTCCATTGTACATGATACATAACTTTGCCCCCTCCCCCCTAATCTGGCCATTTAACATACTCAGTTTAGTCTATGTTGGACGTGCTTGAGAATAAATATTTTCCTTCTTAGTTTCACGCCCATGTTTTCACATATATAAACTTATTAGTGATTATACTTGAACTGCTTATTTTATTTAGGTTTATGTTGTTGGTGAAGATGGAATCTTGGAAGAGCTCAAGTTAGCTGGTTTTGAATGTTTTGGTGGTCCGGTAAGACAACTATTTTCTGCTGAGGGGACGGAAACCATGTTAATCGTTCAAGATTTTCATGAATTTGTATCTGTTGTCCTTTTTCTTAGAGTTCCTTTACTATAGTGTGAAGATGCTATGTGGTATATTGAAGAGTCTTTTCCGTGTATGCCATTATAAAAGTTCACAATTCCTTCTATGCCACTGAAAAAGTTTGGTGGACTTCAGCGCCACTGCTCTAAACTTTTTTGCCCTCCATGCCACTGCCATCAGATTGGGCTTTAACGATGTCAAACTGCAGGTGTAAAAAGTCAAAAATACCCTTAGGTCTAAATATGCTATTAATTTTTTTAGTATCTTAATGACTTCAAATAAAAAAACTCAAAACTAGAAAGTTGTAGGTCTCGTCGAGATCTACAATTTTTATATAAAAATTATCTTTATTTAATTTCGCAAAAAATATATATTATTTTTCTAAGACATATTAATCATATCAAATCATATCTTTTTTTTGCAGAATTAAATGAAGATAATTTTTATATGAAAATTGTAGACCTCGACGAGATCTACAACTTTCTAGTTTTGAGTTTTTTCATTTGAAGTCGTTAAGATGCTAAAAAAATTAATAACATATTTAGACCTAAGGGTATTTTCAACTTTTCACACCTGCACTTTGACACCGTTAGAGCCCAATCTGACGGTAGTGGCATAGAGGGCAAAAAAGTTTGGAGCAGTGGCGCTAAAGTCCACCAAACTTTTCAGTGGCACAGAAGAAATTGCAAACTTTTATAATGGCATACACGGAAAAGACTCTATATTGAATACTGGTTTGATATAGTTTTAACGGTGCATCCATACTAATGGATCATTTTTTTTCATTTGTGAACTTCCCTATACATTGGCATGTTCCAAATTCTGTACTTTTCATAATCCTAGTTCAACATAAAATAGAAACATAGTGGATCATTGTATGGGATATTACCTGGATGATTGGTAGTGCCTACTTCAAGGCATTACATGTTACTTCAATGTAGTAGCCGTTTTGGATGTCTGCCGTGCTATTTGAAATAAAATAGGCCAGAAATATGAAGGACATTATAATATCTACGTTTGGACAAACATGCCATAAGTGTCCTGAGTGAGCCACAACATACGAACAGTCAAAAGATATATTTTTTATGCTTGATGAGGGCTTGAAAACATAAATATTTTTCAGATAAGTTATCCCTGTTTTACCTTCCATTTCAGCTAATGATTTTTCCTGCAGGAGGATGGCAAGAAAAACATAAAGTTGGAGGCGGATTTCTACTTTGAACATGACAAAAGTGTAATGTCAAATCTGTTTTTCTGATTTTTGTATCATCTTTCACATAAAATACAAAAGCTACTAAGCTGTGATCTAAATGAAATTTCTTTTCCAGGTTGGAGCCGTCATTGTTGGACTTGATCAGTACTTCAATTATTACAAAATGCAGTTACTGCTTTATCCTTGCTGTCTATAGCCTTATCTTTGACGTTGCTCTCCATGCTGATCAATCATTATGTCACTTTTGTCATACGTGTATTTTTTTCTGTTTCAATGCAAGTCTTGCTATATCTTCCGGTGTGGTGGTGTGATATTCTAAATTCAACCTGGCGCTCCTATGATAGGATATAAGTTTAAAAGTTTCATCTCGCTTCTGAAAAATTGAAGGAGATAAAACTACATTAAGGTCCATTAGATTGATCTTTCTTTTCACCATATTTTTGTATGTTGGATGCTCCACCCTTGCCTAGGCAATTGAAAGTTTGAGCTTCCTTTATCACATTATTTAGAACATGGTATATTACATATGATAAAGACTGAGCCCTCTCAGACATGCTCGTTGTGCATTCCTTTTTCCATTTCCTTTTGTAACTCATGTCTCCTTTAAGCCAGTGGAGTAAATTTCATTGCTTGCTCAGCGTTGGTACCTTTATGTTGTTCACCGTTGCTTAAAAAGTTTGTTGAAAGAATACCCCATATTTAATTCAGATCTAAAATTCAGAAGCTTCTAGTAATTTGAGATAATTCAGCCAAGCAATTATAAAGCTGAAATCTTTTGTCCACCTTATTTTATGTTTTATAAAGACATACCACAGTTCCAGTTTTAAACTTTTGTTGGCAAGGACCATGTTACCACAATAAAGGTACTCCCTCTGTTTTTTTTAAAATGAAAAATGAAATAATTAGCTTGTCCTAGAGTCATGTTCAAAAATGGAGTAAGTTATTTGAGCATCAGCTTTCAACATTAGTTCTGACTGCAGCCCATCATTATGTTTACCTTTTAGATCATTAGTTTCACAATGATCAAGTCAGTGATGTTCTTGCAGGTATGCAAGAATATGTATTAGTGAGAATCCAGGCTGCCTTTTCATTGCGACCAACCGTGATCCAACTGGGCATATGACATCTGCCCAAGAATGGCCAGGTATTGTTATCGAGAAATTTATTGCAAATTTTGTACTTTCAATCTGTAGCACAGTATAATTTGCAATTGCTTACCTCAACAGGAGCTGGAACTATGGTTGCTGCAGTAAGCTGCTCAGTTCAGAAAGAACCAATTGTTGTTGGAAAACCTTCAGGCTTTTTGATGGACTTCCTCCTGAAAAGGTTTGCAAATTGTATTATAAGAAATATCTCATTCATTTTCCATCGAAAGTGCATATTTTTATTCTCTGAGAGGGTATTAAGTCTCCTGACTCTGAATAAATAGGCAAAAAAACTGAAAGAGTTTTTCCTATGTTAAATAGTCTTAACACATATACATCTATTTTTTTGGTTTTGTTCTGGTGTGAAGTCTTATCTTATTGGCTTCTAAAATTTATTCATTATAACTAACTTTACAAGTACACATAAAAATGGAGACAAAATGAATAAGGAATATTATGTAGCGGACTTGTAAAGTTCCCTTATACATATACATCTTTCTATAAATGTTTTCCTGTTCAAAGGCAGCAAGAAAATGTTCATAAGCATAAGATGATAGGACAGGGGATTGCATTCTTTGTTGATTTTCAATGGCACAGTATCATAAAAAGGTTTCCTTGCTGTTCAACTGCTGCAGCTTCAACCTGGAAACGTCAAGGATGTGCATGGTTGGTGATAGACTGGACACAGACATATTATTTGGCCAGAACACTGGTTGCAAGACCCTCCTTGTTTTGTCTGGTCAGAACTCAGAAGCTCCTGCTCTTATTCAAATAACAATCCCAAACTGCTTTCACGTGTTCAATGATGTCTCACATGTGTGGGATTGCAATTGCAGGTTGTACTACCTTACCAGAACTGCAGGATGCTTCTAATAACATCCATCCAGATGTCTACACGAACAGCGTGTATGATCTAGTTGGGTTACTGCAGAAGTAATCTCTTGGCCGGATTGCAGCGCAGAGCTCTGTTCTGACTATGTTACCGCAATCTCAGTACGCTTTGGATGGCGCCTATCAGGAATTATTACGTGGATAACTTACATGAAGCAGTTGTGCTTGAAACAACAAATCTTTGTTTGGGTACCTGTTTGACAATAACTAGGAGGGCAGCACAGCATATTAATTAAAGTCAGCTGTAGTCCTTCCATTACAGATTAGGCCAATTTGACAACCTTGTAAGTGTACCATGACATTTGTAAAGCTTTAAATTTGGCAGTGCGATTGCACTTGCCACTTCGTCAGTCTCGGAAATATGTTGATTGGAGTATGGAATTGCACAGAATCGAAATTGCGGCAACAGAAATGTAATGAAGCAACGTGCTCTCTGCTCTCGCTATGATCTTGCTCGTCAAATTGCTCCCACCTCCCTTGGTCAATGTCAATGGCGGTGAGTTGTTTGACCAAAGCCTTACCTTGCGACGATGGCTCCATCCTCCACTAGTAAAATAAACGGTTTTTGTCGATGCTAAGAATATTTTCCACGGGTGGTTCATAAAGGGCTTATTTAGTTGTAATTTTTTTTTGTAAAATGACATTGTAGTAAATTTTGTTGTTGCTTGGTAATTAGTGTCCAATCATAGTTTAATTAGGCTTAAAAGATTCGTCTCGTTCATTTCGTCTAAACTGTGTAATTAGTTTTATTTTGTATCTATATTTAATGTTTCATGCATGTGTCAAAGATTCAATGTGACGGAAAATCTGAAAAATTTTGTAATTTTTTTTAACTAAACAGGACCAAAGAACAGTTGCCCGTAGCGAGGGCCTGTGTACAGTGTTCCTGTGTCCTGCCTGACCAGTGACCAGCAGCACAGGAACACTGGTCACTGCCACAGCATGACGAGTGACGGCTCAGCTAGCAGCTCTGAGAGACGCGCGCAAGCGCCACAAGTCCTCGCCCTTCCTGGGCCTCTACGTCCCGCGCCAGTTGGCCGGCACCCCCTCGTTCCAGATGCCGGATTCCATCATCAGGGCCTTCGACTTGGGCCACATCCGCAGGTATATATCAGGATCATCGCCTCCATGACTCCGATGCCTTCGTCCTCGGCCGTCTCCGGGTCCATCCGGATTGCCGCCTCCTCGACTGCCACAACAGCCGCCTCCTGCTCATCAGAGGCGACGAGGCCCTGGAGGTGCACAGCCCGTTGGCCAGCGACAGCATCCTGCTACCCTTTCCAGGTTACTCACTACTAGCTCAGTGGTCTGTAATCTGAGCTACGAGGGTTCTCTCATAGCAGACTTGTAATTCACTCTGCTTAATGAAAAACGGGCTATATTGCTCGATCGCAAAAAAAAAAAATGTCGTCCACCGGCATCGTCTGGAAGCGTGCTTGCTGCATGGCCATGACGAAGCGGCGGCGTTCCGAGTGGTCTACTTGCAGCACCGTCGCCAGGGCCGCAACCGGCAGGCCCGCGCTGTCGAGTACGACTCCAGGAGGAAGAGCTGGCAGGATCACCCCTGGGAGACTCTACAAAGCAACATTATTAAGGGGACGCCAGAAGAGGTGATGCACGCCGGACACCGGATATTTTGCACGTACACGGGTCAGACGTCGGCAGCACTCCTGCTGGACACAAGAAACATGCAGTTTTCCGTTCTTCCCCTTCCAAGTCACAGAAACTTCGCTATAGGGGAGACAGAGGACAATACATGTTGTTTTGTTCAATCTGATGGCTGCGCAGACCCTACACTTAGAGTGTGGCAACTGGACGAGGAGAAGTTGAATTGGGACCTCAAGAAGGATGTCAAAATGGATCAGTTGCTTGGTAAGCATGTTGGGTACTATCGCCCCCGCGCGATCAGCAATGGGATAGCTCTTTTGTGCACAGCCACGCACCATCAGCATTTTGTTGTGGACCTGAACACCTGCAGCATGAAGGAGAAGTTCGAGTTCCATGGCCAGTCTGCTTACCCTATGCAGATGCCATGGCCACCTGCCTTTTCTGGTCCTACAGCTAATGGTGAGAAATCGTCCATACCTTTGATATCGATAGGTGCCCTACTAAAAAATAAAGTATTTGTCTTGATGCTCATAATGTCTTTCAAGTGGACAATTTTAATGCAAGTTACTTTCAAGTGGACATGAAAACTGAAAATTTAACCTGTCATGCCCCAACCATATTATGCATATGCCTACATGTACAAGGGACAAAATGTTCTTAGTTTTTTTTTTATGTGTTTTCATGTTCGGTTATAGGATCTCATCATCCGGAAAGAAGGAAGTCATTGATTAAATTGGAGAAGGCTGCTCGGTGCCACCCTAAATACTGGGTAAAAGATCCTGAGGTAAACTCATGCAATGTTTTTTTTAGCTAAATCATGTTGGACTATTCATTGGTTAACATCTTGTTTGGAGTATGTAGAAGTTAGGGTATGCACTTCCTGCTTCTCGCGCCTAGTTGTTAGATAGTTTGTTATCAGTCGCCAGCCGGCACTTGTGTACATCAGGCTAGTTGCAGCTGTGGATGTAGGCAGCTAGCAGGCCGAGCATATTAGCTCCATGGCTTGTGGTCAGGCTAGATGACCGCTTCATGCTGATTCTGGAGTCAGTAATGCAGTCGGCACATGCGTTAGTGCCTCAGTCGTTACTTTTGATTGGCTGTTGGTAGAGCATGAACAGTAGTGGTGGATTCATTGGGATGGAGCATGGAATATGTCCTATCCTGGAACTAACTAGATTGTTCGTATTGGGCTATTGGGGATTGGTATAAATCTGTACAGGAATACAGGATGTCTCGATGCAAATTTATCTTGCTACAATGTCATTTTCACACCTTGTTGAAAAGAAAAAAAAACAATGTAAACATATTGGGGTTAACTTTTTAGGAATCCCTCTCCATGGTAGCAATAGGGGTTTGTATTCTGGTGACATGCTCTGAGATATTCCCCAACATTGGCTACCTCCTCCTGTTATGCCAATTATGTGCTTCCTTAGCACCAATTATCTTAGAACTGTTATGGCTCTCGTGACATTCTGTTACTGCTCTGCTGCATATATGATTGTGAAGTTCTAAGAGATTACTGCATCTCCTTAAGATGGACGTTTTCCCTGATTTTTTTTCTTTGTGCAAAAATCCAGTGTTGCCATCAGGCTATCATTTATCACAAGTGTACATGGACATCTCGTGTAAAAATTTTCTAATTATGTGTGGAGCCAGCCTATTGCTGCTGCTTTTTCATTAAGTGTGACTTTGAATTTTCACACTGTGCAAAAATCATATGATTTTAGTTGTTTTTTAAGAAGACATGTAGCATTTGGTTATTGCAAAGCATTTCCCAGTTTCTAGTGTATTTGAGATTTTTGATACATAGTAAAATTTGCAGGTTGAAAGGTCTGGAAAAATTGAGAAGGATTTGCTTCCACCTTTCAGTCAAGACATCCAGGAAACTATACGTACCAACAAACTTAAATCACCAGAAACTTCTTTCCAGTTGGTAAGTTAAAGAGAAAATCTCAGTATTAGAAGTAGAATAATGGCAAACTGAATTTCTAATTTTCTCTTCAGCTAAAAGGAGTTGACCCATGGATCACATCTATGACCCCACATTCCCAATTGGAGCACAATGCCACAGTAACTTCAGGTTTTAACAGAACCAGCGATGTCTTACCAACAGATGGATCTGAGCCTGGGCATTTGCCTGAGTGCATAACCGCACTGGATACAACCATGATTTCACAGCCTGACAGCAGGGAAGCTCATCTGAGTGCTCTGCAACATGAAAGGGGTGAGAAAGTAGACCAAGATCTAGAAGATGTCTCTGCAAGTATTCGCCCAGTGGAAAAGGACCACGTTCATGGGGATCTGACTTTGCAATCTGCTAGTGCTTTACTTTCTATAAGCTGCAATGGTGCTAATCAAGGAAGTAAATCTGAAACCAATCTTCAACCAGGGACTGCTACAGAGGATAGGATGGCTTTTGAAGAGCAGAATGCAGACAAGTCTCGCTTAGAAGTCAGTGGTGCCAACAAGGCTAATCAAGCTCCACATGATGATGGCAACATCATGAAAAATAATACGGCCCATGGTGGGCTGACTGCGCAGACTGCTCGAGTGTCTCAAAACTGCAATGTAACCTTACATGATAAATCTTCAGAAGCCAATTGTTTTTCTGAGCAGAAAAATGAAAAGAATGGAACTGATGTTCAAAAAGATAATTGCTGTACTTCTATTCCAAGCTCTTCTAAGGACAGAGATAGAGAAAGTGCAAAGAAGACATCAAATGAGGAAAATTCTGAGGACACTTTTCCGGAAATAAGTGTCCGCTCCAAGGATCAAGACATCGATGATAGTCTTGAGGGCTTGTCTCAACAAGATTTGTGCATAAAATGCGGTGAAGATGGTCAGTTGCTGAAATGCAGTGACTGTTCTTTAGGAGCTCATGATAGCTGTTTCGGTTCATCGGTGACATTTGAGGAGACCAACCTATTCTACTGCCCGGTATGCTTCCATAAGAGAGCCAATTGTTTTTCTGAGCAGAAAAATGAAAAGAATGGAACTGATGTTCAAAAAGATAATTGCCGTACTTCTATTCCAAGCTCTTCTAAGGACAGAGATGGAGAAAGTGCAAAGAAGACATCAAATGAGGAAAAGTCTGAGGACACTTCTCCGGAAATATGTGTCCGTTCCAAGGATCAAGACATCGATGATACTCTTGAGGGCTTGTCTCAACAAGATTTGTGCATAAAATGCGGTAAAGATGGTCAGTTGCTGGAATGCAGTGGCTGTTCTTTAGCTGCTCATGATAGCTGTTTCGGTTCATCGGTGACATTTGAAGGGACCGACTTATTCTACTGCCCACAATGCTGCTATCAGAAAGCCACTGAAGCATGTGAAAAGGCAAAGAAAACATATTGCGAAGCTAGGAAGAACGCTGCTGCTTTCCTTGGCACAGCACACGTCAGCAAGCAACATGACGAGCAACTAAATGGAGTTCAGCCAGGAGCTGCCAACAGAGATGGTATTGCAAAGCAGGATCAACATATGCCTACTTCGCCAAGGAAAAGAAGTTCTGTACACCCACAAAGGCGCTAGTAAGTGTCTGAATGCAGTTACAGTACCACTTCTTTCCTTTACTTTAGTCTCAATTGCTGTGTTTACAGAGTAAAAAGGTTAATCAATACAGCTTTGCTAGATTAACTAAACATGACTCAGGTCTGTACCTAATTTAGGATTGAATGATATCTGAGTGTGCTGGTCTACATATGCAAATAATAAAGCTCTACATGGATATCAGTGGTGATGGCATTTGCATGTAGCGTGTCTTTTTGTTCTTGTTCAAACAGTTTCCATTATTCTGTTGGCTCAGTATCATGGATAACATGGCGGCAATCAGTTTTGACACTATTAGAACTTTTAAGGTCTTAGGCCTTTTGAGAGAACAGAGAACGTTAACTATGTCATGAATCGTGACAATGATTTTATGGAAAGCTGATCTCATTTTAAGGCCTTAGGCCTTTAGTCATGCATTGTTTTTCAAATTCAGATGTGAGAGATTCACATACACATGGTTAGTTCTTAGATCAAACTTAATTGCCATATGCCAACATAGGTACTTAGCATTGGTATTTTCTTATGATTATGCCCATGTCTTGCAGCTCCAATCCTGATGCACCAACTAGAAGACGCAAAAAACTCTTTTGGACAAAAGAAGAAGAAGCTGTTTTGAGGGTAATCATTCTTTGGATGTAAATTTTCATTGTTGAAACACAATCTTTGGTGCTGGCTTTTCCCAGGCCAGGTTTGTCGTATGTAATTATGTCTTGCTTGGCCATGTGTATTTATACTTTTTACTGTGATAATCCAGGAAGCGATGGAAAAATTCGCTCCACAGGATGGTGCGCCAAAAATTCCATGGATTCGGATACGAGAATATGGCCACCATGTGTTTCACGAGACACGCCTGCCATCTGATTTGAGGGTGAAATGGAGGAACCTGATGAAGAAGGAGCCGGCAGGCTATTGATGCTGGCAATCTTGCATATATGTAGCCGTTGTAGCCTTTATCTCTTTTGAGTCCACATGGAACACTGATGTGGTACTAGTAGATAGCGAATGTGCTAACTCCTCCTCACTGCAAGTAGGAATGGAGGGTTTCTTCTAACTAGGATGTTGATGCTTGGTAAGGGCCATATATGTAGCAAGCATGAAGCATCTATCAAATGTCTGTGTATCTTTTGGCCGTGGTATTGCGACAATTATCACAGACTATAATATCTTACTTAGTATTGCAGTTGCAGTTTAGATGAGAATATGTACGTAAGCATGATTATGAGAAGGGCTGGTTCGTTTGGAGAGAAGCTGACACAGGTTCTAGCCTTCTGGGCGTGAATTACCGTTACCAGCTAGGAATACGATTCCGCCACCATGTGGGCCACATATATTATTATGCCTAATATCTGTTAGGACGATGGAATATATACCAGCAATTCCGTTCCAACAGAGGAAGATCAGATCGAGAATGCGCGAAGAGCACGAGAGGTAGGAGGAGAAGAGGGAGGGGGAAGGCCGGAAGGGCACTCATCGGTGATGACAAGGACCTGAAACTGACCGCCTCACCTTACCTGTAAAGGTGTAGGACGAAACAGAGCACTAACTAAATTCAGTTCGGGGTGCCCTGGTGTGGTGCAATAGCAATTCAGATGCTTTAGTCACTAGTCATGGAGAGAAATTTTAAATAGATTCATTATACTTTGTTCTTTGTAGACACGGATAAATGTAAGATATTCCATATTTTTATCGAAATATGGATCTGAAACTTCTAAAAAACGAATTCTTAGTATCCATAAATGGTACTTGTCCTTTCATTAATTTGGGGCCAACACGGGAAGGCTTCATCCTTGGCGACAAAAAATTGCTGCGTGTGGACAAATGTGATTGGGCCTATAAAATTTGCAGGATATTTTTGATGATGTGTGTGTGATTTATTTTCTTGTAATAATACTCTATACAACGAGGGTCTCTTTGGCATTGCTTTAGCTTCGGATTCTTGCTATGGAGTCATGCTAATCGTCCACTAAAAAATGGTACCTTGCAAGGAGCTCAGAGGAGCCAGGGCTATTTTTACAATAAGGAGCTATGTTTTTACGGCGGTCAGGCGAGCTGCGGCGTTGGACCCCCTTCCAGACGCCTAGGCGAGTTAGGCGCTCGGCGAGGCGACGCCATAGACATACCCTAAACCTTCAATAGGACAGCACAAACATAGACTTATACACACCTTTCTGCTGCCAATTCTGGAGCCCATGTAGCAGAGACCCTCTTGTTTCCAGTTGTCTTGTTCCATGTGCCATACAGCCCCTAACAAGTTTCAACATGTGTGACTCATTAATATAATTATGTAAAAGAAATACATTGTAATCAGATTAAAGATGGATAGTGAAATACCTTTTGATGATCTGAACTCTCTTTTCTTCTCCCAATCAGCAAGCTGCATATACAATAAGGACTTTAGCAACAGCAAGGTGCTGCTTCAACCTTTTGATTCCTCCAGAAACCTCAGTGTCACAAAGAGTACATGTCACCTTATCTGGCTTCTCAAGGTTTGCCCAATATCCATATTTCCAACCTGGATCATTTGATTTGGCCTTTCTTGCTTTGTCTAGCTTAGGATCATAGTTGTTATTGTTGACAGAAGGTGGACTTGCCATCCTTTCCTGTTGGTTTGTGCTGCATAGAAATAACCAAAAGAGTAAATTAAAAGCTGAGGCACTAGGCACTAGGCAGTAGAAAATTAGCAAGATGGCAAGCATAAAAAAATATATTAGCATACAACCAGTACATCTATTGAGTACTCGATGCAGGCTGCAATAATCTAATCTAAGTAGTGAAACAGCATGAAATTAGCAACTTGGTAATGGCAGACAAGTCAGACAACCAGTAGGCAATTAGGCATTTTTATACTGGTGTTCACCATCAGAGCCTCAGGGCACATATAACAATGAGTCAATGACACAGATCAATAAATTAATCTCTCTTATGCAGCAAAGTTCAATAAATTAATCTCTTATGCAGCAAAGTTCAGACATCCAACAGACAAGCATGACAGTAATTAGGCAACCACATCAGAATAAATAGAAGAAAGGAACACAGCAGAGAGAGCAATAGAGCAGGGGTAGGAAGGAGCAGAGCATGGGCACTGCGGGGAGGGAGGGCAGAGGAAGAAGGGGGAGGGGGATGTCCGGGGGAGGGAGGGCAGAGCCGCAGCGAGCAGCAGAGGAAAGAGGGGGCGATATACCTGTCAGTCGCGCGGAGCAGAGTCGTGGAAGCAGATGGCGCCGGAGTCGGGTCGCGGACGGAGCGGAGGCTCGCGGTCGAGCAGAGCAGAGTCGCGCGGACGAGGCGGCCTTGCGCGGAGAAGTCGCGCGGACGGGAGCGGCCTCGCACGAAGCAGAGTCGGGCGGACGGGGAAGGCCTCGTGCGAAGCAGAGTCGGAAGTCGCGGTCGTGGACGGGCGGAAGTCGAGGAAGCGGAGCGGACGTGGGTCGTGGAATCAGGTTCACAAGCGCCGCCGCTCGACGCCGATTTCAGGTGAACCGCCGGCCGCTGCGCTCTTCTCTCTCCCCCTCTCGCCTCCCTTTCCTTCCCTCTCTGGACCGGCCCAAGTGAGGCGGACACGCTTTGGCGGGAGGTATACGTGCGCTGCTGCTCTTTCCCGCGCTTTCACTCCTCTGTTTCCCGCACGCGCGCGACGCGCCGCTCTTTCTCCCGCACGCGGCGTTTTCGAGCCGCGCGGTCGCGGTTTTCCCCTGCTGCGGCGTCCGCCTGAGCGGATTGGACGACTAGGCGACGCCATAGGCGCGCTCCTCGCGGCGAGCACGACGCCTAGATTCGAATCGCGCCCGGACGCCAAGTCGTCGCCTAGGCGACGCCTAGGCGACGCTGTAAAAACATAGAGTGGAGCCGCGAAAAGATGACTTCGCGCGACGGCGACCTCTCCGCTTCGCGCGACGGCACAAGTCCACATCGCGTCTCCTCTCCGCTCTGGCGCTCCCCTCATGCGACCTCCCTGCTCCATGCTCCCCTCATCATATCTCCTCTCCGCTCCAGCGCTCCCACACGCCTTCTTCTGCAGGCGGTGGGTGGCGACGCTCCTTTGCAGCGTGACGGAGGCAGGGAGTTATGGGCCTCAGGCTAGCCCGACTTGAAAATCATCCTGGCATGCCATGCCTGGGCCAATGGCCAGGCATGAAGCCCACTTCAACATGGCCCAATGGTCCATCGTGTCGTGCCTGGCCCGGCCTCATCGGACCATGCTTTTATTGGGCCCGGGCCTAGGCCGGCCCGGGCGGGCAACCCGTTTGGCCTTCTATACACGATACAGATGAAAGGTGGCATACCGATATGCAAGTGTACGGGAGGAAGGCCTAGGAATCTCATTTATTTTTGTTTGTGCAAGTATCTTAGTGTTTATTTACGCATAAAAATATTTTATGTAGTTTTGCCCTCCATGAAGCAAGAAAATTACTTTTATAAAATCTAAATAAAACTTTAGTATTTATAAATTTGGCCAAATGGTCAAAAGGGTGGCAATAATATAATAGGTGGTTCTTGAGTTCCTCAGTGAGTTGCTTCCAGTAGCTAGCAAGAGTATACTAGGTGGTTCTTGAATTCCTCTTGCTTCCGGTAGATAGAAAGTATACTCGGTGGTTCTTGAGTTCCTCAGTGCATTGCTTCCGGTAGTTGGCAAGAGTATACTAGGTGGTTCTTGAGTTCCTTACTGCGTTGTAACAAAGTGCAGAACTCCCCACTTCTCCAAGTCTAATGTGGGGAGAGAGAAGAAAAACCCACACGCGCTCGCCTCGCCTCGTCGGGCGCGGGCCAAAGTACATGCATGAACGGTCGCAGAAATCTAGTCCATGGCTTTGCTGGAGCGTGGCCTCTTTTGCAATTTTGGTTTTTGTTACTTGGCCTTTTAGAAACTTAATTGGTTTAAATCACGATCGGGATATGAGATCGTGTGATACTTCTCTATATAAATGACCTATATGGCCATCGCAAGATACAGATCTATTCTCGTATTTTGCCTCTTTCCACTAGTGCCCCGCCATCATAGTATGCCCATCTCGAGCGCCTACGTGCACCGGTGATCGAGAGAGCAAGTCTCTGAAGTCGTTTGTCCTTATGAACCTACACCAGGAGAAGACGAATAAAGTATTTGAGAAGCACCTTCGCATGACTTTTCCTGACTTTCGCAGTGGCTCATCTTCGATGTATGACGGTGTTGCGTGTCACCTCTGCTGTTGGCTCCGTCTTTGCCAATGTCTCAACAACATCATCACTCCACCAGTCATCTGCAAACGATAAGTACATACATCATGATCCGATCTACTATTTTAATATGTCTCTTGGCTATGTTATGCTGTTGTTCATGTCGGTGACTTTTGGTTCAGCTAATATGACTTTCTTGAATAAAATATGGGCAACAAAGGAAAAGACTTCAAATAGTTTCTTCAAATTGGGCAGTTTGGCCAATCTACATCAGCAGCAGAGCACTCTAGAAAAGACTTAAAATAGTTTCTCCAAATTGGGTAGTTTGGCCAATCTACATCAGCGGCAGAGCACTCTAGAGTTCAGTGGGTGTTTCCTAATGGCATGTATGAGGTGAACTAAATTTGCAGTTTCTTCATTATGTTTTAGAGCCATCTGAGGCAAGTCATTAAACTTTAGTGATTGGCATATATTATATACTGACGCATTGTATAAATGTAGGATGACCAAGTGACTTACGACAGACGGACATCATAGCAATTGGACTTAGGGTATAGGGTTTGCCATTTCAGGTTTCTTTCTCTTGAGATTTTTTTGATGTATATGCCATGTTGAGATGATAGATAAATCATGCATGTTTGTCTTGCAAGTTAATATACTAGCCATTGCTTCTTCAGATAGTGGAGTGATTGAAATTTTAGCATTTTACATATATGAACCCTGTATGTAGAACAGGAAGGTCATGAAAATGTTCTAAAGAGCTCCATTGGCATGCATATATAGTACGTATTTGTTAGTAAAAGGGAAGCTTTATTATGCGCTTAAGTAGAAAGTTTTCACCTAAGCGGCATTCAGTGGGCTATATTTCCAAGTTCTGTGACCATTTTCTGATTATTTTAATTAATGTTGCATGTCCTGCAGGAAATCGGGTCAGGGATCCTCTGTGAGGACTTCAGGATCCTCCATTGTGGTTGGAATGTTGAGGCTTGGGAGATGCTCTGGGTGGTTTCTTTTGTAGGAACATATATAGTATCAATCTTACCCAACTAACGCACCATCTCAGGAAGAACCTATCATTCGTCCCCAGCTGTGGCGAGTGCTAGCTGAACTCCTGATGATGCAAGGCGTGGCCAGCGGGGGACAAGAAATTTGGGCATGTTTGGTTAGCGATCAAAACTTGCCACGTCTAATTTTTGGTAAACTGTGGCCATCGTAGAAAGTGTGGCGAACAAAATCGAAATCAAACTTGTGGCAAGTTTTGCACGAAAATAAGTCTATGACATAGGGGGCAAGGTGCTACGAAAGTTTGGCGTGCCATAACTGTGGCAGTAAACCAGCCGCCGAAGAAGCTATAACATGACCAATCTTTGGCATGATAAGCTTTGGTCTCCACCAAAAACACGCCCGTTTTCTTTTCTTTGTTGATATAATTTTGCCTCGTGATGATTGATTGATCAGCTAAAAAGGGAGGAAATATCCATGCTCTTCCTCTGGGCAAGTTGCAGAAACCTTATCATCTTTGCTCCTTACAGAAAAATCACGTGTCAGGCATGGAGCATCGTACGTGCAACCAAGCCTGAACACTGCATCCATCGTGTACCAAGCCTGGAATCCTGCTTTAACAATTTCTAGCGCCCCTAGACACAAACGCTGATTATTAGTAGTAGTGTATATTGTTGTGAAGAGATGCAAAGTTTACCACGTAAGGTTAGGTGTCCAATGTTCGGTTTATCTAAAAACGAGTACGAGTAGGGCCATGAGAAATAAAATAATCTTCTTCTTTTTTTCCTTAGGCCATTGTGCTGCGATAGCATCCGTTCTACTGCAATCGTCTCAAGATCGAATGGCACGCTATCTACATCAAACCACAGCAAAAATCACAAGTCATTGCTTTTACTTGTTTGGCGCCTCCGCTTCTTCAGGCTAGATCGGAGCAGCTAGATGACTCAATTTTAGAGCTTTGGTAAAGGAAAAGGAAATGCTACCATTAAGACGTCTGAAAGGCCAGACGTCTCGCTTCACTCACTGTTGTATGCGTTGCTCGTCTAAAAATAAAATCAACTCCCGCACGTCTTGCTCCACTCCCGCTTTTACCTCTTCCACACTCCTCATCCCCTGCCACCACGCACCAATGCCCGGCGTCCTCCCCACCAGGAGCCCTCAACGTCCGCAAATCTGGTGGCCCTCTCTCCCACCATACCCGGCAAGATCCATGGAGTAGAAGCGAAATTCACTTGCTTCCGACGAGATCCATGGAGGTGACGCCGCGGTGTTGCAGGGGAGTGCACGGCTCTCCTCCACCTCGCCGCAGCACCCTCCCCAGCCCCGGCGGCGCCCTCTATCACCCTGGCGACCGAGCTCCCCCCACCCCGACGGCCATGGCGCTCCTCGCCCTTCATCCCCCATCATCGCTGCTGAGCCAAGCCCGGTATTGGTGGCGGTGGTGCTCGTGCGCCGCCGGGTCCTACTCCGACGGCTGGAATCGACCGGCCTAGGCTTTCGCTCCCCTATGTTACAAATGTATGTTTCAGGTGTTTCAGTCGTTTCAAAGGTATGTTGCAGTTGTTTTGGATCAGGGGATGTTGCAAATGTTGTATATGTTGCAAGTGTTTCAGAAATATGTTACAAGCGTTTGTTCAAAATATTTTATCTGTTTTTAGACGTATGTTGCAATCGTTTTTTATCTGGATGTTGCATATGTTTTCACACATATGTTGCAACAGTATGTTCCAAATGTTTTAGCTGTTTCAGTCTTATGTTGCAGTAAGTGTCTTTTCATGTTGCAATGGTTTTATTTGGATGTTGCATATATTTCACACACATGTTGCAAGGGTATGTCCTAAATGTTTTATCTGTTTCAAATATATGTTGCATTCGAGTGTTTCATGTTGCAAGTGCAGACCGCCGACGTTGGTGTCGATGAGGACGGGCAGAGCCAAGCGGTGGCCACCGACGCGTGGAGGAGGCGCAGGCCGCCGCTGGCTGTGTGGGGAGGAGGCACAGGCCGCGTGATGCTGTTGTGGAAGAGGTGGAGGCGAGTCTTGCGGGCAGCCTGAAAGAGACGGGCGTTGCGCCGATATAGAAGAGGCGAGGGAGAGTCATCCGAGTAGCGTGGACAATAAATCTGAAGCGGATGGTTCGGATACGAGCATAAGAAACGGAGCTAACGGACAGCGCGCGAATCAAACGGACGGGACGAAGCAACCGCAGGTGTCCGGACGTTCTGAACGTCCGGGCACCGGTGCTTCCATAGATTTAACGGAGCACTGCACCATAATTTCACAATGCCATGCTAGCTAGGTCAATCCAACAATAGCTAGCTAGAAGTAGCGGTGAGCTAGCAATCGGGTTATCAAAAAGTTTGGGCCCCAGGTAATTCAGGTTTGCATAGATTTGGGTTACAATACAAAGTGGATACCGGAAATATAATTTGTCTTATATTACGAAAATAGTATCCCTCAAGTACCTGAAATTCCGTTACCGCAAAAATAAAAGTACCTGAAATTCCGAGTTCGGGTTTGGTTATTTCTCTACCACCCGAAATCAGCAAAACTATAACAGCAAATTTAGAATTTATTTACAAAATAGGCGATGAGCATTAGATTAATTGAGAAACAACACAAACATTTCAATCACAAATATCAAATAGTTTCTCACTCTTTGGGCAGATCAGGTAGACAGGTACCAACATTATTATACTTAGGCCACGTTTAGTTCCAAAAAATTTTTGGGTTTTGCTACTATAGTACTTTTGTTTGTATTTGTCAACTAATGTCTAATTATAGACTAATTAGGTTTAAAAGTTTCGTCTCGTGATTTGTCACCTAACTGTGCAATTAGTTTTTTTCGTCTACATTTAATCCTCCATGCATACGTCTAAAGATTCGATGTGATGGACAAAAAACCAAAAAAAATTTAGAACTAAAAGTGGCCTTACTAAAGGGATAGATATTCAAACAACACGTACTATTCCAACACCTTCATCTCACGTGCATCTGAAATTATATATGCTCTCACCTTCATCAAAACAAAATTCCATGACCCAATCAGGATGTGGGTCCCACGAACGATTATATCTCAAACCAAAGCTCCAAACAAAGGAATGGGATACGAATAAGCTCTAACCCAGTCCATCGTAACTCGTAAGCCATCTATGATTACCCTATCCCTTTCCCAGGCCACATCCAAACGCCACCTTTGGTTTTGTTCATATCCATTTTCAGAGCAGCATACCTGAGCTGGGACAAACGCACTTGGGTTTTTATTTTGAGAATTTGCTCACTGCCGTCAAAACTAATACAGGTTCCTTGGTTGCCATAAAAAATTATAGAATTTTTTAACTGCCATCAATTTGTAACTTTTTATTCCTTAACTGCCATCACCTCACATATATGGATTTTATTTCCTCAACTGCCATTCATTGAGATAATTTGTTTCCTTCATTGCCATCACGGTTACATGTCCATGTTCACTTGAAAAGTTGATTCCGATATCGCTCCTGCCCCATATGAAAGAGCTGGTCGCACTGTGCCATTCTTTCTCCTTTTCACGCCAACAGCGGGCCTTACCCTTATCCATCCATCGAAGTTATTAGGCTACTAAATATATGTTCTCCACTGTCGGAGCAAGATGCAAAGATCTCCGCCAGATCCCACAGGGGCAGCACATGGTTAGGCATCAAATCAGTAGCAAGGATGCAAGTGGACGCACGGGCTGAGCGGCAGCATGCGGACGCGATGGCGGCATGACCTCCGATGTCTACGTTAAAGGGGAGGGGGAGAGGGGGCGGGCAGTGGAGCAGCGCGCCAGGCAGCCGAGGAAGCAAGTGGTCATGGCCGCGGTGGGCAAGGAGCGGAGGAGTCGGCGAGCGGCGGTAGGGTGCGGACGTGAGCCGAGAGAGCAGATGACTGCGGCCGTGGCGGGCGAGGAGCGGAGGAGTCGGTGAGCGACGCAGGACGTAGAGCCCGGCCATTGAAGAAAAGGGTAAAACTGTCCTTTTTAATTCAGTCTAACAGTTTATGGCTCATGTTTACGGCGATGCCAGTTAAGGAATTAAAAATCACAAGTTGATGGCAGTTAAAGAATGCTATAATTTTTTATGGCAACCCGAAAATCGGTATAAGTTTTGATGGCAATGAGGAAATTTTCTCTTTTATTTTAGCATAGAAATGATCCTTCCAGAACTAGGAATGACCGCAGCGTTAATTGGCTGATTGGTGGGTTCGGTCATTTCTGAAATGGAAAAAATCTACTTCACCCTTTCAACTATATGGGTGGACTACTTAACCCCCTCATCTATGAAACAATCTACTCTACCTCTAAACTTTCCAAAACCGGTCAAATTACCCCCTAGGCGGGTCAAATTGCCTTTAGGCCTGGGAGTAATTTGACCGGTTTTGAAAAGTTTATTCAGGGAATAGAATATACCGTTTTATAGTTAAGGGAGTGAAAGGATCTAATAGGCCTAGAGGGGGGGTGAATAGGCGGATCTAAAAACCTGAAACTCAAAACTCAACACGGAAGTTAAAACACTGACCGGTACTACCGGTTGGTTTGGACCGGTACTACCGGTGAGGGATCACCGGTACTACCGACGCAGACCACCGGTACTACCGGTACCCTACTGAAACTAAGAAATCAGAGATTTGCGAGTTGTGATTTCAGATCTGAGTTTTACCCCACTACCGAAGATGATGTTGATGAAGTTTATGAACTCTCCTTTCTTGTTCCTTCACCAAGTAGTAGATCGAGCACCCACAACCTATGAAAGAGATATGAAAGAGGGAGAACACAAAGAACAAGTAATATCTCAAGTGAACACAAATAACAACAACAACAACAACAAGCACGCAGGACACACGATTTAACCTGAGGTTCGGCAACCCGACAAAGGAGTTCCTACGTCCTCGTTGTTGAGGTGACCACTAAGGTCGGAGTCTATTCCACCTCCTTTCCTCCCTCAAGCAACCACAAAGGTTAGCCCAAGATTTTCACTAAGAATACAAGGGTAATATAAACACTTCGGGGTGCCCTCACAAGTAGAACAACACGGGCAACCACGAAGAACACCTAGCCGGCTAGGGTTCCAAGAATCCAAGAGTAACAAACACAAACCAAGCCAACTAGGAGGGGAACCAAGTGCTCAAGATGTGAATCGAAGCTTTCCACTCTTAAATCTCTCCTCTCTACTCAGATCTTACAAGGGATTGGATTTGAGAGCAAAGAGGAAGAGAGAGAGGGTGAGTCAATGCTTGAGAGCTATTTGTCTAAAGGTTGGTGGGAGTAAATGGCATGGGTAACGGTTAGAAATGAAGGGGGAGCTATTTATACTCTTATCTTCGAAGCGGTACCGGTACTACCGGTGAGTACCCACCGGTACTACCGGTCCTAAGGGTTCCGACCGTTACAGCCAACCTACTGGAGACTTTACGAGAAAATAGCCTACCGGTACTACCGGTCTTTCACCGGTACTACCGGTCAACGACCGGTACCACCGGTAGTACAGATTTTGGCGAAGACAAGTTTTGCGGGAAAAGACTTACCGGTACTACCGGGCTTTCACCGGTACCACCGGTCAATGGCCGGTACTACCGGTCAACCACCGATACTACCGCTAGAACAAAAACTCACAGAACTAAGGTGCTGACACCGGCGGGATTTATGCCTATCGGTACTACCGGTGGTTCACCGGTACTACCGGTACTCCCAGGCATAAAACACTTCTCTAAGTGTCCGTGAGTGCAAAGGTGTCTCTCAAACGCTTAAACAAACACAAATTGAGCACAAGTTTTTTCTCTAGATAACCTAATTTGTATCCCTCTTGATAGTGCGGCGTTTCCTATAACTCAAGTCAAAAGATAAAATCTAATCGATCCACTTGAGACGGAACGCTTTTCAAACAATGGAATTGAGGGTGCTAACATCACCAAATGTGACCATACAAATTCTTTTATTGAACTAACACCTGCATATTCACTTAGATAGACATGTTAGTCCCTAATTTGATTGTCATTAATTATCCAAAACCCACAACGGGGGCGAATGCACTTACAAACTCCCCCTTTTTGGTAATTGATGACAACCAACTTAGGCTTACATAAGATGTAAAGAATTGAAGATTTTTGAATTCCAAACTTTACGAGAGGCTCCCTCTCAGTGGATGCATTGAACTTGAATCTCAACATTGATTATAATCAATATGCATACATAAGGGAAGCTCCCCCTAAATTTTGCAATTCATGGGGTGCCTAAAAGTGTGTGACAAGAAATATATCGTGATGCATGAGACATGACTTATCACACAAAAACAAGAAAGGCTAGGGTAGAAAGAAAAGGACTTAAAAACAACATAGCCAAACTAAGCCAACAAACAACATCAGAAAATTACATCTAGGCAAACATAGGCAAACATAACAAATAAGCATAAGTGATTAGCCTACAATCATCCATCATCACACCAATAGTTCTTAGTCCACCATACATAGTTCACCACAGGGTTTGGAATTATTACACGACCATTAACTACCTATTACATAGATGATAAGCCTAACACTCCTCCTTTGGCATCAAATGCCAAAAAGGGTAGGCACGGAAACGACCAAGGTAGCGAAATCTAATAAGGCTCCGAGAAGTCGCGGTCATCGTCACTGTCGTCGCCGTCGTCGTTGTCATCGGTCGAGTAGTCAACCAACCCTGGCGATGGAGGGACCGTCTTCTTACCACGAGGGTCATCGGACGGACCAGCCTCCTCACTAGGACCAGAGACAGGAGCACCATATGACTCATTGTACTCGACAAAGGGATCCCGAAACTCACGGAGAGGACTCTCAGGAGGATCAATCTGTAGGTGCTGCTCAATACGCCTTAGGCGACGATCATCCTTCTCAGCCTTGTAACAGAAGGCCTCCCAAAGCTTCCCCAAAGCATACTTGATGACACTGCCACCACGCGACGACGCTCCGAGGAGGAGCGAGTAGGAGCAGTAGCAGTACCACCACGGTAAGCACCGCGGGAGGAAGTACGAGTGGCCGGACCACGAGTGGGAGAAGGAGCGGAACCACCACCAATACCTCTGGGGCCCAAATGACGCACGGAGTAGGACTTGTGCACAGTATTGTGATGGAATGAACGACCCACCACTTACTCAATGATATACATGAGATATGGAGCATAAGGCACAGACTTGTGGGGATCATTTGCAGCCTGCTCAATCTTGCGCCACATGAAGTCAGTGATGGAAAAACGATCACCACCAGTTCCAAAACGGCAAAGGACCTTAGGAGCATCAAGCATGAGATGAATAAAATCTCCAATCTTCGGGTCCAAGGTGAGGCGAATGAGATTGTTGAGGACATAAAAGTACGGCTTCAAATGAGTGGTAGTGAAATCAACAGTCGCACCAGGCTTGTATACCTCAGCAGCCTCTAAGTCATCGTGAGAGACAGAATCTGGAAAAAAATCAAAAAGACTAGAAGCACCCATGTCCTCAGCAGTAAACCCAAGAAGGCATGAAAAAGTCCGATAATCACATCTGTAATGGATGCCTTGGGTAAGCCAATGTAGTACAAGGTTCTGAGAATCAATCCACAAAGTTGCATAAAACTAACAGATAATCTCATCATTCCAATTATGCTGGAACATCATAAGAGGAAGTAGACGACAAGCATCAAGATCAGCAACCAAACGGTGAATGTCAGGATTGTTCAAATTATCAAGAGAGGCGCGCTGCACCCACTTGTGCTGGAATATCGGCGGAGAAGAGCCACGCTGCCCACTCTTGAAAAGAACCTTGTAATAATAATCCGAATGCATGCGGCTCCAAAAACAAACATCCACACTAGGATTGCGGATAAACTGATAGGGATTCTCACTGCGCTGCACCCTTAAATCACCCGCTCTCTTAGAATAATCAACAGGAAGAGAGGGTTGATAACCACCTTGATTTTGAGGACCGAACATACGAGGATTTGCATTTTGATGAAATAAAAGCATCCGGTTGGCAGTGGCAAGACCAATTTGAATGGGGGATTGAGCCACAATGTTAGGGTCAATAGAGCGACCCTCAATTTGCATAGCGGCAAGCTGTGGATTCTCACCTGCCGGACGCTGACCTTGCACTTGCTCGCTATGACGACGCGGAGGATTGGGGCATCCCATACTCGAGAGAGGAGCAGGCACACCCTGGGGATCAACATCATCTTCATCTCCAATGCCGCCACCACCTCCACGGCCGCTAGAACGAGCGGCAGTCCTTCCACGGATAGGCCGGGAAGCACTACCACCATCACCTCCACTGGGACGAGCGGCCCTCTTGGGGTTCTTCCTTTGCATGCTTGAAGATGAAAGAAGATCGAATCACAGCAAAGGAAGAAGTTTGGGCAACTCCAAGGCACCTCCACGCTATCCCCACGACAAGGGGAAACTTCTCCTCAAAGATCGGCAAGAGTGGTGGAGGGAGGAGGGAGATCGAGTGGGGGGTTGGAAGGGGCAGCGCCGTCGGTGGTGGTAGGATGCGGGCACGGGAAAGAAGAATGAGAGAAGAAAGGTCACAGCCCCTATTTATACCTAGCCGCAACTTACACTACCGGTACTACCGGTGGAGATGCACCGGTACTACCGGTCAGGTCGACAACGGCAGCCAGGCGACGCGAGAAAAAGAACTACCGGTGGTACCGGTGTCTAGTCGGTTGAAAGCCCAAGTTTGGTTTTGGTAATTAATGACACCAAGTTGCTAATGCCATGTGTTAAGTGTTTTGAGTTAGGCATAAGCAACACATGTGATGAAGGTGTATGTGGCAAGGTGTGGTGGCCACAAGATCACAAAGAGATGGTGCATGGACATGAAATGATGATCATGGTGAAGATGCACATAAAAGGAAGGACATGATGATCAAGTGGAGAAGGATCTAAGAGCTCAAGGCAAAGGTATAACCATAGGGTTTTCCTTTTACCGGTCTAAGATGAGTAGAGAAGTGATTGACCGGGTTTAGGATACATGGCCGACTATCAAGAGGGGCAATCACGGTTAGCTCGGAAATCAAGTGCCACTAGATCAATGTCTTGAGCATATGCATTAGGATCTAGTAAAAAGCTAACATAACGCCTTGAGAAATGATTTATGAAATGCTAACACACATGCAGGGATTCGGCGCTTTTTGGAGAAGTGAAATGCCTATTTTCTATTGCGCCGGAAGTCGGAAAAGAAACGGAGGCGAACGGAGGTCACAGAGATGACCGGACGCTAGACCGGACGCGGTCTCTGTATGACCGGACGCGTCCGGTCAGTGTTCAGTGTCTGCGCGGTTTTCAGTTTGATGATCGGACGCGCAGCGCGTCCGGTCACTGACGACCGGACGCGTCCGGTCATCCAGGGAGCTTACTGGACTCTAACCGGACGTTGGCACTGTGGCGTCCGGTCAGTTCAACAGCGCGTCTGGTCAGTTCTCCTGAGCGAACCAGAGCGCGCGACCGGCGCGTCCGTTCCCTCACGTAGCCGGAGCGTCCGGTCAGGCGTCCAGAGGGGCAGAGCGAAGCGGAGTGACGATCGGACGCGCGGCGTGTCCGGTCACGTGTGATCGGACGCGTCCGGTCTCAACGGGAGCATACTGGAACGCGACCGGACGCAGGCACTGTCGCGTCCGGTCAATCGGTTCAGCGCGTCCGGTCATGGCAACGGCTAGTTCTGACGCGCACTGTTTCTTGCTGTCGTGTAGTGATCGGACGCGTCCGGTCACCCTGACCGGAGCGTCCGGTCAGCGCGTTTTTCGCTGCGTCGTCTATAACGGCTAGCTGCGTACCTCTTCGCTATAAATAGAGGTTGGCCGGGGTTTGAGGGTAACTCTTGCACATTTTGAGATATAGAGACATACTTTGAGCTAGAGAACAACCCCTCCACTCATCTCTTTGCATAGTTGCACATCTTGAGTGAGATTGAGTGAGATTCAAGTGCATTGCTTGAGAGTTGCATTATAGAGGCACTTGATCTTCGAGTTGCTGCGGATTTCTTGTTACTCTTCCGTGTTTCCTGACACGGTAGACGGCTTGGAGCAGCGGAGGTGATTGAGCTCGCAATTGGAGATTGTTGGAGCCTTCACCAAGTGTTGTAAGGGGTTCTTGATCCTTCCCCGCGGGAGTTCGTGAATTGGATACTCTAGTGGAGCTCGTGGCTTGGAGGATCCCCATCTTGTGTGCGGTTGTGCGGCGCCCGCCGAGGGCTCGCCTCTTGATAGTCGATTAGCTCGCGAACCGACAAGTGGGTGTATCGCCACAACGGGGAGTAGCTTGCCGGGAAGCAAGTGAACCTCGGGATAAATTCTTGTGTCATTCTCTTCCCGAGGATTTCTCTTGTGTGATTGATTGATTGGTACATCTCATCTCTACACGGCGGTATAATCAATCAAAACTCTTCTCTCGTATTACTTCTTGTTTCTAGCTTGTAGTTGTTGTTGTGTTTAGTGAATAGCCTTGTACTAGACTTGTGTAGGTGGCTTGCTTAATTAGTTAGAGCTAGTGCTTTTGCTTCGCCACCTTTCGTACTAACTCGTGGTTAAGTAATTCTTGTAGAAGTTTTAATTAGGCTATTCACCCCCCCTCTAGCCTATTTGGACCTTACAAGTGGTATCGGAGCCGAGACACCGTTTATTTGAGGCTTAACAACCTACGGTGAAAAAGAAATGGCTCAATTAAGCTTGCACATCAACAACACCAAGAAGGCACCTCACTTTGATGGCACAAATTATTCATATTGGAAGGTTAAGATGACCGCACACCTAAAGTCAATCAATAGAGAAGTGTGGAAGGTCACCGAAACAAAATTTGAGGTTGCTAATCCGGAAGCACCTACACCGGTGGAAGAGAAGAAGCTCCAATGCAATGACATTGCCATTAGTGCTCTTCATGAGGCATTAGATGACAAGACCTTTGAGCAAGTAAAGAACATTGAGATTGCTCATGATGCTTGGGCCAAGCTAGAAGAAACATTTGAGGGCACCGAAGGCACAAAGACCGCCAAAGCATATATCTTGCAAGAAAAATTTTCAAGCTTCAAGATGCAAGATGATGAGAGTGTACCGGAGATGTTTCATAGGTTGCAAGTCATTGTCAATGAGCTCAAGGCACTTGGTGAGGAGGTCAAGGACAATCAATTCTCTATGAAGTTCTTGAGAAGTCTATCCAAGAGATTTGATACATTGATCACCGTGCTAGTAAGGACTACATTGAAGGATTCAACTCCTCAACAAATATTTCAAGAAGTGATGACCGACGATTCATATAGAGAAGATGATGAGAAGGATGAGTTGGTAAAGAAGAAGAAGAAGGAAAATGAGAAGAAGGATGATGAGAAGAAGAAGAGTGTGGCATTCAAAGCCACCACATCCAAGGGCAAATCCAAGATTGAATCATCAAGTGATGAAGACTCAAGCTCTTGTGATAGTGATGACATTGATGAGAAGATGGCTCTCTTTATCAAGCAATTTGGCAAATTCATGAAGAAGAAAGGCTATCGTGCAAGAAGGAGGAAGAACTCATCCAAGAAGAGTGAGCATACCATGAGATGCTTTAGATGCCATAGCAAGGACCATCTCATTGCAAAGTGTCCTTATGATAGTGATGATGAAGATGCTATCAAGAAAGAGAAGAAGAAGCAAGAAAAGAAAAAAAGCTCTTATAAGAAGAAGAATGATTCTCATGTTGCTACATGGGATAGTGATGATTCCTCAAGTGATGATGAGGATGACTACAAGAGCAAGAAGAAGGGACATGCTAGCATTGCCATCCAAGAGAAGGTCTCCCTCTTCGACACTCCATCGTGCTTCATGGCTAAGGCCGCTAAGGTATCATCCGACGATGAGAGTGATCATGATAATGCTAGTGATAGTGATAGTGATGAAGAAGAATTCACTAAAGATGAACTAATCACTATGCTAGAAGATTGCACTCAACATTTTAAAGAATCTAGAAAGGAGTGCAAGGGCTTGCTTAAGGAAAAGAAAAACCTTATGCAAGAACTTGATGAGCTTAGGGCATCTTATGAGAGTCTAAAGGTAGACCATAAGAAGCTTCAAAAGTCTCACACTAAGCTTGAAGAAGCTCATTCCTCTCTAGTTAAAAAATGTGAAAATATGCCAACTAATGTTGAGAAAGCTAAAACTTGTAACATAGGCATATCATGTGATATAATTGATGAAACTTTTCATAAGCCTATTATTGTTGCTCCTACTAACCCTTCATGTAGCTCATCTATATCATCCTCATCTAGTAGTGATGGTTTCACTTGTGACTCCACACTTATAGTTGAGAATGAAAATCTCAATAAGGAGGTAAAAGAGCTCAATCACACATTAGCTAAGGCTTATGGTGGTGAGGACCGCTTGCTTATGTGCTTGGGTAGCCAAAAAGCTTCTCTCTACAAAGAGGGATTGGGCTATAACCCCAAGAAAGGCAAGGCCGCTTTTGCTCCTCACAAGACTCGTTTTGTGAAGAACAATGGTAGCTATTGCAAAAGTTGCAAGCAAGTTGGTCACATAGAGCAACATTGCATGAACAAGAAATCCAATGCAAATGTATCCTCAATCAAGTTTAATTCTTTCTATATGCTTACCAAGGGTACAAATGGTGTTCATGCTAAGTTTATTGGTGCACCATGGATGGGCTCAAAGAAGAAAGCCATTTGGGTACCAAAGAGCTTAGTCTCTAACCTTGGAGGACCCAAACAAGTTTGGGTACCTAAAAAGAATTGATCTTGTCTTGTAGGTCAATTACAAAGCCGGAGGAAGGCATTGGGTGCTTGATAGTGGGTGCACTCAACATATGACCGGAGACTCTTGTATGTTCAATTCAATTGATACAAGTCAAAATGGTGGTTTTGATGCTATCACTTTCGGCAACAACAAGAAAGGCAAGGTCAAAGGGCTTGGTAAAATTGCTATCACAAATGACATGAGCATATCTAAAGTGTTGCTAGTTGAGAGCTTGGATTTCAATCTTTTATCGGTGGCACAACTTTGTGATCTTGGTTTCAAGTGCATATTTGGTAGTGATAATGTTGAAGTCATAAGTGTTGATGGATCAAACTTGATATTCAAAGGATTTAGACATGGTAGCTTATACTTGGTTGACTTCAATGATAGTGAGACACAATTGACATCATGCTTGCTTAGTAAATCTAGTATGGGTTGGTTGTGGCATAGAAGGCTTGGTCATGTTGGAATGAAACAATTGAACAAACTTTTGAGGCATGACTTAGTTAGAGGATTGAAAGATGTCACTTTTGAAAAGGATAAACTATGTAGTGCTTGTCAAGCCGGCAAACAAGTTGGAAATTCACATCCTAGTAAAAGTGAAATGAGCACATCAAAAGCATTTGAGCTATTGCACATGGACTTGTTTGGGCCAACAACATACACTAGCATTGGTGGCAACAAGTATGGTTTTGTGATTGTGGATGACTACACTAGATACACTTGGGTGCTCTTTCTCTATGACAAGAGTGATGTTTATTATCTATTCAAGTCTTTTGTCAAGAGGGTGCAAAATGAGTTTGAGACTACCATCAAGAAGATTAGAAGTGACAATGGTAGTGAGTTCAAGAACACAAGAATTGAGGATTTGTGTGATGATTATGGTATTGGGCATCAATTCTCACCAACATACACTCCTCAATCAAATGGTGTAGTTGAAAGGAAAAATAGAACCTTGATTGATATGGCTAGATCAATGCTTAGTGAATACAATGTTAGTCATTCATTTTGGAGTGAAGCTATCAACACGGCTTGCTATTGTAGTAACCGTCTCTATTGCCATAGGAAGCTTGGAAAGACACCATATGAACTATTAAATGGAAGAAAGCCCAACATTGCATACTTTAGAGTGTTTGGTTGCAAATGCTATATTCTGAAGAAAGGCACTAGGTTGAGCAAGTTTGAAAAGAAATATGATGAAGGGTTCTTACTTGGTTATTCTACCACAAGCAAATCATATAGAGTTTGGAATCTCACAAATGGCACCTTGGAAGAAGTTCATGATGTTGAGTTTGATGAAACCCAAGGGTCTCAAAATGAAGCTCAAAACCTTGATGATGTGAGAGGAGATCAATTGTCAAATGCAATGAAGAACATGGACATTGGTGATATAAGGCCGATGCAAGTTGATGATGATGATATTCATGTGATCAACCAAAGTGTGCAAATTGATACAAATCAAGCAAGCTCTAGTGGTTCTCATGATGAAGCTCAAGTTCAAGGTCAAACAAGTGGAAGCAATCAACTCCCAATACTCTAACCTACTAGTATTGCAAGAGATCATCCATTGGACCAAATCATTGGTGGAATTCAAAGTGGTGTTCAAACTAGATCAAGATTAGCATCATTTTGTGAGCATTACTCATTTGTCTCATTAGAAGAACCAAAGAAGATAGAAGATGCATTGAAAGATTCCGAGTGGGTAAATGCCATGCATGAAGAACTAAACAACTTTGCTAGAAATCAAGTTTGGAAACTTGTTGAGAGGCCAAAGAACTACAATGTGATTGGCACTAAGTGGGTCTTTAGAAACAAGCAAGATCAAGATGGCATGGTTGTAAGGAACAAAGCAAGATTAGTAGCACAAGGATACACTCAAGTTGAGGGTCTTGACTTTGGAGAGACATATGCACCAGTTGCAAGATTGGAAGCAATTAGAATCTTATTAGCATATGCTTGTGCACACAACATCAAGCTCTATCAAATGGATGTCAAGAGTGTATTTCTCAATGGCTACATCAATGAAGAAGTTTATGTTGAGCAACCTCCCGGTTTTGAAGATGATAAGAAGCCCAACCATGTTTATAAGCTAAAGAAGGCATTGTATGGTTTGAAGCAAGCACCTAGAGCATGGTATGAGAGGTTGAGGGACTTTCTCCTCTCTAAAGGGTTCAAGATGGGAAAGGTTGACACCACTCTCTTCACCAAGAAGCTTGGAAATGACTTGTTTGTGTTGCAAATCTATGTGGATGACATTATCTTTGGATCAACTAACCAAGACTTTTGTGAAGAATTTGGAAATATGATGGCTAATGAGTTTGAGATGTCTATGATTGGAGAGCTTAGTTACTTCCTTGGACTTCAAATCAAGCAAATGAAGAATGGCACTTTTGTAAGTCAAGGCAAGTACATCAAGGACATGATCAAGAAGTTTGGATTGCAAGATGCTAAGCTAATGAGCACACCAATGGGCACTAATGATCAATTGGGTATTGATGATAGTGGAAACATGGTAGATCAAAAGCAATACCGGTCTATGATTGGAAGTTTGCTCTATGTCACCGCTTCTAGGCCGGATGTGATGTTTAGTGTGTGCAAATGTGCAAGATATCAAGCTTCACCTAGAGAAAGTCACTTGAAAGCAACCAAGAGAATATTGAGATATCTCAAGGGCACTCATGATGTTGGACTATGGTATCCCAAGGGGTCTAACTTTGAGTTGATTGGATATTCGGACTCCGACTATGGTGGATGCAAGATTGATAGAATGAGCACAAGTGGCACTTGTCAATTGCTTGGAAGGTCTCTTATTTCATGGTCATCAAAGAAACAAAATAGTGTTGTACTATCTACCGCCGAGGCCGAATACATTAGTGCCGGTAGTTGTTGTGCACAATTGCTTTGGACGAAAGCCACTTTGAATGACTTTGGAATTAAATTCAAGAATGTGCCTTTGTTTTGTGATAATGAAAGTGCTATCAAGATGACACAAAATCCGGTTCAACATTCAAGAACCAAGCACATTGACATAAGACATCACTTCATAAGAGACCATCAACAAAAGGGTGATATTAGCATTGAGAGCATTGGCACTGAAGATCAACTAGCTGACATATTCACAAAGCCACTTGATGAAAAGAGATTTTACAAGTTGAAGAATGAATTGAACATACTTGACTTCTCCAACTTGAAATGAGTGCACCCCCACATTCTTATATGACATGCCCCTCCTCCAACATAACAAGGTAAAGTTGTTTGGCATATCATTCATACTTTGCTAAGGACATGGTTAGAACATATAGACATATTTGCATGACAAATAGGCTCATTCATGAAAATCAAATGATTTTGATGTATATATGGTACCACTATTGCTTCTATGTTTGATTGATCTAGTGGTAGCATATGACATGTTTATGGGCTTGCAAACCTAGTGTTGAATCTAGAAAATAAGCTCATGATGTGTAATTCAACATGGTCAAGATAACCCTTATACTTTATGAGGTGTGAAAAAGCTTGTCCTTGGATCAAACCGAATTACATATTCTAGGCAAGTGATCTAGATTGAACCATAATTTGGACTCCCTCATAATTGATTGACTTATCTCTCACTAAAATCGGCACCTTTTTGGTGATTGTTGACAAAGGGGGAGAGAAAAGTCACAAAGATATTGCAAAGAGCAAGAAAGATATAAAAAGGGAGAGAGAAAGCACAAAGATAGAAAAGTCACAAAGAGAGAGAAAAGATATAGTGAGGAGGAGAGAAATTAAATTTGAGCACATAAGTAGGGGGAGCAAGCTCATGGATTATTTGTTGCATTTGTATGTGCATTAACATGATGAAATGTTGCATTGCAAAGTTTAATTTCGATATTCATGATTGAATGGTGTATGCTAGATATAGAACTTGAATGATGTTTTGTTAAGAGTAGCTTTACATGTGGTATCTAGACACCTTTGCTTTTAATGTTGATCTCACAAAGTACTTTAGTGTTTGTGATCTTTACAAGTGATGTATTACAAGTGGTGTCTAGCTACTTCGATGCTAAGGATGGTATATAAAGGCAACTCCGATTGGTATCACGCTTCAAAGGTCCATTCTATATACCTTAGCATCAATTTGATAGTAGTAACTCTCTCAAATTTCAAATCCATACATATGTGCATAATTGAACCAAACTCATGGAAGCACATATGTAGGGGGAGCTAATACTATCGAAATTGAAAATTGATTTCATTTCATATCTTTGTGATGGTTGTCATCAATTACCAAAAAGGGGGAGATTGAAAGCCCAAGTTTGGTTTTGGTAATTAATGACACCAAGTTGCTAATGCCATGTGTTAAGTGTTTTGAGTTAGGCATAAGCAACACATGTGATGAAGGTGTATGTGGCAAGGTGTGGTGGCCACAAGATCACAAAGAGATGGTGCATGGACATGAAATGATGATCATGGTGAAGATGCACATAAAAGGAAGGACATGATGATCAAGTGGAGAAGGATCTAAGAGCTCAAGGCAAAGGTATAACCATAGGGTTTTCCTTTTACCGGTCTAAGATGAGTAGAGAAGTGATTGACCGGGTTTAGGATACATGGCCGACTATCAAGAGGGGCAATCACGGTTAGCTTAGAAATCAAGTGCCACTAGATCAATGTCTTAAGCATATGCATTAGGATCTAGTAAAAAGCTAACATAACGCCTTGAGAAATGATTTATGAAATGCTAACACACATGCACATAGTGATGCACACTTGGTGGTGTTAGCACAGTTTGTGAAGGCGGTGGAGTTTAAGCAGTAGAGAGGGGTTTGGGTTCCTCTCTCCCTCCCGCCGAGCTTGCGAGGCGGGATTCGGCGCTTTTTGGAGAAGTGAAATGCCTATTTTCTATTGCGCCGGAAGTCGGAAAAGAAACGGAGGCGAACGGAGGTCACAGAGATGACCGGACGCTGGACCGGACGCGGTCTCTGTATGACCGGACGCGTCCGGTCAGTGTTCAGCGTCTGCGCGGTTTTCAGTTTGATGATCGGACGCGCAGCGCGTCCGGTCACTGACGACCGGACGCGTCCGGTCATCCAGGGAGCTTACTGGACTCTAACTGGACGCTGGCACTGTGGCGTCCGGTCAGTTCAACAGCGCGTCCGGTCAGTTCTCCTGAGCGAACCAGAGCGCGCGACCGGCGCGTCTGTTCCCTCACGTAGCCGGAGCGTCCGGTCAGGCGTCCAGAGGGGCAGAGCGAAGCGGAGTGATGATCGGACGCGCGGCGTGTCCGGTCACGTGTGATCGGACGCGTCCGGTCTCAACGGGAGCATACTGGAACACGACCGGACGCAGGCACTGTCGCGTCCGGTCAATCGGTTCAGCGCGTCCGGTCATGGCAACGGCTAGTTCTGACGCGCACTGTTTCTTGCTGTCGTGTAGTGATCGGACGCGTCCGGTCACCCTGACCGGAGCGTCCGGTCAGCGCGTTTTTCGCTGCGTCGTCTATAACGGCTAGCTGCGTACCCCTTCGCTATAAATAGAGGTTGGCCGGGGTTTGAGGGTAACTCTTGCACATTTTGAGATATAGAGACATACTTTGAGCTAGAGAACAACCCCTCCACTCATCTCTTTGCATAGTTGCACATCTTGAGTGAGATTGAGTGAGATTCAAGTGCATTGCTTGAGAGTTGCATTATAGAGGCACTTGATCTTCGAGTTGCTGCGGATTTCTTGTTACTCTTCCGTGTTTCCTAACACGGTAGACGGCTTGGAGCAGCGGAGGTGATTGAGCTCGCAATTGGAGATTGTTGGAGCCTTCACCAAGTGTTGTAAGGGGTTCTTGATCCTTCCCCGCGGGAGTTCGTGAATTGGATACTCTAGTGAAGCTCGTGGCTTGGAGGATCCCCATCTTGTGTGCGGTTGTGCGGCGCCCGCCGAGGGCTCGACTCTTGATAGTCGATTAGCTCGCGAACCGACAAGTGGGTGTATCGCCACAACGGGGAGTAGCTTGCCGGGAAGCAAGTGAACCTCGGGATAAATTCTTGTGTCATTCTCTTCCCGAGGATTTCTCTTGTGTGATTGATTGATTGGTACATCTCATCTCTACACGGCGGTATAATCAATCAAAGCTCTTCTCTCGTATTACTTCTTGTTTCTAGCTTGTAGTTGTTGTTGTGTTTAGTGAATAGCCTTGTACTAGACTTGTGTAGGTGGCTTGCTTAATTAGTTAGAGCTAGTGCTTTTGCTTCGCCACCTTTCGTACTAACTCGTGGTTAAGTAATTCTTGTAGAAGTTTTAATTAGGCTATTCACCCCCCTCTAGCCTATTTGGACCTTACATCGGTACTACCGGTCATAGACCGGTACTACCGGTCACCCGGCGGTACCACCGGTGGTTCCAGTGCAGGAAGAAGTGAGTGAGAGATGGTGAACATATATGATGAACTAGAACCAACTCAAGCATGTCCAGATTTCATAGAAACAACACAAAACTATGAACATGCTTGAGAGGTGAAAATAGATTTTGAAATCTCATCCAAACTTTTTCAAAGAGGTTTCGCCTAGCTAGAATCAAACAAAATATGTCCAAAAAATCAAGCCACGTTACAAGAATCAATGATATTTAGTTCACTCCTCAAAGCACAAAATCTTGACTCATCTAGGGGCTTTGTGAAGATATCGGCTAGTTGCTTTTCGGTGCTCACATGATGTAAAGCGATATCTCCTTTGGCTTCATGGTCTCTCAAGAAATGATGCCGGATGTCTATGTGCTTTGTACGAGAATGGTTTACGGGATTGTTAGCCAATTTAATGGCACTCTCATTGTCACACAAGAGGGGAATCTTGGTTAGCTCACAACCAAAGTCTTTCAGGGTCTGCTTCATCCAAAGTAGTTGGGCACAGCAAGCACCGGCCGCCACATACTCGGCTTCGGCAGTAGACAAGGCAACACTATTTTGCTTTTTAGAGCTCCACGACACCAAAGACCTACCAAGAAATTGGCAAGTCCCGGTAGTGCTCTTTCGATTTACCCTGCAACCGGCATAATCTGAATCGGAGTAGCCAAGTAAATCAAAAGTGGAGCCCTTAGGATACCACAAGCCAAGATTAGGAGTGTGCACTAAATATCTCAAAATTCTCTTAACAGCCACTAAGTGACATTCTTTCGGATTAGCTTGAAATCTTGCACACATGCACACACTAAGCATAATATCGGGCCTAGATGCACAAAGGTAAAGTAAGGATCCAATCATGGAACGATATACCTTTTGATCGACGGCCTTTCCATCCTTGTCGAGATCAAGATGCCCATTGGTTGGCATCGGTGTCTTGATGGGTTTTGCTTTCTCCATGTCAAACTTCTTCAACATGTCAAGAGTATACTTCGTTTGACAAATAAAGGTTCCTTCCTTGAGTTGCTTGATTTGAAAACCAAGAAAGAACTTCAACTCTCCCATCATAGACATCTCGAATCTATTCGTCATAATCCTACTAAACTCCTCACAAAAAGCCACATTAGTACTACCAAATATTATGTTATCGACATATATTTGGCAAATAAAGATATCATTATTGACTTTGCGAGTAAATAAAGTTAGATCGGCCTTGCCTATCTCAAATCCTTGTTTGAGTAGGAAGTCCTTAAGACAATCATACCAAGCTCTAGGGGCTTGCTTAAGCCCATAGAGTGCTTTGTTGAGCTTATAGACATGATCAGGATTCTTGGGATCTTCAAAACCCGGTGGTTGCTCTACATATACTACTTCAGAGAGGGGGCCGTTGAGGAATGCACTCTTCACATCCATTTGATATAGCTTGAAGTTGTGATGGACGGCATAGGCAAGTAAGATCCGTATTGACTCAAGCCTTGCCACCGGTGCATAAGTTTCCCCAAAATCCAAACCTTCAATTTGAGTGAATCCTTGAGCTACCAACCTCGCCTTGTTTCTTGTGACCACACCATGCTCATCTTGCTTGTTGCGGAAAACCCATTTGGTTCCAATCACATTTTGTTTAGGTCTTTCCACCAATGTCCAAACTTCATTACGAGTGAAGTTATTCAACTCTTCTTGCATTGCAATCATCCAATCCTCATCATCAATGGCTTCTTCAACCTTTTTAGGCTCTTTTGGAGACACAAATGAGAAGTGTTCACAAAAGCTTGCAAGCCTTGACCTTGTGACGACTCCTCTTTGAATGCTTCCCAAGATGTTGTCAACGGGATGGTCTCGTTGAATGGTATGATGTACTCTTGGGTGAGGCACTTGAGTTCTCCTTTGGATTGGACCTTCATCTTCATCATCCTTGTCTTGGTTGATTGAAAGGTCAAGATTAAGATCTTGTGTGAAGTTGTCTTCATTTCTATTTCGATCATCAACTTGGTTGCTATCTTTGACTTGTGGTGAATTTTGAATGACTTGAACACTTGAATCATGTCCATTTCTTGATGTAGAACCATCATCATGGACATTTATTGACCCATGATGCATATGCGGATCATGAATGGTTTGCTCTTGTTCATATTCATCATCTTCTTCAACGGGCTTTACTTCACCGGTAGCAAGCTTCTTGATCACTTGAGAGGATGGTTCTTCTTTACCTATAATGTCAACATTGACTTGCTCCTTTTGAGAGCCGTCGGTTTCATCAAATGTCACGTCAATCGCTATTTCAACTTGACTGGTTGTCTTGTTGAAAACATGATAGCCATGTTCGTTAGTACCATAACCAAGCAAGAAACCTTCATCAACCTTTGGTGCAAACTTTGAGCTTTTGGATTTCTTGTTAAGTATGAAACACTTGCATCCAAAAACTCGAAAGTAATGCACCTTAGGTTTGTTACCGGTAAGAAGCTCGTAGGCGGTCTTTTTCATGATTTTATGAAGATACAAGCGGTTGATTGCATGACATGCCGTGTTGACCGCTTCCGCCCAATACTTGTCCAGAGTCTTGTATTCATCCAACATTGCTCTTGCCGCTTCTATGAGTGTTCGGTTCTTTCTCTCCACAACACCATTTTGTTGAGGAGTATAGGGAACCGAAAACTCATGCTTGATTCCCTCTTCATTAAGGAACTCTTCAATATTGGTGTTCCTAAACTCCGTCCCGTTGTCACTTCTCACTTTCTTGATCTTCACTTCAAATTTATTTTGAGCTCTTCTTGCAAACTTCTTGAAGATTACTTGAGTATCACTTTTATCTTGCAAAAAGAATACCCAAGTGAAGCGGAAATAATCATCAACAATAACGAAACCATATTTATTACCTCCAATGCTTATGTAAGCATTGGGACCAAATAAGTCCATGTGAAGTAGCTCAAGTGGTCTCATTGTTGATACAACATTTTTTACGGGATGCTTGGCTCCAACTTGTTTGCCCGCTTGACATGCGCTGCAAATCCTATCTTTCTCAAAAGAGACATTTGTTAGTCCAAGGATGTGTTCGCCTCTTTGAAGGTCGGCCAAGTTCCTCATTCCAACATGGGCTAGTCGGTGATGCCATAGCCAACCCATGCTAGATTTTGCCACTAAACAAGTCTCGGGCTTCACTTTACTAGATGTGAAATCAACTAGATAAAGTTTGCCTTTCAAACGATCTGTGAAAACAATGGAGGAGTCCTTCCTTTTAGAGACTTCCACACCCACATTGGTAAAGAGACAATTGTAGCCCATCTCACAAAGTTGTGAAACGGACAACAAATTGTATCCTAACCCTTCCACAAGTAATACATTTGAAATAGAATTATCATTTGAGATAGCAATTTTACCCAAACCAAGGACGTCTCCTTTACCATTATCACCAAACACAATGTGTTCACTTGTACTTTGATTTGGTTGAAAGGAGGTGAACATATTCTTCTCTCCGGTCATATGATTAGTGCATCCACTATCTAGCACCCAACTTGTTCCACCAGAGGAGTATTCCTACAAAAACAAATTAAGCCTTGGTTTTAGGTACCCAAATTGAATTGGGTCCTAAGGGGTTAGTCACATAGGTCTTGGGCACCCAAACACTCCTCATGATTTGCTTCTTCTTGAGTGCACCAACATACTTCACAATAATCTTGCCATCCTTGCCCCAACAACATATATAATCACTAGCAAAGCTTCGTGAAATGGGTACTTGTTGCTTGGAGGTAAGCACTTGCTTCTTTTTGTTGTTGGCCTTGGTCTTGACAAATGTGCTTGAAGGAGTGGCAACGTTGTTGACCTTGTTGATAAGATCGTCTAGTGCCACACCCTTGTTGAATCTCACACAAGGCACTCCATTGATCATGTTCCTTTCATTTGCTTTACCATCATACCTATTGTAGCCAAGTCCATCCTTGATGAGGGGGTGTCTTGATGACTTGTACATGGTTGTTGATTGCTTCTCCTTGCAATCATTCTTGATAACCATGTTCAATCTTTGAATCTCCTTATCTTTCTTTTCTAGCTCAACAAGGTTAGTACCACAAACACTTATATCATGATTATAACATCTTTTACATCCTCCACTAGTTGAAGCATTGGAATCACCGGATTCCTTAGGATGGATGGAAGTGCTATTCCAAAGAGTTTCATAGCTAAGTTCAAGAGTATAATATTTATCTTTGAAGCTTGTGAGGCTTTCTTGAACCAAGCTATGTTCACTCTTTAAACTAGCTAAAGAGTCATTAACCAAAGAATGTTCCTTAGTCAAACATTCATATGAATCTTTGGCTAAGGATAATTCTTTGTTTAATTTCTCAACTTCCTCCTTTTCCTTAGAAAGGCATGCTTCAAGTTCAAGGTTCTTCTCCCTTTCCACTAGGAGCAATTCCCCTTGCGACTCGATGCATGCTTCCCGCTTTTCTAGCTTATGGATTAGCTTTATTATTTGAGAGCCGGCCGATTTTCCGAATTTCTTTATCATGTTGTTTGCAAGTTCATCATCATTTTCATCACAACTACTACATTTATTACTAGAGTGAGTCGGAGAGTTGTGTGGTACCTTCTCTCCCTTTCCCATAAGGCAAGTAGGAGTGTAGTAGTCGTTGTCGGTGAGATTTTCGAAGAGCCTAGGTGATAAAGATAAGTCAGCGAACAATGATGGTGACGAAGAATGGTTGATGATGCGCTTGGGTTGAGAGGAAGAAGTCTCTTGAATAGCAATCGTTGCTACACCCTTCTTCTTCTCCTTGTCTTTGTCATTTGAATCATCACTTTCATCATTTGATTCCCATTCTTCACCAAGATGTGCTTCACCTCTCTTCTTGCCTTTATGCTTCTTGTCATCATCTTTGTTGTGCTTGTGCTTCATCTTCTCTTTTGGACAATCGGCAATGAAATGACCAATATCTCCACAACCATAGCAAAATCTTTTCTTGTATGGCTTGGCTCCACTCCTCTTCCTCTCCTTCTTTTTCAAGTATTTTCTATAGTTTGCAACTAATAGAGCTTCTTCCGCATCGGAATCTTCATCTTGTTCTTCATCACTTGACGGATCATGAATATCTTTCTTCTTGCTTCTACCATGAGATGCCTTGAGAGCAATATTCTTCTTTTGACTTGATGCTTCTTTTGCTTCATCTTCTAAGCACTCATGGTGTTTCAACTTGGCAAGCATTTCTTGAGGTGTCATTGTGTCATAGTTAGGTCTTTCCATGATGACCGAAGCAAGAATGTTGTTCTTTTGTCTATACACTCTACACAACTTTCTAGCCGCCGAGTTGTCATCCCAATACGTGTCACCAAGAGCTCTTATTCTATTGATCAAGGTCATGAATCTATCAAACATAGCTTGGGTAGTTTCACCTTCAATCATCCCAAAGTTCTCAATCTTGCTTTGAAGTAGCTCAATGTTTCCCTTTCTCACACTTTTATCACCTTCAAATGAAACCTTTAAGGTATCCCAAATTTGCTTTGCACTTTCCATGCTGTTTACCTTGTTGTAATCTTCTTGATTTAGGCATGATAGAATCAAGGAAGCAGCTGTAGCATTTTGTTGTATATCAAGGTAATCTTTTGTTGTCAACTCACCATCTTCTTCCAAAGCTTTAACACCCACTTCCACAATCTCCCAACATCTTGCGGCAATAAGATGCATCTTCATTCTATGAGCCCAATCGGTATATCTAACTCCATCAAATTGAGGTGGTTTACCGGGGTTGATGGTTGGCAAGTGTGTATTGGATTTGCTAAAAGAAGAGTACTCGTATGGAACACGAGTAAACCCTTTAGGTGTCTTGATTGCTTCATTCTCACCATCTCCATCACCACCACTTGCCACATCTTCAATCTTCTTACTTACGGCTTCCTTCAACTTGTTCATCTCATCTTGCATCTTGTTCATTTGCTCTTTTTGTTGCTCTAGAAGCCTGTCACTGAGTTTCCCGGCAAGCAGCTCAACTAGCTTGTTCAAGGTGTCATCATCAAAGGTAGCCATGCTTTCTCCTCACGCGGTGAAGCGCTAAACACGAGGAAACCCGCTCTGATACCAATTGAAAGGATCTAACAGGCCTAGAGGGGGGGTGAATAGGCAGATCTAAAAACCTGAAACTCAAAACTCAACGCGGAAGTTAAAACACTGACCGGTACTACCGGTTGGTTTGGACCGGTACTACCGGTGAGGGATCACCGGTACTACCGATGCAGACCACCGGTACTACCGGTACCCTACTGAAACTAAGAAATCAGAGATTTGTGAGTTGTGATTTCAGATCTAAGTTTTACCCCACTACCGAAGATGATGTTGATGAAGTTTATGAACTCTCCTTTCTTGTTCCTTCACCAAGTAGTAGATCGAGCACCCACAACCTATGAAAGAGATATGAAAGAGGGAGAACACAAAGAACAAGTAATATCTCAAATGAACACAAATAACAACAACATCAAGCACGCAGGACACACGATTTAACCCGAGGTTCGGCAACCCCACAAAGGAGTTCCTACGTCCTCGTTGTTGAGGTGACCACTAAGGTCGGAGTCTATTCCACCTCCTTGCCTCCCTCAAGCAACCATAAAGGTTAGCCCAAGATTTCCACTAAGAATACAAGGGTAATACAAACACTTCGGGGTGCCCTCACAAGTAGAACAACACGGGCAACCACGAAGAACACCTAGCCGGCTAGGGTTCCAAGAACCCAAGAGTAACAAACACAAACCAAGCCAACTAGGAGGGGAACCAAGTGCTCAAGATGTGAATCGAAGCTTTCCACTCTTAAATCTCTCCTCTGTACTCAGATCTTGCAAGGGATTGGATTTGAGAGCAAAGAGGAAGAGAGAGAGGGTGAGTCAATGCTTGAGAGCTGTTTGTCTGAAGGTTGGTGGGAGTAAATGGCATGGGTAACGGTTAGAAATGAAGGGGAGAGCTATTTATACTCTTATCTTCGAAGCGGTACCGGTACTACCGGTGAGTACCCACCGGTACTACCGGTCCTAAGGGTTCCGACCGTTACAGCCAACCTACTGGGGACTTTACGAGAAAATAGCCTACCGGTACCACCGGTAGTACAGATTTTGGCGAAGACAAGTTTTGCGGGAAAAAGACTTACCGGTACTACCGGGCTTTCACCGGTACCACCGGTCAATGGCCGGTACTACCGGTCAACCACCGATACTACCGCTAGAACAAAAACTCACAGAACTAAGGTGCTGACACCGGCGGGATTTATGCCTACCGGTACTACCGGTGGTTCACCGGTACTACCGGTACTCCCAGGCATAAAACACTTCTCTAAGTGTCCGTGAGTGCAAAGGTGTCTCTCAAACGCTTAAACAAACACAAATTGAGCACAAGTTTTTCCTCTAGATAACCTAATTTGTATCCCTCTTGATAGTGCGGCGTTTCCTATAACTCAAGTCAAAAGATAAAATCTAATCGATCCACTTGAGACGGAACGCTTTTCAAACAATGGAATTGAGGGTGCTAACATCACCAAATGTGACCATACAAATTCTTTCATTGAACTAACACCTGCATATTCACTTAGATAGACATGTTAGTTCCTAATTTGATTGTTATTAATTATCCAAAACCCACAACGGGGGCGAATACACTTACAGGGAGTTAAGTAGTCTACCCGCTGGAGGGGTGAAGTAGATTTGTCGTTTTTGAAATCTTCTTGGGTACGGAGCCGCGAGCTCCCGTGCGTAAAACGTCCGTCCCTTATTTTGCAGTTGAGCCCCTCCTCTCCCGCAACGCCGCCGCCCCCTTGGCCTTCCGCCTCCGCCATGGCCACCCGCCTCGCGACCCACTGGATCGTCGACGCCCTCGCCGGCGACGAGTCCCTCGAGTTCTCCGTGCTCCAGGGTGAGGCTCCAAACCCTAAACTCCTCCGCCGTTCGCTTGTGGGACGCTTTCGATTCGTCTCTCACCTGGGCTGCTTATCATTGGCTTGTTTGCGGTCTGCAGCGCTGCTGAGCGCCTCGTCGGATCCCCTCGCGGGCGCCCCGGAGGCCACGCGCGAGCGGGTCGCGCTCCGGTCCCTGCAGGAGCTGTCGTCCCTGATACCCGCTGGGGGTGATGCCGCCGCGACGGCGGGGGCGCTTAGGGTTGACGGCGCCCGGTCATGCGAGGACGTGCTGTTTCGCCTTGCCACAGAGGTGCGTCGAGTGGTTCATATGCTGGGATGGGATGCGCACTCTCGTGATCCACATTTCACCTTCCAATTTTGTCAGATAGATAGCGCACAATCTCGTTTTGTTCAGTGCTTGTTGCATTTGTTTCTGTTCATGTTTGGAAGCATGTCATTTTTCATCCAGGGAATAGTTGCAGCAGTGGGTAGTTATTTGTAGCCTCCCGTTTTCCTAATTCGGCGTTGCAGCTTTGTTACTTTTGATTGGCTGTAGTGGTGGATTCATTGGATGGAGCATGGAATATGTCCTATCCTGGAACTCACTAGATTGTTGGTATTGGGCTATTGGGGATTGGTATAAATCTGGACAGGAATGATCACATCTTGCTACAATGTCATTGTCACAACTTGTTGAAAGGGGAAAAAAAAAACAATGTAAACATATTGGGGTTAAATTTTTAGGAATCCCTCTCCATGGTAGCAACAGGGATTTGTATTCTGGTGACGTGCTCTGAGATATTCCCTAACATTGGCTACTTCCTCCTGTTATGCCAATTATGTGCTTCCTTGGCACCAATTATCTTACAACTGTTATGGCTGTCCTGACATTCTGTTACTGCTCTGCTGCATATACTATTTTGAAGTTTTAAGAGATTACTGCATCTCCTTAAGATGGATGTTTTCCCTGATCTTTTTTTCTTTTTGCAAAAATCCAGTGTTGCCATCAGGCTATCATTTATCACGTGTACATGGACATCTAGTGTAAAATTTTCACAAAACTTGAATTTATAAGATTACTGGCCAGCCTGTTGCTGCATCTTTTTCATTAACTGTGACTTTGAATTTTCACATTGTGCAAAAATCATACGATTTTAGTTGTTTTTTTAAGAAGACATGTAGCATTTGGTTAATGGTTATTACGAAGCACTTCCCAGTTTCTAGTGAATTTGAGATTTTTTATACATAGTAAAATTTGCAGGTTGAAATTTCCGGAAAATTGGAGAAGGATTTGCTTCCACCTTTCAGTCAAGACATCCAGGAAACTATACGTACCAAGAAACATACATTACCAGAAACTTCTTTGCAGTTGGTAAGTTAAAGAGAAAATCTCAATATTAGAAGTAGAATAATGGCAAGTTGAGTTTCTAATTTTCTCTTCAGCTAAAAGGAGTTGACCCATGGATCACATCTATGACCCCACCATCCCAATTGGAGGACAATGGAACTGGACAATGCGACAATGATCAGACCCTGCGCAGCAGCCATGAATGTGTAATTCAAGAGAAGCCTGTGTTCCCTACAGACAATGCTGAGGTTCAGCAAGACACTATGGCAAATTTAGTCAATGAAAGTGAAACAGGAAGTCTCCAAAAATCTCCAAATCTACCTCACGGTGCCTATGGAGAGGGGGCAGATGATGGTGGGTCCAGCAATCAGTCATCTAAGGTTTCCAGTCATGAAGGACTGAGCGCTCATGCCACAGTAACTCCAGGTTTTGACAGAATCAACGATGTCTTACCAACAGATGCATCTGAACCTGGGCATTTGCCTGAGTGCATAACCGCACAGGATACAACCAAGATTCAACAGCCTGACAGCAGGAAAGCTCATCTGAGTGCTCTGCAACATGAAAGGGGTGAGAAAGTAAACCAAGATCTGGAAGATGTCTCTGCAAGTATTCGGCCAGTGGAAAAGGACCACGTCCATGGGGATCTGACTTTGCAATCTGCTAGTGCTTTACTTTCTATAAGCTGCAATGGTGCTAATCAAGGAAGTAAATCTGAAACCAATCTTCAACCAGGGACTGCTACAGAGGATAGGATGGCATTTGAAGAGCAGAGTGCAGACAAGTCTCTCTTAGAGGTCAGTGGTGGCAACAAGGCTAATCAAGCTCTACATGATGATGGCAGCATCATGAAAAATAATACAGCCCATGGTGGGCTGACTGCGCAGACTGCTCCAGTGTCTCAAAACTGCAATGTAACCGTACATGATAAATCTTCAGAAGCCAATTGTTTTTCTGAGCAGAAAAATGAAAAGAATGGAACTGATGTTCAAAAAGATAATTGCTGTACTTCTATTCCAAGCTCTTCTAAGGACAGAGATAGAGAAAGTGCAAAGAAGACATCAAATGAGGAAAAGTCTAAGGACACTTTTCCGGAAATAAGTGTCCGTTCCAAGGATCAAGACATTGATGATAGTCTTGAGGGCTCTCAACAAGATTTGTGCATAAAATGCGGTAAAGATGGTCAGTTACTGAAATGCAGTGACTGTTCTTTAGGCGCTCATGATAGTTGTTTTGGTTCATCGGTGACATTTGAAGAGACCAACCTATTCTACTGCCCGGTATGCTTCCATAAGAGAGCCAGGGAAACATATGAAAAGGCGAAGGCATCATATTGCGAAGCTAAGAAGAACCTTGCTGCTTACCTTGGCAGAACACAAGTCAGCAAGGAACATGATGAGCAACTAAATGGACTCCAGCCAGATACTGCCAAAAGGGATGGCCATTCGAATGGGTCTGACATGTTAAAAAGGAATAACATCCATCAAAATGAAGCATATGACCTGGCTCATCGGGATGAAGAGCCTCATCAGCAGAGGAAGAAGCAGAAAATAAATCCTAGAGGTAATGGTTATCCTAAGGGGGTACTCACTGAGAAGGATCCTTTTCAGAACTCTGGTCCTGCATCCATGAATAAACATTCAGTGCTCCAGAATAACAGCAAAAAACAAATTAAGGATCTAGAGAAAAAGCAGCAAGCGGAAGACAAAGAAGCTCGCAAAGAAGCTGGTAATGACAACTCATTTCATGAAACAATAGCTTCTAAGAGAGGATGTGATCCTCCTTTGAATCAGAACGATGAGGCTGACCAGGAGGATAGTCTTACAGTTTCTAACCAATCTAGTGGCAAGCGATCATCACCACCCCCCTGGCATAATATGAGACACAGCAAAAAAAGATTGCAAGAAAAGGAGTCAGTTGTATCAAGTAAATCTAGAAAAGGTATTGCAAAGCAGGATCAACATATGCCTACTTCACCAAGGAAAAGAAATTTTGTACGCCCGCAAAAGCGCTAGTAAGTGTCAGAATGAAGTTACAGTACCACTTCTTTCCTTTACTTTAGTCTCAATTGCTGTGTTTACAGAGTAAAAACGGTTAATCGATACAGCTTTGCTGGATTAACTAAACATGACTGAGGTCTGTACCTCATTTAGGATTGAATGATATCTGAGTGTGCTGATCTACATATGCAAATAATAAAGCTATCCAGTGGGGGTGGCATTTGCATGTAGCGTATCTTTTTGTTCTTGTTCAAACAGTTTCCATTACTCGGTTGGCTCAATATCATGGATAACATGGCAGCAATCAGTTTTGACACTATTAGAACTTTTAAGGTCTTAGGCCTTTTGAGGGAACAGAGAACATTAACTATGTCATGAATCGTGACAATGATTTTATGGAAAGCTGATCTCATTTTAAGGCCTTAGGCCTTTTGTCATGCATTGTTTTTCAAATTCAGATGAGAGATATTCACATACACATGGTTAGTTCTTAGATCAGACTTAATTGCCATATGCCAACATAGGTACTTAGCATTGGTATTTTGTTATGATTATGCAATGTTGAACACGCACTGATGGTATTACCCTGTGTTATGTGTCATGGTAAAATGTTCTGCACATATAAAAAAGAGACCAGAGCATAAAAGTTGAGCCAACTTTCTTTTAGAGTAGTACAGGTCTTGTCTTCTTCAAATATTCACATTTTTCCATCTATTATAGAAAATTTCTTTTCTGAGAATGTTCCATTTAATGCTATTCCAAGAACTGAGCACATGTCTTGCAGTTCCAATCCTGCTGCACCAACTGGAAGACGCGGAAGAAAGGCTTGGACAGAAGCAGAAGAAGCTATTTTGAGGGTAATCATTCTTTGGATGTAAATTTTCATTGTTGAAACACCATCTTTGGCGCTGGCTTTTCCCAGGCCAGGTTTGTAGTATGTAATTATGTCTTGCTTGGCCATGTGTATTTATACTTTTACTGTGATGATCCAGGAAGCGATGGAAAAATTTGCTCCACAGGATGATGCGCCAATTCCATGGATTAGGATACGAGAATATGGCCATGACGTGTTTCACAAGACGCGCCTGCCAGAAGATTTGAGGGTCAAATGGAGGAACCTGATGAAGAAGGAGCCGGCAGGCTATTGATGCTGGCAATCTTGCATATGCCGTTGTAACCTTTATCTCTTTTTAGTCCACATGGAACACTGATGTGGTACTAGTAGATAGCGAATGTGCTAACTCCTCACTGCAAGTAGGACCGGAGGTTTCTTCTAACTGGCCTCGTTCGGCTGGCTGATGGCTGGTGCTGATTTGTTGTGAGAGAAATACTGCTGGCTGGTTGGTAGCTGATGGTTGGTGCTAAAATAATGTGAGAGAAAAGTACTGCTGGCAGCCAGCCAGCCAGCCGAACAAGGCCAGGATGTTGATGCCTGGTAAGGGTCATATTTATATTTATACCTAATAATAAAGAGACAAAATTTATGGTCATTTTTTTTCGTTCATCTTTTTTTTGTCCGCCTCTCTGACAATGGACAGTTTTTTTTGTCTGGATTTATCACCCTGTTCGGCTGAGCTTATCAGCTGTAGTACAATATTTTTCTCTCATAACAAAACAGCCACAGCCGGCTTATAAGCCGCAGAAACAGCCTGCCGAACAGGGTATATATAACCTGTGCTCTTCTCTAGAGCGATACGAAGTTGGATTCCAAAACATATTGGGTATATGATCCGAACTCATAAGTCGTGCTCATATATGTTAGAACATAGTTGTTCTATTGAATTCCTTTTATGTTTATTTTGGAAACTAAGGCCCTACGTGTTGTATACGAACTGAACTCGTTTACATTACGTCAAAATCTCGCTTGTCAAGGAGACCAAAATATCCTTATTGTGTGTCCGTTTTTATTTCAGTTTTTTACCCGTGCTTCCGAACTCAAGGGGCGTGTTGCCAGCCTAATCACATCGTGACTCGCTTCTGTTTTCGTTTGCAGTGTTCCTTGCGTCTACGCTATGATGTCCTGCTCCGTTCTATAAAAAGTCTCGATCTGTTTCGTGAAAAACAGGTAACACGCGTGTCCCGTGAAAAGTGTGCTCAGCGTGTGTCCCGCTCCTGTTCCCTTTTTCCATATATAAAAATGCAGTAACACAGCTTGTCCCGCTTGCTCCCGTTCCTTTTATTTTGTTTTTTCTTGAGTATTTCTCTTTTTCGATATAAAACATAAAAAAACAAATGCGGAGTACAATATGATGGGTCTTTTCAACTTTTGGACTCTTCTCTAATGCAAATATTCCCACCACTAAATTGTTGATGTAGTTTTGATTAGAAATAAAAGTAATTATTATTAGAACCTGGATTAGACTATGATCTACCTAATCAAACCACAAACCGAAATCTTAGCAGTTTGTCATCTGGTTTAATCAAAATGAATATATCTGCAAGCTGTATGCATGGACCACTGCAATCCTTGATGAAGGCTGCCATGTGAAAATCACGAGAGATATCAAATAGCAATTAACTCCTTGCTGTTTAATCAGATATTAGAGTATTTCTCCTTTTTCTTATAAACAACAAAATTAATAAATACGGAGTACAATATGATGAGCCTTTTGAACTTTTGACTCTTCCCTAATAAACTAATATTTCCCCCACTAAGTTGTTGATGTAGTTTTGATTAGGATTAAAAGTTATTATTATTAGAGACATGATTAGCCTATGTTCTAAGTAATCAAACCATGACCCGAAATTTTGAGCAGTTTGTCATCCGATCTAATCAAAATAAATACATCTTCAAGTTGTATGCATACACAATTGCAATCCTTGATGAAGGCTGCCACGTGGAAATCGAGACTCCAACGACAACTAACTTCTTGGCGTTTAATCAGGTATTAAAAGAAGTCATGGAACTTGATATCTAACTCTACCAACACATAAATAGTTTGAAAATTAAAATTATGCTAGATTTACGAGTAAATATTTTTGTATCTCTCGCAACGAGAAAAAAAATATCGAGCTTATATTTTGATTCATACGGGCTCAATAGGATATTGTCATGTTATGTCAATATTAACTTATATTATTGATATCATGTTTATCATAAAATAAATTATAGTTTTTTTTAAGTTATATAGAAATAGTAAAAATAAATAGATATATAACATTTTTGTCCTTATTTTTTATTAATGTTGATAGATTTTTTTTTCTTCCGTCGCAACGTACGGGTATTTTTGCTAGTACGTAGCAAGCATGAAGCATCTATCAAATTTCTGTGTATCTTTTGGCTGTGGTATCGCGATAATTATCACAAGACTATAATATCTTACTTAGTACTCCGGTTGCAGTTTAGATGAGAATATGTACGTAAACATGATTGTGAGAAGGGCTAGTTGGTTTGGAGAGAAGCTGACAGGTTCTGGCCTTCTGGGCGTGGATTACCATTACCAGCTATCGGCCAGCATGTGGGCCACATATATTATGCCTAATATCTGTTAGGTTGTCAACCAAAGTTTTGTATCCCGGTCGAGGACGATGGAACAATTCCAACAGAGGAGAGGAAGATCAGATCGAGAATGTGCTCACATCCATACATGGTCCCCTGATAAATAGATAGATGCTCCAGATTAATCTTTGTGTGCAAAACCATGCGGGCCCATAAGCAATCGACTAGGCCTTGTTTAGATAAAAAAAACTTCTAGAATTTGGCTACTGTAGCACTTTCGTTTGTATTTGGCAATAAGTGTCCAATCATAGATTAATTTGGCTCAAATATTCGTCTCATGATTTACAACCAAACTGTGTAATTAGTTATTTTTTTTATTTATATTTAATACTCCATGCATGTGTTCAAAGATTCGATATGATGAGACGAAAAGTAAAAATTTAGAATTTTGAAGGCATCTGAACAAGACCTTAATCAATGATGAACCATACGTATTGGAGTAGAGCTAGCTAGCAAAGCATCTGAATTGCCATTGCACCACACCAGGGCACAACAAACAGAATTTACAGGATGTGAGGTTACTTTAATCCCACTTCGAAAACTGATCGTGAGAGAGCACATGTATATAGGGTGGACAGCCCTTGATAAATTAATCATCGACGAGATTTATTGGATCAGAATGCTGACGCTAAGACCTGTCTCACTCGTATTTTGTCTTCGCCACAAAGGATCTACTTAGCAGACTAAAAAAAGAAAGATAAGAACCATTCTGTAAAACATACACCAAGTTTCAAGGTCTCGGCTGAGAAGAAAGAGGATGCAATGTTTCATTTTCAAAGTCTTCCCATTTAAGCGAGTCTAAATAAATTCAAATCAAATCAGTTTAACCAACGCGGCTGCGAAAGAAAATTTACACCCCACCATCGGTTACATTGGCTGCAAACAACCGGCTGATACTGTTTTGATGTAAGAGAAAAATACTGTACCATCACTAATAAGTTACGCAAAGCTAGAACCCGTCAAAGCCATCGCTTGCCTCCGGAGACTGAGAGCTATAGTTACTGTAACATATATATACAGTATTGACTTTCATGGTCCTATTTGCTGACAGGTAAAAAGCAGCAACATCTTATCTTACTTTTCAAAGTCTTCTCTAGACACGTCTAAAGTCGAACCAGTTTAACCAAGCTACGAAAATGGGCACCTCACTTTCAGCAACAGTGATTGGAAAACGACCAATCTGTCACAAGTCAGCATTAGCCTCCGGGCAGTAGTATAGTACAGTTGCCCGTTCCCTACGTTAGTTGCCACGTGGACCAGAACAAATAAACACTATCAGCAACTACAGTACAAGTAATCATACAGATTCAACAAGTTACCCTCGTGTTCTCAAGCCTGCCAACACCAGATACAAGCAGGTGAATTCCTGGCTGTGGCGTGTGTACCAAGATCATTCATGGCTGGAAGATTGAATCCCCCAGGATATAGGTTGAGTTGTTGATATACCAGCATATCATTTTGGTTAAAAGGAAAATAACAAAAGGCCAGGCGACACTTATTACCAGAATCCCAGTCTACCGTATTAAGATATTACAGCCCATTCCATGAGTCCCGGTGATTTGTTGATGACAGAAGGCCCATCTGTTCTGTAAGATTAGCAATGTTCCCCGCTTTGCTCCATCCATTCTCTTGTGGTGCCCCCCTTGTATCTAGTCCACCTGAATCAACTTCATCATTATCAGTGGATAGAGGGCTGCCTACCAGGAACTGCTCCCAGAAGGAGTCGATGATGCCTGGAAGGCTCTGAGTCTCGTCGTTGTTGTACATGGTCTCATCAGTCTCGATGGGGACACTGTCATCACCTTCTGGCAGGGGAAACTCAGGACCAGGCATCTCAAAGGCTCCTCCAGGAATATTGACAGAGTCTTCATTTACCAAGTCTGCTAGATCTAAGAATTCCGGAATACTGATGTCACTCGAGCCTGCTGTTATAGGCTTTGAAACAGGAGGCACAACACTCATGTTGGGCACTTGGTTAGACGACTTGTTGTCCAGCACAACTGGGCATTGGATTTCAGGAGCCACTGAAGGAGAACAGATGGCTGACAGTCCAGAGCTTGTGCTGACATACGGCAAACCCGAGTTAGCTGGAACCTCTGCAAGGGTGACCCCAGAATTTCTTGTTGACGAAGAACTCTCAAAAGCTTGAGCAGCTGGCATATAATTCTCCAGCAGAAAATTATTATTATCTGAATTGCCCATAGATTCAAACCTATGCGAAGAGTCTAGCTTTAGGATCTTCCTTAGCATTGCTTTGGCTGCTTCGTTGATCAAAGGCTGATACTTGATAATTTGACCATCCAACGAAGCAGCAGCACTTTCAGAGTCTAGGCCACCATCTTGCTTGGGTAACCGCCTTTTCTTGTTTGCAGCTACTATTCTTCTTCTGCTCTTATCATTTTGCTGTACAAACTGTGCTAGGAAACCAGGACTTTGCATTGCCTTAGCCAGGAAAGACATCATCTGTTGCTGCCGTGACTCCATCCCTTGAAGACGCTTGCCCAAAGTCTGCAGCTGATGGTCAGTTGTTTGCTGTTGCTGTCTCAGCCTGACAAGCTCTTGCATAAGAACATTCTTATCCCTTTTCAGCCGTTCAATCTCTTCCTCCAACCCAAACTTACCCACCTCTACACAGGAAGGCACAGGAGCGTTCTGCAACTGAGGTTGCTGTGGTTGGCTGTTCCCCTGCAAGGATGGTTTCCTTCTGTTGATAGTCTTCAGCAGATGTTTTTGTCCTCTCAGAAAACCCTCATTTGCAAATTCCCATCTGTCTGGATCAACCTTTCTAAACCCCTGGGAAAAAAAGGCACTGATGAGATCGTTAGGGTGCAATATAATTGTCGGCTGAGAAAATCGTATCTCCCAATTTTCAGCAGAGTGCAAATCAAATTAAGGTGCATGAGATTAAATCCACATGAGTTCATCATTAAGGTGCATGTGATTAAATCCAGTCAACAAACATGGGAAAGGGACAGACTACATTATTATAAAGACGGTCCAAATGACACAAACAGTTCTACAGTGGATGTAACATAAATGTCAAGTCAAAACGACTTATCCTGATGCAATAACTAACTCGGACAATAAGGAAATAAAGAGCAAACTGAAAGAACAAATCAGCATATGTTCTTACAGAGCATCTTTTTGACTTTTTACAACTCCAAAGAGTTATGAACTGTTGACAGCTTGTTGCAGCAAAATGTCTGATGGTAACATATTGCGTCATTTTAAATGTATTTGGACCTGATTAAAACCCCTAAAAAAGTTATGTACAAACTAGATGTAAATTCCTAAAGAACGATTTATCAGAAACCTGACGAGATAAAACAGCCTGAATTGGGCAAGAAAGACATTTAGCTGACAAAGAACAGTTTTATGGTTTATATGCAAGTAAGTTCACGAACTTTCTTCTAAGCGGCACCTATTATCTACTAAACAAGAGGCACCAGAAATTGTTTGAATGTGAGTGCAAGTAAACATGCAAAAAGAAACAGTCGTCTGTTTCCAAGTCTCGATACATTGGCATCTCATAACAGCACATGATTGAATTGATTCTGAGGCATAATGGATATTCATGAATAATATTCTAGGACAGAAATGCTGATCTATGGTTAGCTACCATGGTTTGAGGTGAAACCTTGAATTATAACAGAATGAGTACCTAAAAGGCACATGTGCTCAAACATAATATGATGAATCTAGTATAATGGATCATATGCTGAACTGAATTTACGAATTCTTTAGGCGACTACGAAATACATGTTGAACATAAAATGGAAAAGGGGACATACAGATCTAGTCAACCACATGTGGTTAGGCCAGGAGGTGAGTCCAGTCTAGTTTGTAAAGAAGGGAAACAAACGGAAGCATCCAGCAAGCACAATATTTTAAGAAAGGTACTACAAGGCCAAAAAAATTTATGCCACCAACTCAACCCAACAAATATTTTTGACTTCTAATCGGATGGTGCTCGGTTTGACAAATGACAAAGCTCAAGAACCAGCTGAAGAAATGACACAATGATGTGTCAGGGGAATCATGTAATTCAGCATGTAAAGAAGATTCTCCCTCCAGAAAAAAAAAAGAAAGAAACAGCAGTTGTAGGTTGTAGATAAGCAGACATATGAAAGCAGGTGCGATACATTCTCTGCTGTTCTGCTCACATTTGCCCTTGAAGAAATATATCAGGCAGTACCAATATTCAGAGCAAACAAACAGTCATGCTGATCCAGCCATGGAGCCAGGGAGTTTTGGGGAATTTTGTCAGAACACTACGTCAGAACGGCAAAGGTTAGATTTAGGAGTCTTTTCCGTGTATGCCATTATAAAAGTTCGCAATTCCTTCTGTGCCACTGAAAAAGTTTGGTGGACTTCAGCGCCACTGCTCTAAACTTTTTTTTGCCCTCCATGCCACTACCATAAGATTGGGCTCTAACGGTGTCAAAGTGCAGGTGTGAAAAGTCGAAAATACCCTTAGGTCTAAATATGTTATTAATTTTTTTTAGCATCTTAACGACTTCAAATGAAAAAACTCAAAACTAGAAAGTTGTAGATCTCGTCAAGGTCTACAATTTTCATATAAAAATTATCTTCATTTAATTCCGCAAAAAAAAGATATGATTTGATATGATTAATATGTCTTAGAAAAATAATATATCTTTTTCGAAATTAAATAAAGATAATTTTTATATGAAAATTGTAGATCTTGACGAAACCTACAACTTTCTAGTTTTGAGTTTTTTCATTTGAAGTCGTTAAGATGGTAAAAAAATAATAACATATTTAGACCTAAGGGTATTTTTGACTTTTCACGCCTGCACTTTGACACCGTTAGAGACCAATCTGACGGTAGTGGCATGGAGGGCAAAAAAGTTTGGAGCAGTGGCGGAAGTCCACCAAACTTTTTTAGTGGCACCGAAGGAATTGCAAACTTTTATAATGGCATACACGGAAAAGACTCTAGATTTAGACAAAATCCGGCCGTGAAGTAAAAGCCACCACTACTAGCAGTACGTAGAAGCTACCGTTCAGATGAGCTAAATCAAAGTAGAAGCAGACGTCATCCTTCCCAGTTCAGAGTTCACACGCTCTACCCTTCCACGCTTACTGATTCATTTTGTCCCATTTGTGTGAGGGGTGAGCACCAAAACAAATCCCAAAGGACGAACAAGTAACAACAGCGTAGAGCGGTAGAGGAGACAGAGCTAGCGGGCGTTACGTAGGTGTTGAGCTGCCTGACGAAGGATGAGAAGTTGCTGTGCTTGAAGTACTTGGGCAGGAGGTCCCTGGCGAACTCGGGCGTGTTCCAGACGATGAAGCTGTTGTTCCCGGGGCCCCACGACACGACGTCGTCCGTGGCCGGGTCGTCCACCATCTCGTACGTCTTCATGAGGAACGGCGGCGGCGGCGCGGCGGCGGCCGCCCCGCCGCCGTTGCCCACCACCGCCGCGTGCGCCGGCACCGGGGGCGCCACGGCCGTGGTCACCGTCGACGCGGCGGCGGCGTGGGCCACGACCCCGCCCTGCATCTCCCGCCCGCGCGATCCGTACGCGCCTACCTCACGCCGCCATGGGGTGAGCCCGGCCCAGGACGGCTAGGGTTCGGATGAGAGGGCGGGTGGGGAGCTTCCGTTGGCCGTCGCGCGCGAGGGTTTTCGGGGCCCGGCGCCGCCGCTGGTGTTTGCGATTGCAGGGGTGTGGGGGGGGGGGGGGGGGGGGGGGGGGGGGGGGGGGGTGTGGAGGGGAGGGGAGAGGAAAGGGGAATTGGAATTGCCGAGGGGAGAAGGGAGAAAGGTTGGGCGCCGCAAAATTAAATAGTTGTTTATTGGCGGGGGCGTTTGTGTAAAATGGCGCGCGCGGCGGCCTACCCTAAAAGGGGAATCCAGTCCAGGCCTTCTTTACCTACCCAAATTCACTCCTAAATTCTACCGTGCAAAAAAAAAATTCATCACATCAAAATGTTGGCACATATATAAAATATTAAATGTAGATAAAATTAAAAATTAATTGCATAATTTTGTTGTACTTTGCGAGACGAATATTTTAAGCCTAATTAATCAATATTTGGACAATTATTATCAAATAAAAACAAAATTACTAACGTGTGACAAGACATTTACGTAAAATTTAGATCTTAAATTTGGCATCCAAACAAGGCCCCGATGCCATGAATCAACAGGCACTGAATGTGATGCTGCTACTACTACTACGTGCTAGGCTACCAGTGACTCAGGAGCTAGGATACCTATAGAAGTATGGTTCCTGCGTTTTGTACCATCCCTGGATATCTTCAAACACGTGAGGTCATGTTTAAGATGCAAATGATATGAATGAATATTATCTGAGTTTAGAGATATTTGGAAGAGTTGGAATCCAAGGCCTTGTTTAGATCTCTTCCAAATTCTAAGTTTTTTCACACTCTTTATGTCACATCAATTTTTGACGCATGCATGGAGCATTAAATGTTGGTAAAATAAATAACTAATTACACAGATTAGTTGTAAATCACGAGACAAATCTGTTGAGCCTAATTAGTCCATGATTGGACATTAATTGCTAAATACAAATAAAAGTGCTACAGTAACTGAGGTTGAAAAAAATGCAATCTAAACAAGGCCCAAGTCTAATAATGTATATAAATTTGAATAGTCAAAGTCTAATATAATAGAGTGCAATGTAATCTTACGTGCTAGGCGTTAGGTCTTCCTCTCTCTTATGGGCACTCCCGCCATCCTACCCCTCTCTTGCAACTACCGCCACGGTGGTTGAGGTGTTATCGGCGATCGTTCTTGCACCTCCACTAACATAAAAAAGGTTGCCTATCGCAGTTCATGTCTAAGTGGCGTTTTACTATCTTGATCGACACCATCTCCCACTACCATTGTCACGCCTTGAACCTTCCTCTAAGTCCACTAGAGACAGAGCATCCTTCTGACAACCAAGAAACCTAAAGCCTCAACTCTTATCCATAAGAGCTTAAAAGGGCTTGTATCTTTTCTAAATGCTAAATGGTAAATAGTTGATCAACTATTGTTTATCCATTATTCTAGCCAACTAACTCATTAAACGGGTTAAGACAACTAACTAAACAGGTGACCATACAATTAAACTAGAAGACTTACCACCGTATAGCATTTACACGGTGTTTAAATGGGCAAAATAACTATTTGAGCAAACAGTCCACGACTAAAGAAGGGGAAATTGTGCAATGAAAAATTTAGGTAGGTAGGGGAAGAGAAGAATTTCGCTCGAATGTGATATAACAAGGTGTTTTTTTGTTTTTTCACTTGCGTCGTGTCGTGTGCTCCAATGGCTAGTTTCTTGGCCTTTTTCTTTTTTCTAGAGAGAGAAATAATTCCTTATTCTGTCCATCTACGAGCCACGCCACTGCCACTTCCATTTATCTTTTAGGGTATGCATAGAAAACAAATCGTATAAGGGAAAAGAGTTGAAAATGATCAATGATGAACGATAAATCAAGACTCACGCGGTACGGTTATGGAGAGATAGTCGGGCAACATGAGATTCCCTCGAGTTGTTTGAGGGCCAAGTTTTGTTGCAGTTGTCTAAGCACCTTTCATACTTGCCACATGTTAAGTATGAAAACGACAGGTCGAGTAACATGTTGTCATCTAGTCGATTCAGTACATTTGTGACGACAGGTGACCGATGCCATGTTTAGATCCATCCAAAATTCAAAAAGTTTTCAAGATTCTCCGTCACATCACATATGCCGACACATGTATGAAGTATTAAATGTAGGTAAAAAAATAACTAATTGCACAGTTTGTCTGTAAATGTCGAGACGAATCTTTTGAGTCTAGTTAATCCATAATTGGACAAAGTTTGTCAAATACAAACGAAAAGTGCTACAGTGTTTTTTCAAAAAAAAATTTGCCATCTAAACATGGCCCGAGTAAAATGCTAGTACATCTATCCACCACGACCGTCTATTGAGCGTCTTGACCAAATGTGGGGAAAAGGGTGACAAGTGAGTTACCCCTTACGAACTTGAGGTTTGTAAGGACGATATAGGAAAAATCATAAACCCCACAAAGAGTTGGATATGAAACATTTCAGAAATGTAGTGCACTTCGCAATCGTTGTCAGGGTTTGGAATGTAGAACTTCATCCCAACAGTCTCGCCTAGTTCACAATTTCTGTAGTTTTCTCTCTCTCTCTCTCCCTCTCTTTTTTTTTCTTTAACCCCATTGGGGTGAGGCTATAGGCTATAGCCGCCTATGTCATCCTACCCTATGGAGCTTGAAGTCAAGCAACGCCACAAATTAGCTCTCCGATTCGGCTAATTGGATTGACAGCAAGTGTATTTGCACTACTATCTAATGAACTAGCCTTGTATCTCTTAGTAGTAGTTGTTGGTGAAAAAGGACTTGCGTTAGTTTGTGATACGGTGTAAGAGACGATTTTGTGACTGAAGTTGGATCGATGTATTTGTACGGAGAGAGATTAACATGATCCTTCATCATCTATCTATAGATGAATGAGCATGAGCTTCAGTCTCTGCCCCCACACGAGGCGGCGACCTTGACTAGACTCGAGTCGCCCGAAAGAGCCCTCAGCGGGTGAGCGACCGACCCGACCGCACCCGGCCCACCACCACCGCGTCCACAGCCGCCGCCACTTTCCCCACTTCCCGGCGCCTCCCCCAACGCCGCAGCAACCCAGCAATGGCGACTCCAACGCCACCACCGATCCTCCTCGTCCTCCTGCTCCTCGTCGCCTCCTTCCCTTCCCACCCTCGTGCCACGGCCTCCGCGCCGCTCTCCACCTCCCCGTTCGACGCGGCGCTGGCCGCGCTCCAGTCGCGGGTGGGCTACGCCTTCCGCGCGCCGTCCCTGCTGCGCCGCGCCATGACGCACGCCTCCTACTCCCGCGAGAACGGCCGCGCGCTCGCCGTCCTGGGCCTGGCCGCCGCGGAGTCCTCCGCGGCGCTCCGCGCCCTGGCGGCCGACGCAGACGCCGCGCCCTCCGCCGTGTCGCGCGCCACCAGCGAGGCCGCCTCCGGCGCCGCGTGCGCCAGGGCCGGGGCGCGCCTCGGGATCCCGCACGTCGTGCGCGTCGCCGGCCGGACCAGCGCGTCCGCGCCGACCGTCGTCTGCGGCGCGCTCCGGGCGCTCGTCGGCGCCGTCGCCGTCGACGCCAACAGCACCGATGCCGCCGGGGAGGTGTTCTGGAGGCTGCACGCGCTCACTACGTCTGCCGCCATCGCCGCGGTGTGATCTGAGAGGCTGGGTTGCTGACCCAGCGCGGTTTGCAGTTCATCTCCTCATCAGTGTCCACCTACTGCTACGGTGCTATCGTGTTTAGTTGTGAATTGTGATGTTCAGCTGCCACTTTGTACTGCTATGCTATGCTATGCTATACTCTACTGGTAGTCTGGTAGTATGCTCAGGAATGTCCATTTGGATTTCTGTCTGCAATAAACTGTGATGAATTATGGAGCGCATGGACTCCGTACGCGCTGATTCTGACGCATTATTACTGCCCCAAACATGCTGTGCAAATGTCTACCCATAGTCAGATACTATGAGAAAGGTGCATATAAAGTAGTATCCAATTCATGAACTGAAATAATGTCAATTAGCACGAAGACGATGTTCAGTGGTTGTGCAAGATCACATGTTCCGTAACATCTCTCCCGCATCATCAAACATATATTCCATTGTGGACCTAATGATGCTCATTTGAAATTGTAAATACTGATGATAATTCTTTTTCTACAACCTTGGCAAACAAAGGATAGTTTGACTTCGAACGAACTTTGGGACAGAGGAAGTATAGAGTGCAAATGTTTGTGGATGAAAATAGTAAAAAGATCAAAACAAATGCCAATTAAGGTTACAAGTGTTTAAAGTGGTGAGTACCGGCTTTGTAACATTGAACTAATAATATATCAGCCATACATTTGGCAGCATCGCTCTTGTATATTGCCCTAACCTCACTTAAGGCCGCACATTGCCTCTACACAGTAACAAGACCATCTGACCAGGTGACAAGCTTGTCCAAAATTTGATTCAGTGAAACTCCTGTCACAATGTGGCAAGGGCAAACAACCGACGCAATAGATAACTACTTCCTTGGTTTCTTGCTCCTGTGTGCATTCTCAGGAGTTGAGGCATCCACCTTGCGTTTCTTGGCTAGTTGCTTCACTTTTCTTGCAGCCACAGCGGGTCGCTTAGCTTTGTGAGCACTCGCTCCCCGTTTCATTAGTTTTGCTCTGCTTCCCTTTGCTGCTGGGTTGCTGCTGGTTCACTTTCACCTTCTTCACAACACCAGATTTGCTGGATCTCAGGCCTTGATACGACAAAGCTGATGCCTTTCGTTTGGCTTTCTCACTGCCTTCATTAGATTTGCTGCCTGGTGTCGAAACCTCCTTGTGTTTTGGTACATGACTCCTTTTCTGGACTTCCGTCTTCTTTGGTGTTGTGTCCACCGGTTTTGCATGAGTGAGCCTCAACAGGCGATCTCTTATCTTCATATCCCGTTTTCTTGCAATAGAATTAGCAGCTTCCTGCACAGCATATATCACAATGTCAAAGGTTCTTGCAACCGATCATATTTGCAGATAATGTATCTGAAAGAGTTATTCAAAACATACTTCTTATCAGGACAGTTAGCGATAGTTATTTAGGTGAGAGAATAAATATAAAATGAAATCAGTTTTCTAGTAGCTACAAGAAGAGAAGAAATTATTTAACAAGTGAACTGTCCCAAGTGAAGACACACCATGCCCATTGTTGCAAGCTGCAGCATGGATGATCCAAGAAAAGCTTTGTTTGCATAGAAGCCAGGAATCAAGTCAAAAAGGTGGTTCAAAAATTTAAGATCCATTTTTTATAATTGATATTTTAGTGCCAATATATAGTTTAGAAAGGAAGCCTTGCTATTGCACTTTCCTTTGCAAATACCACAAGTATATAATTTCAAGAAGGGGTCATCAGGAGATAGCATTGTTACTAAGACTACAGCTTTCCAGAAATGATGTGCAAGATTGAATAGCATACAAAGAAATACACTAATCGACAGTTCATGTACATTGCATAGACTAGTTGGCTGATCAAATGGGCCACAGTAATCCAAACAAAAGAGTGAGATACGAAGTTTACCCTTGTTTTGAATAAAACATATGCTATACCCTTCCCTAGGCTTGAACTTGGATCTCTGATAACACGTATAGCCTCAACATCACCTTCTGATCCACTGGAACTGCAGAACACCTGGTAGACCTCTTCATCCTAACATGTCACAAAGTAAGTCTAGGTTAATGTAAGCAAAAACGAAATACTGCTTTAATTTTTTTTATAATAAAATAAAGAAAGCATAGTATAAGAGCGAACAAATTGCTCACCTTTACATCAAATGGAAGGTTCCCAACAAACACAGTCCTCTTTCTGTCATAGAGAGGCCCTTCTCCTCGAAGTTTCTTACGAGGGGGGCATGCCATATCAACACGAATGTGATTGCCACCGAACTAAAAAGGTTACAAGATTCAGAAAGAACAAAAAGATATATCAATCAAGGCACATAAATTTGTAAACTATCAGTTAATGAACTAATCATGTTTTGAGCTGTATAACAGCCAACCTTACCAGTGCCATATTATGAGACAAAGCAGCGCGTGCAGACTGCTCATCTTTGAAGACAATGTAGGCATGCACACTGCAAAGAATACAAGCAAATATGAATATTGAGAATCACTAAGCTTAAATCACGCAGTAATTTGGGCATACTTTAACCTAAAGCTGTTAAATGCCATGTGTTTTAAATCACTGTTTCACTGCATGTACTAGGCTATATATAGGCTCCGGCAACAGAATGAACAATGCAAGTACATGACTCTAGATGAAGAACAACAATGATCCAGATGCAAATGAGCACTCACTTATCGACCAATTCATTGACCTTCCCCTGTAAAACGGCCCCTCTCCTCGAAAGCTTGCTCTGCAGGAAGGACGACAATAAACGAATGAGAAACCTTTCCACCCTAGCCCAACCGAAACAAAGAAGACGGCGATGGCAATGGCACTGTACTGACGTCGACCAGCGGCACGGAGCGGATCCTGACGGACTGGATCTCGCCGAACGCCGCGAACTCCTTGATGAGCACCTTGCGCTTGGTCCGCAGCGGCAGGTTCCCCACGAACACGGTCCTGAGCAGCTTGCTCTCGTCGTCGAATGCCTCCTCGTCCTCCTCCCCGGCCCCGGCCGCGGCGTCGTCGGGGGCCTTCCTCTTCTCCCCCACTCTCGGCGGCTTCTCCGCGCCCGCGCCTCGCCGCCGCTCGCGGCCGGCCTCGAGCTCGTCCCGCTTCCGCTTGGGCCGCGGGCCTTCCTCCTTGCTCTTCTTCTTCTTCTTCTTCTTCGAGGACGGCTCGGCAGCCTCGGCGCCACGGCTGGGCTGCTTGCGGAGGGGCGTCGCGGCGGGGGCAGGGGCAGGAGTCGCGGGGGCCTCCTCCGTAGAGGCCTTCCGGCGGAACGGGTTGTCCGCAGAGAATAGGGAGCGGATGGCCGCGGCCGGGGAGTCGCCGCTCGCCGCCTCGGAGGCTGGGTCCCTGTGCTTCTTCGCCATATTCGGTTGCGGCGGGCGGGGGGAGGGCAAAATGGGGAAAGGACTTGTCCTCCTCGCTGGGGTGGGCGGCTCGGGTTGGGAAAGCCTCAGGGATCCCCAGCCGTCCGATGGAGCACCAACGGCTAGGATTAGTCTGTGATCTGTACAACGGCCACCGAGGCAGGCTACGGGCTACCCTTCCTGAGCGAGTCGAGGAGGAGGGGTTAGGGTTTCTAGCGATCTCTGCTTTCTCCCTGCGCCGCCGCCACCGACGACCGGAGCGGAGTGGGAGGGGATGATGGAAGGCGGTAGCCGCGCGGACGGGCGGAACCCGAACCAGCTCCGGCCGTTCTCCTGCACCGGGAACCCGCTCCACCGCGCCCACGGCTCCGCGCGGTGGGCGCAGGGCGACACCGTCGTGCTGGCCGCAGTGTACGGGCCCAAGCCGGGGACCAGGAAGGGGGAGAACCCCGAGAAGGCCTCCATCGAGGTCGTGTGGAAGCCCAAGACCGGCCAGATCGGTACGGTGCCCCGCTCTTGCTCTCGAATTCACTTCGCCCCGCGGCTGCGTGTGCATTGGCGACGATCAAGAGGGTGTTTAGTTCGTGCTTCCAATGTCGCTTGTCCCCGAGCAACCGCGTGGTCACTGAAATGGCGAGTTGTTTTTGCAGGAAGGCGAGAGAGGGAGTATGAGATGACACTCAAGAGGACGTTGCAGAGCATCTGCTTGCTCACAGTTCATCCTAACACCACCACCTCTGTCGTGCTTCAGGTAATGTCGCCCGGCTGGCAGCTGCCATGCTACTCTTAATCGGATGCAGTACTATTGGTGAGCGGATGGAAAATCAGTGAACGCTTTTTTAGTATTATTAGAGTTAATTATATTAATCACACTATGAAATGCCATAAACAAATTAAAAATGCACCTCTCAGTTCCCTTATTTAAACCTTAACTAGCTTTCCTAGTGCATCCCCTGGGTGCAGACTTGATGTGCTTATGTGAACTAATGATCAACTTATAGTGCTGAGGGAAGGTACAAATAATTACTAGGATATCCACTTCCAAAAGTTTTTTGGCTAATCATCACTTCTGAGCACACCCATTGTACATACAATTATGCTGGCTATATCGTCGTTCATGCTCATGCCACTAAATGCTACTTCTCCATTGTAATCTTGTTTTTGCAGGTTGTGGGTGATGATGGCTCTGTATCTTTCCAAATGATGTAGCAGTAATATAGTTTGTCTGCTTTTTGTTTATTGCATTTGATGGCCTGCATTCAATTTTAAAACTTCATTTTTTAGGCTACTGACTGTTAGGCCGATCCAATGATTTTTGGATAAAATTGCTAGGATCAATTAGGTAGTAACTTATAGGGAATATTGCATGACGGCATGAGCAAATGGCTCACATCAACTAGGTTTGGAATTACAGGGAGTTGAATTTTTGTATGATACCTATATTCCGTCCTTGAAATGGTGTTTGTTGCCAAAACTTCATGTGCATTACAAGACTTTTAAACTAAAAAATATGAGTACCTTCTTTATTTCATTCGAAGCTAGTCCTTGTTTCCTTGACAGTGCTTAGCTTCTACCATGTGCAATTAATGCTTCCTGTGCTGCCCTTGCATTTGCTGGAATCCCTATGAAACATCTTGCTGGTAAGTTGAGTATATTTTTGTGTGCCATCCCTTCAGACTTTGTAGCTAACAAGTCACAAGCTTCTATTTGCTGCAGTTGCGATTGGCTGTGGGGTGATGGACAATGGTGCGATTATCTTAGACACTAACACAGCAGAAGAGCAGGTAGAAACTGCTCATTTTTTTTAATAAATCAACTGTAGAAAAATCAAAGCAGTCAATGGTTCCATTTGGACCATTTCCTGTCCAGTATTCTTTATTTATTGACTTCTTCAAAAACTCCTGAGCACTTGCAGCAATATGCTGTTTTCTTTATGATTTGTTGCGTGGAATAAAGTTTGATAAGTCCTAGGGACTACAATTTTGATCTCCTTGCCATTGGGCTCTTATATCTGTTACAACTCTCTGTCAGAGCATGCTTCTTCAGTCCTGTAGCTCTAGCAGCAGCAACCATAGCAAAGACAGATTTTTAATCCCAAGCAAGTTGGGGCACGCTAGAGATGAAATCACACGCAAATAAAAAGGGTAAGAAGAAGCAAAAGGAGGCATTAGCAATGGTAACAATAGTAGCAAAAGGTTCCCTCAGCCCATATCATAGCAAACCCAGAATGTGTTTTTGGCTGTGCTGCTACTAAAACCTGGCGGTATGGTATACTCCTGATTCCTGAACACCCATATGTTGTTTTTGTGTTGAATTCTTGTTGAACCCTTTGTAAATGCTTGGAGCATGCTTTTTCAGTGCATATACTCTGAAGTAAGAATATGAAACCAAAGTTCTCCTTATAATATTTTTTGGTTTGAAACCAAAGTTCTCCTTGTAATATTTTTTGGTAGCATATGGAACTGACGATGCAACAACCTGCAGCAAGCGAAGTCCTTTGCTCACCTGGTGTTTCCGAACTCACGCAAGTCGGTGGATTCGAAGGACCCGATGCAGAAAGACGAGGAGTCTGAGCGAGGATTGATATCTTGCATCACGCACGGAGCGATGTCTGGTACGGTTCTACATCCCGCGTCTTCCTTGTGGGCACCGTTGGAGACGCATGCGCCACGCTGACAAAGGCTGCTCTGTCTGTCTGTCTGTCTCCCTATCTTGCTGCGCGATGATGATCAGAGGACGACTATTTCAACTGCATAGAGAGAGGTGTTGCGGCGTCCTCGAAGATCTCGGATTTCATGAGGAAGACACTGCAGAAGGAGGCGTCGGGATGCCTGACCTGAGTAGCATAGCAATGTAGTAGCACGACTGGAGAGGCTGCTGGATGTGATGGCAATGGCATGTAGGCAGCAGTTAGGTCTCCGATTTTGATGGCGGCTCGTGTTGGAATGGAGGTGGCAGGCGATTGTTATGTTAGGAGATACTGGGTGGGAGGATTCATGGGTGTTGGGTTCGCTCGTTGTCCAGTGTCACTGTGGAACGATTAGCAAGGGTGCGGTGGAGGCCGGTCGGCGTGTGATAGATTGGTGGAGTTTTGTGGGATCTGAAACAGATAATGCAGTTGTATTGGTACCAAGTGTTTTTTTTTTTGAAGTCATATGATGCACGGGCGCGCGTTTGTGTTGGCTGAAATTTTACTTGAACGCCGCTGAAACAATATCCATACAAGGAGTATACGTGTGTCGGTGAACTGCAATGTGATGTGATATGAAATGTTTGGTGGTGCTGGTGCATTACATTTGTTTGTTAGCGGTGGTTTGGTTTAGGCCGCACAGCACAGCCATGTTCCGCCGAGGCGAGCTGTGCTGCCTGCACACGCGCGTGTCCTACTGGCACTGGTACAGGAGTTTGGTTGAGATGCCTGCCTGCCTCCCACTCCCTCCCAGGGCCAGGAGGAAACGAACCAAAGAAGCAAAACAAGCGTGATTGATGTGGCACCGACATCTACCGACATTTCAACTTATTATTAAGTACCGTATTTAAATCTGGAGATTCAGTATTCGTTTCTGATACTCATATTCGAATTTATATGGTTTCAATATTGAAAGCATCTAGGCCCCGAGGTTTGGTTTCGGCAATTGATGACAACGCTTTATTACCATGACTAACGTGTGTTTTGCAGAAACTTTGGTAAGTTAGGTCATGGAGTTTTTAACTGCTTTGGGCACCATGGTATTCATGCTCCTTGATGGAAATCGTTTCGGTTTTCAAAAGAGTGACGTCAAGATTAAGGACGGTTAGTTCCGGATGTCGAGGTGTTGAGATACATTTGGAATAGTCGTTAGGATCTTCGTTTTTTTCTTTTGGCCGTACTATAAAGGGGGCATGAGCGGGTAGCTTGACCTAGGCGAGTCCTATGTTTAGGTGTGGTGCACACTTGTTAAACTTGGCGCTAGGCAGCTCTAGAATAGCTCAAAGTTCAGTTGGAAGCAACTTGGTTCAAGTTGCGACGCGTTTCGGAAAGTTTCGGGTCGTTTTCCCATGACCGGACGCGGTCCTCGGCATGACCGGACGCGTCCGGTCAGTTCAGTTCCGCGGCTAGGTTTCGGCTCTGACGACCGGACGCGGTCCTCGCGAGGACCGGACGCGGTGGTCAGTAGTCGACACGTGTCACTTGAGGGAAACACCCGATCGGACGCGACCTGGGTGTGATCGGCGCGTCCGGTCATAGTCCAGTAAGGTCCAGAGACGACCGGACGCGTCCGGTCATCAACGATCGGACGCGGTCGGCGCGTCCGGTGCGAGTACAGTTTGCTCCCTGCACGATCGGACGCGTCCGGTCACCCCTGACCGGCGCGTCCGGTCATTCAGTTAAATTTCGGTTTTCGACCGTTACGAGCGACCGGCGCGTCCGGTCAGCCCGTGTTTTGCTGAGTCAGCGGGTAACGGTTCGATTTGTCTGTGGGGTGTATAAATACATCCCCACCACCTCTTTTAGAGGCCTCTTGCTCATTTGATCAGCTGAAAAACACCTTTGGAGTGCAAGGGAGTGCAAGAGCACTAGTGAGGATAGAGATTTGAGAATCAAAGCTTGAGAGTTCCTCACTAGCGATTAAAGAGTAGCAAGTGTGCATCCACCTTCTCATTTGGGCTCGTAGTGGTCAAGTGAGAGTTCTAGCTTGTTACTCTTGGTGATCGCCATCACCTAGACGGCTTTGTGGTGATTGGGAGTTCGGTGATCATCCGGCGGAGCTTGTGGATGACCCAACTCATCTTGTGAGCGGTTTTGGGTGATTCACCGCGACGGAGTGTCGAAGAATCAACCCGTAGAGAGCACTTGATCCTTGCGCGGATCAAGAGGGAGCTACACCCTTGCGCGGGTGCTCCAACGAGGACTAGTGGGGAGTGGCGACTCTCTGATACCTCGGAAAAACATCGCCGTGTTCCTTGCCCTTTTACATTCAAGCATTTACATTCTCGTATTTACATTCATTGCTTGATTTACATTCTTAGAATTGCCATGCTAGACTAGGATTGGAAACTAGGGTGCAAAACTTTTATCGGTAGACTCTTTAGGAACACAAGTAGACACTAGGGGTGAATTCCGGCTTGTAGGATTTAATTCTTGCAATTAATTTTTAGAAAAGCCCAATTCACTCCCCCTCTTGGGCATCTTGATCCTTTCAATTGGTATCGGAGCCGTGTTGCTCCTAATTTAGGCTTTACCGCCTAGAGCAAGATGTCTAACGGGGAAGAACCACCTCCCACCTTTGAGGGGGATGATTTTCCATATTGGAAAATCCGCATGGAGGCGTATCTCGAAGCCATAGATGTTGGATGTCTTAGAGCCACAACCCAAGGGCTTCCCGCTATCAAGGATCCCGCTAACCCCATTGATGACGAGGAGAAGTACGACCGGTGGAATGCAAAGGCAAAAAATGCACTCTACCAGGGCTTAGGCAAAGATATCTTCAATCGTGTGCGTAATGCAAAGAATGCTCATGAATTGTGGGAAAATCTTTGTGCTCTCCATGAGGGAACTAAGAGTGAGCGTGAGGAACGCTATCACATAGCTTTAAGGAAAATTAATTCTTTTGAGATGCTTCCCAAAGAAAGTGCTAATGATATGTACACTCGCTTGAATGTTCTTGTAGAGGACCTCAATGCTCTTGAGCTCACTCAAATGAGCCAATCGGATGTTGCAAGGAAGATCTTGAGTGTGCTTCCCGTTAAGAAGTATGGTCACATTGTAACCGTGCTTCACCAAAGTGATCTTTCCACCGCAACACCGACTCAAGTATTGGGGAAGATCAATGCTCATGAGATGTACATGCATATCACTCCGGAAGAGGGCTCATCATCTTCCAAGAAGAAAGACTTGGCCTTCAAAGCTAGTCATGACAAGAAGAAGAAGAAGGGCCAAGCCATGATGGTGCAAGAAAGCTCAAGTGAAAGTGATGTTGATGATGAATCACTTGCACTCATGGTGAGAAAGACCACTGTCGGTACCAACAGTACGGGGGTACCCACACCTATCGCCAAAACACTAACAAAAACCGAAACCAGTATGAAAGATAGCCCGCTCGACGGGGCGCCTCGACCGCGTCCCGGCTCCGACTCGTACGAGGCCCGCTCGATGGGGCGCCTCGACCGCGTCCTGGCTCCGACTCGTACGAGGTCCGCTCGACGGGGCGCCTCGACCGCGTCCCGGCTCTGACTCGTACGAGGCCCGCTCGACGGGGCGCCTCGACCGCGCCCCGGCTCCGACTCGTACGAGGCCCGCTCGACGGGGCGCCTCGACCGCGCTCCGGCTCCGACTCGTACGAGGTCCGCTCGACGGGGCGCCTCGACCGCGCCCCGGCTCCTCGATACCCTTTCTTTACCTACCCAGGACAAAAGCCGTAGCATTCAATGCGGTTACCTACTACTACCGACCGGCATGGCTACGGCATGGGTCAACGCGGGAACAATACCCACGTCAAGTCTCACTGTTTTACTGTCCATCCCGTGATGGGAGGTGAAAGCCGTCACTGTATCCACCCTACCGCGCACTATTCACCATCAATCACCCTCGAGGGAGGATAAGACAAGGTCCGTCTCTCGCGATACCAGGGATTCGGCCTTATCCATCCGACCTCGACCCGGCCTCGACCCGGCCCCAACGTTCGACTTAGCTCGAAGGACGGTATGGCATGGCGCTCTGGGTCATTTCACCCTCTTGTCCCGTACCACGCCAGGGTACCCAGGGATGGCCGGCCATCCCGAAGCCACGTCGCTACAGTCAGGAATCGATGAAACATCGCCTCAAGCCTCCCCTCGACTTGGCCACCTCTCGCCCTATAAAAGAGCAGGCCAGGGCAAACCAACGGAAGAAGAAGAAGAAGCATCACGGAAGGACGAAACAACCAACCACCCGACCGAACAACGAAAGCAAGAGATCAACATCTCAAGCAACCACCTTTCTCCTTTTTCTCTTTGAGACTTGGGCTCGACACCCTCTCTCGCCTGCTTGTAACCCCTACACGAGCACCTCGGTGCAAGGAAATACAAACCTCTCTTCCCCGCTGGACGTAGGGCCTTCTTTTGCCCGAACCAGGATAAACCCCCGTGTGTTCTCCTTGCATCACCATCCAGGAAAGAGTCACGCAGCATTTACTCGTTGGTTTAGGACCCCTTTGGTCCGAACACCGACAGTTGGCGCGCCAGGTAGGGGAGCGCTGCGTGCAAACCTCGCTTTGTCGCCGTTCTTCCTGGATGGCTAACCCCGAACGCCCGATCCCGTTGGGTACGGTGATCTGGTTTGGGAGTTTGGAGTTCATGTCGCTCGGCTCTGGCTACGACATGGTCCTACTCCCACCCAGGCACCCAACCGACGAAGATTACGAGCTCTCCCAGCCCGGGGGAGCAGTCAACCGGCACCGTCGCTCCAGGCGGTCGTGGGCCGCCCGGCGACGGCGAGCCCGGTACAACCACCGTCTCTACCTGACGGAGGGCGATGGGATCCCCCGGTCCGGCACCCCCCAGACAGGCGCCAGCCCAGATCTCCTTTTGGAAGATTTGGGAAGGATGAGCCTGGCCGAGGGTCGCGTGCCGACGAGGAATCCCGCCGCTCTCCCGTCCGGTGAGACACCACTGTCCGTAGCATCTATTTCGCCACGGGCAGTGACGTCCCCATCACCATTCCTGTTTGGACTAGACTCGGTCGCCCAGGTGTATGCATCCTCCGTGAGCACTCGCATGAGCGCTTATGAGGAACTCCCCGGACACCATCTACGCTCCGCTCTGGACCTCGTTGCGTCCACGCCAGTTTCTGATTATCGGGACTCTACGGAGACACCAGAAACAGAACCCCGTGTGACTGCTTCTCCACATCACCACCTCGGTGATGGTTGGCATCGGCCACACATTCCCCCGTCATATTACTACTTTGGCGCACCTGACTCCGACTCGGCTGACGACACCTATGATCCGACTCGTGAGTGCTTCAACATCGACGTTGAAAGCACCTCGGAATCAGAGGACGAAGAGCCTGTCGAAGAAAGGCACACGCCCCCTCATGTCGAGCTTCCTGTCGAGCGAAACGAGCCTCGTTTCCTTGCGGATCAAGGAGCGCAGCTCGAACAGTTTCGCGAGTTGCAGGACCAGCTTGACGAGGAACGCGAAAACCTGGATCTTCTCCAGCAAACCCTCGAGCGTGAGCGTGCGGAACACGCATTTGGCGGGAGAGCTCGTGAGAGGGCTCGCGACGTCAACCGTCGCATCGACGAGGACCGGGCGGTCGACCCCCCGGTTTTCGCTCGAGCCAGCCAAAACGTTGTCGCCGCTGCCATGCTCCTGCGCAACATGCCCGAGCCGTCAAACCCTGACGCCCGTCGGGCTCGAGACGAAATCCGAGGACTCCTCGAGACTGCCGCCATGCAGCAGGCCGAGAGCTCTGCCTCGAGGCGGCGCGAAGCAGCCTCGGAGCGGACCCTCGAGCCTTCCCGATAGGAGAGAGAAGCCTCGGTTCATCCCGAGCCTGCCCGGCGAAACCGGGGAGCACCTGCCCCTGAGCCCATCGCCAACGACCGCGAGCCTCGAGACACCCGTGGCAACATCGTCGAGCGTCGCACACGCAAACACGGTGACGGTGTAGCTCGAGGCTACCACGTCCACAGGGGCGGACGCTACGACAGCTCGGAAGACCGTAGCCCTTCACCCAAACCTCCGGGCCCTCGGGTGTTCAGTAGGGCTATCCACAAGACAGTGCCCCCGGCTCGGTTCCGTCCCCCCATGACTCTCACCAAGTATAACGATGAGACCAAACCCGAACTTTGGCTCGCCGATTTACGCTTGGCGTGTCAGTTGGGCTGGGCCACCGATGACCGGGCCATCATTCGGCAACTCCCCCTGTTCCTCTCCGACACCGCCCGAGCCTGGCTCGAGGATCTCCCACCTTGGCAGATCCACGACTGGGACGATCTCGTAAGGGTGTTCGAGGGAAATTTCAAGGGAACCTACATGCGCCCCGGCAACTCGTGGGACCTCCGGGGCTGCAAGCAGAAACCAGATGAGTCCCTCCGGGACTACATCCGGCGCTTCTCTCGGCAGCGCACCGAGCTCCCCAACATCACCGACTCCGACGTGATTACGGCCTTCCTCTCCGGTACCACCTGTAAGGAGTTGGTCCGGGAGTTGGGCCGTAACACCCCCGCTCACTGCCAACGGATTGATGGACATCGTCACCAACTTCGCCTCCGGCGAGGAGGCGGTTGGTGCGATCTTTGGCGGCGAGCCGGCGAGGGAGGAGCAGAAGGTCGACGACCCCGCGAGTTCCACCCGAGGCCCTAAGAGAAACAACCGCAAGAAGAAGAAAGGCCAGCAGGGCAAGCTCGAGGCCCCGGCCGACGAGCTCGTCGCTGCTACCGAGCACAAGAAACCTCGAGGCCCCCCCGGCGGGGGCGTCTTCGACAAAATGCTCAAAGAGCCGTGTCCCTACCACAAGGGACTCACTAACCATAACCTCGAGGATTGTCACATGCTGCGCAGGTACTTCGGGGGTGCCGGCGCCAAGAAGGACGACAAGGGGGAGGACCCTAAGGGTGACGACAAGGACGGGGAATTTCCCGAGATCCGCGACTGCTACATGATCTACGGAGGACCCTCGACCTGCCTCTCTACGCGTCAGCGCAAGCGAGAACGGCGCGAGGTCTTCTCCGTACAATCGGCAGTACCCCCGTTTCCTTGATTGGTCTGCGGTAGCCATCACTTTCGACCGTGATGACCACCCAGACTACGTCCCCAACCCGGGGGTCTATCCACTCGTCGTTGACCCCGTCATCGCCAACACACGCCTCACCAAAGTGCTCATGGACGGCGGAAGCAGTCTTAACATTATCTACTCTCAGACCCTCGACCTCTTGGGGGTCGACAGAGCGCGCCTCCAGCCTAGCGTCGGGGGCTTCCACGGAGTCGTGCCAGGGAAACGGGCGGAACCCCTCGGGCGGGTCGATCTGCCTGTTTGCTTTGGCACACCGGCCAACTTCCGAAAGGAAACTCTCACTTTCGAAGTGGTCGGATTCTGTGGAACGTACCACGCTATCCTGGGACGCCCATGCTACGCCAAGTTCATGGCGATCCCGAACTACACCTACCTCAAGCTCAAAATGCCTGGCCCAAATGGTGTCATCACTGTAGGGCCCTCGTTTGAACATGCCTACGAGTGCGACGTCGAGTGCGTCGAGCACGGCGAGGCTGTTTTTGGGTCAGCGATCTTGGCCGCAGACCTCGACGGTCTAGCCAATGCGATCCCTGACCCAAAACGCCATGCCAGCAGCTTCGAGCCCGCCGAAGACGTCAAGCTCGTACCCCTCGACCCTGCTGATCCCAAGGGGAGGGCGCTGAACGTCAGCGCCACCCTCGATCCTAAATAGGAAGCAGTGCTCGTCGACTTTCTCCGCGCGAACGTCGACATCTTTGCGTGGAGTCCCTCGGATATGCCGGGCATACCCAGGGAAGTCGCCGAGCACGCCTTGGAGATCCAGGCCGGATCCAAACCGGTGAAACAACGCCTGCGCCGCTTCGACGAGGAGAAGCGCAGGATCATCGGCGAGGAGATACACAAACTGCTGGAGGCCGGGTTCATCAAGGAGGTTCATCATCCCGAGTGGCTAGCTAATCCTGTCTTAGTTAGAAAAAAGAGTGGGAAATGGAGGATGTGCGTAGACTATACTGGTTTAAATAATGCATGTCCGAAAGTTCCCTTCCCTTTGCCACGCATTGATCAAATCGTTGATTCCACCGCGGGATGTGAAACTCTCTCATTCTTAGATGCATACTCCGGTTACCACCAAATCAAAATGAAGGAGTCTGACCAGCTCGCGACTTCATTCATCACCACATTCGGCATGTATTGCTACGTTACGATGCCCTTCGGTCTCCGGAACGCAGGGGCAACGTACCAGCGATGCATGCAACATGTTTTTGGGAGGCACATTGGGTCGACCGTCGAGGCTTACGTCGACGACATCGTGGTCAAAACCCAACATGCCGGCGATCTGGTCAGCGACCTCGACGTTGCATTCAATTGCCTCAGGGCAAAAAACATCAAACTCAATCCAGAGAAATGTGTCTTCGGCGTCCCACGAGGTATGCTTTTAGGGTTTATCGTATCTAAACGTGGCATCGAGGCCAACCCTGAAAAAATCTCTGCAATCACCAAAATGGGCCCCATCCGAGATCTCAAAGGCGTACAGAGAGTCACAGGTTGCTTGGCGGCGCTCAGCCGTTTCATTTCGCGCCTCGGCGAAAAAGCACTCCCTCTGTACCGTCTCTTAAGGAAATCGGACCATTTTTCCTGGAACCTCGAGGCTGAGGAGGCTCTCACGAAACTGAAAGCCACCCTCTCTAACTCACCAATCCTCGTCCCTCCGACCCCGGGGGAACCACTCCTACTCTATGTCGCTGCGACGTCACAAGTAGTCAGTGCCGCCCTGGTCGTCGAACGGGCCGAGGAGGCACACACCTTGCTCGTTCAAAGGCCGGTCTATTTCGTTAGCGAGGTGCTCTCAGAGACAAAGTGTCGATACCCACAGATCCAGAAACTGCTGTATGCTGTCATCTTGACACGGCGCAAGCTCCGACACTACTTCGAGGGTCACCCGGTTACTGTGGTTTCTTCTTTCCCCTTGGGAGAGATAGCCCAGAACCGGGAAGCCTCGGGTAGGATTGCCAAATGGGCGGTCGAGCTCATGGGCGAGGCATTATCCTATGCGCCGCGAAAAGCTATTAAGTCACAGGTATTAGCAGATTTTCTGGCCGAGTGGACAGACACACAACTCCCCCCTGCACAGCTCCAGGCGGAGCTGTGGACCATGTACTTCGATGGGTCATTGATGAAAATGGGAGCAGGCGCGGGCTTGCTCTTCATCTCACCCCTCGGGGTTCACATGCGCTACGTCATCCGGCTTCATTTCCCTGTGTCTAACAATGTCGCCGAATACGAGGCACTCGTCACGGGGTTGAGAATCGCCATCGAGCTCGGGGTCCGACACCTCGACGTCCGAGGCGACTCTCAACTCGTGATTGATCAGGTGATGAAGAACTCGAGCTGCCGCGACCCCAAGATGGAGGCCTACTGCCAAGAAGTACGGCGCCTCGAGGACAAGTTTCACGGCCTCGAGCTCAACCACATCGCACGCAGGTATAATGAGGCCGCTGATGAATTGGCAAAAATCGCGTTCGGTCGAGCCACGGTTCCACCGGACGTCTTCGTGAAAGACCTTCAGCGCCCATCCGTCGACCTCAGGCCAGATGGGGGGGTCGACGAGGCATCGATCGACCTTCCACCTGAGGCAGAAGCCCCCTCGACCGGGGCTGAAGCCATGCAGGTGGAAGACTCGACGCCACCGTCTGACCTCGAGCCTGATTGGCGCGTCCCGTACCTCGACTACCTCATCCAGGGGGACCTCCCCTCGGATAGGACTGAGGCTCGATGGATCGCACGCCGGGCCAAAACTTTTGTGATCATGGGCGACAGCAGGGAGCTCTACCGTCGTAGCCCTACCGGTATCCTCCAACGTTGCATCACGAAAGAGCAAGGCAGAAATCTGCTCGGCGATCTTCACTCGGGGGCTTGCGGTCACCACGCTGCGCCTCGAACCCTCGTCGGAAACGCCTTTCGACAAGGATTCTATTGGCCGACCGCGGTCTCCGACGCTGTCAAGCTAGTACGCTCCTGCGAGGGTTGTCAGTACTATGCGAGACAGACTCATCTTCCGGCACATGCCCTACAAACTATCCCCATCACATGGCCGTTCGCCGTTTGGGGGCTCGACCTTGTCGGACCATTGAAAAGGACGACCGGCGGCTTCACCCACTTGCTCATCGCAATCGACAAATTCTCCAAGTGGATCGAGGCCCGCCCTATCACCAGCATCAGGTCCGAACAAGCTGTACTCTTCTTCACTAACATTATTCATTGCTTCGGGGTCCCCAACTGTATCATCACGGACAATGGCACCCAGTTCACTGGCAAGAAGTTTTTGGATTTCTGCGACAACCACCACATCCGTGTGCTCTGGTCGGCCGTGGCTCATCCAAAAACAAACGGGCAAGTGGAACGTGCCAACGGCATGGTTCTACAAGGCCTGAAGCCCAGAATCTTTGACAAACTAAACAAACATGGCAAAAGATGGGCTGCCGAGCTACCCTCGGTCCTGTGGAGCCTAAGAACAACGCCGAGTCGAGCCACGGGGTTCACTCCGTTCTTCTTAGTCTACGGGTCTGAGGCTATGCTACCAACCGATATAGAATACGGGTCCCCGAGGTTGAAGGCATACAACGAAGGACACAACGACGCCACAAGACAGGACGCCCTCGACCAGCTCAAGGAAGCCCGAGATGTGGCTCTATTGCATTCTGCCAGGTACCAGCAGGGTCTCCAACGCTACCACGACAGATACGTCCGCAAGCGCGACCTCAACGTTGGTGACTTGGTGCTATGGCGGAACCAGAGCACCAAGGGGCGGCACAAGCTCACACCACCATGGGAAGGGTCGTACATCATCGCAGAAGTACTAAAGCCGGGCACCTACAAGCTATCCAACGAGAAGGGCGAAATCCTCACCAACGCTTGGAACATTGAACAGCTACGTCGCTTCTTTCCTTAAAAGGCCTCGAGGCTCTGTATTTCCTTTTTCGTCAATAAAGAATACAGCGATGTTCAAAATTTCTCGTTTCGTAATGAGGAAGGATCGACCCTGCACTCCCAGAGTCGACCCTCCCTCGGGGGCTGCAAGGGGGGAACCCCCGGTCCCCGAAAAAACTTATGCTCTTTTTTAAATTTAAGAACCGTTTCTTAGATCGACTTCGCTGAAATAGCACCCTAAGGTTCGAAAGGGCTCTCGAGCCTGGAGCATCACCTACGCCTCCGGGGCTACGGTACCTCCACTCGACCCTTGCGCCTTTTAGAGGTACGCCTTCATGCTGAGAAGATCTAAACAACGGTTCCTAAAATTAAAAAAGAACATACCCCCTGTCGCTTAGATCAGGCTCTCACACGATTTACTAGGCCGCAACATCACCCTGAGGCTCGAGGGCAGTCGAGCCACGAGATCACTTATGCCTCCGAGGCTACGGTACCTCCACTCGCTCCCTTATGCCAAAGGATGTAGCTGTGCGCTAGGTAAATCACGCGAGAACACGATCCGTGCGATAAAGGGAAGAAAAGCTCGAGTAAAACTGAATCAACCGCGAACCGGTTTATGTTTCGAGTCTTTTAGGCCTCCGCGGCCACCACGATCAAAATTTGAAATACTAACTTATTACATGGGCCTTCATGCCCAGATTTGGCTCACAGGCCTTCGTCGTCGGCAGGAGGAACCACCTCGGCTTCAAAAAGCGAGGCCAGACGACTCCCAGGCTCTTCGGCGGCTTCGATCAGCTCCACGCAGGCGTCCTCGTTCTCCTCGTCCGTCCGATCGGGGTCTGTGATGAAGCCCTCGGCAACGAGCCTCATGTCAAACACAAACCCCGAACGGACGACGGCCAGCGCCCTCTTCACGCCGTGATGGAGGCCGTTCCGTATCTTCTCCCAGGCAAGGCGGCCCAGCGCCACCATCCGTCGGACGAAGGAGTTCCCTGGAACATCTTCCCCGGTGTCGGTGTCGGGCTCGACCCCTAGGCCATCACACACAGTGGTGATTGCGCCCTGGAGAAGTTGGGTCCTCCGGACCTCGGCTTCGAAGAGGCTCTGGAAGGAGTTGGCGCACGATTGGGCCTCTTGGTTCTCTCTCTCCAGCTCTGAAACACGACAAACAAATTAGTGCCCAACGCGGGGCCTTCAACGTCGTGACTATAACAAGCACACTTACCCTCGACGTGGGTCTGCAGGCCCACGACCTCGTTGCGGAGTCCCCCACATGTTCGCTCGAGCCCCAGGAAGGCGCTGTCCTTGTCACGGATGGCTGCCTTTAGCGCCTCGACCTCCTGCCGAGCAGACTCGAGAGCTGCGTCCTTCTTTTGGACGGCTCCCTGCAGCGTCGTGATCTCGGTGTGGAAGGCGTCGCGCTGAAGATTGACCTGGGAAACATCCTCCTCGAGCTCCTTCACCCGCGCAGACAAGGGCTCGAGGTCCCTGCGCACCTGGGCAGCCTCCTCCCGAGCATTGTCCAGGCTTGTGCGCATCACGGCCTCGGCCGCCCATGCCTGCGTCGCCTCTTCCTTCAATATGGCGTATGCGACGCGCAGTTCAGCCATCTCAGCGTTTCGATCGGATAGCCGTTTCTGTGCCTCCTCGACCAGAACCCGTTGCTGAGACAACGCGCCCCACACGCCACTCTCGTCCCGGATGAAGAGCGACTTGCGGCGGGAGTACTCCTTCAGCTCCTGAACGCGATTCGAAAAGATCACAAATCCGAAGAAAAAACAGCCTATCAAGCGAGCCGACGGGTCGACCATACCTCGGTGGCATCCCCCATACTCCGCACAGCGCCGGACGCCACTCGAAGCAACCGGTCAAGGTGCTGGCGGACGCCCTCGAGGTACTCCCATCGGTGCACTTCGTCTTTGTCGCTAAGGACAAAGACGGGCTCGGCGTTGGGGTTCGTAGCGTCCCTGAACTCAAGGGATGCCCCCCCTACTTCGGCAGCTCCGTCTTGACCCGCGCTATCGCCAGCGCGGCGATGTCAGGCCACGAGGAGGACGACCCGGCCGGGGCATCTCCCGGTCCTGCGGAAGGACCGGCCTCGCCCGCGGTATCCACCTCTCCAACGGCCGTCGCGACACCGGCCTGGTCCGCGACATCACCCCCCTCGACCCCTATCGTTTGTTTTCCCATGTCCAGGGAGATGTTGTCGAGGGGAGTGTGAGGGCGGGCACTTACGACCGCCGGTGCCTCCAGAGCCGGCGCCTCGACCGACGACGGCTCCGGTACCTGCGCCTCGACCGTCGGCACCGCCGGAGTCGGCGCCTCTTCTTCGGGTGCCCCGGATAGGGGCTCGACCGCCCCGACCTCCACCATGCCCGCTGGCTCTGCCAACGGGCCTTGTCGCGGCTGCGACCCCTTCGCCAGGACCGTCTCTTGCCCTGACACCGACGCGACCTCCTCCCTGGTCACGTCAGCGCCCGCCCGCTCCGCGTCGCGGACGGGTGCCCCGCTCGTCGCGACCGCAACGGCGGCCTCGGCCGTCCCCGACGGCCTGGGCCCCGCCTCGACCACGTCAAGAGCCGCCGCCTTCGCTGGTTCAGCCCCCTCGACGGCGGACTCCGGGCCCGCAACCGCCGCGGCGTCGGCCGACCCCTGCTGATGTCGCAGATGCCCTTTCGCGGCCTCGACCTGACGGACCCAGGCCGCGTCCTGCTCCGCCATCCGGTTGAGGACAACGGCGCTGGCTCGCAGCGACTTAACAGGGGTAGGCCCCATTGGCTCCGCCTTCCGCTTCAGCCTGCGAAGTGAGAAGAATTGTCGGCCAGCGGACTTTGGGAAAGGCAGGACGAGACGACCAAGTTGAGATACTTACCTGGAAATCGGCACCAAGTACCTCGACCCTGCGCGGCTCGAGCCTCCCGGGACGGCCACTGGCGGCCTCGTGGCAGCCTCACCCGCAGGCCGAGCGCTCCTGGGAGCCCCGGCCGACACACCGCCCTGCGCCCTTTACGCTTTCGAGGCCAGCTGGCCTCGGGTCCTTACTCCCGCCGGCGCCGCCGCCGATGACGACGCCGGTACCACCGTCTCCGCCCTTGCCGGAGCTTGCGAGGCCCCGGCTGGTGCGGACGTCCCCGTCGACCCCTCTCGCCGGGTCCGGGGTAAAACGGCCCCTCCCCTCGAGGGGCCAGATTCCTTCTCCACCTTCTTCCCCTCGACCACGACGACCGAGGAGGACCCCCCTGATGGGCTCCAGCAGGGGGCGAATGTCGGGAAGGTCGCCCAGCCTGGTCGCAATCTCATATCGCGACAGGGCATCGTCATCTTCGTCGCTGCTGCCGTCGTCCTCCCCCGAGACTGTCTCGGAAGGTGACGGCGACAAGGGGCACTCCGTCGATGGTCTGCTGGCGCCGGCGCTTCTTCAACGCCTCCGCCTTCTTGGCCTTGCGGATCGCCCGCTTCTTGGCTGTCTCCTTGGCCTGCTTCTTCTGGGAGGCATGCAGGCGTCGAGCCTCCCGGGCGGGCCGGTCCTCCGGGACTGGTGGGCGAGTTTCCCGCAACGCCGACAAATCCTACACGCCGGCCTCGACCACATCAGCGAAATCCACAGAAAAACAAGAATAGCGATACCTCGGCCCTGGGATACGTACCACGGATTCGCACCCTTCGGTAGGCCTCATGGGAACCTGATTGGCCTCCTCCGCCTTGAAGTTCCCGACCATCCAGCGAGCCCGCCGGAGAACCTCCTCAAGGGTGAGGGATTCGTGGGACATCCGGGTGCCCTCCAGGTTCGCCTCCGGAGTCATCTGGTCCAGGCGGAGACGACGCTGGCACAACGGCATCACTCTGCGGCGATGGAAGCCCGCAGCCACCGCCGCAGCCGTCAGGCCCCGAAGGCGAAGTTGCTGTAGCGCCGCCAGCAGCGGATCCAAGCGCGTCTTCTCGGCCTCGGGCACTCCGTACGACCAATGCTCTTCTCGAGCAGTCAGCACGCGGCCGGTGTACCTCGGCAACTGATTTTCATCATTGCGGAGGTAGAACCAACCCTCGTGCCACCCACTGTTCGAGGAGATGAGTCGGGCCGGGATGTATAGATCCATCCGACCCGATCTCACCTGCAGCACGTAGCTCCCCACTCGGGCCGCGCACAGGACGCCTTTCTCCCTTGCCCTCTTGGCGAAGAGCTCGGCCTTGAAAAGGTGAAGCCACAGGTTCCACTGTGGCTCCACCCCGAGGTAGCCCTCGCAGACCGCCGCAAAGATGGCGGCCTGCGCGACGGCGTTGGGGGAAAGGTGATGAAGCTCCACCCGGTAGTAGTGGAGGAGCGCACGCATGAAGACCGACACCGGCACGCCGAACCCCCGCTCATGAAAGCTGACGAAGCTCACCACGTACCCTTCAGGGGGCGCTGGCTCCTAGTGGGCGGGGGGCGGCGCCACCCACTCCGGCCGCGCCAAGTTCGTCCTCGGCCACAGCAGCCCGTCCTCGACCAACTCCTCCAACCTCCTCTCCGTCACCGAGGAGGCGGCCCAGTCGTCGGCGGGGAGGATATGACTCTTTCCTGCCATCGATGTCGTCGGGAGGGGGATGAAAGGAAAGGATGCGGTGGCTGCGGCGAGACGGGCGGAGAACGCGATATGGCAGGGGATGTCTAGGGCAAAGGATTGCAGGGATGCAAGTAACCGGTGGGGAACGGAGACCCCAAGGCCTTAGCTTTATATGCCCGGACGGAAGCCTAGCGGCCGCGCGAAAAGTAAGGAGCAGTTTTTCGCGATAAACCCGCTCACCTAACCGTTTCCTTATATCTCGCAGGAACTGAGCACGTGGCCGCTCCCCACGTCGTAACCGTACGCCGATACCGCGCCGATCTCGTCTCCCGAAAAAACGCGCCCGGCCAACGAAATATCTCCAGGTATGTCTAAAATGGGTGCGAAGCCCGCAGTAAGTCTCGAGGGAGCGAAAGCTGGCCCTCGAACGGGGTTCGACAGCTGCCCTCGAGCAACAGAGTTAGGGACGACCCAGGGTGCGCCCGTACATGGCCAAGGGCTCGAGCCACGCTCTCGAGGCACCCTAGGACGTATTCGAGGCCGAAGGAGAAGGTTGTGGTAGGAATCCCTCCGGGGGAGGCATCGAGCCCTCGAATCCTGTCGAAGGGAATCGAGATCCACACGACCGCTTCTTGGCATTTTTGAGGGCGCCTCCGGGCCACTAGCCGACCCCTAACGAACGGGGCACGGGTTCTCACTCGATTTCCCCCCCTAGCAGCTCACCGGAGATCGTCGTAACTCGGGCCCAAACGAGGATAGTACGACATTCTCCACCCCTCCTCCTTTTTTCGAAAAAGGAGCGTGAGGGTCGCGCAGCGAAAGACGACCGGGACCCTGATCGACCTCGCGCCCACGAGGCTCGGGGGCTTGACCGCAACGAAATGTCCCCCAATCAAACGCGAACAAGACCTCGGAGGAGTCTCCATACTCCACCAAGGCCTCGGGGGCTACACCCGGCGGGTGCGCTCGCGTGCCCCCACCGGAAAAATCACGACGCTACGACTCCAGTTCTGACTAACCTCTGGGAGAGTGATCACACACTCACCCAAAGGCTTGGGGGCTACTGTCGGTACCAACAGTACGGGGGTACCCACACCTATCGCCAAAACACTAACAAAAACCGAAACCAGTATGAAAGATAGCCCGCTCGACGGGGCGCCTCGACCGCGTCCCGGCTCCGACTCGTACGAGGCCCGCTCGACGGGGCGCCTCGACCGCGTCCCGGCTCCGACTCGTACGAGGTCCGCTCGACGGGGCGCCTCGACCGCGTCCCGGCTCCGACTCGTACGAGGCCCGCTCGACGGGGCGCCTCGACCGCGCCCCGGCTCCGACTCGTACGAGGCCCGCTCGACGGGGCGCCTCGACCGCGCTCTGGCTCCGACTCGTACAAGGTCCGCTCGACGGGGCGCCTCGACCGCGCCCCGGCTCCTCGATACCCTTTCTTTACCTACCCAGGACAAAAGCCGTGGCATTCAATGCGGTTACCTACTACTACCGACCGGCATGGCTACGGCATGGGTCAACGCGGGAACAATACCCACGTCAAGTCTCACTGTTTTATTGCCCATCCCGTGATGGGAGGTGAAAGCCGTCACTGTATCCACCCTACCGCGCACTATTCACCATCAATCACCCTCGAGGGAGGATAAGACAAGGTCCGTCTCCCGCGATACCAGGGATTCGGCCTTATCCATCCGACCTCGACCCGGCCTCGACCAGGCCCCAACGTTCGACTTAGCTCGAAGGACGGTATGGCATGGCGCTCTGGGTCATTTCACCCTCTTGTCCCGTACCACGCCAGGGTACCCAGGGATGGCCGGCCATCCCGAAGCCACGTCGCTACAGTCAGGAATCGACGAAACATCGCCTCAAGCCTCCCCTCGACTTGGCCACCTCTCGCCCTATAAAAGGGCAGGCCAAGGCGAACCAACGGAAGAAGAAGAAGAAGCATCACGGAAGGACGAAACAACCAACCACCCGACCGAACAACGAAAGCAAGAGATCAACATCTCAAGCAACCACCTTTCTCCTTTTTCTCTTTGAGACTTGGGCTCGACACCCTCTCTCGCCTGCTTGTAACCCCTACACGAGCACCTCGGTGCAAGGAAATACAAACCTCTCTTCCCCGCTGGACGTAGGGCCTTCTTTTGCCCGAACCAGGATAAACCCCCGTGTGTTCTCCTTGCATCACCATCCAGGAAAGAGTCACGCAGCATTTACTCGTTGGTTTAGGACCCCCTTGGTCCGAACACCGAGAACCACCAAGATGCTAAAGAAGCTCAACAAGAGTGGCATCAAGTTCGATGGCAAGAAGAAGAAATTCTTCACAAGTAGCAAGAGAAAGCCAATCTCGGAGATGGATTGCTACAATTGTGGTGAACTTGGCCACCTAGCTCATCAATGCCCTAGACCACCAAAAGACAAGTACAAGAACAAGAACAAGGGCAAGAAAAATGATTCAAGTGATGAAGAAGAAGAGAAGAAGAAGAACAAGCCATACAAGAAGAAGGATGGCAAGAAGAAGGAGTTCCACAAGAAGAAGAAGGGAGGAAAGACATACATTGTTGGTAATTGGCTCACCGACATTGAATCATCTTGTGAGTCCTCTGAAGATGAGAGCAATGATGAGAAAGAGAAGGTTGCCGCATTTGTGATGGGGCCATCATCTTCACCGATATCTTCATCACCACCTTCACCGCCTCCTTTACCATCATCGTCCACAACTCACCTATGCCTTATGGCCAAGGGTGAACGAAAGGTACAAAACCATGATAGTGATGATGATGATGATAGTGATAGTGATGATGAATATAACACACCTTCTTATGATGAACTTGTAAAATTGCTAAACAAATACACTAAAATCATAAGGACTAGAAATGAAAATGATGATCTTCAAAATGAAAATGAATCACTCTCATCTAAGCTTGAAAATATTCAAAAGACTAGTGATGAGCTTAGAGATCAAAATGAAGTTATGTCTTCCACTCTCAAGGAGCTCAAAACCTCTAATAAAGAGCTTAAAGATCAACATGATAAACTTGAGAAGAAGCATGATGAGCTCATCACTAGACATAATTCTCTAAAGGACAAATACACCACATTAAAAATTGACTATGATAGTCTTGTGGTTGCTAATGAACTTGCTCTTGAGACACATGATGCTACTAACAATGTTGTTAAGTGTGATATAGCTACATCATGTGATGATTTGATCATTGAAAGCATTGAGCAAGGTTCTAGTAGCAAAGGCAAGAGTGTGGTTGTGTCAAGCAACTATGATGATTATGCCAAGATCAAGTGTGAAAATGAGAAGCTTGCAAATGAGAACAAGAAGCTAAAAGGTTTGATGGCTCTTGAGAAGCAACCAACAAATGAGTCACTCATTGAAGAAAACAAAAAGCTCAAGCAAGAAAAAGAGCATCTCAAGACCGGCCTAAGCAAGTTCACAAGAGGCCAATATTTGCAAAGTGAGCTCCTCATGAACACCGTAATGAAGATGGATAGAAGTGGTATTGGGTACTTGGCAAATCAAGAAAAGAAAGCAAAAGCTCAACAACAACAAAGCAAGTCAAAGCCCAAGCCAAAGAGATGTGTTGAGTGTGGTCAAGAAGGTCACTTTGCTCATGAATGCAAAACTCCACCACCACAACCCTTGCCCAAGCATGCTAGACCTTTTGCCTTCAATGCTCATTATATGCTAAGAAAATATTCAAATGGAAAGATGAAAGTCATGTTTTTGGGTCCCCAAACAAGAATAGGCCAAAGAAAATATGGGTTGCCAAGTCACTAGTTGAGAAAGTTAAGGGCCCCTCTCAAGTTTGGGTCCCTAAACAAAAAGCTTGATCTTTTGTGTGTAGGTGAACTACAAGACCGGTGGATCTCATTGGGTTATTGATAGTGGTTGCACTCAACATATAACCGGTGATCCTCGTATGTTCACCTCCATTGAAGAGAATGGAATATGTCAAGAGAAGATCACATTTGGGGATAATTCAAAGAGCAAAGTCAAGGGTATAGGCAAGATTGCAATATCAAATGATCACTCACTCTCAAATGTGCTCTATGTTGCTTCATTAAGTTTCAACTTGTTATCCATTGGGCAACTTTGTGACCTTGGCTTCCAATGCTTGTTCACACCAAATGAAGTGGAAGTTTCAAAGATAGATGACAAGCAAGTGATATTCAAAGGATTTAGATACAACAATCTTTATCTTGTTGACTTCACCTCCGAAGATGCAAATTTGATGACATGTTTGTTCACCAAGACCTCACTTGGTTGGCTTTGGCATAGGAGGCTTGCTCATGTTGGAATGAACACTCTCAACAAGCTATTGAAGAAAGAACTAGTGAGAGGATTGAAGGATGTGAAGTTTGAAAAGAACAAACCTTGTAGTGCATGTCAAGCGGGCAAACAAGTTGCAAACACTCATCCAACCAAAGCTTTCATGTCAACTTCAAGAGTGCTAGAACTTCTACACATGGATTTGTTTGGGCCTACAACATACAAGAGCTTGGGTGGTAATCTCTATTGTCTTGTGATAGTGGATGACTACTCAAGGTATACATGGACTTTCTTCCTTCATGACAAATCCGAAGTGGCAAATTGCTTCAAGAAGTTTGCAAAGAGAGCTCAAAATGAATTTAAAGTCAAGATAAAGAAGATTAGAAGTGACAATGGCAAAGAGTTTGACAACACCAACATTGAAGCTTATTGTGATGAAATTGGAATCAAGCATGAGGTCTCTTCAACCTACACTCCTCAACAAAATGGTGTAGTTGAGAGAAAGAACCGGACTTTGATCACCCTTGCAAGAACAATGCTAGATGAGTACAACACTCCGGAGAAGTTGTGGGCCGAGGCAATCAACACCGCATGCTATGCTTCAAAACGCCTCTTCCTACAAAAGTTTCTTGGCAAGACCCCCTATGAGTTGCTTAATGGGAAGAAGCCGGACGTCTCTTTCTTCCGGGTGTTTGGTTGCAAATGCTACATCTACAAGAAGCGTCAACACCTAGGGAAGTTTCAAAGACGTTGTGATATTGGTTTTCTTGTTGGTTACTCATCAAAGTCCAAAGCATATAGAGTATTTAATCAAGCCACCGGTTTGGTTGAAGAAACATATGATGTGGAATTTGATGAATCTAACGGCTCCCAAGGAGCAATTGAGAATTGTGATGATGTAGGTGATGAACCCTTGAGGGAGGCCATGAAAAACATGCCGGTGGGAGACATCAAGCCAAAAGATGATGATGACGATGTACAAATTGTTGATCAACCATCTTCATCACGTGTGCCTCAAGATGATGAAAAGAATGAGAGAGTTGAAAATGAAGACATTTATGTCTCTCACGAACAAGCCGAGGCACAAGCTCGAGATGTTGATGCTCCCCATCCACCTCCTCAAGTGGTTGATAGAAGAAACTCACCACTACTTCAAGCACATCCACAAGATCTCATCATAGGGAGTCCTACAAAGGGAGTAATGACTCGATCTCAAAAGCTAGCTTCTTTTGTTGAACATCACTCTTTTGTCTCTTGCGTTGAACCTAAGAATGTAGAAGAAGCTCTTCAAGATCCAGATTGGGTGAATGCCATGCATGAAGAATTGAACAACTTCACCCGCAATCAAGTATGGACACTTGAAGAGCATCCTAAAGGTGCAAGAGTCATTAGAACCAAGTGGGTGTTCCGAAACAAGCAAGATGACCAAGGCATAGTGGTGAGGAACAAGGCAAGACTAGTTGCAAAGGGGTTCTCTTAAGTTGAAGGTCTTGATTTTGGAGAGACCTTTGCACCCGTTGCAAGACTTGAAGCCATTCGTATCCTCCTTGCATATACATCACATCATGATATGAAACTATATCAAATGGATGTGAAAAGTGCATTCTTAAATGGCTTTATAAATGAACTAGTCTATGTTAATCAACCTCCCGGGTTTGAAGACCCTAGATATCCTAATCATGTTTATAGGTTGTCCAAGGCGTTATATGGGCTCAAGCAAGCCCCTAGAGCATGGTATGAGCGTCTCCGGGACTTCCTCATTGAGAAGGGCTTCATCATTGGGAAGGTCGACACCACACTATTCACCAAGAAGCTTAATGGGGAGATCTTTATTTGTCAAGTATATATTGTACCTTACCGCATCTAGGCCCGATATCATGTTTAGTGTGTGCATGTGTGCTCGCTTTCAAGCGTGCCCTAAAGAACCTCACTTAAGTGCCGTAAAAAGAATCCTAAGATATCTTAAGCACACCCCAAGCATTGGTCTTTGGTATCCCAAAGGAGCTAGATTCCAACTAGTTGGCTATTCCGATTCGGATTATGCCGGTTGCAAAATTGATAGAAAAAGCACATCCGGAGGGTGCCATTTGCTTGAGAGATCTTTAGTATCTTGGTCATCTAAAAAGCAAAATAGTGTGGCTTTGTCCACCGCCGAGGCGGAATACATTGCCGCGGGGGCTTGTTGTGCACAAATCTTATATATGAAACAAACCCTCCTAGACTATGGAATTGTTCTTGAAAAGGTGCCACTTTTATGTGATAATGAAAGTGCCGTTAAAATTGCTAACAATCCGGTACAACACTCTCGCACCAAGCACATTGATATCCGCCATCACTTTTCTAAGAGATCACGTTGCTAAAAATGACATATCACTAGAAGGTGTAAGAAGTGAAAATCAATTAGCGGATATCTTCACTAAACCTTTGGATGAGGCAACCTTTTGTAGGTTAAGAAGTGAACTCAATGTGCTTGATTCTAGCAACTTTAAAAAATGAGCGTGTGTTGTCCCTTGCATTGCATTGTATTATATGCCATGTTTATTTTATCGCAATGCATTTAGGGCTTGGCTAACACGGTTACGATAACCCTTCTTTGGAGGAGTGAAGAAGCCTAACCGTGGATCAAACTTGACAAGCACCCTAGCTTTACTTTCTTGTATCGCATTGCATATGCATGGTTGTTAGTTTGGCGTTTCTTTTCGGTTTCGCTTTGAGCAACCTCTGTGTTCATCCATGGATAGAGAGAGCATTTTGACGCTCCTAAAGGTTTAAAAACTCTATTGCATGGCCATACGTTGCTCCTTGGGTGTTTATTGCCTATTTTCTTAAAAATAATACTAGCCTAAGGCAATCTATTTTGAAAAATTTTGAGGGTTTGAGTGAGGTCACTCATATCATGTTCCAATTGGTGTTTATTTGTGTCTCTTTGAATTGGAACTTGATTGGGAGAAGTCGCGTCGAAGTTCGGAAAGAAGAAGGGCGAAGAACAGTGACCGGACGCTGGACCGGACGCAGAGGTGCTTCACCACCGCGTCCGGTCCCGGTGTCCACCAGCGCGTCCGGTCATCCAGAAGACCAATTCCAGATCTAGTGACCGGACGCTGCACCGGACACGCCGCTGTTGACCACCGCGTCCGGTCCCGGTTACCACCATCGAGTCCGGTCTTTCGCGATGAATTCCCGAGCTCCCCTCGACCGGACTCTGACCGCGTCCGGTCAGTCCTCACCGGACGCGTCCGGTCACTCCAGGAGCTTACTGGAGTGTGACCGGACGCTGCACCACCGCGTCCGGTCATAACGACCACCGCGTCCGGTCATCACGCGTCGAGCGGATCTAACCCCTTCATAAAACGGTTCGTCCACGGCCGTGTCTTCTCATCCGCCCGAGTTTCTTCCGCCGCCGCCTGCCCTATCCGCCGATTCGCCGGAGCCGCCGCGCCCTTGCCATCTTCCTCACCTCCGGCAAGCCTTGCTGTGACCCCGCCGCACCTCCTCGCCTCCCTGCCCTCGCTCGCGCGCGCGCCAGCCCGACCCTGCCCGCACCAGCCGCGCAGCCACGCCTCCGCCGCCGGTGAGCCGCGCCCTTGCCGCCGGTGAGCCGCGCCCCTGCTTGCCAGCTTCACCTCCGGCAGTGGACTGCCTCACGCTTGCCTTCGATCGGTTTTCATCGAGTTGCCCTAACCCTAACCCTAGGGTTCGCGTAACGTCGTTCGATCGTTAGTCGTCGAGGTTTCGTCGCGCGTCGTCTTCTTCGCGAGAGCTCGGCCGGCGAATTCGGGGAATCTCGCGATCTAGGTCTCCTCATCTTGTCACCGTCGTCTCGTCGATCCGAGGTAGCTTCGCGTTTTGATTCACATCGTATCTCATATGCTTGCTATCTCTAGAGTTTCGTACCTTTTAGTTATATATGTTGCTTATAGTAGATCCATCTATTCCGTCTTTTCAGCGAGTTTGTCGGTGTGTCAGGGTGATATCAGTGTGCTGAATCCGAGGCCAAGCCTGCGGATACGGATTGAGGCCAAGCCTCTCGAGTGTCAGTTCACCATCTTTCAGAGGCCTTCTGTCAGCTTGTTAGCATGGTGCGTTGCAAGAACGCCGGTGGTGCTCCTGGTGACGGGGATGACAGTCCTCCTCGTCGGTCTGAGATTGCGCGTGGGAAGCGTATCAAGATCATGGCCAGAAAGAAGAAGAAGAAGAAGACCCTTACAGAGGCAGAGATTGCTCAGGCCGTGGCAGATGCAGCAGAGCAGGCTGAGAGAGGTGGCAGGAGCAGTGGCATACGCATAGGCGAGCGTCGCTTTCATCTTGAAGGTCGACATCTCGGCATAGAGGCCACTAAGGGTACTGAGGATACTGGAGCTACAGAGGGTATGTCAGTTGATCCACCCATAGAGGCTCCAGAGGCTACAGAGGACACAGAGGAGCAGCCAGCTCAGTCTCCACCACGTCGCCGCTCCACACGCGCACGTACTCAGGTGACTCCTAGGCCAGAGGGCCAGCGTCGTGGAGCACGTCCTCCTCCCAGAGCTAGAGGTTCACCTCCGGTCGAGCACTTTGACTTGAGGGGTGCTACAACACGTTAGGTGCATGGGTTGAGGTTCGTGGAGGTCAGTCGGTGGTTTCCACCTGTGAGGGATCACAGAGCTTCAGAGGGTTTCTATACCCCGCTTCAGGAGGATTTCTACAGGGCTCTAGTTGACAGCGGTATTGCTTTCCGATCACAGAGGGTCTGTCGCCTTGAGTCACTGGTTGAGGTTATGGGAGAGCAGCTACGTCCGCACCTGTCCTTTCTGCCAGGCTTGTCAGATCTTATTGGACGGACAGGTGCATACTGCGGCACATGGGTCAGAGAGTTTTATGCTTCACTGTGGATTGATCCTGCCCATGATTTCATTCACTTTGTATTCTGTGGCCGCGATCACCGTCTATACAGCACCAGAGTGCGGGAGATTCTCAGACTCCCAGCTTCCGACACAAAGATACATCAGCTGTGCTTTGGTCAGACTCCTGTAACACCCCTGGTGTTACGAGCTTAATTAGCACCGCGACTTAGACCTAAGTAAAAATTTCGAATAAAGTTTTCTCGGGTTTTGATATAAAACGTACTTGAGATGATAAGCGAATCCTGTGTGACGTAGTTTCGCGGACTCAAATAAACGTCCAGGTTAAATTTCAGTGCGTAGAAATATTTAGGAACGTCGAACGACAATTCTGACCAATCAATAGCAAACGGTCCGTACTATTAGATTAAGCATGAAAAGCAACATTTATAAATAAAATAAAATCCATTAATAAATAGAACGATATATATATATATATATTGAATCAAATTTAAATTCGAGCTTTGTCGGAATTTTTCGGTGCCTGGACGTTGCGAATTATCTAAATTAGTAAACCGTTAGAGATATATGTATATACAGGTATATATACGTTACGATGGTAACTCTAAAATAAAGAATTAGAAGAAAGGGTAAGCATACTCAGCGATGCACTGTACTGGTTGACTGACTGTTCCTCGCTTTTTCTTTCCGTCGCTTCACCCTGCACCACGTTGTATGCCTCTGCTGGCGGTCGTGGTTGAGTTACGGCAAGCGAACTGCTCGACGGGACGTCACGTGTACGAATGAGTCGATGTAGCATGATGCACCTGCTTGCCTTGGAGTCCGCGGTGACCAACTTTTGGAGAGTGTTCTCGATGGTTGGCCGGGTCCATTGCACCTGAAGTTGCCTACTGCATTGGCCAAAAGGAAGCAGCATCATTATGGTGCAGTGGCAGTGCATTGGATGGGAGCGGAAAACCACCACCTCCATGTGTTACAAAATACGGACTGCAGTGCACATCGGAGGCCTGTATGGTACGTGTCGTGCCTGTCCTTTCTCACTGCATCTGCAGTGTACTCTTCTCTGCCTGCCTTGTCTTGTCATGCTCTGCAGACAGCTGCTCGCCTTGTTCCTTTGCTTTTTCTTGTCTTTACCGCAGCACCATCAGGACGAGCGCCCTCAGTGGCTAGCCACCGCGCGCGCAAGTTCTCGATGCTGCCCTTCTTTCAACTGCTGTGACCGCGCAGCTCCGCGCTCACAGGCGCAGCCGAGCCCCCTTGGCCCCGCGCTGCCCCGCCATGGCCAAGCCCGCAACCGCCCGTGTCGGCCTTGACCGTGCCTTCCTCCAGCGCCGGGCTGCCGTGCCCCGTCCGTGCACCCGAGCCGCAGCACGCCATGGCCGCGACCCGCGCGCAGCTCTGCTCCCCGAATCTCTCGGTCGCGCTGTCCTCTCCGGCCGAGCACGCGCCGTCCCGGCCCGCGCCTTCTTCCTCGAGTGCGCGCGGCACCGCTGTGGATCACCGCGCCTGGAGGGCCATGCCGCCGGGTGCCGAGGCTGCTGTCGCTGCGTCCCTTGCCTCGCCGTCGTCTGCTCCCGCGCCATGGCAGCCGGTGCCGTGGAGCCGGCCGTCGCGACCGCTACAAGCGCCACCGAGTCCTTGGCCACGCTGCTGTCTTGCGCCTGCGCCCACCTTGGCTGCATTTTCCTCCACCGCAGCCGAGCGGAGGTGTCCCAGCTTCGCGCGACGAGCCGCCTCACCAGCATTCGAGCCACTGTGAGGTACCAGCGCCCCTCCCCTCCTTCTTCGCGCGCGCGCATGGACCACAGCGCTGCCCTCTCTGCTCCTCCTGCACCCCGCTGCTGGCCGAGCATGCGCGCCACGTCCTGCATCGCCGCAGCATGCCATGGCCGTGACCTCACTGCCCTTGCACGTGCAGCGCGCCCGTGCCACCGCGGCACCTGCTGCCCGCCGGGACCCACGCTGGAGCCGATCGTTCCGTCGCCGCCGGTCGTCGTTCTATTGCGAGCAGAGAAGGAGATAGCAAGGTAAGGAGGATATAAGTCCAAGACGAAATGTTATACGGGTCCCTTTTTGCGAAATACTTGACTTGTTGAATAGTGCACTAGATCGTAGTTAGATTAGCTAAAAACCGGAGGCTTTTCCTACAAAAAGCACACGCCCTAGGCTCACCCGAGCTGGCCCGGCACTACTACCGCCGGCTTGCGCTTGGACGCTTGGGCCGTCCGCGCCTGGTTGCCGATGCGCCTAGCCACGCATGGTGACGCGCGCTTGGGCCGGATCTGGCAGCTGGGCCAAATGGGGTGTCGCCGGCCTTTTTGAACTGTAGAGCAAATTATGATTTAGCTTATAAAGCAAACTTGTAAAAGCAATATAAAATTGTGAAACCAGTTTTGTTAGTCTCCTAAAATCATGCTCTACCTGTTAGGGTATTTTGTTCACATAGTTTGGTAATATTTTCTAGAGCTATATAATTATTTTAAAATGCTTAATATTGTAAAGGATGAACTTATAAGAATTTCCATGATACATTGGTAATAGTGTCGGGTCTAAAATTCGTACAGTAGGCTCTTCGCAATATTAGGTACTCGTGGTAGTTTTTGTAGCTCCAAAATAATTAGTTTGCTAAATAGATAATGATGGTCTATTGCGAAAATGATTAAATCGTTAGCATGGGATAAAGAAACACCGTTGGTTTATATAACTAAAAGAATTGTGAGAAATAGCGTCTTATCCGACAATGTGGATGTGTAGCCTAAGTACGGTCGTCATTAGAACTAGCTCGTTCACTTGAGAGACGTAAAGCGTATTTATGCGAGTCACGATTTCAGTCAATTAGTTATATCTTTGCATGGCATTACATTGCATATCATAATAGGGACGTCGGTGGATCACGGGGTTGTCGGGAGTTGCTGGAGGAATGGTGCTTTTGGAGATCATGTCGCCATGATGGAAAGCTAACTTCTGATTATATTTTACCCAGGCAAGCCCCGGTGCATAACCCCTATTATTCTGCAATTTATTTTATGCTTGTGCATTAAGTTTTAAGGAGTTGAATGAAACCTACTTGCATATATATCTTGATCCCATGAGTCTTACTAGTATGACAGGATCGTGTAGAATGCTATGCTACAGGACTCCGGTAGAAGTCGAGTGATTGCCTGTCACTCGCGAGAGATAGGAATTATAATATTGTTACTATTATCATGTTACTATCACATGGAATATAAATGTATATGGATAATTGGAGACCGGACGGAACGGGTTGGATGGACTTGGACCTGGTGGGGCAACAGAGCGGGGCTCTGGTTGCATGTGTTCCGTCTGTGTTAATTAAGGACCGTTCGTTGCATGGACCCTGGTCAAGTCACAGATTTATTGTCCTGAGCATATACTAGCGGATGGGGGCTAGGAAGACTTGTTTCTCTCTTGTCATGGGTTCCGGCTCTTTTCGGACCGGCTTTTCAGGGTGGTTATATATATTGGGTTGAGGAGGTCTAAGCACCATACTGAGGCCGGGCCTGCAGTGTTGGGGGCTTAGAGTCCGAGCTTGGACGGGGACCTGGACCCCTTGACAGGAGTGAAACGGGTTGGTCTTGCTTGTGCCCGGGGTACAAGCGAGGCATGTGTTTTCGGGGCACCCAGCTGGGCACATTGATTCGCGAATCGCCGTTTCTGCGTGACGGTACGGCTTGACTACGCTCTGGCATCGTAGTAAGAACTGGCAGTGGAAAGATGAAGAAATGGTTTCTGATTGCTCAACCCTACTTGATTATAGACTAGGTGCTTACATAGAAGATGGGATAAGAACAAAATACGGCTATTAAAAGTAACAAATTAAGGATACACCTTTAGCGCTGCTTCTTGCAAACAAGAAACTCACAAGCCAGAAAGCCTTGCATAATCCTTGGAGTCTTTTTCTTTCCTCCTGACGGGTAAGTCTTGCGGAGTACAATTGAGTACTCAGGGTTTGTTCTACCCTGTTGCAGGTGACAGGTGCTGATGAGCTGACACTTGTGTGTGGAAACCTCCTGGTGGGCTCAGCGAGGATTTCCTTTATGATGCGGAGTAGAGTTTATTTATTAAAACTTTCACTAAAAGTTTTACAAAGAAAGTACTATTAATCTGTTATCATTCCATGCATTTAAACATTCTTCATGTTAATGTTTAACTTGTCATTAGATGGTTTCATTTCCGCTGAACTCTGATAATGTTTTATATTATGCTGTTATAACTCCATAATGAATTACTCTGATGTTGTACTAAAAGTGATGTAAGAAATGGTAAGGATATTGTAAGCTTTACTCTCTCATTTGTGATCCTGATGTAAAAATGTGGATCTTCGAGTTCTCCCTTGCGGTGTGCTCGACGGAATCGCGTAGTTTAGTGTTCTCCCAGGGTACTTAGTGTCTAATGGAAGACGAGTACTCTTGGGAGGGCATTAGATTAGGCGATTCTGCCATAGGTGGTATCAGAGCATAAATGAGACAATAAAGCTTCAAAACCTTTTCTAAATTAAAAGTTGACAACAAATTCTTTTCAAAAAGTTAGGGCGTTTACTTGTGATGTTATAAAAGTAGCCCTATTACTATGGTTATGTATCCAGGATAGATGGCACTCTGCTGACTTAGTTAGGCCTAATCAAGTTTTCTGCAGGTACCCTACCCCCGTGTCTAGTTCGCTAGCACCGACTAGCTTCAGGGAGAGCACGATGTGCCAAAACTCTGCGAATGGTTGCCCTATATGTCGGTAACAGTGTGAGGACGGATAGGACGTGCATTCATGTATACCCTGTTGTGCAATAGTTGTTGAGGTCGACCAGTCTTTGTCAGTGTAGCCACGATGGTGCTGCAGTCTCGCGCCGCGCACGCTTGTGGTTCACGCCTGTCTAGCCCATATGTTGTCGTACCCCCCTTCTGCGCCCTTGTCGAACCTCTGCCTTACAATCGTACTAACTCTTTATGACCTTGGTCATCGCTCGTCGTGCGTGTGTGAAGATCTTGCTGTTCACTTTTGCTGGCCCCGTGCATAGCTCTAGAATGGACTGCGACAGGACCACTGGTCGTTCTGCCTTATTTGAGGGCAGGCTTAGTCACTGGGTATCACCATTCGGTGCGTCCCAGCTCACTTAGCCCTTCTCCCTTGAGCCGACTTCTCTTCAAGCCTTCCTTGTAACCACCACTCACCAAGGATGGCAGGAGTTTGGGTTAGCAGCTACTGCCTGAACACCGAGGGTTTTCCCAAAATCCTGTATGCCACCCTGCAAAAGCTCGGTGTTCGGGAGCGTCCTGAGTATGAGGGTCGTGAGTACATGAAGCAAGGCACGGAGCGATGTAAGGTCACCGTCTACATTGGCAAGAGTGAGGAGTTTCCCGATGTCACTGAAGCCTGGAATGTGACCGCAACCGGGTTTCGCTTCGGCGACACCTACCAGGTTGCGGCCCGCAAAGCCCTGCGGCATCTCTGCCAGATCTATGAAGGGCCCATTGCTCGTACTCCCATGCGGTTCTTTCCCCCTTGGGACAAGAATCGGCGGGTATGGAGGGCTCGCATGGAGGCTTTGCAAGGTCCAGATGTGCAAGAAGACAACCCGACCTTGGTGCACCTGACCTCGTACTTGCTGGCCCTGGATGAGCAGTACGACCGGCAGGCCTCGGAGCTAAGGGAGTGTCTCCGTCGAGCTGAGGAAGCCGAGATCTTTTCCAGGATGCTCGAAGTGCAGCTTGCTGAAGCCCATGCCCACCTAGCAGCCGCTGAGAGTCGAGAGGCTGCCATGGCGGAAGCCGTCAAGGTGGATCAAGACCGTCATGCACAGGAGCTAGAGGACGCCTATCTTGCCACAAGGGCCAAGCGGAGGACACTCGCCACGGAAAGGCAGGAACCCTTAATCTTGGAGGGAATCCCTGTCCATCCGCTGGAGAGAAGGAGGACTGATGTTGCTGTACCACCAGCACCCCCGCCTACGGAAGCCTCTGAGATAGAGCCTTTCCTTCCCCTCACCCAGCCACTACCAAGAGAAGAAGCGGATCCGCAGCCCAGTGCAGCAGAAGAGCCCCAAGAGCCCAGGAGTGGAGTCGTTCGGCCTGATGAAGTGGATTAGTAGTCCTAGGAGAGATGTAACCGTAGCCGGTAGTGTTTTTATCGTTGTCCTCCAGTGTTGTAATCTTCCGTTGTGTTCCGTTCATAGCTGTTTTGATCGTCAGGTCGTACAATGCAATCGATGTGTCGAGAGTGGGAGAGTGACTGCATGTATGTTGCACCCATGTTCGACCGTTGGAATGAGTATTTGCTTATCCGTTGGGTTGATTGCGTCGAGTTGCCTTTCAGCCGTGATAGGTGTGATTAGAGTTCTTGAGACGACAACAAGCAGGTTTTAAGAGGAACAATTATTCAGATTCAGCAGGTCAGCTGTGATTGGATGACGGAGGACACTGTATCAACCAATTGTGGATGTCCCAGTAGAACACTTGAATCCCCTTGATTTAAATCCGCCTTGGGATTTATGTTCCTTGTTCCTCATTTTAAAAAGGAACCTTTGTTGCCTGAATTCCTTTGCGATCCTTTTTCTAATTTTGTGGTCTATGACCCCACTGCTTTTACTGTGAGTAAGTTGGTAATAGTTGCCTGGTTAATAGCTTATGGTGCCGCGACGGAACCGAGGGCCACCTGTGGATCACGACCATAGGGTTGTGTCGCTCGGCGCGCGCTGGTATCGAGGTTGTTGACCAAGCACTATTGCTAAGTTACACCGCAGTACCACTCTTGCTATCGATTTTCTCCTTGGCAAAAAAAAATATCCTGGTGTTCTAACGGGAAATCCACAACGGGTTGATGGAGTAGTGCTCTCACAATTGCGACTGAGATGGCCGGGTTTTGGAAGAAGCTTGTATGTCCGATCTTAGTCTATACTCAAGGCTAGGGTGAGTTGGATCTCATGGATAAAGAAGAAAGAGAAGAGCGATAAGGAAAAGTTAGCCCTCTTGTAGTCTGGAGTTTTTGGAACACTGATGGGACGTTGCCACTGTGCTCAGTGACCGTGCTACACTTGGCGGGTCGCTGTCACTACACGCTCTACGGACACCGTCGGTGGTGGGACCCATGTGTGCCGCGCTCACGTGGTCGTGGCATGGCGCCGCACTCGCCTCGTCCCTTGCACTGTACGCCCCTCTTTCCCCGACACGCTTGTCGGCTCTCGACTCTCGCGCCTCGTCCCTGTACCGGGACCCCCCTATTACCCTCTCCTTTCTTTCTTCTTTTGGTGACACGACCGCCTGCACGCCTGCCTCGTTGAGCGGACCCCCCTCTCCTCTCTTTATTTTCCCCTCCGCCGCTCGCACAGGAAGCACACCATGTTTTCGACCTTATCTCCACAGCATGCACCGTCTGTGTAATCCCATTCCCGCCGCATCCGCCTCAGGTGTGTTGCTTTTCCCTCTCCGTTCGCCTCTATAAGACCCCTTGGTCTTTGCTCTTCTTCTTCATCCACCTTCCTCTCACATTCACAGCAGAGCTACGAACTTCGTTCGACGTTGTGAAGCTAGGTTCGTCTGTCTGAGGTGATGGTGTGATCGAAGAAGAAGAAAGGATCCGGTTCGTCGAAGAAGTTCAAGTTCCCTTTTGGGTAGTCAATCTTAGGGTTCACGATGTTTTACTTCTCAGTCGACTGTTTCTGGATTTGTTGGTGCTACGCCATGTTTTGGATACTCATTATCCTGTTGTTTCTCCATTGCCCTCGTCTATCTCGACTTTTGGATTAAGTCTCGGTTGTACCAAGTTGCTCTTAACCATGTATCCCTAAATCCCCGTGTGGTTTAGTATTCGAAATCATGTAATCTTTCGTGTAATCCCTGATCTACGGAATGAAATCGCGTTTCCCCTTTTTCTGGTTCTAGCTTCGAATCTCGGGGCGAGATTCTTTTTAAGGGGGGTTGATTGTAACACCCCTGGTGTTACGAGCTTAATTAGCACCGCGACTTAGACCTAAGTAAAAATTTCGAATAAAGTTTTCTCGGGTTTTGATATAAAACGTACTTGAGATGATAAGCGAATCCTGTGTGACGTAGTTTCGCGGACTCAAATAAACGTCCAGGTTAAATTTCAGTGCGTAGAAATATTTAGGAACGTCGAACGACAATTCTGACCAATCAATAGCAAACGGTCCGTACTATTAGATTAAGCATGAAAAGCAACATTTATAAATAAAATAAAATCCATTAATAAATAGAACGATATATATATATATATTGAATCAAATTTAAATTCGAGCTTTGTCGGAATTTTTCGGTGCCTGGACGTTGCGAATTATCTAAATTAGTAAACCGTTAGAGATATATGTATATACAGGTATATATACGTTACGATGGTAACTCTAAAATAAAGAATTAGAAGAAAGGGTAAGCATACTCAGCGATGCACTGTACTGGTTGACTGACTGTTCCTCGCTTTTTCTTTCCGTCGCTTCACCCTGCACCACGTTGTATGCCTCTGCTGGCGGTCGTGGTTGAGTTACGGCAAGCGAACTGCTCGACGGGACGTCACGTGTACGAATGAGTCGATGTAGCATGATGCACCTGCTTGCCTTGGAGTCCGCGGTGACCAACTTTTGGAGAGTGTTCTCGATGGTTGGCCGGGTCCATTGCACCTGAAGTTGCCTACTGCATTGGCCAAAAGGAAGCAGCATCATTATGGTGCAGTGGCAGTGCATTGGATGGGAGCGGAAAACCACCACCTCCATGTGTTACAAAATACGGACTGCAGTGCACATCGGAGGCCTGTATGGTACGTGTCGTGCCTGTCCTTTCTCACTGCATCTGCAGTGTACTCTTCTCTGCCTGCCTTGTCTTGTCATGCTCTGCAGACAGCTGCTCGCCTTGTTCCTTTGCTTTTTCTTGTCTTTACCGCAGCACCATCAGGACGAGCGCCCTCAGTGGCTAGCCACCGCGCGCGCAAGTTCTCGATGCTGCCCTTCTTTCAACTGCTGTGACCGCGCAGCTCCGCGCTCACAGGCGCAGCCGAGCCCCCCTTGGCCCCGCGCTGCCCCGCCATGGCCAAGCCCGCAACCGCCCGTGTCGGCCTTGACCGTGCCTTCCTCCAGCGCCGGGCTGCCGTGCCCCGTCCGTGCACCCGAGCCGCAGCACGCCATGGCCGCGACCCGCGCGCAGCTCTGCTCCCCGAATCTCTCGGTCGCGCTGTCCTCTCCGGCCGAGCACGCGCCGTCCCGGCCCGCGCCTTCTTCCTCGAGTGCGCGCGGCACCGCTGTGGATCACCGCGCCTGGAGGGCCATGCCGCCGGGTGCCGAGGCTGCTGTCGCTGCGTCCCTTGCCTCGCCGTCGTCTGCTCCCGCGCCATGGCAGCCGGTGCCGTGGAGCCGGCCGTCGCGACCGCTACAAGCGCCACCGAGTCCTTGGCCACGCTGCTGTCTTGCGCCTGCGCCCACCTTGGCTGCATTTTCCTCCACCGCAGCCGAGCGGAGGTGTCCCAGCTTCGCGCGACGAGCCGCCTCACCAGCATTCGAGCCACTGTGAGGTACCAGCGCCCCTCCCCTCCTTCTTCGCGCGCGCGCATGGACCACAGCGCTGCCCTCTCTGCTCCTCCTGCACCCCGCTGCTGGCCGAGCATGCGCGCCACGTCCTGCATCGCCGCAGCATGCCATGGCCGTGACCTCACTGCCCTTGCACGTGCAGCGCGCCCGTGCCACCGCGGCACCTGCTGCCCGCCGGGACCCACGCTGGAGCCGATCGTTCCGTCGCCGCCGGTCGTCGTTCTATTGCGAGCAGAGAAGGAGATAGCAAGGTAAGGAGGATATAAGTCCAAGACGAAATGTTATACGGGTCCCTTTTTGCGAAATACTTGACTTGTTGAATAGTGCACTAGATCGTAGTTAGATTAGCTAAAAACCGGAGGCTTTTCCTACAAAAAGCACACGCCCTAGGCTCACCCGAGCTGGCCCGGCACTACTACCGCCGGCTTGCGCTTGGACGCTTGGGCCGTCCGCGCCTGGTTGCCGATGCGCCTAGCCACGCATGGTGACGCGCGCTTGGGCCGGATCTGGCAGCTGGGCCAAATGGGGGTGTCGCCGGCCTTTTTGAACTGTAGAGCAAATTATGATTTAGCTTATAAAGCAAACTTGTAAAAGCAATATAAAATTGTGAAACCAGTTTTGTTAGTCTCCTAAAATCATGCTCTACCTGTTAGGGTATTTTGTTCACATAGTTTGGTAATATTTTCTAGAGCTATATAATTATTTTAAAATGCTTAATATTGTAAAGGATGAACTTATAAGAATTTCCATGATACATTGGTAATAGTGTCGGGTCTAAAATTCGTACAGTAGGCTCTTCGCAATATTAGGTACTCGTGGTAGTTTTTGTAGCTCCAAAATAATTAGTTTGCTAAATAGATAATGATGGTCTATTGCGAAAATGATTAAATCGTTAGCATGGGATAAAGAAACACCGTTGGTTTATATAACTAAAAGAATTGTGAGAAATAGCGTCTTATCCGACAATGTGGATGTGTAGCCTAAGTACGGTCGTCATTAGAACTAGCTCGTTCACTTGAGAGACGTAAAGCGTATTTATGCGAGTCACGATTTCAGTCAATTAGTTATATCTTTGCATGGCATTACATTGCATATCATAATAGGGACGTCGGTGGATCACGGGGTTGTCGGGAGTTGCTGGAGGAATGGTGCTTTTGGAGATCATGTCGCCATGATGGAAAGCTAACTTCTGATTATATTTTACCCAGGCAAGCCCCGGTGCATAACCCCTATTATTCTGCAATTTATTTTATGCTTGTGCATTAAGTTTTAAGGAGTTGAATGAAACCTACTTGCATATATATCTTGATCCCATGAGTCTTACTAGTATGACAGGATCGTGTAGAATGCTATGCTACAGGACTCCGGTAGAAGTCGAGTGATTGCCTGTCACTCGCGAGAGATAGGAATTATAATATTGTTACTATTATCATGTTACTATCACATGGAATATAAATGTATATGGATAATTGGAGACCGGACGGAACGGGTTGGATGGACTTGGACCTGGTGGGGCAACAGAGCGGGGCTCTGGTTGCATGTGTTCCGTCTGTGTTAATTAAGGACCGTTCGTTGCATGGACCCTGGTCAAGTCACAGATTTATTGTCCTGAGCATATACTAGCGGATGGGGGCTAGGAAGACTTGTTTCTCTCTTGTCATGGGTTCCGGCTCTTTTCGGACCGGCTTTTCAGGGTGGTTATATATATTGGGTTGAGGAGGTCTAAGCACCATACTGAGGCCGGGCCTGCAGTGTTGGGGGCTTAGAGTCCGAGCTTGGACGGGGACCTGGACCCCTTGACAGGAGTGAAACGGGTTGGTCTTGCTTGTGCCCGGGGTACAAGCGAGGCATGTGTTTTCGGGGCACCCAGCTGGGCACATTGATTCGCGAATCGCCGTTTCTGCGTGACGGTACGGCTTGACTACGCTCTGGCATCGTAGTAAGAACTGGCAGTGGAAAGATGAAGAAATGGTTTCTGATTGCTCAACCCTACTTGATTATAGACTAGGTGCTTACATAGAAGATGGGATAAGAACAAAATACGGCTATTAAAAGTAACAAATTAAGGATACACCTTTAGCGCTGCTTCTTGCAAACAAGAAACCCACAAGCCAGAAAGCCTTGCATAATCCTTGGAGTCTTTTTCTTTCCTCCTGACGGGTAAGTCTTGCGGAGTACAATTGAGTACTCAGGGTTTGTTCTACCCTGTTGCAGGTGACAGGTGCTGATGAGCTGACACTTGTGTGTGGAAACCTCCTGGTGGGCTCAGCGAGGATTTCCTTTATGATGCGGAGTAGAGTTTATTTATTAAAACTTTCACTAAAAGTTTTACAAAGAAAGTACTATTAATCTGTTATCATTCCATGCATTTAAACATTCTTCATGTTAATGTTTAACTTGTCATTAGATGGTTTCATTTCCGCTGAACTCTGATAATGTTTTATATTATGCTGTTATAACTCCATAATGAATTACTCTGATGTTGTACTAAAAGTGATGTAAGAAATGGTAAGGATATTGTAAGCTTTACTCTCTCATTTGTGATCCTGATGTAAAAATGTGGATCTTCGAGTTCTCCCTTGCGGTGTGCTCGACGGAATCGCGTAGTTTAGTGTTCTCCCAGGGTACTTAGTGTCTAATGGAAGACGAGTACTCTTGGGAGGGCATTAGATTAGGCGATTCTGCCATAACTCCTCCACCAAGACGCCCTCACGGTGGGGCAGTGCCACCTACAGACTTAGTTCCAGTGCCAACCCTAGGGGCAGGGCATGAGGTGCGACGGCCGAGGGCCCAGACGGGAGAGGGGCCCAAGCCCAGGTACATAAACCTCCATGCCCTATAGTCCATTAGGCATCATCGAACTAATGAGAAGAGAGGCAAAGAACTGGTCAGCCGGCCCAAGAAAATCGGTGGCCTTTCTGGCTTTGTTTCCTAGTTTTCACCACGGCCCACCTCGGGCAAAGAGGAGGCGAGGAGCCGTGCGTGCTGCAATGCCGATCGCAAATTGCGACTCTCGAGTTCGCGACGCGCTCACGTGCCGACGCCCGAGTCCCGACGCACACAGAGTCAAACGAGGCGACGAGCCGCACAGCCGAGTCCGAGAACGGCGCACAACGGCGGCGACCAGGACTAGGCAGGGTTCCACGACGACGACATCTTGGTTGTTGCCTTCTTGCGAATTGCGATAAGTTGTTGCAGTTCATATCCAGACCCTAGGTATTTTTTCCTTAGTTATTTTTAATCCAAATTAATTATTTGTATAATATTTTAGACTTATAGTACTTTGTACTCATATAGTCATGTTTTTCTTCTAATTTAGTCATATTAAATTAAAAATATATTATTAGAGTTGCTTTCTCTTTACAACTAAAAATTAGCGCAAAATTTTATACGTGATCTGGATGGGCCGTCGCGATGAGCTCGCCAGAGGGCCCTCAAAATCCTAGGACCGGCACTGCTTGGTTCGACCCTGCTTCCGTGAGCCTTTTGGCGAAGGGTCTCGTCGCACGCCTGCCAGTTTGACACCTCTTGCCAGAGTTCTGGATGCTATAGTCAGACGCACTCTTCTTCCCAGACTTAGCTACAGAGAGGGACTGACTCGGATGCAGCTATGGGTTGTTCACCACCTCCTCTCACAGACACAGTTTGACATTTGGGATCTCATACTTAGTGAGATGGAGGACACCATAGCTGAGGGCTTCAAGGGTAATCGTCAGCTGCCCTATGCACATTGGATCTGCTTCATTATTAGATCATCCATTCAGCTACCAGCAGAGATCCGAGCTGAGATATCAGACACTACTACTGCTTTCCCTGAGTATGATATCCGTCAGCTTTGGGCTTCAGTCACTAGAGATCAGGCCCCAGTGCCAGGACAGCATGAGCGACCTGAGGTTCCTGAGATAGCAGCTGAGCAGGACGCCACAGTTGATGAGCTTGCAGAGGCAGAGCTTGCCGATCTTGACGCTTAGCCTGTTGATCTTCCTGAGGATGTGACATCTGACAGCACGGATGAGGACTACCAGCCCATCCCAGGTACCGGTCTCCTCGGTCTCATGACCACGAGGCCGGTGGCTCTGGTTCAGCCTCCCGCACAGACCCAGCCATGGTGGCTATACTTGAGAGGTTGACCCAGGCACAGGAGCAGCAGCAGCAGATACAGCGACAGGCTCAGGACACAGCTGCAGCACTTGCACAGATACAGGCTCGTCAGGACGAGTTTCAGCGTCAGCAGCTTGAGATCCAGAGGCAGCAGGTTGAGATGCAGCGACAGCAGTACGAGATTCAGCGACAGAGTGCAGCTAGTCAGCAGCAGTACTTGGATCTCCTGCGCCACCTAGTCACTGTTGGGGTTCCTCCGCCTGCTTCTGTCCTGACTTCTGCTTTATAGTCCAGTGGTCCATCGAGTCAGGGACAGCCGAGCTTCTAGTTCACATCTCCACAGCAGCAGGTTCCCCAGTCGTTCCAGTCCCCGAGCTTCACGCCTATTCACACGGGGTTTACACCTTCAGACCAGCCTCGCCCTCACCTCCTGACAGGCACACCCTTCGGTGATTACAGTGCTACCTACAGCGAGTTGACTGGTCAGCCGACGCCCTTGCACACTACCTTTGCTACTACTTCAGGGTTGTCAGCTTCAGAGGCAGCTTTTCCTCCAGTGACAGGGACCGGTGCTACAGAGACTATTCCTTCGTCAGTTGCCTCGACAGATCCCCCTGCTATTGGCTCGCTACAGGCTTAGGTCACACAGATGGATCCTCTTGTTGCTACTACGTCAGTACCTGTTCCTGCCGCTCAGACCCCGACCGCTTCACAGCCACGTGTTTCTTCAGAGGGTCAGCCAGATAGCTCAGATTCCGAGGGAGATTCTCTACACTTCGTGATTACTCCGCGCACCTCGGCACCCGACACGACTCCGTCTGCCCCCCCATCAGATCCTTAGATTAGTTTTTTGGCGTTTGATGCCAAAGGGGGAGAGAGAGTAGTTTCAGGGGGAGTTTTGAGAGAGGTTTTTCATTTGAGAGAGGTTTTTCATTTTTCTTTGTGTGCTACATTCATGCATCATGTTTACTTTTTAGTCATTCCATTCGTGTGGCATGTCGTTGTGTGATAAACCTTGAGTCTTAATGTTTTATCCAGTCACAGTGCTAACGCTTGTCACCGTTTTTGATAATAGCTCTAAGGTTGTGCTTCCGTGCCTTACTCCGATTTCTTATGGGCTATATCTTTATGTGTACTAACGCTTTTTATCTTATCTTATGAGTACACTCTTTTAGCTTGGGGCACATAAGCAATTTCTAACCTCTTGTGCTTATTGCTTTTTGCTTATGTGAACCAAGCATGCTCGAAAACCTCAACTCAAATCTTTTATATCTTAGTGTTGTCATCAATCACCAAAAAGGGGGAGATTTAAAGCATCTAGGCCTCGAGGTTTGGTTTCGGCAATTGATGACAACGCTTTATTACCATGACTAACGTGTGTTTTGCAGAAACTTTGGTAAGTTAGGTCATGGAGTTTTTAACTGCTTTGGGCACCATGGTATTCATGCTCCTTGATGGAAATCGTTTCGGTTTTCAAAAGAGTGACGTCAAGATTAAGGACGGTTAGTTCCGAATATCGAGGTGTTGAGATACATTTGGAATAGTCGTTAGGATCTTCGTTTTTTTCTTTTGGCCGTACTATAAAGGGGGGCATGAGCGGGTAGCTTGACCTAGGCGAGTTCTATGTTTAGGAGTGGTGCACACTTGTTAAACTTGGCGCTAGGCAGCTCTAGAATAGCTCAAAGTTCAGTTGGAAGCAACTTGGTTCAAGTTGCGACGCGTTTTGGAAAGTTTCGGGTCATTTTCCCATGACCGGACGCAGTCCTCGGCATGACCGGACGCGTCCGGTCAGTTCAGTTCCGCGGCTAGGTTTCGGCTCTGATGACCGGACGCGGTCCTCGCGAGGACCGGACGCGGTGGTCAGTAGTCGACACGTGTCACTTGAGGGAAACACCCGATCGAACGCGACCTGGGTGTGATCGGCGCGTCCGGTCATAGTCCAGTAAGGTCCAGAGATGACCGGACGCGTCCGGTCATCAACGATCGGACGCGGTCGGCGCGTCCGGTGCGAGTACAGTTTGCTCCCTGCACGATCGGACGCGTCCGGTCACCCCTGACCGGCGCGTCCGGTCATTCAGTTAAATTTCGGTTTTCGACCGTTACGAGCGACCGGCGCGTCCGGTCAGTTCGACCGACGCGTCCGGTCAGCCCGTGTTTTGCTGAGTCAGCGGGTAACGGTTCGATTTGTCTGTGGGGTGTATAAATACATCTCCACCACCTCTTTTAGAGGCCTCTTGCTCATTTGATCAGCTGAAAAACACCTTTGGAGTGCAAGGGAGTGCAAGAGCACTAGTGAGGATAGAGATTTGAGAATCAAAGCTTGAGAGTTCCTCACTAGCGATTAAAGAGTAGCAAGTGTGCATCCACCTTCTCATTTGGGCTCGTAGTGGTCAAGTGAGAGTTCTAGCTTGTTACTCTTGGTGATCGCCATCACCTAGACGGCTTGGTGGTGATTGGGAGTTCGATGATCATCCGGCGGAGCTTGTGGATGACCCAACTCATCTTGTGAGCGGTTTTGGGTGATTCACCGCGACGGAGTGTCGAAGAATCAACCCGTAGAGAGCACTTGATCCTTGCGCGGATCAAGGGGGAGCTACACCCTTGCGCGGGTGCTCCAACGAGGACTGGTGGGGAGTGGCGACTCTCTGATACCTAGGAAAAACATCGCCGTGTTCCTTGCCCTTTTACATTCAAGCATTTACATTCTCGTATTTACATTCATTGCTTGATTTACATTCCTAGAATTGCCATGCTAGACTAGGATTGGAAACTAGGGTGCAAAACTTTTATCGGTAGACTCTTTAGGAACACAAGTAGACACTAGGGGTGAATTCCGGCTTGTAGGATTTAATTCTTGCAATTAATTTTTAGAAAAGCTCAATTCACCTCCCTCTTGGGCATCTTGATCCTTTCAAATATTTATTCGTATACAGCTGATATCTGAATTTACGATCACGTTTGGTAGGGTTTCTTTCAGGCTTTGGCTCCGGCTCCTCCGAAGAAGCCTTAACATACATTTTATTTGAAGTTCTACTTGATGTTTTATAAGGGGAAGTCTCTTTTTTGGTGAAAAAAGATGAGTCGGTTCCTCAAAAAACGGCTTTGCTCTTCTCGCTTGTCTAAGAGCAAGGCTAATAATACAGCTGGATGTTAGTTGTATGAATCTTTACAGTCTATCTCTTAGCCCATCCATATAGTAGTTACAGTCTTCGCTATTAATACAAGATCTACTTGTATGTCTCATAGAGTTTCTAGGTTCTTGTGTCCAAACCGGCTGTAAGCTTACAGCCTGTTTCTCCTCTCTCTCCTTTCCTCTCTCCTCCACCTCAGCATTTAGTCTGCTTGCAATCCTTTATTATACTTGCCCTAAGATTGGCTCCCACAAAAGACCCCATGCCAAATACCCTCTAATAAATAAATAAAAATACTACAGCTCTCCGTCTATCTCTGTCTGATGTTTACAATACAACTTAGGGCTTGTTTAGTTTGGGTGAAAAGTTGAAAACTTTTCAAGATTCCCAATCACATCAAATCTTTGCACGTATGTATAGAGCATTAAATGTAGGTAAAAAAAACTAATTGCACAGTTTATTTGTAATTTGGGAGACGAATCTTTTGAGCCTACTTAAACCATAATGGAACAATAATTACTAAATACAAACGAAAGTGTTACAGAACTTTTCAGGTAATTTTTTTATCATCTAAACAAGACCTTAGCAACTTGCAAGCACAAAAAGCAGTTGGAAATGGACTGACGGTAGGAAGCTTCCTAGTAAACTTTTATACTACTACTAGGTCTTGACCGAGGAAGGATACGCGGAGAGAAAGCATCAAGCAGTCAGGATGAGGAAGCAAGCAGAGAGGGCCGAGATCCCACCCAACAAGAGAACTCGTTTCGCTGCGTTGCGCGGCCTGCCTGCCTATATACGCCGCCCCCGCCCTCGCCTCCGGTGGTTGGTTGGTTCCTCCACACACCTACTGTACGACCTACCATAGCCTACCTTCCCGCTCTCCCCGCCCGCCCCAGATCTCCGCTCCGCCCAAACCAACCCAAGCATCGGATCCGCCCCGCGCTTTGCCGCCGGCAACTGCAGAAGCAACCAGCCATGGCGGCGGCCTTCGATGCCTACACCGACAAGAACGCCGTCTTCCGCCGCCTCAAGGCCAAGCCCGAGAACAAGGTGCGTGCGTATCCCCTACCCTGGATCTAGGGCCTCCTGCTCCGACGGGCGCTCAGGTCGCATCTCACCGTGCCACCCCCTCGTACGAACAGATGTGCTTCGACTGCAGCGCCAAGAACCCCACCTGGGCCTCCGTCACCTACGGCATCTTCCTCTGCCTCGACTGCTCCGCCGTCCACCGCAGCCTCGGGGTCCACATCACCTTCGTCAGGTACGTACCGCTACTCCACTCCTTCCCCCCACTTGCACAATCACTCAGATCTCGTTGCTTCCGCTCTAGATCTCGCCCCAGCGCAGCGCTACGAGTGGATTACCGCAGGACTAGCTGAATCACTGCTAGTATCACATTGTTTCATCAACAACCACCAACGTAGTTTAGCCTGTGCCTGGATCTGAGCCCTCCCTACCTATAACATTTGGGAATGCATATCATCCCTGCTCCTCATGAAATGCCTGGTTAGTTTAGAGCTCCTGCACCACGCCCGCCGCCTGCCCTTGCAACTCAACCTCTCTGCCCTGTACTACGTACGAAACTAATAATAGTAGTGCCACATATACCACGTGCTATTTTCATACCCCCTTGGAACCGGGCCTCCCACATCTAACCTTGGACTCTAGGAGCAAAACTAAAAGTGCCACATGAATGCTATTTCCGCACCAATGTGCTAGGCACGCACATTACATGATAACCCCCATGGCCCCACTAGATGATGATAACAGATGCTGCTCATGCATTTCTCTCTCTTCGCTCTCGCTCTCCCTCTCTCTAAATTTATGTGCCCTGACTGCCAACTAGTGGTCTACCATTCCCTCTCTCTTTTTTTTTGCTGCATTTATTTTTTCCACCCTCTTCTTACTAGCACAAAATTTCTCTACTCCCTCATACGGACTGAGATAGAGAGCAGCACTGTCTCAACCAGTGATGCCGTGTCAATTTCATATATAAAACCATATGTGTCTTCTGCAGGTCAACGAACCTTGACTCATGGACTCCAGACCAGCTGAAGATGATGGCTTTTGGAGGCAACAACCGGGCACATGCTTTCTTCAAGCAGCATGGATGGACCGATGGTGGCAAGGTTGAGGCAAAGTACACATCACGAGCTGCTGAACTGTACAGGCAGATGCTTAACAAGGAGGTCGCTAAGAGTGCCACGACCGATAATGCCCTGCCATCCTCACCTGTCGCATCTGAGGCTTCCAAGCCATCCGATGACTTCCCTGAATTCAAGCTCCCAGATGCGCCAGCACCACCGGCAGAGAATCTGAATGGGAAGCATGAGCCCAAGTCCCCCAAAGCCGCTCCCCGTTCACCAAAAGCCCCTACTCATCCCACCTTTGCCACTTCTGTAAAGAAGCCCATTGGCGCAAAGAAGGTTGGAGCCAAGACTGGAGGGCTTGGTGTTCGAAAGCTTACTACAAAGGTAATGCTCGCAGGTCAAAGGAGCTAATTTGTGCTTCCCAGGTTGTCACAGAATTACATGATTTTCAATTTGAACTAACCCCTGCCTTCTTTTTTTTTTTCAATTTGTACTGCAGCCAAATGAAAGCCTGTATGAGCAGAAACCAGAAGAACCAAAACCTGCTGTACCTGCCTTGGCTGCTTCAACTACAACAAAAGGTGGCCCATCCTTGCATTCACGTTTTGAATACGTGGAGAACGAGCCATCAGCTGATTCGAGAACTGGCGGATCTGGATCTCGTGTGACTGGCCATGTAGCCCCACCAAAATCATCAGACTTCTTTCAGGAGTATGGGATGGGTAATGGGTTCCAAAAGAAATCTAGCAATGCCTCAAAAACTCAGGTAAAAACTGTGGTGATGGTGACATGATGATCCAGTATGCTTAGTTTATATGCAAGTTTCCCCAGTTAAATCAAACTATTGTGGTCTCTAGTATTTTCTAACATTAGAACCTTAGCTGTGCAAACGTTTGTGAGTTGTGACCATTTTTTCTGTGATTATATTGATTTCCCGCAAATTATTTTTGTTGACATATACTACTGTGATTAATAGTGGAGCTTGTTCGAGGTGAAGTTATGATTTTCTATTTGCTCCCTGATATTGCAAAACACTGGATACACTGTACATGCTTGTGATGCTATGGCCCGAGAAATATCTTTAAGTTGCTCTCATGTCATGTCTAGTTGTTTCTTTTTATCATGCAACGAGCAGTCCGCTGTGGTTATGGTTAATGTTTTTTGTAAATTGACATCATTTTTTGTACTCTAGAAAGGTAAATATTGCACAATTATGCTGAAATATTTTTCACCGGACAGATTTCCAGTTACTTTGTTATGAGTTCTGACTCTAGATGCTTTTCTTTACAGATTGAGGAAACTGACGAAGCGAGGAAAAAATTCTCTAATGCTAAGGCGATTTCGTCGTCTCAGTTTTTTGGTACTCAAAACAGAGAAGAGAAAGAGGCTCAGCTATCCCTTCAGAAATTTGTGGTGGGTTTACTCTTGCATCACAATGATTTTTAGTCTCAGTTCAAGCTGAATTACTTGGAAATCTATTGTTTAAATTTTGCAAAAAAAAAGTAGTCTAGGGGCATGCAGTACTTGAATAATCCATTTTCAGAAGTTACCTTTCTTAAATTTCATCTGTTTTGAACAGGGTTCTTCATCTATTTCAAGCGCTGATCTTTTTGGTCGTAATAATGTGGACAATTCTAACCTGGACCTAAGTGCTGCTGATCTCATCAACAGAATATCATTCCAGGTAGCCTTTTGTAAATTGTTGGCACAATCTGTTGTTTGTTGGATGTTTAGCTTGTAGCACCTTAGTTTGCATACGTTTTTAAGCCACAACTGAAGTTGACAATTCATGTATTAGTTAGTGGAATTGGGCTAAGGAAACCAATATCTTGCAGATACGTCATGTCATGTGAAAGTTAACAGTCTCATTTGCTTTCATGGTTTTTGTAGGCTTCACAGGATCTGTCTTCACTCAAGGACATAGCTGGGGAGACTGGAAAGAAGCTGACATCTTTGGCCTCCAATTTCATCAGTGACCTGGACAGAATCCTTTGAGCAGGCGCGGCCAGCAGCATTTTTCCTGCCTCCATCAACGACAGTTCAAATCAATTCTTGCACAGCTACAGCTAGAGGATAGTAGAGGATTCTTATTATGCGTTTGTATTTTGACATTGTTGTGACACTCTGTCCACATGAAGATATTTTTATTTGTTAATACTTCACAACGGTGAAGCATACAATTATATACATTCAGGTTGCTTGTATCTTGGAAGAAAAATTCATAGTGTCCTGTGCGTGGTAAATGGAACCGAAGCGAATGTGTTAACTGTGATGATGATGAAGATGCTCTTGACTCTTGTCATGGTTGATATAGAAATTGTCACGATCTGTGTCTGACGTATGAGTTATGACCATGATAAATTGATAATGGAATTCTGTTATGTGGTCGTTTTCGTGCCGGCTCAAAGATTCAGCCAGCAGCATGAGAAAGCTGACCAATTGTTGCGGCTGTCTTTGGAATTGCTTGTTTTCTCCTGAGGCAGTGGGATCATTGAAGATTCCGGCCAAATTTCTGGCCAAGTTGCAAGAAGTAGGGATGAAAATGATCCGAAACGATCGATAGGAGGCCAAATCACTTTTATTTTCACTTTTTTTTTTCTTGAAAACGAAATCGATACGATATTGTTGGAAACGAATACGGCGTTGATATTTTGATAATTTCGACAACGATAATAGTCAATCGGAAAATACATCGATAACGATCGGAATCCAAAGAATGATATCCTCAAAAACGATAAACACGCCAAACCGTAGAACGTGAGAAGATCCATATAACTCATATATCTCACATGACAATAATAAATAAAACCATAATTGACAAGATCATAAGCTAAAACCACACGGTTCACATCATCTTAGGTCTCAAACAATGGCAAACACGCAACAGTACGACAATTTTTTGACAAATGCACAAATAAACGATCATGCTCTAATAAGTTGACTCGACATAGCATAGTGATCAAAACATGAATTATTAGAGTTAGAGGTGCAGCAAGTGATTGGATGATAGGTTGATTGCCTTCTTGTTATACAGATAAAATACTTCCATATAGATAGTTTCTTTCAAAAAAAAAATATTTGCTTTATGTGCTTGCGTGTGCGGATGAGTTCCTTTCCAAAAAAAAAATTGTCTTATGTACTTGCGTGTGCAGATTGTAATGCATTGTATAGTCTATTAATAAATTATGATTCATTAATTAAAGGTCATTAAATCGGTAGTTACCTACGGTAAATTACCGGTTAAATACGGGAATCTTCGAAAACGATCGGAAGAGGGCAAAAATCATTTTCGCTTTCATTTTCAATTATTTTTATCGTTATCGTTTTTGTTTTTTCTATTACCGCTACCGTTTTTGTTTAGGCCTAAAATTCGAAAAAAACTCGATATCATTTTCGTTTTCATCCCTAGCGAGAAGCATGACGTATAACCGAAAAGAAACTCCGGCCGCTGCCACGCCAGACTCGTCGGTATTGAACATTAGTGCCGTTTACTCTGTTGCTTGCTTTCGTTGGCAATTTCGTATCAGGAAGTATGAATTCGTATTGAAAATTTCATGTTGGTTATTAGTAAATTGGGAGGCTGACATTTGGCGTCTAGGTTGTCGGCCATTGGGCAATGGAAGGGTCCATAGCAACACATTCCATCTAGCCTTTCTTTTGAGCAAGGATCTTGCACAAGGCAAATTCTCCTTTTGTTCCTGGCCTGTTAGTCTAATAATACATAAATATAGGAGTAGAAAAGAAAGTCATTCCCCCTTTTATTTCTGTTGTTAGTTTATTAAAAAGAGTGATGGAAGCATAGGCCTTGAGCCGTCCTAATTTAATTTCTAAGCTCTCGAGTTTATTGAGTATCTATTTTCCTCGCCAACTAGTGGTCTACCATTCCCTCTCTTTTTTTTTTTTGCTGCATTTATTTTTTCCACCCTCTTCTTACTAGCACAAAATTTCTCTACTCCCTCACACGGGCTGAGATAGAGAGCAGCACTGTCTCAACCAGTGATGCCGTGTCAATTTCATATATAAAACCATATGTGTCTTCCGCAGGTCAACGAACCTTGACTCATGGACTCCAGACCAGCTGAAGATGATGGCTTTTGGAGGCAACAACCGGGCACATGCTTTCTTCAAGCAGCATGGATGGACCGATGGTGGCAAGGTTGAGGCAAAGTACACATCACGAGCTGCTGAACTGTACAGGCAGATGCTTAACAAGGAGGTCGCTAAGAGTGCCACGACCGATAATGCCCTGCCATCCTCACCTGTCGCATCTGAGGCTTCCAAGCCATCCGATGACTTCCCTGAATTCAAGCTCCCAGATGCGCCAGCACCACCGGCAGAGAATCTGAATGGGAAGCATGAGCCCAAGTCCCCCAAAGCCGCTCCCCGTTCACCAAAAGCCCCTACTCATCCCACCTTTGCCACTTCTGTAAAGAAGCCCATTGGCGCAAAGAAGGTTGGAGCCAAGACTGGAGGGCTTGGTGTTCGAAAGCTTACTTCAAAGGTAATGCTTGCAGGTCAAAGGAGCTAATTTGTGCTTCCCAGGTTGTCACAGAATTACATGATTTTCAATTTGAACTAACCCCTGCCTTCTTTTTTTTCAATTTGTACTGCAGCCAAATGAAAGCCTGTATGAGCAGAAACCAGAAGAGCCAAAACCTGCTGTACCTGCCTTGGCTGCTTCAACTACAACAAAAGGTGGCCCATCCTTGCATTCACGTTTTGAATACGTGGAGAACGAGCCATCAGCTGATTCGAGAACTGGCGGATCTGGATCTCGTGTGACTGGCCATGTAGCCCCACCAAAATCATCAGACTTCTTTCAAGAGTATGGGATGGGTAATGGGTTCCAAAAGAAATCTAGCAATGCCTCAAAACTCAGGTAAAAACTGTGGTGATGGTGACATGATGATCCAGTATGCTCAGTTTATATGCAAGTTTCCCCAGTTAAATCAAACTATTGTGGCCTCTAGTATTTTCTATCTTTGTGAGTTGTGACCATTTTTTCTGTGATTATATTGATTTCCTGCAAATTATTTTTGTTGACATATACTACTGTGATTAATAGTGGAGCTTGTTCAAGGTGAAGTTACGATTTTCTATTTGCTCCCTGATATTGCAAAACACTGTACATGTTTGTGATGCTATGGCCCGAGAAATATCTTTAAGTTGCTCTCATGTCATGTCTAGTTTTTTTTATCATGCAACGAGCAGTCCGCTGTGGTTATGGTTAGTTTTTTTTGTAAATTGACATCATTTTTTGTACTCTAGAAAGGTAAATATTGCACAATTATGCTGAAATATTTTTCACCGGACAGATTTCCAGTTACTTTGTTATGAGTTCTGACTCTAGATGCTTTTCTTTACAGATTGAGGAAACTGACGAAGCGAGGAAAAAATTCTCTAATGCTAAGGCGATTTCGTCATCTCAGTTTTTTGGTACTCAAAACAGAGAAGAGAAAGAGGCTCAGCTATCCCTTCAGAAATTTGCGGTGGGTTTACTCTTGCATCACAATGATTTTTAGACTCAGTTCAAACTGAATTACTTGGAAATCTATTGTTTAAATTTTGCAAAAAAAAAAAAGTAGTCTAGGGGCATGCAGTACTTGAATAATCCATTTTCAGAAGTTACCTTTCTTAAATTTCATCTGTTTTGAACAGGGTTCTTCATCTATTTCAAGCACTGATCTTTTTGGTCGTAATAATGTGGACAATTCTAACCTGGACCTAAGTGCTGCTGATCTCATCAACAGAATATCATTCCAGGTAGCCTTTTGTAAATTGTTGGCACAATCTGTTGTTTGTTGGATGTTTAGCTTGTAGCACCGTAGTTTGCATACGTTTTGAAGCCACAACTGAAGTTGACAATTCATGTATTAGTTAGTGGAATTGGGCTAAGGAAACCAATATCTTGCAGATACGTCATGACTTGTGAAAGTTAACAGTCTCATTTGCTTTCATGGTTTTTGTAGGCTTCACAGGATCTGTCTTCACTCAAGGACATAGCTGGGGAGACTGGAAAGAAGCTGACATCTTTGGCCTCCAATTTCATCAGTGACCTGGACAGAATCCTTTGAGCAGGTGCGGCCAGCAGCATTTTTCCTGCCTTCTTGCACAGCTACAGCTAGAGGATAGTAGAGGATTCTTATTATGCGTTTGTATTTTGACATTGTTGTGACACTCCGTCCACATGAAGATATTTTTATTTGTTAATACTTCACAACGGTGAAGCATACAATTATATACATTCAGGTTGCTTGTATCTTGGAAGAAAAATTCGTGGTGTCCTGTGCGTGGTAAATGGAACCGAAGCGAATGTGTTAACTGTGACGATGATGAAGATGATCTTGACTCTTGTCATGGTTGATACTAGAAATTGTCACGATCTGTCTGACGTATTGATAATGGAATTCTGTTTTGTGGTCGTTTTCGTGCCGGCTCAGAGATTCAGCCAGCAGCATGAGAAAGCTGACCAAATGTTGCGGCTGTCTTTGGAATTGCTTGTTTTCTCCTGAGGCAGTGGGATCATTGAAGATTCCGGCCAAATTTCTGGCCAAGTTGCAAGAAGCATGATGTATGACCGAAAAGAAACTCCGGCCGCTGCCACGCCAGATTCGTCGGTATTTAACATTAGTGCCGTTTACTCTGTTGCTTGCTTTCGTTGGCAATTTCGTATCAGGAAGTATGAATTCGTATTGAAAATTTCATGTTGGTTATTAGTAAATTGGGAGGCTGACATTTGGCGTCTAGGTTGTTGGCCATTGGGCAATGGAAGGGTCCATAGCAATAGCAACACATTCCATCTAGCCTTTCTTTTGTGCAAGGATCTTGCACAAGGCAAATTCTCCTTTTGTTCCTGGCCTGTTAGTCTAATATAATACATAAATATAGGAGTAGAAAAGAAAGCCATTCCCCCTTTTATTTCTATTGTTAGTTTATTAAAAAGAGTGATGGAAGCATAGGCCTTGAGTCGTCCTAATTTAATTTCTAAGCTCTCGAGTTTATTGAGTATCTATTTTAGGTCGTTGTGTGAGCACATGTCAATGTTCGTTGGGTGCTTATGTTTGTGTGTGTGTGAAACATAATACAAACGTGGACCCTCATGTACATACACGCACACCCACTTTTAGTAAAGCATGCACACATATATTCTATATATACGAGCATTTTTATTGCAATCACAAGACTAGATCTGCTCTGATAAATGATTTCCTGGGTATTTATATATGTATATCCCTATATTTGTAATGATAAAATATTTTTACAATATGTAATATCTTTTCATCTGACTAATCGGTAGTGTTGTATCGATACGCCAATAATGGACTTATGTTTTCTTGTGTGGGCCACTGGAATCGATTTGATGATAGCATTATTGAGCAACAAGAAATAAAAGAAGTAGTTTGGTCGTCCGTTTCTTTGCCCGGCGTGAGACGGCAGGCAATCAGGCATTGCCACGCTAGATTCACCATGTATGTACACTTGCTGCTTTGCTGGTGGTGAGAGAGAGAGAGTTTATGATCGATTTTCTCAGTCTGTGGATGTGAGACATTTGGGCCGTGAAATCTGTTGCATTGAAAAGCAACGATCGGAGAAGTCGAAGAAGATAGCATATCAATCATCGAAGTAGCAAGCCTCGGCGAGGAAAGTGGTTAGGTCGGCCGTCGTGCGTGTGGTGATACGATACGCGATGGACGGGCGGGCGGGCGGTAGGTAAGCTGGTACAATAAGACACATGCAACACAGCTAAAGATCATCACATACAGTCACACTAGGTGGAGGCGAGGCGAGCTTGCAATGCATACATCTTATCAAGAAGCAACCAACAATTAAGGGAGGGAGATGATGGTGATAATACACAGACCACATGAATTTTCGTTCCGTACAGATCAAATCAGACCACGGCGGCATCTCACACTCATCCTGTTCGCTTGAGCTACTTTTTAGTTATGGTACAGTATTTTTCTCTCGTAACATTTCAGCATATATCAAATTTTAGCATAAGGGATCAGTATAATCCAAATTTCAGCATAAGCACAATATTGGTTGGCCATGTCATCTGCTACAGGCAGGCTATCGCACGCACACGCACGATGGTCTTGTGTAAACTCCTCGTGTTGATCAGACATCGATATGAAGCAGCTAGGATGATTGGGAGGAGACGAAGACCCGGATCTGGTCCAGGAACGTCTGCCCCTGCGGCCGGTCCTTGCGCCGGACATACCCGGCCGCCACGCCGTGGGTGTACTCGGGGACGGCCTCCTCCCCGCTGCGCCGCCACAGGTCGCCGGCGTAGCTCCGGTGCGCGAAGTAGGCGATCGCCTCCACCACCCTGCTTCTCCCCTCGACCTCGACTTCCACGGGCAGCCGCTCGTAGTGCCCCGTGGCCACGCCTTCCAGGTCGTCCAGCCGCGCCAGGCCGCGGGCCGTCACCGCGTACGCCTCCCCGCGCACGCGGTGCGCCGCGGCCGCCGGGAGGTTCAGCAGGAACGGCACCCGGTAGGGCCCGCACACCAGCGGCAGCCGCGCCGACGTCACCGCGGGGCCCACCAGCGTGGCGTCCCCGCTCGCGGAGAGCTCCTCCAGGAGGCGGTGGTTGGAGAACCCGCGCTTCAGCGTCCCGTACGTGAACACCAGCGTCGCCGGAGGGTGAGGGTGGGGATGGGGCTCCGGCAGGGGAGCGGGGTCGTCGCCGGCCGCGCCCATAGCCGTGCGGTGGTTGGTGGTGTTGTGCTGCCTGTGTCTGCGTCGTGTGCCGCCAATCCAACCGGCCCATTTATAGCAGACGGGGCTCGGTGGGCCCACGCAACGGATGGCCTCGCGTCGCCTGCCATCGGCGACCGTCCTTTTCTCTCTCGTGCCTTTTTCCTTTGATTTGATTTGATTTGATTTGATTTGATGATGACAAAATGAAATGATAAAACTCAGCCGTAGCTCAATGGATCGAAACCAACAAAATCCAAAGGCAGGCAGGCAGGCAGGCAGGCAGGCGTTGATCTTACAATTGTGTTTCATCGATCTAGTCTAGCTTACAAAGTTACAATATATATATACATCAATCATCTCTTCCCAAGGTGGGCGATTGACGACGAGAGTGCGCCTTCCTACTACTAATAACAAATAGGGAACAAATGGTAAGACTGTGGGAGCCTGGTCTTGGGTCTCAGTCCTCTTCCTTCTGCGGGTTCTCAAGAATCCTTGAAACGAGCCGTGGCTTCCTCCCTCTCATCAAGCTTGCCGAGATGGTTGTATGCCATTGCCTTCAGATAGTACGCCTCATCTTGTGAGTCAGACAAGGGGTAAAAGGGCACAAGCTGGATTCATCACCTCACCTCTAATGCTTGCAGCTCTTCAGTGGCTTGGTTCAGAGGATCCAGAACAGCTTCAGGATCTTCGACAACTGCAACAATGCGACAGTAAAGGGAAACAAGTAACAAAAGAAAACAACCACGTCCATTGTTTCGGGAAGCATTTAGCATCGTATCGAGCAGATCAATGTGAGGTTGTCCACATAATGGAACACCAAGTATTGCAAAGTACCTGAGAATTTTGGATCGGCTAAATGGCACTTTGCTAAAACAATGTGAGCTCGAGCGCGTAGCTCAAGTCCACCATGACCAAGAATCATGGGAAGGCTCTGGTAGACAATACTCAGTGCCTTCTTTGCATGGCTTCATCCAAGAGCCAGCCACAACTCAGCAAGAGTAAGTGTAGCTGAGGCTTCAAGCAGATCCAAGTTGAATGATTTGCAAAATGATTGGCTGGCTAACGCATAAGGAAGCCCAAGGACCGCATTGTCAGATTTCTGGGAGAGTTAGAATAATAATAATAATAATAATAATAATAATAATAATAATAATAATAATAATAATAATAATAATAATAATAATAATAATAATAATAATAATAATAATATAATAATAATAATAATAATAATAATAATAATGGAGTGTTAGCTTGCTCTGTGCAGAATTGCAGTATTTTACCAGGTTCTAGTTAAAAAAATGATGACTTACTTTATGTATTTCAGCAAGTAATAAAAGAATACTTGCATTCTCAACCTGCATGTTGTACTTGTAGCACGTAGAGAAAAGAGAACTGGCCACAGCTGCAGCCTGTGTGAAAAAGTCAAGTGTCAGATATTATTCTGTCAGTTCATGTACTGGCATGATGAAGAGTGTACTCAGAATCAGGAAGGGCCCTGACCCCAAAACCTAAGGGAAGAGGGAGATATCTTCCATGCAATTTGCATATGTAAAAGGAAAATGCATTATTTCAATTTTTTTCTTAATGAATGGAAAACTAATAAGATGAAATGCATACTTCTTGTGTAAATATAAGCAAGGAAGTGCACAACCTGGCTAAACTGTTTTGCAGCAAGGAGCGTGCGGGCACGTCGTAGACTAAATTCTGTCTTTAGCTCAATGTCTACTCCAGAAACAGAAGGTGACAACACCCCAAACTCATCACAGATTTGTTTGCACGACTTTTAGATGCCCTCTAAGTAGATCAATTTTACACAAATAATAACACATTAGATTATGGAAGCAAAATGCAACTACAAAATGAAGTGTAGAAACAGTTTTGTACCGATGAAGTGCACGCTCATGTAGAATCTGCATTCCTAGAAGCTGGATGTGCAAACTTGTTGAGGATGGGAACTTCTTTTCAGCAAGCTTTAGAGCACATAATGCAGCTGCAGATCAATCACATAACGGAAGGCCATAAGAAAAGGTCGATAAATACATGGCTCTTGGGACACTACACAGCCTATGGGCTATGGCACATTTGTGGTTGAATTATAGGAACTAACCTGAATATCCTTTGAACACCGCCAGTTGTTGAATTAGCTTAACATATGCTAGTGATAACTCTGACGAACTGTAACAGAAAATACAATAGCATCACAAATCCAGGTTCACAAAGCATCAGAGTTTTCATTTAAAAAGTTTAAAACTGTGTGAAATAGTTAAAGAATAGTTGCAACATAATTTATATAAAAAATAGAAAAGTTATTGAAAAGACACTAAATTTAGGCATTTAGCACATTCCCACCTTGCAGCATCCGCAAAGCAGGTTGCATAAACCAGAGCATTCATCCGTACCATTGGAGCACTGTGAAGAGGGTTGACAAAATATGGAAATATTAATTTTCTTGAAATGGTACCGGTAGAGTTAAACTCCACTTTAAGATATGATTCAATAGGGACATAAAACAACCATAAAAAGACAGCTAAAAGAATTGCTGACAATTCAGAACACCAGGATCATAAAAGGTCTTATTTTTATAGAACAAAAACAGTGATGTACAGACCCTGTTGTTACTAATATAAATAGACTTAACACTGATAATTCCTGGTACCAGATAAAATATGAATCAACAGTGCCCACAATGAGTCAAGCGCTTTTAAATTGTTCATCAAGTATCTGCTCTTTCTTAGTTGCAAGACACTTGTTTGCTGCTTATCTAACCCACCCTTTTTCCATAATACAACACTGTACAAGTGGGAGAATTCGGTATGATAAACCACTATGAAAACTGAACCCTGACATTAACAGAAAATAGATACGTACCTCCCATAGTGCTCCCAAGCGGTGGCTCTCAGCAAATATGCTGAGCCAGCTAATTGCAACATTGGTGCAGGCACTGGACTTGGTTGTGCATGATAATGGAAATTGTGGAAGTCATTAATATGTAATTTCTTGGTGTTCTTAGAACTTCTACTCCATGAATCAGAAGCAGTGGATAGATTCCTAAGCCACGAAGTGCTAAAACTACCATTATCATTTGAAGTAGATAGAACATCTGCTCCAAAGTCAGTCAACACACGGGAACCTAATCTTAAATTCTGCCAAAAAAGAAGCAAGAGCAATTATGAATACTTTAATATAGAAGCAAAATTATACAGCCGCTCTGAAGGATGAGCATAAAATGTTTTGGAGTAAATGCAGCATACCTTAATGACATCTGCAGGACATGTTCTAAGTTTTGTAGATGCATTAGGGCCAAAGGAGACTAGTGACCTTTGGACATGCTGACAAACCAAGGAAGAAAAGGTTCATAAACAAGGATGCTCTGAGTTGAAGCACGTGAGCCTGTTCTTAAGTCACATCTAGTCTTTTCAAGCCATAGTAACAGTAATATAAATACAATGTTAACTACACTGTAAGTTTGAAGCTGTGCATCATGTTCAAATGTTGACGTAACTATGACAGGAGAACTGCACAGGAGGATAAGCAGAGAAATTTGAACATGACTAGGTAAAGAGATCTTCCTAAATCCTAATGTCAAACAGTAATAAATAGTAAATACTAGTAGCAGATTTCTTTTTTTCTCTAGCACACAGCAGAGTTGTTTATCATTATACTAATACTAATAAGAAAAAAGGGTAGATATCATACCTTCAGATCAAATTTTGCCAGCGAAAGGTGATCAAAGGATAGTAAACTTGGAAGTTTCAATGCATCAGCTCTCTTGAGTGATCGCTTTAAAAGAACAAGTAGCTGTTGCTGAATGGATAATGGTGTGCCCGGTCCAATATTGGTCCCAAGTGAATATGGAGAACTGATTATTCCAACTGTGTTTGAGATGCCTATCTTTGATAATAGATTGGAAATGGCTCCTAATACATAGGCAAGGCATGAATCATCATTATTCTGAAAAAACAAAATGCTAGAATCTGTTAACACAATTGAAGACCACCTGTTAGTCTGTGTAAACATTTAATATTTTTGGGAAATAAAATACACTTCACGAAAATATGCACAAGATCTTATACCAAGTATCCCTAATTTTAGGGATCTGAACACTAGGAAAACTGGACTCTAATGAACCAGAGGCTTGCACAAGAGGCAATTAGACTAAAAATTTATAGAGATCCATCAGGTCACCTTGACAGTTCCAGGTCCAGGAAACATACAGGTGGAATATACATTTAGGTTAAGAAACAGATAGGACAAAACTGAAAACTCGATGGCAAGGAATGTATTTTCAAAGTTATGCTACTATCACAACATGTTGGGGACAAGGAGTGTCAAATTTCTGGAAGACTGATGAGATTTATCATGCTATCAGGTGACATAATTTTATTTAAAAGAAATTTGTTATGCGAATTTAAAAATAAACATGGAGATTAAAAATATAATTTTGTGAGGAAAAATCTGGCTGAACTATAGGAAAATCCAAAACACTCCACCAGGATCATCTTAGCAATAGCAAAATTATGCCTTCCTCATAAACCATTAGTAGTTCAATACAAACTTAACTTCAAGTGTCATACAAATATTGGATGCAATCATATTTCAAAAAGATATCAGTTCAGTAACTTACCATTTGAGAAACACGGACTGCTTCTGCAAATGCCTGGTAAAAAGCAACCAAGCAGAACATAAACAATGTGCAATGAAACAAGTAGGTCTAGAAAGTGATGGACTAATAGTACAAAACAAGAAAACTAAATAAGTTACACTACCTCTAGGGCTTTCTTAGGATGTCCAAAGTAACAATGCAAGTTGCCTAAGCATAGCAGAGCACTCTCATACTTTCCAACAACAATATCTTGCACCTGAGACACAGAACGACCAAACAGTCCTTGCATCCCTGCACTGCATCAACCAGATAGAATAACCAAATAAGAATATGCTTAACAAGAGGTGCATATGTTTCCAACAAAAGTTCATACAAAACAGGTCATTATGACAAACACTTCTTAACTTGAAGAGAAAAATACTCCAGGATTTAGCTAGCAAAGCCACCAAATAGGTTAATATTATTGAGAAAAAATGAACTAGGAAATAAAAGAGTCACAATATTTAATGAATAGTCCTGCGGTGGTTTCACCTCACACCTGTGCTTTCATGATCTAGCAGACTAGCACAAGGGCAGGTTGAATATCAGGACCCTGTAACTTGTATTATCACAATTTATGCTAATACAGAAAGTAACAGAGATTGAGGTAAATAGAAAAAGCAACATTCTTAAATGCAAACAGGAAGGCCATGTAGTACATTAAAACACTAGAGATTAACATTCCTTAAGTTGGTACCTGTAACTGGCATACTTGTACAGAACTACAGAGGACATGGTTAAAATATGAGACATACTCCATCATATAGTAAGGGCAGTGCAGCTGACCTGTAATCAAAGTAGCGGTGAAGATTACCCAGTGAAGCAACATAGTCATCATGGCAAAGGGCATTCAAGCTGCAAGAATTGGACCTGGCAAGCAGAACATGGATACAAAAATTCACATGATTAGAAAATGTTTATAGTTCCCCAAAGTCTCCTAGAAAATTTAAGGTGTATTCACTTTGCCATAACTTACACGATGAAGCTCCGGAGCTAATGTTTGAAGCTGTGTCATAGTGGCATGAAATGAATTCAAAGGCACTGAGCCGGGATCCCTGTAATAATAGAGTTGTCACTGAAGAGTATGTTTATCTTTCATGTCCTTTTAAAGGAGTAGAACAAGTTTGTGGCAGTATTAGTTATTTATGACTGTTTGTAGGAACGGATACTCACTTCTCAAGAATATCAGCTTGTTGGTTAAGATATGCCTCTAATTGCCACCTTGATCTCAAACAGGTTGGGTTGTCATCCACTTTAAAAATATTAGCTAGCACAGAAAAAAAAAGAAATGCAAATATAATTGTCAACCAAAAAAATCTTTGATGCCCAGATAAAACCAAAATAACTCTACACAGTGATATTACATACAGTACAGAAAAGCTGATTTATAAAGCAAAAAACCATTACCCTAATCTATTTAGTGTTTGAATCAGCCTCCTTGCAAAATAAAAGGTAAGGTTGCCCAAAAATTCCCTCCCTCAGAATCCACAATATGTAGGAACTTTCAGAACTCAGTATGCCCTAATGTATTTAGTAATACATACAAATTTCTCAAAAAAAAAGAGTAAAAAACGAAAGATCAAAATTGTACAAAAAAATATAAGTTGCAAATGCTCCATTTCTTCAGCAGTACAATGGTATTTGAGAGAGAAACATGGCACTGGCAGTGAATGCTGTAGGCCAAACAATGGCAGTGAATGCTGTAGGCCAAACAATTGTATAATTATGACACAAAAGTAAGACAGAACAGTAATGCAGCTAGATGCAAGGCAACCTGTCTGTACTAGCCTGCAATTCTCTAGTGTCCCATGCCAAAGTTGTAACAAATCAGGAGGTAATCTCGTGAAGCTTGGAATTAAAATAAAATACTTGAAACAGATACCGTTTCTTAGAATCGGTACAAATTCAGGCAGTGGATAGCCTTCCCAAGATCCCATATTACAGCCCAAAAAAGGAAGAAACTAACTAGATGTCAGGAAAAAAAAAACTAAGATAAACAGTCCATCCAGGTTGTGACCATCACTTTTCTTTTCATTCTGGAGTTTGACCAGAAATTTTTTGTGTGCTTCATATCATATCTTTTTTTCGCATATTTAATACTTCCATCAAAAATCAAAGCAGCAAGCATGGCAGGGTTCAGGTACACCATCATCAAAATCATAGGGTGACATCGGTGCACGAGTTAGAGCTGAAGAACTCTCCCCCATATGATGTTCAGAGGCATATACCTGATGAAATTTGTCAAATATACCAACTTGAGAACCTATGTCTGCATCCATCAAGTTGCCCATTTCACTATTGAAGTCCTCATCTTCTGCCAAGTCATATGAAGCATCAGTGGAGTTACAGTACATGACAAGATCTGCCAACAGATGGCATAAACCCTACACAAATTTGCAGTGAACAACATCAGTGTCTTAAATAAGAAAAAGGGACCAACACGCGATGAAAAGATTGCCGTGAATGCTTTTTACTACTCTTAGCACCTCAAAGGTCATTGAGTTGAAGGCAAGTATGCAGCAACGAAGAAAAACTCCAAGTTGACTATTCGGATCCAAAAATAAGTCTTCTGCACTCGCACCCTCTGGTGCAGTGAGCACACCTGGCAAAAAAAAAATATATCATTCCAGAGCAAGCTGTCAATTTGAATGCATCTCTATGATGGAAACATAAATAAGTCAAAAACATCCATCCATCCCCACATCATGTGAACCTCACCTCGTAGCTTATCAAAAAAGTTGAACAAGTCATCAGGTGAGTTGAGCGCAGACATAGAACTTGTCAGCTGCTCACAGAACCAACCATTAGCCAAATTATCCACTGCCTTCAGCTGCCTCAAAAATTCTTCCAGTGGAGGCTCCAGAAAATCCTCGCATGACTACAAAATTACTGAGTTAAGAGGACCTGTATACCTACCACAATATCAAGTGCTACATTGACTGACTGCACGCTGTGACGACCATCTATACATAACCAGACATCACATCACTGTTTTGATTATTTTGCTTGAGGCTACGCGTTCGGTGGTACTGCACGTTTCCCGCGCAATGGAGGCTAGAGAGCCCCCCAATCTCTTCTTTGCGTGTGTACAGACGCGCACACGTGTGTGCACGTGTGGTGTGAGTGTGGAGTGCGTGAGTTGTGTGCATCTATCCGATCAAAAAAAAATGGTAGACGGTTGAACACAAGTGCAGATGCTACGGGGGGAAAACAAAATCATGGGACCAATGCCTAAATCCTCGAGACCCTAATGCCCCAATCCAAAGCGCTCACTCCACATCTCCAAATACAGGTACCAAGCACAGGGCAGACCAAGCATAACAAGCAGCAGCATCTCGATTTTCGAGGGGGGAGCAATGAAGCAAGCGCGCGAGGACGTACCCTAGTGAGCGTGAACAGGAAGACTCCGATGCGGTTGTGGTGGGCGAGGGACTCGAAGGGGAAGGGCGGCACGACGTCGCCCCCGGCCTGCGCCGGCGGCGCGAAGACCTGCACGAGGTGGCACACCGCCATCTTGTGCGGAGTCAGCTCCAGGAGCGCCCTTCCTGTGCCGCCCCCGGATGCCGCGTCTGCCGCGCCGCCGCCGACCCCCGCGAACAAGCTCGTGGCGCCGCGCCGTCGCCGGAGACGAGGGTTTTGAATTTTTTTTTCCTTTTTGTTTTTCCGCGCCTTGTCTCAGCTCGGAATGAAGTGAAGCGGACTGTGGGCGGGCGTGCCTGGAGCTGCTTCACGCGCGGGGCCCTGCCAAATGTGCTACGTCAAAAATTCAAAACAGCTTGGAATTTCTGAAAACAAGGAGCAGGCCCAGAATCTGCCTCCCGGTGAAATCCGCTTTAGGTAATCGTGACCATCCGATGAAAGATCGGACCGACAGTAAAATTTGGGGCTTCAAGAAAAAGTCCGACTTGCCGCTGCCAGCAAAATCTGATCCAACAAATCTGGGCCACAGAATGGAAGATCGGACAGCCAGAGGAATTTAGGGCGACCTGGCAGCGGTTTCTAGCCGAGAAGCTCGTCAGCTTTGTAAGGTTAAAATTAAAATGCAGCAGCCGAACCCTAACACAAGACGAACCATAGCAAATATGAAGGCAAAATACGAAGGAACCTCCAACCACCAAAGGAAATAGAAGACCATGCGAACATGATAGAAAGAAGAGCATGAGGATGTGGCACAGAGAGATGTCGCGGTTGTTGCGATGGGGAGTAGACTTATGGAAGAAAGGGCCGCAGCAGCGGCGGCGTGGGAGGCAAGCACGGGTCACAACCATGGGCGGCGTATAGGGCGCGTCTGTGGCAAGCACGTAGGCTGACGGCGTGGGTGACGGTCGCGGAGGCGAAGGTAGGGAGCTGGCGGCGGAGTCTGAGGCGGACGCACATGGGAGGCGAGAGCGAGGCGTATGGTGCAGCTGCGCCGAGCGCGTAAGCTGGCGGGCATGGAGGCGGCGGCCAAGCCAAGCACGTCAGAACCGTCGAGAGAGGAAGTTTTTTTTTCGGGGACACACAGGACGGACGGGGGAGGATGAATGGTGCGCAGGTGGGAGAACCATCTGGGGGCAGCGACGACATAGGTAATTGTGTGGCGTAGATCTGGCAGCCGAGAATTGACGGTGACGTGGTCGCACCTGGGGTTAGTAAAAGGGTAATTGATAGATTCCGGTGAAACTCCAGCACACGTGGATCGACATGGATATGAGCGCAGTTAAACAAGATCTTAGTACAGATATAGTTGGTTAGACTTGTGGTGAAATATGTCTATCTGAATTTAAGTTCTCAATTTTTTTACGAATGTCCAATGGTCATATGTTTTTTTTGGCGTATTCTAAAATTTAGTGTTTTTATGCTTTCAATAGATGACATGTACCCCGGTGGCATGACACATGTGACTTTATTATTAATTTAAAGATCTCCCGCCTTTGTCTTAGGTGAGAATTCTACGTGTTTGTGAGCGTCGTTTGTGATCCTCTACTAATGCACTGTGATTATACAAACTAGTGTATTAGGCGCGCCCATGCGCGCGGGCTGGCACCAGTGCATGTACTTGTAATGAACAGATACAGCTCAGACGATTAAAGATCACATAGGTAAGCTATGCAATAGACGCAGGAAGGTTATAAGATTGGCCAGTAGCATACATAAACACGGTCACACATGTTAGCACATAGTGCATACAAGTATCATCTACAGCTGAGATGGTGAATCTCTACGTTAGGACGATAGACGTCTGATGTTCACATAATGATAGAAACAGGATCCTAGGCGACTTAGTACTAAAAACTGATGGTTCTTGAGATGGCTCAACATAGAGCAGATTGCATGTTGCAAAAGTCACAGCGGCAGACACCTAAACCCGGCACCAAAGGAAAAGCGTTGCCAGCCCCGAAGCTTCCATCAATTTCTACAGCGTCAGTATCCTGGTAACTCCCAACAGCACCGCTTTCTCCCCTATCCAAGCAAGTCCCTGAAAACATAGTTTGTTACGAAAATTCCACAAACAGCTGAAGTAACTATGTTAGTGTTGAGATGCCTCTTATGAGCCAGCCGTAAGGTAGCTATAAATTCAAAGTTTCAAATACCGCTCAGGTTCAAGACCTCTGCTATCACAAGCCATACCCCTCTCGCAACACAACAGTCAAATAACAGATGATTAACGGATTCCAGCTTTGCAAAATAAGCAGGTTTTATCTGTAACCTCTCTCCGCTTGGCTAAGTTATCTCTAGTCAGAATCTTATTCTTAGTAACTAACCACAAAAAGATTTGAATCCTTGGAGGAACTTTTAACTTCCAGACTGAAGAAACAAAGACAGGCACCACACCTCTGTTGCTTATAACAGCATACAGTGATTATACAGGGTATTTGCCATTGGAGTTAAAGCACCTAATGATCTGATCATTACCGTCCTGCAAGCGAACACTTTCTAATATGCTTAATAGATCAAACCACATATTCATCAGATTTTCTGAGACCGCACGTCTAAAGGATAGTCTAAGAACCTGTCCATCCCACACTTGGCTGATGGTTTTACCCTGTTGATCATATTCAAGCTTCTCATGTCTGGTATACCAAATCCTCCCACTTCTTTTTTCTGGGCAACCAACTGTCAGTTAGCCAAATGGTATTTATGACGTGGCAATAATGGTTGACGAACAAAAACTAAAACTTTCAGTTGAGAAACATATACAAACATCTATGTAGGATGACTATACTAAGATATTGGTGTGAATAAGCATAGGCAAAATACTTCTGTATACACTCCTGCATATGCCATATTTCACACCTGCATCATAAATCATACCCAATCTTAGTTGAATAGGAGCAATGCAGAAAGCACATATGGGAAAACCAAAATATTGGGAAATGGAAAATGAAGGGCAAAATATTCTTAGTGGGATGCTGCTTTTGTGCTTGCCGTCCTGCTGCTGCACCCTGCATATTGGGAAATGAAAAATGAAGGGCAAAACCAAAATGCAAATATCTGTATTCAATCATTTGCATAGAAAATAACATGCCAATTGTATGTATGGAAATCCAATAGATTGATCTTAACTACAACCAATTTGAGCCCTTCAGGCATTAGACGTTGCATGGCTTTGTCAGGACAGTTATTTTCTGAAACACTAAGAAAGCCAACATTGAAGATGAGTAGTTTCTGAAACTATATATATTTTCTCTTCAATGTGTAATGTATCTATATTCCAAGGTGCAAATCGGAGTAGATACAGGAAGAAAAAAATGAGTAGCGTCCTTACCTGCGCTGCTGCTGTGGGAATTCTATCAAACACATCATATGCAATTGACCAAAAAAACTTTCTTTGCTCTTGGATTCAATGCAGAAAGCACATATGGGAAAAAAAACAAAACTGATCTATAGACATGTCTAACTAAATAGCTCCAGAAAAAACACAAGGTAACGCTTGTGAGCAATAGTAATTAGGCTAAGCAATTATGTTTGTTAAATAAACTCAGACAACCTAATATAATGTAGGTGTAAGAAAAAAAACATGAAATGCCGTGCTTCATAGAGTGCAGTAGCTGCTAAGCCGTGCCACTGCAATTTTATTCCTGAAACATATGAGTGCCTTCCATACATAAAAACTACTAAATAGACCTGGATTTTTTAAAGGAACTGCATCATCAAGAATCCCTACTCGAAGACAGTAATAATCAAGCAGGATTATGTATTACATTACAAAGAGCAAGCAACAATCCATCGCTAGCTGAACCTAAAAGGAGAATATCATGCCCACAACCAAATGGAGGAACCAATAACACAAGATGCTACATCTTAACTGAATGAAGCAATTATACAATACTCAAGAACACAGATAGTAATGGTACCACCTAGGCAAACAATTTCAAGACTGACCCTTTTTTTTTGTTCATGCACTGTAGGAGATAGGATCTGTACAGAACTCCAACAGGAAACAAACCCTTCTGTCTGTCCATAACCTGCATACACAGGACCAAGGAAGCCCCATTAGTTGGATACATGGAGAACAATCAGGTGGGTTTATCCACTGTAAATAGGATATCAAACCAGTTACAAACCTGCAAATAAATCACCTTTAGCTCATTTCTGTGCACAGGGTTTTATCCAGATCAACAAATGTGATGTGCCACTTGTAGTGCAGTGACGGATTGGGATGCTGCTTTTGTGCTTGCCGTCCTGCTGCTGCACCCTGCATATTGGGAAATGGAAAATGAAGGGCAAAACCAAAATGCAAACATCTCAATTCAATCATTTGCATAGAAAATAACATGCCAGTTGTATGTATGGAAATCCAATAGATTGATCTTAACTACAACCAATTTGAGCCCTTCAGGCATTAGACGTTACATGGTTTTGTGAGGACGTTCCACAAAAAAAAAGACAGTTATTTTCTGAAACACTAAAAAAGCCAACATTGAAGATGAGTAGTTTCTGAAACTATATATATTTTCTCTTCGATGTGTAATGTATCTATATTCCAAGGTGCAAATCGGAGTAGATACAGGAAGAAAAATTTGAGTAGCATCCTCACCTGCGCTGCTGCTGTGGGCATTCTATCAAACACATCATATGCAATTGACCAAAAAACTTTCTTTGCTCTTGGATTCAATCAAGACATGCTGCAAAGAAACTGTTAGACTGCTCAAGTGTTGTGGTTAGCATCCATATCTTCCAGTGCTAGATCGCACACACATTTCTCTAGCAGCGAGGTCTAGGCATGGCATGGCTGAAATTGCTCTACGCTTGAGTAGACGGCGGGCAACAGCAGCTCTAGACCAGCCGACGATGCGGCAGCCCGGAGCTGTCGCCGCTCTACGCTCATGCTAATCAGCGGGCAACGCACAGCCACAGGGATGTATTCGCTCACACGAGATGCTAGAGAAAGGCGGCGCAGGTCTCCATGCGCCAACAAGCGCAGGTCTCCATTGCAGCACGCACACGCGGAGAGAAGGAAAAGGTGGGAGAGGGGAGGCGACGACACACGGCGGTGCGTGGCAAGGCGAGGAGCCGTGGCGCCGCAGGACGTCCCCATGCCGCATCCCTCGACGCCGGACGCTGCGAGAGGACGCCACCAGGCCAGATCCGGTGGGGGAACGAATGGATCCGGCCATGGAGGCCCTGGATCCAGTTTTGGAGGCCCTGGGTCAACCCAGAAAAGAACGGCGACAAGCACAGACCGACGATCGACTCCGGCGCGGGCGAGTTAAGGAGAGGAGGAGCAAGGGAGAGAGGCCGTACCACCGCACCGTCGGGCCGAGGCGTGCTCGCCCCTGGGGCCCAGCCGCACTGCCATGCCGGGGGGTGGGCGCTCGGCCTTGGGGTCCAGGCACGCCGCCGCGACACCCCACGCCGCCGCACCAGGGGCTCGCCCCGCGCCGCCGCCAGGGGGCCCGCTCGCCCCAGCGCCGCCCGCCGGGGGGAGGGGCGCTCGTCCCGCGCCGCAGCGCCACCACCGAGAGAGGAGGGAGAGGGAGGAGCCGCCCCGCACCGCCGTGCCGGGGGGAGGGGGCGCTCGCCCCGCGCCGACCCCGCACCGCCGCGCCGGGGGGAGGGGAGCTCGTCCCACGCCGCATTTCCGCCGCCGAGAGAGGAGGGAGAGGGAGAGGCGGATGTTGATGCGCGAGTGAGAGCTAGGTTAGAGCCGGTATATATTCGGCGTGAGAGGAGACAGCAGGACCGTCGATCTCCAATCGAACGAGCCAAAAAAAAATTAAGTGACGTGGCTAGGGCGAGGCCGCGTTGTGGCCCAAAAAAAAAAATTAAGTGACGTGGCCAGGACGAGGCCGCGTTGTGGCCAACCAATTTCATATCTTTAGATGCCATGGCTTGTTTTGTTTACCACTTCCTTCTTTCTTCAAATGTCTTCGATTTTTTTTGTCGTTATATATTTTTCAATCATCTATTGATCACTTGCAATGTACAATTAATAATATTTGAGAATTTTGGGGTCACGTGTGCTGACCTGTCAGTGATTTCTTTAATACTTTTAATGTTGAAGTGTAAGTAAATTGGTCCTATTTTATTATTAGCTTACACTTTTTTTCTTACAAAAGACGCCAAACATGAATTGTGTATTAATAAGGAAAACAAAAGTTAATTAGTATATAAAAGAATCTATACCTAATATTAGAGAGTCAAAATTTCTTCTCCTTGTTTTAGTCTGGACCATCCTCTAACTCCACAAATGCTGTCTCTATTTGATACAGATTCTTGGGTAACCTAGAAAACTATGAGTTGTAATCCAAATAAATCATCCGATCTTGAGTAGGAGTCCTAATTTAAATAGAAAAAGATAAAAGTAGAAATTAGGTGAATCTTTTCTTTGGCTTCAGCCTTTTTGGTTTTTGTTTTTTTTATCATTTTATTTTTTTTTTGTTTTTTTCATGAGTAAGTTCTGATTTCACGCATGCGGGTACCATTTATGGTCTATGCCATTTTTCCTGATTTCTTTTTCGGTTTGGATGTCTTCTTTTTGCTAATTTCTAAGTTTTCTTTGTCCCGTTCTGAACCTGTTCAACTAAAACTGATAGATGACTAATAATAATAAAATAAAGAATAAAAGCAACACAATAGGCTGTGTCCTTTCTTGAAAAAGAAATATTTCCATCATCAAGTTAATAATGCAATTTTGACTAAAAGCAAAACTCATGTTATTATAACTTGGTTCAGTCGATAGTCTAACCAATCAAATAATAAAATTATATCTTAAGTAATTTGTTATCTAGTCCGGTCTACATGTTGTACATATGCACGAGTGCGACAAGGTCTGCCACGAGTCCTACGTAACCTGCAGAAAGCAAAATATTTTTTGAGGATTATGTCCATTGACAAGAACAAGGCAAGTGAAAAGGTTTAGGGAATGAGTTTTTTTTTGGCCCAGAACCCCTTCAGGAAATTTGAATCACCTCTGCGTGAAATGGTGGCACATGAAAACATGTGCATCTCCATCGAAGTACAATGATAAGGATCCATATGACTTCTTAAGAATGTACAAGGATATCATGAAGCATTGGCCAGTGTTTCTCTCAAGTACGAAGGTATAATCATAACACTTTTCAGCATATGATCATTTGTGTGGTTCACATACCCTGCATTTGACTATACACATACCCTACATTTTACTATACTTGAAATGCAGGTCGTATGCAAAGCTAGGAAGAAATGGTTAAAAGAATGGATGCATGGAATCCAATGATCTGGTATATTTTATACAAGATATTTAGATTTGCAACAAATTCCTAAGGTACTTTCAAACAAAACAGACCATGTTTTTTAAGGGGAAGTCCAACCATCAGTGTCAAACAGACCATGTTTTTTAAGGGGAAGTCCAACCATAAATGTCCTGTTTGATTCATGTATTGGTTCTACTAATTTGGGGCCATTTTATTCCTAGCCATTTGAGTGTTTCTTCTTGCCCTGCGTGTGTTGTATACTATTGATGCACGTGATGCTGCTGAGACGACCTACTTTCTGTGCACTGCAAGCAGATAGGATAGATATCAATATTAACCATACGTATGTGGGCTACCTAATTATTGTGCACATACATACTGTGCTTGTGTACATATAAATTGATGTGAATGAATCTGATCATTGTGCTCATGTGACCACTGCTAGTAACCTTGGGGATCTGAGTCATTCATCACTCCATAGGTGGAGATGACTATATATAGAGAGAGCCTCATGGGCCATATGGGCCTCTAGTATAAGGGCCTTTATATACTTAACACCCCCCTTTAAACTTAAGGTGGAAGCGGAGGATTTGAAGCATTGAGTTTGATCAAGTGAAGCTAATGCTGCTGTCGAGTTTGTGCTTTAGTGAAAAAGTCAGCCAATTGCAAGTTCAAAGGCACATACTGGAGAGAAATAGTTTGCTGATGACAATGAGACTGAGTAAAGTAGGCATCCACACTAATATGCTCTGTAAGTTCATGCTTCACAGGATCATTGCCAATGTATGGCTCCGATTTTATCACAGAGAAGAGGTGTGGCAACAACACAAGAAATATCAAATCAGCCAACAACCATCGAAGCCATACAATCTCTACAGTAGTAGTAGCAAGGGCTCGAAGTTCGGTCTCCGTACTAGAACGAGATACATTTGCTTGTTTCTTGGACTTCCATGCAATAGGAGAAAAACCAAGAAGAATACAATATCCAGTGATGGAACATCGATTTGTTGGGTCACTCGCCCAAGTGGAGTCTGAGTAAGCATGAAGCTGAAGCGGACTATCATACACATAGAATAAACTTTGAGATGATGTCCCCCGTAAGTATCGCAGTATGTGAAGTAAATGTCCAAAATGAACAGAAGTTGGAGAACAAACAAACTGACTTAAAATATGGACAATATGAGCACTATTAGGCCCGGCGGCAGTGAGATAAACAAGGCTACCCACAATATGTCGATATCGAGAGGGATCCTAAAGAGGTACCCCATCAGTGAGACGAAGCTGCAAGTGAAGATCCATAGGTGTAGGTGCAGTTCGATTATCGGTGGTTCCTGAACGGATCGTGTATGTACTTAGCCTAAGAAAGATGGTATCCCTTGGTAGATTGCTTGACCTCAATGCCTAAGAAATAACTGAGCGGACCCAAATCAGACATCTGAAATTCAGCACAAAGCTGTTGGTTCACATGAGAAATGTGCTCCTCATCATCACCAGTAATCAGTATATCATCAACATATAGAAGAAGCAAAGTATGCCCTTACGGTGCAAATGGACAAATAAAGCTAGATCATGATCACTAGGTGAAAAACCACCAGCCCGTATCACAAATACATAACGCTCAGGCCAATCACGAGGCGCGTGTTTAAGACCATATAAAGCACGGTGAAAACGACAAACATATCCGGGATGAGCAACAACACATGGGGGTGGTTGCATATAAACTTCTTCAGTTAAATCACCACGAAGAAAATCATTCTTGACATCCATTTGAGATATAGGCCAAGAAGAAGAAGAAGCCACTGCAAATAAAGTACGAATAGTAGTCATATGAGCAATAGGTGCAAATGTCTCATCATAATCTAGACCTTGAGTCTGCTGAAAACCTCTAGCAACAAGACGGGCCTTATATCTCTCTATAGAGCAATCGGACTTGGTCTTGACTTTGAATACCCACTTAGATGTAATAGGTACCATGTATGATGGCAATGGAACAAGATCTCAATTGCCTTGACGATTAAGGGTAGCAAGTTCCTCAAACATAGCTAGCTGCCATGCTGGAATACGAGAAACTTCCTGATAAGTAGATGGCTCATCAACAATAGCATTTACATGAGGAAAACCATACTTGTCTGCAAGACAAACAGTGGTCCAATCTTGAAGATTATACCGTGGACCAACCCATAACTCATCAGAAACAATAGATGACTCGTCAATAGTATTATTAGAATCATCAACAACGGGCTCGTCAATACTGGCCAAGGTGGTACAACTAGAGGGAAATTGGTCAGGGTTTTTAGGATGACGACTGAAGACACGTGTAATAGGTGGTTTGGAAAAAGAGTGAGGTGGTGGAGGTGAAGGTGTTATAGGAGGTAAAGGTGGCGTGATGGAAATAGGAGCAGAAGGTGTGGAGGCGTCATCGCTAAATGAAAGAGGAGGAAGACACAAGAAGGAGGTGGACTCTGTGGGAGAATAGGATCGAGGACTTGGTAGAAGGGTTATAAAAGAAAGAACGGTCCTCAATAAAATTAACATCACAAGAGATGTGTATGCGATGGGAAGAAGGATCATAGCATCGATAATCTTTATGCTCAGGACTATACCCTAGAAAAACACACTCAATAAATTGCGCAATAAATTTAGTGCGCGAGGGGCAAGCAAAACATAGCATGTGCACCCAAAAATATGAGGATGATCATAGCTAGGAAGAGTACCATAAAGTACTTCACCAAGGCATTGGTCTGACAGTTTGGATGAGGGTTGCGTATTGATGAGGTCGCCAGCAGTGGAAATAGCTTCACCCCAAAAATGAGAAGGGACAAAAGATAAAATCAAAAGGGTGCGAGCTGTCTCTATGAGATGGTGATGTTTTCGTTTAGCAACACCATTCTAAGCATAAGCACCTGGACAAGACATCGGTGCAAGGGTACCCTCGAAGGACAAAAATTGGCGAAAAGCAGTAGACAAATATTCACCCCTAGAGTAAGTACGAAGAATTTTAATGGGAGTAGAAAACTGTGTGCGAACCATTCGAACAAAAGACTAATAAATGGAACATAACTGCGAACAATGTTTCATAAAATAAATCCATATATAGCGAGAATAATCATCAATAAAAGTGACAATATTTGTGGCCACCCTTTATAGCAAAAGGTGCAGGACCCCATACATTTGAATGAAAAAGATCAAAAGGTCTAGCAGAATGGAAAACACTAGAAGAATATGGAAGTTATATTTATTTGCCAAGTTTACAACCCTTACAATGAAAGCTAGACTCAATAGATGTATGACCTAAACAAGCTTTATTTATCATGGAGGACAAACGAGACCCACAAAGATGACCAAGACGATGATGCCACTTGGTGAAGGAGGAGGCCGAAGACGATGCAGCGGATGAGACATGAGTCATCGATACAACAGACGAAGGGAGACGTAAGGTGTCTAGAACATAGAGGCTAGAAGCACCTTTACGGCGATGGCCAGTCCCAATCACTTTCCCGCTGTGATGGTCCTGAACAAAATAAGAGGAGTCATCAAAACCAACAAAATAGTTCTGGTCGTTAACTTGACCAACCGACAGAAGATCCATAGACAACTAAGATACAAAAGAAACATTGGGTACAGAAAATGATTATTGTAAAGTGAACCCTGATGAGAGATAGGATAAGATGTACCATCAGCTGCCTAAATAGAAGCATCATCAGTGACTGGCTTGCAGGCAACTAGCTGGGACTAATCGGATGTCACATGGATGGAGTCTCTAGAATCAAGCACCCAAGACGAAGGAGCACTGACAGTCAAGGAAGCAGCAACAAAAACTGACCCAACAGAACCTGAACCTCGAGGAGTGAAAGAAGTACCATGACCACAAGCAGCATGACGGGCACGAAATTCAGCCAACTTCTCTAGATGCTTAGCAAAATAGGTATCTGAACTATGATTAGTCCTGCCACAATGCTTACAAGGTTCTTTGGATGCACTGGTTCTCTGAGAAGCAGCCAACACACTGTGAGGGTGACACACAGAAGGGGACAAGGACTGAAGATGTGTCTCTTCAGCAAGTAAGGCAGACAATGCATGTGCCATGGTCAGAGTAGAGGAAGTATGAAGCAACCTTGTACGAATAGAATTAAACTCTGTCCTGACTCCCATGACAAATCTGTAAGTAAGAAACTGCTCAATAAAGGAAAGTGTTGTACAATCCTGACCTGTTGTACACTGGGGTACCATGGACATCAAAGAACCCATCAAACGATCAAAGGAAGAATAGTATTAATCAATGGACATGTCTCTCTGTTCAATAACATGAAGTTGCTGCATGAGAGTATGTTAAAGAGCACCACTTTTGTAACAGAACCGACCAAATTATAAGAGCACAAGTACAAAAACAAGCACCGAAGCGCTCAAATTTTCGAACTTGAGCCCATATAATCCCGGTAGTCAATCGAAACCACGAAGGATTTCAAACCAACTTGCTTACAACCAAGATCGCATCATTCAACATACAACATCATACGTTACATTTCACAAGTAGTTCCGAAATAAGATTACACACACGGAGTCGCAAATATTACAAACCAAATTTATAAAGTAGCGGAAGCATACACACACCAGTTGTTTAACTACTGCCAGTCTTGTTGATCAACAACCCGCAAAAGCATCAGGAAAGTACATAAAAGATGATCACGCCCTAGTGATCTAGTCTTCATCACCCGCAGGGTGGAGACAAGTTTTGCAGAAGCCTTGGTAAAGCATATCATCTGCAACAGGAGGGAATAAACCCTGAGTACTGGAATGTACTCAGCTAGACTTACCCGTCAAAAACCAGAAATAAGATGACACCAAGGATTATGCAAGACTTTTATAATTAGAGCTGGCTGGCATTACCTTTTGCGGAAAAGCATAAGTAATTTAAACTCTTTTAGCCTGTACTAGCATTTATTTTTAGCATTTACCTGTCATCTATCTTAGCACCTATACTAAGCATGCACTTGATTACAATTAAACAATTATCATTATTATATCCAGAGCAGTTATGAATTGTGGCAACATTGTATCATTCCCTTAACCACCTGTTCATTTAATGAGATCTACGTTGCCGCTGCTCAAGTCAAGTGCTCACTAACCGGGAGCGACGGCGATTCGAATCGAATTCCTATCTAGCTGGAGGGGTATTTCTAACACTCACCGAGTCACGCCTGGCGAGGGCTGCTCAGGTCATCTTTTGTACAGTTCAGGAATCACGGGTCCAAATAATGTCGCGTCCCCAAGGGCGACACTCTGCCAGGTGATAGGGACTCTAACCCCCCTTGGTCTCACGCCAATGTCTCCAAACACATCCTTTCTCTCCTCCAAGATGCAACCTACCATTCGATTTCCGGCCTGAACCATACTACTCGACTTCGCGGTCGGAACGACTTATCCGTCCAACTAAGTGTTAGACCGCGTTCAACATGACTCAAGGACGTACAGCGAAGCGGTCCTTAAACGACTCAGACGGGCATAGCTCCACACCCAAGAAGTGAAGTGTCTTGCGGCTGTACTATCGAACTCCCGCCCGGTCTCAATTTCATTTTAAGGCATGGTTCCATCCACGATAGCCATAAAGCCACTCGTGACTCCTTCCTACATCTCGCGGATAACCGGAAATCACCCGACTTCTACCGAACTAAGCAGGGCTAAGCATTGACACGTGCCTAAACCTAATATAGGATTAAGTACGATATCTGGACAAGGACAAGTATAATGCAACAAGTGTTTTCATATAACTCCTACAACTTAATGCAATAAACAATTAAAAGTACTCAAGATTACTTTATAAAACATTAGGTTCAGCATGCACCGGGGCTTGCCTTTTAGAAAGGTCGAGGGCCGGTGGTCAGGGCACTCGGGCAAGCCTTCAGCGGTGTCTCCTCCGCCGACTGGTTCCGCTGGCTCCTCTGGCTGGTCCTGGACTTCCTCCGGTATCGCTGGCTCAAACTCGAAGAGTGTTACCCCCTCCGGAACACCTATTGAATGAGTGCACAATAAATATCATGGATGCATAATGGGTGCAACATGCTCGGAATGAAATGCATTTCAGCAATAAAAGTACTCTATTCAAGTCACTTCACCATTACGTGCAAATCTCTTCTCCGGTGGAGAAGTACTTACCTAATCTACTCAACCTAAGGTATAGTTGTTCATCTTCGGTTAAGGCTCTAACACCTAACAAACACAAGAGTGATATTATTTAGGTCACCACATCCAACCCAAAACATCACAGTAAGACATTCTGGACAGCAGCTACTTGTTTCTAACATAACTGAAGATTCCTAACTCCAAAAGTTATGGTCTAAGATAATCTGGAAAGCTTAAGAAATGCACTACAAAATATTTTCAGACCACAACACTTAATTCCAAAGTTTACCTAGTCGAAATTCTAAAGTTCCAGAATCTGTCCTCCCCAAACAGAGAGCAGCCAATTCTGGACTGTCACTCAAAACAGCAATAACTCCTAAACTACTAAACCAAATGCTCCCAAATTTTGACGCAAGCTAGTTTACCAAGTTTACTACAACTTTGGTATTCACAAGTTTTCCAGAAAACACTTTTATTAAGGGTCAAACCCAAAGATACTACCAGCTGTCCAGAAAACCTAGAATTGCAAAGATTTAAATATTTATTTATGTGGCAAATATCCCATAAGACCAAACTAATATTACCAAAAGTTCACATAGGTCACAAAAACATCAGAAAGTAAGGTTGGCCCACCTAAAATATTTATTTATATCCATTTCTTAATTTACTTAAGTAATTAAGTGAAATTTTAAACATATATGTAAACTGCTCCTAAAATTCTACAAAAATTACAGGAGACTCTAGGAACCAAAAAGAGACCACTGTAAAAATTTGAACTAAAATTATTTACAGAAACTCCCTAAACAAAATTCACAAGCCCAAAAGGCTGATTTTTGTATAATTAACAAATCATATTGAACAGTATCAAACAACAGATTTCATATTTTTCTTAGATACTTTATGGTACCAAGACATTCTCCAAAAATTTATAAGAACATTGCACATGTAGAAAAAATTACTAAAATTCATTCAAGTATTCCCTAAAATGACAAGATAGCATTATAACTTGAAAAGTGCTTAAGCACTACTGCCCAAATTTTTATCAAAGCTAGAGCAAGTATAAATTAGCCTACCCACCAAATTTCATAATTTTTGGAACACTTAAACTCAAGATATGATTTAAACAAGTTTGCATGTAATTTAAAACACATCTCAAAACCCTAATTAATTATTCCGGAAATTAAACATCACATAAGCATTTGATATTTTTCCTATAAACTACACTTTATTTGGAGCCCAACAAAATTTGGATAACCATTTTTGGATAAAAAAAACATGAGATATGGATTTTACCATGTAGCAAGCAAATCTGTGCATTAAATAAAAAGAAAAACGCAAATAAATTCCTAAACCGCTACTGGGCCGACTCAATACGCCAGCGCGGCCCAGATCGAGCGGCGCGGCCCGCTTCCAATGCGCGGCCTGCGCTCGGCCTCCCGCCCGCGCGCGCTCTGACGAGCGGTCCCACTTGTCAGCGAGACAAAGGCGGGGAGGAAAACGGTCGACGGCGAACTCGCCGCCGGCGGCAGCTCCGGTGAGACCAAGGGCACATGCACGTTCGCCTCTTCCTTGCGAACCTAGGGGTGCTACTAATTGGAGCAATTGCTGCGACTATGGGGAATGGCGGCGGGCATGGCGGCTCACGGCCGCGGTTTGGCCGGCTCCGGCGACTAGACGGCGGCGCGACCCAAACGGTTGGTCCCGTGAGCACCAGTGGCTCAAGGCGGACTCACAAGGCTGAAGAAGGAAGGTTGTGGGGTCCTAGAGAAGCACGGCCACGACGACGGTGGTGCTCCGGCGAGAAATGTCTGAGGCGGACGGTGGCGGACACGACAATGCGGCCTTACCTTCACACGATTGACTCAACTACGGGGTGGAGGAGACAGGGGGGTTCGAGATGGAGCAGCAGACGAGGTTTGGTGGACAATGGTGCAGTGGTGAGCGCGCGCGAGCTCGTCGGAGTGGGGGCGGCAATGGCGGCTCGGTTTCTCCGCTCTGCCGACGAGAGAGGAAAGGAGGAGGGAATGGAGGGGTGCAGAGGGCAGCAGCAGCATGCTGGCAGCTTAAGCCCGCCAGCGCGCTCGCGAGTGGGGACAGAGCTGGAGCATGGCGGCCACGCGGCGCCCCGGCCCTGCGCTCGGTCGACCACGCAGCTCATCGCCGCTGACTGAACTTGGCGTTTCAGAGCCACAGGCGTCGACTGACAGCGTGATTTCAACCGAGCAAAACTCTCAATCTAGCCCGAGTTAGCGATAGGTGTTAACAACAAAAATGTAGAGCTATGTGTGGACAACAACTTTGTCAATTGGCTCAAGGACTGGTTCGGCCTAGTTTATGAGTTACAAGTTGCCAAAGTGAGGTACAGTGAAACGGTTTTCAGCTTCACACTTAGCCAAAATTGCTAAGTCCCAAAACAGCCTCTAATACTGACTTGTGGGCCATTTTTGAGCATGTTCTGATCATTTTCATGAGATGACCATATTAGAACTTTTGTTCCTTATGAAATTCTCTACAACTTTGCTTAAGGTTGCTCCTTCATGCAAGATCTCTAAGCTGGACTTTTTAATTGGTCAAACCAGATCACTCTAGGGTTCCACACTTAGTCAACAACATTTGGAAGGGCAATTTGGTAATTTTGGTCAACATGAACATTGCTCCACTACTTTCCTTAAATATAATTAAGGTGTTATGAGACCTAATTAGCCACTCTATACATTGGTTACACAAAAATTACTAGTGTCACACACTTTGAAACAAGCAAATCAATATTCCACCCAAATGTTGCAAGCTCATGTTGCACATGTTGCATGAATGTGTTGCACAACACTTGCTAATTATGTTACACTAAAGTGGTTAGCATGTTTCCAAATGAAATTACACATAAGGTACTTGTGTGTTGCACACTACTCACTTCTTACTCCACATGAAATATAACATATGTGGCAATGTTTTCGAAGCATGTTTCACATATTATAAGCTCATGCATGAAATGAATGATGCTCCCACTCATGAATGAGGTGATTAATGTTAATGCTCATGAAATGCAATGCACTTAAGGAAACCAAACACCTGAGGTGTTACACCTTTCCAGACACATAGCGTGCCTTCAAATAAGACCATATAGGTTTGGCTTGCTTAAACTTACGCAGACTCATAATCATGGTTTGCTTAACACTATTAACCATAACAGCCATTACTTTCCCATCATTGATTTCCTAACTTCTGATTGCAGCAACATTACTACCATCAAGCTTGAGAGTCGATGGATCATCAGTCAAGTGAAAAAGTAGACCAACACCTCTCAATGTAGTTTCAACACAAAAATGCCCATTCCAAATAATTTGGATGAGAGTTACCACCAGCACAGAGGAAGATGAAACGAAGATCACCAGTCCCAGGAGTCCTCTGTTCCTGACAGTGGAGGAAGACAGGCAGCAACAGACGACACAGGTAGACCTGTGCGGGGAAGTCCGCGCGTGAAGGTTGCGACGAGCGCGTGAAGGCCGTACACGTGCAAAGGTCGCGCACGAAGAGGCGGCCGCAGAAGTCCGAGTCGGGCGATGATGTCACGGGCCTGCGGGCGAACGGTAGATCCCGCGATGATGGGTGGAGGCGACCCCGACAGATGGCGGGCGCGCGAAGGCCGCGCACGTCCGCGCGTGAAGTCTGCGCTTGGAGGCGAACCGTGTCCGCTCCGCCGTGCGTGCGGAACAAAGCGCTTGCGCGGCGACAGGCCACGAGCAGAGGAAGAACCTATGCGGCGACGGCCGCACAAAGAGGAAGAACGGTGCGACAACGGGCCGCACAAAGCAAAGATCGGTGCGACGATGGGCTGCACGGATCAGAGGAAGCACGACGACATATCGTGAGAAACAGAGGAAGGATCCCAAGGGAAAAAAAGAAACGGATCGTGGGTGAATTAGATGAGTCTAATCCTAGCCTTAATTCATGATTCCGTGTTACTAAGCTTGGGGATTTGAGTCAATAATCACTCCACAAGTGGAGATGACTATATATATATATGTAGAGAGAGAGAGAGCCACATGGAGTCATGGGCCTCTATTATAAGGGCCGTTATACAGTTAACGACCACCATCAATTCAGGCTTTGTTTAGTTTTAGAGTGTAAAGTTCTGAGATGTCACATGGGGTGTTGCAGAGGGTGTTTGGATACTAATAAAAAAAATAAATTACAGAATCCGTCAGTAAACTGCGAGACGAAGTTATCAAGCCTAATTAATCCATCATTAGCGCATGTGTGTATTGTGGCATTTTATTGTCAAATCATGTACTAATTAGGTTTAAAAGATTCATCTCGCAAAGTGCTCGTAATATATGTAATTAGTTATTTTTTAGTCTATATTTAATACTCCATGCATATGTCTAAACATCCGATGTGATAGGATGTAAAGTTTTAGCGCAGTAACTCAAGAAGGCCTCACACAGATATATTCTGCTGGCCCGGACCAGCTTTCCTGTTCTAGATGATGCCTTGCCTCTACAGTAGTCCAGTTCACTGAAACTGAATGCAGGCATCAAGTGTCAGTTTCCCTGAGAATATTTGGTTTGGTATTTCAAATATTTGGCTACACTCTCCGTGCCTCTTCAATTCGGATTGTTCATGGTTACAGACTCTTATAACGCAATGGCTCGATACGAATATTTGGTTTGGTATTTCAAATATATAACTAGTAAAACAAAGTCATGGATACAGCACATATATATGTAGGAAGGGCAAAACTGGAGCTCAACTCTCAATGGAAACATGCATTCTCATCTAAGCACCACTTCAACAACACAAACTCCACGACCATGCAAACTTTATGGCTACTCAACTTCTTTGATGATTCTCCGCTTCCTGAAGGGCTGCACAGTCATGCTCCCCGGAGCACTGTGCTTTCGCCTTCTTTCCTCTTTACGGTTTTCAGCTTCGATCATCGTGCGCCGCAGGTTGGCTGCCTTGTAGATTGGCTTCGGTAGGTGTCTATGCCTGTAATAATAATTAAAACAACAAAGCCATGCATAATGGAACTTATTATTTAGCAAACCAAAATGGTAAGAGACGGGCGCTACCTCATCAACTACCTGCGATTGTGGAAAAAATAGTATGATTTCCCCATGCATGCCAGAGGAGGCAACAGTAGCTTACCTTACAATCCGCTTCACTTCTGGGAGATGCTTGTACCGCTCCTTCAAAGCATCCTGGTACTCTTGCTTTTTGCGCTCCCGTGGAAGAAGCTGCACAAGATATTTGTTCAGAGTCACATACAAAAACTCAACAGCAAAACGTTCATAAACTCTTCGATTAATGGTAAGTACAACCGATGACAATTATTGCATATAAACTAACAACAAAATCCTAGGCGTCAATGGTAAGTAGTACAATCATTTTCCAGAATATAGGTATCCATAAGTTGACAACAGAGGCAGAAAAAGAATTCAGAAACAAGAAGTGCAACCATTTACAAGAACACATGTTCCCCTCCTCATTAGTTTACATGGTTTCAACCATTTAAGTCTTAATCCTCAAAAGCTAAACTAAGCATACATGATTGCAACACAGAATTTCTCATCAAAATAAACTGAACAAAAGAGCATTTGCTTTGCTTCCACATATACTTGTTCCTAGCTGGGTGTTCTTGAAGCAAACTACGACCTAATGCACACAAGACCAGAACCATTCTGGAAATGAGTACCAAAAAAAAAACACACTAGGGCAATCGTTTTCAGGCAAGCAGGACAATTCCTGTAATAAAATCAACTGACCAAAAACAAACTCAAGTTATGACCAAACATGATCAAGGGAAGCCTGACGACCGTCTCAATGTCTAGTCCCATTTAGTTGCTGGTTCACTTCTTTATGCATGGCTCTTGTCATCAGTTTTTTTCTCAAACACGACTCTTATCATTAATGGTAATGGAAAATAACTATACATGGGTTAAATGGTCTGTACAATCCTAGGCTGGGACCTTTTTCATTCACTTGATGAAATTTTCCCTTTGCTCTAAAAAAAGGTCTGTACAATCCAGCCTGCTTGCATCCCTTAATGGATATGAAAATACATATTAAAGAGCATCTATAGTCATAATCCAGGAAGTAAATTAGGGCATACAGAGTTGGCAATCGCAATACTGCTAAGTCATAGAAGCATCCACAGTGAGAAGCCAGATACCATGTGAACTTGTCCCAAAAAAAAAAAACTAAGCACCTAATTCGGCATGACTCTGAACAGCAGCAGGCAACAAGCATGCCAAAACACAACAGCAACTGGAAAACACTGAATGGCATTAAAAAACTTACAACTCCAAGTTGTTCTGAAGCTTTGGACTTCCACAGACGAAGATTTGTATCATCACTGCCAGAGACTAGATAGGTCCCGTCATAGGTGTACTTCACACAAAACACCCTTCAAAGTAGTATGGTAAATTGATTAGAATCTTACAAAAATGTTTGTGGTAAGTCAATGGAAATTATCTTTCAGAAAAAGATGCACATAATGCAAATATGATGAACTCATCTAAGCTAAACTACTTTCTGAAACTATATATAGAAAACAAAATTCAGTTTAACATCATAGAGATTTTGAGGGTTAATCAGTCTCAAAGAAAAAAGGGCAGCAATTGAAGTTAAATATAAGGAACCAAGTATGGACTTTGGTCTAAAAATGAGGGTGCCAACAGTAACTAGAAAGAAAAAGTGAAGACTGACAAATACTGTAGGAACAAAGAAGAACCTTTGCATCCTCTTGGTGTGGTAAATCTCTCTGCTGTGGTCTCCAAGATAATTAAAGATCCTTACCTGCAAAAGTATTATATATACATTGCTGAATAGGAATAACAAATACATACTTAGTATGAAATCATTGTTAAGTTATTAGGAGGAAACATACTGTTCTATCATATGAACCAGTGGCAAATTCACGCCCTGTTGGTGAGTAGTCAATATCCATCCTGCAAACCCAAATTCATGTAAGATGACCCCACAAAGTAAAAGAAACTAGAGATGTATGCTACGAATGTCAAAAGTACAGATCAACTGCATGGAATGATATCTTCTGTGCTTATGAGTTAATGGAACATATGCATCTTCAGAAGGTTCATTCAGCCATGTTTAATCAATAATCAACTTTATGACAATGTAGCAACCCCACCATGGAATTAAGTGCCAAATCCAGTTTCTATTTTCTCTATGTACCCTACGATGTATTCCAATGTTCTTCAAATTGATAAGGGATATATGCCATAAAGGGAAATATTCATAGGTTCTTCTGTCTTTCATCAATATTCATATGCTCTTTATATGGAGATAAGAGATATATGCTAGTCAAGATAATAAATATTTACAGCCCCACCTACTAAATAAATAGAAAAAAGATAATTTTGCAGAAAAATGCACTTACACTGCTGAAACATGGCCTTTGTGAACAATTTTCGCTTCATCTAGCTTTCTAGCATCAAAGGAGTAACAGTTTGTGTCTTCATTTGCCTAGGGACAAAAGACAACACAAGTTGAGGACATCAGTTCCTAAATGCTGGAGTGCCAGACTTAACAAATATTCTATAATACTATAGTCAGAATTATGTGACAGCTCAAGTAAATATAAAAAAAAATTAATCTTACAGCAGTGAAGTTCATGGGCTCTCTGGGATTCCAGCATACTGAATTGCACCTTGTCTGCATAAGCAAAGCATACATCCGACTGTATGGCATCCAGTAGATAACTAGATACAGAAATAAAAGCTAGAAAAATGTACATCTATCAAGATTCCAAAAACGAGAATCAACTGACCTTCATTATTAGCTTTCTAGCTGGAGATGACATGCGCAGGTCATAGAGTGTTAGACTCCGATCACTGGAAATATGAGACCACAAAAGTTAGCGATCCCTAGAGCGTTGCCCTCATTGAGATGTTGCATATGTCCTGATCTTCAGGATTGACATCCCAAATATTTTAAAGCAATTTTATGGTGATCACAGTCAAACAAACAAATTGCTCCTTAGGAAAGGTATCTGACAGAGAGAAGACAGTCTAGAGCTCATATATTCCCTCCGGTTGGCAAATATTTGATGTTTTGGACAAGGTTTGAGTCAAAATTTTAGAACTTTGATGACAAATAACTTTAAAGTATTTAGTTCAAAAACCTGGAGATCATATGCATAGATTTGTCTTGAAAAGTACTATCACAGAAGCATAAATTTGTTAAGATGCTCAATGGTCAAAGCTATGTTTAGGAGACCATGTCATTGTCCAAAAAGTCAATTATTTGCAAACTGGAGGGAGTAGCCAAACTAGCACAACCATAAGTGGCCCATTTGAACAGTCTTTCCAACAAACAAGAAACAAAGATATCTATTCCTCTTGTTGATACCACAACATAACTGTGAGATGTTGTCATGTCAACCAGAGTGATTGAACTCTGGGGAAAAAATGGTTTATCAGAAAGGGGCTGAGATATTCTCACAAGGTCCTTCACAACTATGATAACAATGACAACACGCAATGGCATCAGTGTTACCAAGCATGAAAAAAAGAGAAAAATGTACATTCAATTCATTTAAGTTATTGAATGGTGCCCTGGGTCTAATAAAACCATAGCAAAACAATTCGAAACATATCAAATTTTGCAGATAAAATAGAAAATTGACCTGCCCGATGTAATCAAAATATTACAGTCTCCAGGATCAAATCGCACAGAAAGAACCGTATCTTTACCCCATTCGAAGCTATTTATTGGCTCTGACCTGTACAGATAAAATGAGCATTGATGCTGGTAACACGTAAAACAAAATTGAAATAGCTATAAATGAATCAAATATACCTGTCAGGATCCCATATATCAACTTGAGCACCAACAGTTGCAAAAAGATTACCGTCCCACTGGTGGTCAGCACCCCTAAAAGTAATGAGAACAAAGATTCTTATCACAGTTTTGTCAGATATAAAAACAAGAGGAAGCTAAGGTATGAAAAAAAAATTATGCCCTTACCAGAATGCATGCTTCCAGGTGTAGACTGCTGAGGGCTGCAAACCAAAGTAGCGAATTGAACAAGTGAGAAACAGGATTTGAGTAAAACGAGATAGACGTGTCTATCGAGTGCATGCCTGGGAATTATCTCCAGCACGGTCGCTAGTGTCCACCATTTTAAGCATCGGATCTTTCCAAAGCCGAACACTGTAACCAATGAGAGTGTATGGTAATAACACAGATAAAAAAGGGCAGACCTAGTGCCAGAGGCTCCCACACGAGTGGGGTCAGGGGAAAGGAATAACCGAAGCAAAGTCTTACCCCCGCAGAAATTCTGCAGAGAGACGGCTTCGAACCCAGGACCTGGTGACTCGGCGAGCTAGCACTCACCAACTGCACCAGGCCTGCCCTTCCATGGTAATAACACAGATAACAGAAATAATAGAACTGCTTTACTTTACACCACAAAACACTACAGTCCAAAAATTAGGTTTTAGACAGCACATGCATAATCTGTATAAACCCTGGAAGGTAGCCCAATGTACTCAGTACAGATGGTTCTTAGCCTCTTATCTTAGGCATATAAAACCACTCCAAAAATAGGCCATCAGTTGATGCTCTAAAATATTGGCATCTTTAAGCTTTATTTATTATCTATAACCCCACCAATCATGCCAACAGTAAGTTCTTGGCTGTATGTAAGTGCATAATATGTGTGACTGCTACTTATCATTTAGAGATATAAAGCAACTTGACACATATGGAAACCCAGTGGACACTAGAACACCTCTGCCTAGAAGACAAAGAAAGTGATATCAACAATTGACTTACGTGCAGTCAACGCCACATGATACAAGAAGATCACCATCCGTGGATGTTGTTAAACCTCTTACAGCACCCTGGTGTCCAGGGAACTGACAAACTGTCTTCCTGTTGTCATTGTTGTAAAAATCACACAAATTTACTTTGATATATGGCATGAAATATGATATAAATCCAAGAACAAATGGAGGAAACAGATATCAGATGGTTAAGGAATGAGGTAATCCTCAATACAGTAGCAGTACCTCGCAGCAATGTCCCAAAGGCGAACATCTGCCAAGAAAACAGAAAGGTGGATTTTACCATTTATTATCCAAGTTTCAAGTTGATTGACAGATAAAGGTAAAGCATGGATCCAAAAAAATCATGAAAAATAATGAAGATGATGGACCATGTTCAACGTTTAAGGAGTGGTTAAATCTATCAGGTTGCAAATTAGCATACAATGGCTACAACAAGCACAAGTGAACACTGCAATGATGCCCTATTTGTAAATATATGACACAAGACTCGAGGTGCTCAAGAGCCTTGACAACAAAACTATAATATTTTAGAAAAGCGCCGGATTACCTGTTCACTACGTATAATAATACGACGTAGTCCACCAATATAGAATCGCTTTTCTGTAACTCTGTTGATCACTCTTTGTGGAATTGAACTGAAAAGTCACCTATTGTACACTAAACAAGTTCAGGGCCCAACTAGCAGCGACAAGCTATGTTTACTCTCGGTATTTCACATTATACATTGCTTTATACATTGCTTTTTTAGGTGTCAATTCCCAAGAATTCTATGTTACATGACAGAATCACAGTAGTATCCACAATAGGTGACAAAAGGGAATTACCATAGACTGCATCCTAGAAGCCATTTTACAGTTCCTGATAATAAGAAAGCGCAAAGCATGCTTAAGTGCCCTGACAAACAAATTCTGGGAAATGTTGCAGGTCCATGTTTTATTTTATAATAACACCCAAATAGCATTTTCATTCATGCCAAAATGTCACCAAACCAGTACAATAATTTGAAGATGAGGACTGCAAGGTTGTCTATAAAGGAGAAGCATATGGCAACTTGGCAGGGGTTCACTTGAAGCAGCTAGCCAGTTACAAAGATGCAAATGAACTCAGGAATACAATCTCTCATTAGTATCACCAACAAGGCTGCCACTTAAAGTCACAAAACAATAAGTCTGTGCTGTGTACTTGTGATCATATAAGTAATTTATTGATGCGATTTACCAAGCAGCAGATAATATTGTGAAACATGGTCAATAAGACAAAAGCTGGTTGAGAAATAGGTAATTACCTCCATCCATTGAACCAGAAAATATTGCTTTCAAATGATTGGGGTTTTTCACCATGCACGATACCGCATCAATATGCCCATCCATTGCTCCAATAAATGGCTTAGCAAATATCTGCACAAGTAGAGCAGAAAAATCATTGTCCCAACAGAAAGTAAAGAAGCAAATATTAATGCGGGCAAGGAAGAAGTGGCATACCTTCTCTAACTTGGCAGCATTGAGTGCCCGAGTATACTCAACAGCTTTCTCTTGACTACGAAGCGCTGGATCATAGTTGCGGAACACTTTCTGTTGAGACCAAAGCGCGTTTTGGAATGTCAGTGGCGGAGTGAGGTCAAATTTCATCGATGCCTACATGATTGACATGCAGTTGGGCAAAGACTCCAACCAGCGCTGGGAGTGGAATCCAACAAACTAAAAGGATATCATGGAATTATACTCTACAAGAACGAGAAGCCGGGTGAACACGGCAGTGGTATCAGCAAGCACAGGAATCGCCGTCGCAGCAGGGGTCGCCTACCTGCAGGTCCTGGCTACGCTCGCGCGTGTAGTCGTCGGTGGAGCGCGAAATCACCTTCACCCTCATCGCGCCCCCAAGGTCGGCGAGCACTTGACGCCGACGAGGAGCTAGGGTTTTGCGCCGCGCACCGTCTTCCTCTTCCAAACCGGCGCCCAACGCCGCCGCCGCCGGGGGAAATCACAGGAATAGACGTTAGACGAAGAAGGGAGGGGCATCTCTACTCCCGGCTTTTCACACGGCCCAGCAGCAAACAAGCCCGCCTGAGGCCCAGCCCAGTCCGCTCCAAAGCCCATTCCACTCGACCCCACATCGTACGGTCCACAACCCCCACACAAGACCAAGCTCACGAGCGCCGCCGCCGCCGCTCCGCCTGCCCCCGACACCTCTGAGAAATGCCCGGCGGCCGAAAGCTTCCGGCCCCGTTCGCCGGTTTCTCCCCCTTTGCTCGCTCCCTCATCTTCTCCGCCGCCGCCTCAAGCTGTCCAAAACCGTTTCCTCTCCCCGACGCCGCCGCCGACGCCGAAACCCCTCGCCAAGGTACGCTTCCGCTCGTCCCGGAACGAGTTACCCCTAGCCCCGTTGCTCGAATCACGCCACTCAATGCACGCCTCGCTTGCTCCCCAGACGACATGCCGCGGCCACCGTCCAAGCGCGCGAAGCGGGCCGAGCCCTCCAGCGACGAGGTGGAGGACCACAGTAGCAGCGGAAGCGAAGAGGAGAGCTTCAGCACCAGCGGCAGCGACAGCGACGATGGCGAGGAGTCTTCGGAGGAGGTGACCGACTACCTGGAACTTGTAGCTCTCCTCTTACCAGGAATCCTTTGGTTCCCCCCTCCTAAATTGGATGCGAGGCCTGGCACCTGCAGCTCGAGACGGTGCAAGCGGACTTTGCCTTCTTCGACCCCAAGCCGAGCGACTTCCACGGCGTCAGGCTGCTGCTCAAGACGTACCTCGACTCCAAGCCCTGGGACCTCACCGGCTTTGTTGACCTCATCCTCGCGCAGACCACTGTAGGCACGGTCGTCAAGTTGGCTGATGACGACGATGAGGAAGGGGAAGGAAACGGCGTTGAGAAGGCCAATTCCAGTACTAACAATGATGACGATGATCTGTTTGGTCTCATTAGCGTGCTCAATTTGGGACGATATGCTGTATGATTCGCGCATCCAGGCTCCATTTATAAGCAAGATGTTTGATTTTGATATGTTGATGCTCATGTTGCTGATGATTCGCAGGAGCAAAAATGCATTAAGGATCTTAAGGAGTATCTGCTTTCTGTCTGTGCCGACAAGGGTACTAAGAAGCAGCTCAGGTCTCTGCTTGAAGAGAAAGCGTCAAGTGTGGGCCTGCTGGTGTGTCGCCGCTTTGTGAATTTCCCTTATGAACTCGTGCCTAAGCTGTATGACGCGCTCTTTGATGAGGTTTCCTGGGCAACAGAAGATGAGGTAATTTTATGTTCTGAATCTCCTTATTTTCTGTCTATTTCTACTCGGATAATGAAGTTGCAACTGTGTCTGCATGGCTTAAGCCAACAAAAGAACTCCAGGACTCCTTCCGGTTCAAGCACTACCTGATGATTGTCAGAATGCTCGAGGTGAGAATTATATTCTGTATCCCCTTTCTGTTGCCTAGCCTGCCTTGAATGTTTAAAGGGGCATGTTTGCATGCTGAGTGGTGTAGAACCATGTAAGCTGACATGTTGATCGACAATATCCAATATTTGTACCCCCCCTTTTGTATGTGAATGAGTGCTCATTTTGTTGTGGATTGCTTTGGTCATTGCTCACTTGTCGATTGCTGCGTGCAGAGGAAAACCCCTGCAAAACATCAATCAAAGAAGAGCAAAGATGATGATGAACCTGTTATCTATCCGAAGTTAGAGGATGAAATTTTTCACGAGGTATCAAAGCATGCTATTCAGGTGTTTGTTGTTTGTATTTCTTTTATGATGCTAACAGATTCTTTCTTCTTCAGCTTAGCTCATGGTCTTTCACTTTTCCAATACATTCTGAGCAGTCAGCTCAACAGGAGGTCAGTTGCATTTTATCATTTGCTGCTTTGTGATCTTGAAATATGCAATGCCGACTGGTTCTATTGTCTGTATGGTACTTTTAGTCGGTATATTTGGATTGCATGACATCACTCATATCATATCCTTAGCAACTGGCGAAAATACTAGTAGCCAAAGCCAAAGAATGTGAAGTTGGAACTTTTGTTTCTTCTCACTGTGTCTTGAACTTTTGTTACAGTCCCTCCTGATGATTTATTTGTAATCTGCCTCCCGATGGTTATTTGTAATCTGCCATTGCTATCCATAGATGACTTTTTCAAATGATATGTAGCATATAACTGCCTGTTTGTGAAAATTGGAAGTTGTTCCTAAACTGAACTTTCTGGCTCTTCATGCAGATAAAAAATTACAAAGAGATGGGCTTAGTAGTGGCAATTAAAGCTGACGCAGTTCCAAGGTTTCGAAAGAAGTTGGAAGATTTGGTGTCCGAATAGTCCTCTGCGTAACTGACCAATGTGTAATTTTGCTGCTGTCCACATGGTTTGAAATGTCCACATTTCGCTTGATGTCAGTAATGACTGTGATTCTGACTGTGAAGCGCGAATGGTGGTACTGTTGTTGGTGTTGATTTGCAACAAGGATTCATTCATGAACTAATCAAATCAAGAGATTTTGAGTTGTGTATCCTAGTACATGTTTTATAGATAGGGAATGTATCCTGTGCAAACCAAGCAAGCTGTGGAAACTTGCAAACTTTCCATCAAGGCCACACGATGATCATCCGATTGATAGGAGCTGAGATGGGTTCATTTTGCATTTAAGCGCCCGCCAGCCAGCAATGGTTATTACGTTTTTTGCAAATCACCCCCCAAACCCCATCCGCAGGAGACCAGCAATCGTATTCTCTCGAGCACAGAACAACCGCCGCCGTCGCCCGCCCGCGATTCTCACCCTCCGATCTAGCCGCCCACGGGAGGAGCGCCCCTGGAGGCCGCAACGGCCGCGACTCGTGGAGGCCGTGCGCGCGCTGTGGCCGGGTGCGAGGCGCGCGCGGCCCACCGGCGGCGCATCCGCGGCGTACGGTGAGGAGATGCATCTGCGGGGCGTCCCGTGCACTGAGGGCGCCGTCGCGCTGGTGTACGACAAGAGGAAGGATGGGGTGTGGCCCAACGTGTTCACCTACAACATGCTCTTCAGGGCTCTGTTCCAGAACCACCGGGTCTTGACTGAGCGCAAGATGCTCGACGAAATGACCAGGAAGGGGTGTCCGCCACCATTGTCTCCGCACTGTGCAAGCTTGGCAGCGTGGATGAGGCCACTGAGGTGCTGGCTGCGGCGCCGCCCGTGGCCGCCTCCTACAATGCCGTCGTTCTAGCTCTCTGCAGAGAGTTCACCATGCAGGTGTGGTCAGGATAGTTTGCCTGGAAGTTCCAGTGTTCACATTTCCTTTTTTGGGTATCTGTTATACGACAGAAATGAGATTGTAAATTTAATATTATGAAATAAATATGAGCATGCTTCGATGCCTGAATCTATATTGTTACGCAGCTGGTGTTCCATTGAGTACTATGAATATAATATCCAGAAATTCATGCTGTACAATTCACTCGCACACTGAAAATTAGCACTAGTACAATCAGGCATTGGGCAATTTCGTGCATCATGATCCACTACTAGCTTGCATTTTCCATACTTCCGTTTTCTTGGTGCCTTCTTCTCCTTGCTCTTCTTAATTCTTTTGCATCGCCCTTTATACTTGATATCATTTGGTGGATGTATCTCGACTTCATGTGAAATTTTGCTACCAAGAAATGATCTTTTGGAGAGGTTCTACAAGGTTGGATAAACTAGAATATAAAAACTTCATCCCTTGTTCAGAGTTCTTGGCCATTTGGATAACATCTTCAAACTTGTTGCGTGAATCTGAAATTTTTTTCCGCATTACCACCTCCATAGGATCTTCAGCCTTTTCATCCAGAAGGTTACCTTCGTCGTCGAAGAACACTTCTATGTGAAAATAAAGATCTGATCAGCACTATTGCCCATAGAAAACATTACATCCATAGAACAAAACAAAACAACCATATAAACTCATCTTTTATATTTTTTCTCCCATCTCTTCATAATATAAATCGATGGTATCTCATTTTTCTTCTCGCCTCTAAGCACTTGTATGATATGACGGCACACGATGTCATAGGACTCATATAATTTACAGGAGCACGTACCAAACATGTTTGACTTGTTCATCTGAACCACTCGCTCTCTTCCAGATAGGCTGCTAATGGTGACAAATTTCATATCTTCAGACTCCGAAATCCCTTGAATAATGCAATCATCTCTTGCAACTATAAGTTGTTCCTGAAACTTACTGAAAATTTCATATGTATATATGGCACTACATTGCTTCTCCATGACCCATGGTGTCATCAATTTAGGATTGGTGTGAAGACTTGCATTGTCGGCTTTCAACTCCTCTTGGCGCTGGCACTCTATAGCTGTGTCAAACCTTAGCCAAAACTCAACAAAGGTCAATTTTCAATGAATGAAATGGTTAAAAAATGAATTCGCACTCTCCGATCGTGATGTAGTCCTAAGGATTCCTGCTAGAGGTATGTTCATAAAGTATGCCAGAATCCATGATTCTCGAATATCAAACTTTGTAGAAAACCACTCATTTCACATGAGCCCATATGTTGTCATGATAGAATTCCATTGAGTCTCAAACTCATGAATTATCGGAGCCCCAAACACACTTGTGTAAATATACGCCAGAACTCATCATCCTCTCTTATGGAGGGCCCAACCTTCTTAGGTACCTTTTCCATGATATGCCACGTGCAAAGTCTATGAACTGTATTTGGTAGAATCTGAGCAATAGCAACCTTCATGCTCGCATCTTCATCTGTTATGATTAGATGAGGTGCTACTCCACCCGTAGCCATAAGAAAGGTCTGAAACAACCATACAAATGACTCAATCTTTTCATCAGCCAAGAATGCTGCTCCAAGGAAAACACTTTGCAAGTGATGAATGACTCCAGTAAATGGCACAAACTTCATATTATATTGGCTAGTGGTATATGTTGAATCTACCGAAAGCACATCACCAAAAACACTACAGTCTGCATATGGCATCTGCCCAAAAGACACGAACAAGTCGTCCTTGTTTATCCACCGTAAACTCATAAAAGAAGGCAGGATTTACTTCCTTCTTTCGCTCAAGTTGTCCCACAAACATTTGTGCATCATCATCCTTGATTTTGCTCCTCAGGTCACGATAATAGTTCTTCAAATCCCTTAGCGTGCAACCAATATTATGAAATCCACTATCACTGACTTGGATAAGTCGAAATGCCTGGGACGTGCCAATGCTAGCCTTATGACAATTGAACACAGTACTCTTTGCCCTCTCACTAACTTTACGGTTGGATCTTAGTAAGTGCCTTTTATCTGGTGACACAAATCCATGGTTGTGCTCCTCAACCATTGAATGTATTCGATACTTCTTGTCACTGCAAAGCTTGACAACAAATATGTGCCTGACAGCCACATCTGGATTCCATCACATTTGGTGTCTTCCTTTTTTCCGGATTGATCACTAACATCTTGTACGATCTCCTTTCTGTACCCTTCCCTGAACAACAGAACCGCTTGAATAATATTTCCTCATTTTGCTTCTTATGCTGACCAACACGAACAGAGAAACCAGCTTCGTGTGCATACGATTTATAAAATTTCTTCACATCTGTGAGTGTATCAAATATCATTCAAATCATAGGCTTCAAATGTTCACCGTCCACTACACGCAAGGATGATATCAATTATTAGATCAGATCAATTTCTATCAAAATCAAGATGAAAATCTTAAAGAAGAAACTAACCACGCCATGAAGGGCTGCCACTTCCAAGTCCACAGTGCGCGTGCGCGCGGTCCATGGCGTCGCGCGCGCCAGAGTCCATGGCATCGTGGGCGAGCGGCGACTTGCAGCCTTTGAGGGCGAGCGGCCACTCACATTCGCCGAGGGCCAGCGGCGGCTCGTGGTTGTCGAGGGCGAGCGGCGGCTCGTGGCCTTCGAGGGTGAGCGTCGGCTCACGGCTGTCGAGGTCCAGCGGCTGCTCGCGGCCGCCGGGCTCACGAACGTCGAGGGTGAGCGGCGGCTCGCGGCAGTCGAGGGCGGACGGCATCTCGCGGCAGTCGAGGGCGGAGGGCGGCTCGCGACCGTCGAGAGCGGGCGGTGGCTCGCGGCCGTCGGAGTGCATGGTTCTGTCGGCGGCGAGTTCGCGTATGGGAGAGCAAAGAGGCGGCGGGACAGACGTACGGGAGAAACGAAGCGACTCACGTACAGAAGATTAGGGATGGGTCATTTGCAAAAAAACGAGATTACTAAGGCTAATGGCGGGCGTTTTTTTGTAAAATTGCCCCACCTCTCTCCCTAGGCGTTATATGGGGATCCTATGGCCTTGATTGAAAGTTTGCAAGTTTCCACAGCTTGCTTGGTTTGCACAGGATACATTCCCAGATATATAAGCACCATAGTTTAACTGACGTGGATTGTGAGATACTATGTACAACACCAGGGCTGGGATTTCCATTTGATACATATACCATTATATATTCTTCTTTTTTTCATGTTTCTGTGAGAATGATTGTTGCGATCTTAGTATAGCAGAAGCAGAAACGCGATCAGAATACCAGATCATATCGATGGGTCCTGGTCTTCTGGGTGGTAGCGGGAAGCTGCAGGAACAACTTAGTGAAAGTTATTGTCGACGGCTGTCACCCGTCGCCATTGGTCCTCCGATCGATTTGGGACCGAGATAGAATGGGCCTATTCAATGGGCCGCTCCTGTTATAACGCTATATATTTTAGAGTCTTTTCCCTTGGTGTCATTATAAAAGTTTGCAATTCCATATGCCTCATTAAAAATTTTGAGCGAACACAGGTGCCATTAGTCTGAACTCTTTTGCGATTCACAAAACCTCCGTTAGGCGTCAGGTGCCATTCATCCGAACTCTTTTGCGTTTCTGTCAGATTTGACTTTAACGGTGCCAAACTACGGGTGTGAAAAGTCAAAAATATCTTAAGTCTGCATGTGTCATTACTTTTTTAGCATCTTATTAACCTCAAATGAAAAATGTCAGAATTAGAAAGTTGTAGATCTTGTCGAGATCTACTATTTTCATCTAAAAATATCTTTATTTAACTCTATACAAAAATATGAATTCGTATAGATAAAGGCATGATTAATATGCCTTAGAAAAATCATATTTTTATACGAAATCGGATGAAGATACTTTTTATATGAAAATGGTGGAGTTTGACGAAATCTATAATTTTCTAGTTCTAAGTTTTTTTTTCATTTTAGCTCATATAAGATACTCAAATAACAATAATAATGACACATCCCAGTTTGACACCATTAAAATCAAATATGACGGAAGTAGCGTGGAGGGGAAAAAATGTTCTGGGCACCAGTTTCAAAAAAAAAAAGTTCTGGGCACCTATATACGTTCAACTTTTTTAATGACAATATGGAATTACAAATCACAAACTTTTTACAACGAGACAGAGAGAAAAGACTTTATTTTATTAGCGCATAAACCCTAGACCGAGATTTTGCAAGAATTGTCCACCCGGCCTCCCCGCGCTCGCAGCAAAAATGCTGCAAGACCGGCCCTCCTCCGCCTGAACACCGCCGCCGTCCTCCCCACCGCCATGCTTCGCCTCCCCCTATGCCCCATCCCGCCACCCGCCTCCCCCTCTCCCTCCGCCGTCTCACCTGCTTGCCCTCCCTTGGCGCCTCCGCCGCGCGCGGCTGCCGCTCGTCCTCTTCATCCGACGACGAATTACCCCTCGCCGCCGAGCTCTTCCCGGCCGCCGGGCCTACGCTTCTATCCGTCGCGCGATCCCTCGCCGTCGCCTCCCCGCCCCCGTCCGCCGCGTCCGTCCTCGGCTTCCTCTGCCGCCTTCCCCACGACGCCTCCCCGCACATCTTCCCCCACCTCGTCGCCGGCCTCGCCCGCTCGCCCCGCCCGATCCTTGCGCTCCGCCTCTTCCTCTCCCCGCCCACGTCCGCCGCCACCATCCACCACTCCTTCAACTCCGCGCTACTCCGGTTTCCCCTGCCCCCTCACCTCCTTCCGGCCTTCTTCTCCCACTCCCTCCGCCGCTTCCCTGGCCTCACTCCCACTCTGCTCTCCTTCAACCTCCTCCTCAAGTGCATCTGCTCCTCTATGGTCCCAAGGAACCCCGGCCTCTATCTTGCAATCGCGTTGGGAATCCTCCACGATGGCATTCCAGCGTGGAATCTTGTGCCGGATAAGTTCACCTACTCTACCGTCGTCTCTGCACTGGCCGATGCAGGGCGGGTGGAAGACGCGGTGGCGTTGGTTCATGAGATGGTGGTCGATGGAGTGGTGTCTGCTGAGGCTTTTAACCCCGTGCTGAGGGCGATGCTGCGTGCAGGGGATGTCAATGGGGCAGACAAGCTATTTCGGTTTATGCAGCTGAAGGGTTGCACACTGACCCCAGTGACATACAATGTGCTGCTGCATGGTCTATTGTTGTGTGGGAAGGCGAGGGCAGCGATGAACATCATGAGAAGAATGGATAATGAAGGGATTGTGCCAGGGTTGATGACCTACGGAGCAGTGGTCGATGGGCTGGTGAAGTGTGGGAGAGTGGAGGATGCATGGAAGGTGGCTCAGGAAATGGGGAGGAAGGGACTTGCACCCAGTGAGTTTGTGTTCTCGGCTGTGATCACCGGGTTTTGCAAGTCACGGGAGGTTGACAGGGCATTGATGGTGTGGGAAGCAATGGTGGCAGCTAGGGTAAAGCCGAATGTTGTTTTGTATTCAGCAATGATTGATGGCTTTGCACGGTCTGGGAGGATGACAGAAGCTGAAACGTTATTTGAAGAAATGGTTGATGCGAAATGTATTCCAAATATCATGACATACAGCTCAATGACTCGGGGATATTTCCACATTTGTAATTCATCGCGGGCACTCTCTACATGGGAGGAGATGATAAAGGTTGGCTGTGTGCCAAGTGCCATTAGTTACAGCATATTGATCAGTGGGTTGTGCGATGTAGGGAGATTAAAAGATGCTATGATGGTCTGGAAAAACATGCTTGGTCGTGGCTGTGCACCTGATACCATTGCTTATACTTCAATGATGAAAGGTTTATGCATGTCTGGGATGGTAGATGGTGGTCTCCGTCTATTTAATGACATGCTGGCAAAGGGTGATGCCAAACCAGATGTCATTACTTATAATGTTCTATTGGATGCGCTGATCCGCACAAATGACCTACCTCGGGCAATGGGCTTGCTTAACCAGATGCTTGATCAAATGTGTGATCCAGACACAGTAACATGCAATATTTTCTTGCGGGAGATTGGAGTTGTAGAGGGGAAAGGTAGGGAATTCTTAGAGGGACTGGTCATGAGGCTATGCTATAGAGATAGATATAGGGCAGCAGGAGATGTTGTAATGGTCATGCTGGCTAAGTATATTGTGCCAGAGGCTGTCATTTGGTATACCGTAGTGAGAGGAGTTTGTCAGACTAAGAGAGTTCAAAAGGTGGTTGACAATTGTTGGGATGAGATTTGGAGGCCGTAGAGATCATCCATATTTTTTTAATACGCCGATGGGCTCATGCTGGAGTACTTTTTATACTCCATTTGTTGTAAGTTGTAGCATTAACTTATTCATTCATAACAAAGATTTTGTTACAATAAAGTGATTTTCATTAATCGCTACTCTTCTTTCCTTGCAGTACTTTATATATTGAATTTGCATCCCAATAGAAATGATGTTTCCTTCGCCAACTTATATAAGTTGTACTTGACAATTTTTTTGTCCTAACGGCATGTCTTCCATGAGTTGATGGGGTTCCTTGCAAACTGTAATTTTATTATCTTAATTCTGTGTTTTGACTCGGCACTTATTATGTTCTTTAAAAATTCAATATTGAGTTATTAACTTGATCTTCTGTTCATCAAATTGACACTGGCTTGCAATAAATTGGTTCTACGTGTTATGCTTTGAACTAATACTAACTGTGTCATTGTAGGATCTGTAATCTCCTTGACAGTCCTCTGCTACATCATGCCTTTCAGAAAGGCAAGGAAATATGGGTTTACACTTATTTTGACTTATGTACAGGATGAAATGTGCAAATTATGTTCCAATTTTCAGAATGCAAGCTAAGTGGACATTCAACATTTAGGCAGCCTTTCAATTTTCATACCTGATGATCGTCAGAATGCTCGAGCTGAGAAATATATTCTGTTTCCCCTTTCTATTGCGTCTAGCCTGGTACCAATTACCATGTAAGATGACGTGTTGATCAACAATATCCAATATTTGTATCCCCCTGTATGTGAATGTGTGTTCATTTTGTTGTGGATTGCTTGGTCATTACTCACTTGTCAAGCATGCAGAGGAAAACCCCTGCAAAACACAAATCAAAGAAGAGCAAAGGTGATGATGAACCTGTTATCTATCCGAAGTTGAAGGATGAATTTTTTCACGATGTATCAAAGCTTGTTATCCAGATATTCATTGTTTGTATTTCTTGTATCAATGCTAACAAATTATTTCTTTTTTCAGCTTAGCTCATGGTCTTTCACTTTTCCTATACGTTCGGAACAGTCAGCTCAACAGGAGGTCAGTTGCATTTTGTCATTTGCTGCTTTGTGATCTTGAAATATGCAATCGCCGACTAGTTCTATTGTATGTATGGTACTTTTAGTCCGTATTTGGATTGCATGACACCACTCATATCATGTCCTCATAAAAACTGGAGAAAATACTAGTAGCCAAAGCCAAAGAATGTGAAGTTGGAACTTTTGTTTCTTCAGTGTCTTGAACTGTTGTTATAGTCCCTCCTGATAATTATGTGCATGTAATCTGCCTTCTGGAGGTTATTTGTAATCTGCCATTGATATCCATAGCTGAATGTTTCAAAAGATATGCCTGTTCGTAAAAATTAGAAGTTGTTCCTAAACTGAACTTTCTGGCTCTTCATGCAGATGAATAATTACAAAGAGATGGGCTTAGTGATGGCAATTAAAGCTGACGCTGTTCCAAAGTTCCGAAAGAAGTTGGAGGATTTGGTGTCCGAATAGTCCTGAGCGCAACTGACCAATGTGGAATTTTGCTGCTGCCCACATGGTTTGAAATGTCCACATTTCGCTTGCTGTCTGTAACGATGTGATTCTGACTGAAACGCGAATGGTGGTATTGTCATCGGGTTTTGCAACAAGGAATTCGTGGACTAATCAAATCAAGAAATTTTGAGTTGTGGTGTCCTAAGACATGTTTTGTAGTAGATAAGCACCATAGTTTAGCCGATGTGGATTGCCAGACAATGCAGAACGCCAGGGATGAGAGTTCCCTTTTGATAAATATACCACATTATCCTTTATTCTTTTTCTTTTCATGTTAATGTGAAACGATTGTCAAACTAACTGACTTCTTCTTTTTTTTTAAAAAAAACTTTGGTCTGTCTGATGCTGAGTTCTTAGTGAAGCAGAAACAGAAACGCGGTCATATCATATCGAAGGGTGCTGGTCTCCTTGAACTTTTTTTTTAACATTAAGCTGCCGCAACACCTTACTGAAAACCAATCGACGGCTGTCAGCCTGCCAGACAAGGCAGAATGTCAGTTAGCAACGCCGGCCTGCTCGCACAGACGAAAGGATCATGGTACAACAACAAACAGCATGTTCGTTTGGCTGAAAATAAGTGACTAAAAGTACCGTTGACTGATTTGTTATGAGAAAAAACACTGCTGACTGGCTGAAAATAAGCGACTGAAAACTCAAGCTCAAGCGAACAGGTTAGGGTTTTAGTCCCAAGCAAGTTAGGATAGGCTAGAGTTGAGACCCAATGTGAGCCCCTAGTCACGGCAATAGCTGCTTTCCAAGCACTCCTATCCAAACAAAGATCTCTAGGTATATCCCAACCGTGCTCCATGCATCGATGAACCTTGGGTGCACGAATCAACCAGCAAGCAAATGGAAAAGGTACACAACTCTTGTACAATGACTCAACAATGCAGAACGCCAGGGATGAGTAGTTATTATGCTGCCCCAAGACAACACAGGAGCACCAGCTTACATTTGAGCAATCAGATTCCAAGCCATTGCCGGCAGCAAGGCGAAGGCAATTTCTGATAGAAAAAGACATTTAAGGATCCCAGGCAGATATCTTACCATCTACTTATTCAAAATGCAGACTCAACTGTCAACACCAGACCTCATAGTGTTTCCTAAACTAGAACTGCTCGACACAAGCAGCTAGCAAATCTCCACATATAGAATGTAAGCAACAGTACAAATACAGCATATAGTAACACATCTTCAGGAAAGTATTAGCAGGAAGAGTTATTATCACAGAAATGATTTCAAACTGCTAAGAAGGCTCACGACCAAAAGTGCAGGCATGGGCAAGTGGAACAACTTCCAATCACAAGTTCTTGAACGCAGACTCATGAGGAATCTTCTGGGGTGTTAGCCTAGCCAACAAGGCCTTGTTCGAGAAGTGTTCAGCATCGACAAAGTAGAAGTTCCCCTCAGCCTTAAAGGTGACAAAAGGCCTGTTTGTTTCGGGAGGCCTGACATCGGCAAACTTGACAGTCCTTTTAAGGGGAGTAGCTAGCCATGTCAGCACCTCAGCCTCAAAGCTATCTGAACCAGGACGCCACCGGAGCTTGTGAATGTATGGGCTCACGAACCAATGCAAGGCTGCAGTTGTAGTGGCACTGAGGAAAATGACAGTGGATGCAACCGCTCCCTTGAGGATCACATTCATGTCAGGTGAAGTCATGAATGTTATCACTGGCCCTAGCGACACGGAGAGGCAGCAGGTGGACAGAGAGAGAAGCTTCACTTTCTTTATGGTTGATGATATTGGCCCTTGATATACCAGGTTAGCATCCTCGTCATCCTCCTTGATCTGTTTTGGTTTGGGCCCGATGCTTATCTTGCTGCCACTGGCTTCAGTTTCTTTCACAGCAGCAGCCTGCGAAGCCCATCTTATCTGAGTGTGCAAACAGGCAACCAGACCAAAGTTGTCATGTCTTGCAAGAGAATTAGGCCTGGACGTTGAGAAATGCCTCCACATAATAGACTGAGGAACATGGACATCTGTAGAAGAAGAAAAAAATAATAATAAGCACAGTTTGGCATGGTATAGTGCTTTACAGTGATGCACACAATCAACAACAAATATAAGGAACATTAACATTCGCTTCAGTTATCCAACAGGTCAGACAGTTTGAGTCAAGGTACACATTATTATTCGACGGAAAAATATGGAAATGAAACACTAGATTTGACATAATATACCAGATATTGCACCTTATGTACCACTGTAAGTAAGCTGGCAAAATGCAACTATATAGTGCGAGCGGAGCTCATAGAACAATAGACATTAGGCCATTCACAAATTATACCTAATTTTGAATCTAGAGCGGGGATTTACCGAGGCTGAAGATAACATCACTGAACCTTGCAAATTACAATAGTCTCTAAACGAATGGCTAGTACTCCGTCAGGCATCCTATCCTCTCGCAAATATCACGTTTCCTTTGAAACGTTCGAAGGTGCCACCATCTACCCTAACAATTCACTTTTTTTTTGAAGAAACCTAACAATTCACAGTTATACATGACATAGCAACAACCGATATGCCAGAGAAGAACAGAGCACACCTGTTCCCACCGTCCCAGGCATAATAACAATAATCAAACAAGAAAACGTACATATCACTGTTCCTCAGACATTTCAGGCATGCACTCGTATCTTAGACGCCACCATTTTTGGGACTGAGGCGGGAGTACAACGACGGCAGAAAGAAGGGAGCGATCGAGAGGCGGAGAGATACCTGGGACCCGGGAGACGGCGTGCGGAGTCGAGGCGGGCCCCACGGAAAAGTGGCGGAGGAGAGCCCCGCGGAGGGAGGCCGCGGATCGGAGCCTCGCCGTCGCCATGGCCTCCGATCGATCAGGTGCGGGGGGACTAGCCTAGGGTTTTGGGACGGAGAAATGGCGATGCAGCAGGGGGGATGGTGCGGACCACTCATGAAGACGACGACGACGAGCAAACGGGCCCAATACTAACTGGGCCTACGCAATGGTCTGTATGGGCCTCATGTCGAAATCGAAGTCGGTTTGGCCCAATCGATTCACAGTTGGATACGAATCGAATCCACCCAAACCCAGCGAGCCCAGCAGCCCCTCTTCTCCAAGCTCTCGCATCTTCCCAAATCCCAACCGGCTCCGCACCGCCATCTCCCTCGCCGGAACCCTAGACGCCGCCGCCGCCGCCGCCGCCGAAGCAGCTGCAGGTTCGATCACCGTGTCCTCTTTCTCACCCTTCGAATCGGAGGTTTCTGTATACGCCCGCCTTAATCCAACACCCTAAACTTGTCAGGTTTCCTCCGGTGGTGACGTCTCGGCGAGCCGGTATGAGTAGCAACCGCAAAAACTTCCGCCGCCGCGCGGATGACGACGAGGACGCCAACGGCGACGGCGGCAGCCACTCTAAGCTCTCCACCGCGACCGCCACGAAGACGAAAAGCCTAACGGTGCCCAAGCCCAAGTCGCCGCCGAGGCGTCAGGGGGCGAGCCGCCTCAGCTTCGCGGACGACGAGGACGAGGACGACGCCGAGGAGGGCCCGTTCGCGCAGCGCCGCCGCCACCCGACGGCCTCGGTGCGCCCGGCGCGCACGGCGTCCCCGGCCGCGGGAGCGCTCCACCGCCTCACGCCCGCCAGGGACCGGATCAGGAGCTCGCCGGCGCCTGCCGTCGCTGCTGTGTCGGCGCCTAAGCCGTCCAACTTGCAGTCCCATGCTGGGGAGTACACACCAGAGCGCCTCCGGGAGCTCCAGAAGAATGCGCGCCCGCTCCCTGGGAGCCTCTTGCGTTCCCAACCACAGACTCCGGCGACTGAGCCCCGGTCACAAAAATTGGCTGGTACCCTTGCAAGTTCCACTCCAGCTACCACCACCGCAGCTGCAACAGAAACTGTGGTTATTCTTAAAGGTTTGGTGAAACCTATGTCTGAGGCCAGCATTGGGCCAAGGATACCGAAGCATGACATGGAGGAAGATAAATCTGAAGAAGAGGAGGAAGGAGATGAAGAGGATGAAGGGCCAGTGATACCTGACCGTGCAACCATTGAAGCCATCAGGGCAAAGCGACAGCAGCGGCAGCAGCCAAGGCATGCAGCGCCAGATTATATCTCTCTTGATGGTGGTGGCGTGCTGAGCAGCCGGGGTGGTGGTGGTGAGTCAAGTGATGAGGATGACAATGAGACAAGGGATCGGATTGCAATGTACACTGACAAGCCAAGTGATGGCCCGAGAAGCACAAAAAGTGTATTTGGTGGGATCAGTAACAGGGGTCCTGCCACCAGTTTGGGGGCTCTCAGTGATGGCAGCAGGAAGGTTGATGATGATAGAGATGATGATGACGACGATGAAGAAGAGAGGAGATGGGAGGAAGAGCAGTTCAGGAAGGGACTTGGTCGGAGGATGGACGATGCTTCTACTCAGAGATCAGCAAATGGGGTACCAGCTGCTATGCAGGTTCAGCCACAGCCGTTTGGATACCCAGTGGGATCCCATTACCAGCCCTCCCTTAGTGGCGTTGTGCCTGTGGCATCAGTTTTTGCATCAGGAACTGCAGATTTCTTGTCCATCGCTCAACAAGCGGATGTTGCAAATAAAGCCCTGCAAGACAACATCCGAAAGCTTAGGGAGACTCACAAGACAACAGTCAGTGCTTTAGTGAAGACTGACACACATCTTAACGAAGCTCTTTCAGAGATATCAAGCCTGGAGAGTGGTTTGCAGGATGCCGAAAAGAGGTTTGTCTATATGCAGGAGCTCCGTGATTATATTTCTGTGATGTGTGATTTCTTGAATGACAAGGCGTTTTTAATAGAGGAGTTGGAGGAACACATACAGAAATTGCATGAAAATCGAGCTTTGGCTATTTCTGAGAGGCGTGCAGCTGACCTAGCTGATGAATCAGGTGTGATCGAAGCTGCTGTAAATGCTGCAGTATCTATTCTTAGCAAAGGATCAAGCTCAGCTTACCTGTCTGCTGCATCAAATGCTGCCCAAGCAGCAGCAGCTGCTGCTAGGGAAAGTTCCAACCTCCCACCTGAGTTGGATGAGTTTGGCAGAGATATCAACATGCAGAAGCGTATGGATCTTAAGCGCAGGGAAGAGAACAGAAGACGAAGGAAGACCCAGTCAGAGACCAAGAGATTGGCATCTGCAGTGAAGAATAAGGACATTGAGAAGATTGAAGGAGAGCTAAGCACTGATGAAAGTGACAGTGAGAGTACTGCTTATGTTTCCAGCCGGGATGAGTTTCTTAAGGCTGCTGACCATGTGTTCAGTGATGCTAAAGAGGAATACGCGAGCCTTAGAACTGTCAAGGACAAGTTTGAAGGGTGGAAATCTCAGTACCCCTCTGCATACCGAGATGCTCATGTAGCCCTGAGTGCACCATCTGTGTTCACCCCTTTTGTGAGACTGGAGCTCCTGAAGTGGGATCCCCTCCATGAAACAACCGATTTCTTTGACATGGATTGGCACAAGGTTCTTTTTGACTATGGTATGCAAGATAATGAGAGTCCCTCAGGTTCTAATGATTCGGATGTGGTTCCAGTCTTAGTAGAAAAGGTGGCTCTCCCTATTCTGCACCACCGTATTAAGCACTGCTGGGATGTATTGAGTACCCAAAGGACTAGAAACGCTGTGGATGCTAGTAAGATGGTGATCGGTTATTTACCAACCTCAAGCAAGGATTTGCATCAATTACTGGCTTCTGTGAGAAGCCGTCTAACTGAGGCCATTGCTGATCTTTCAGTACCAGCCTGGGGATCAATGGTGACGAGGACTGTTCCAGGTGCCTCTCAATATGCTGCGTATAGGTTTGGTGTTGCTGTACGTCTCCTTAAGAATGTTTGCCTGTGGAAAGACATCCTTGCGGAGCATGTTGTTGAGAAGCTTGCTTTAGATGAATTACTGAAAGGGAAGATTCTTCCTCATATGAAGAGTATCATCCTGGATGTTCATGATGCAATCACTAGGGCTGAGCGTATAGCTGCCTCACTTTCAGAAGTTTGGCCTAAACAAAGTCAAAAGCTGCAGCCTTTTGTAGATCTAGTGGTTGAGCTGGGAAACAAGTTGGAGAGGAGACACACGTCAGGCATTAGTGAGGAAGAGACTCGTGGTCTAGCTCGTCGATTGAAAAACATATTGGTCAGTCTTAATGAGTATGATAAAGCTAGAGCTATTTTGAAGACGTTTCAGCTCAGAGAAGCCCTTTAGCTCATCCTGGATGTAGTGTGAGAAATCCAGTTTTGACTCAGGTTTCTACATCCTTCCATTTTACAGAGATGTTGTAATTCTGATGATCTATACAGCTTGATCATGAACTTTTAGTCCAGTGCTTGATGGTATCAAAGAAAATTGTGTTGCCTCTAGATTTTAGCAATTTTGCCTTTCAAAATCCACGAAATGGGTATTTTACTGGTTACAAGCACTAAAGGGATATGCATCTTGTATTAGATTTATTTTTTGTGAGTTTAAGTTATGATCAATGTATATCAATGGAGCTAGGACAACCTTATGAATATGAACATAGTATGCTATTAACCTATGGGGTTACTGGTGATCTGAATTTGTCAACATGACAGCCATAAGCGCAACCTGATTCTGAGACGAATGCTCTGAACTTCCATTGTATTTGTCAAATGCTAGGCATGAACCAGAACTGACTCTTAGATTAATGCTCTGAAGCTTCAATTTGTACATCATTCTCACCTACTCCTATGCTAGCTTTAGGCATTTGTTGTGGCTAAGGAAACTTTCAGGTTGCAGAACTTGCAGCATACAGAAATATTGATTTTAGAAAGAAAAAAAAGGAGAATGATTTTAGACTATGTTATTGTGGTATAGATGTGTGCACCTCAAGATGTCTAGCGCTTGCAGGTTAGTTGGTCCAATCCTCCTATAATATCCTAATGATGCTGACTGTTCTTTGGCGTGCAATGCTCCAGTAACTTACCATTGCTGTTCCTGTTGATTACAAGGTTGCATGATGCTAACTTTGATGTCATGCTTTTCGGGTTTGATTGAGCACTGCTGATCCTATGGCCATGCATGGCATTGTCTGACAGTAGCACCCACAAGCTTGGGCCATCTTGTTTGAAGGTAGGAGCTTGGGCAACGTGCAATGTGCATTAGAGCCCCAATTCCAGCGGCGATGGCGCTAACAGGAATTTGCAATGAAGCTCGATACTGTGTTTAAAAGTGCTGTTACCTTGGCATCTTAGGTGCAGTGCAAGTGTTCAACTGCATTGCGCATGCATCGTGTATTTGTGTGGTACTGTATGTTTTTGTTGGATGTTGCATCTTGCGTCTGCAAATAAAAACTGCCTGTTGAAGAAAGAAGAAATGTGGGGTGGCAATGGCAAATTGCAGGCGCAGGGGGCAGGACGCAGTGTAGTAAATTGCAAAGGACAATATGTACAGTCATTTGCTGCCTCTGGACCCGGGACTAGGGCCCAACCAAAGCTAAAATCACTTTTGTTCTTTTTTTTTTTTTGTTCTTTGCCCTTGTTTAGTTCCCCCAATTTTCTCCAAATTTTACTATACAAAAAGAAGATTCTCTGTTACATTAAAATATCGGTAAATGCATGGAGTACTAAATGTTGATGAAATCAAAAACTAATTGCACAGTTTTGTTGTATTTTGCGAGATGAACATTTTAAGCCTAGTTAGTTAAAATTTGGATAATTTTTACCAAATACAAACGAAATGTTACATGAATTCTCATACAGTGTTTTTCTCCCTAATTCACCGAACTAAACGAGGCCTTTACCAGCTGACCGCTGCAGCGGCGCCACTCGGTGCACGGACGAAATGAATAAGGCCTGACCCTGGCTAAATTTTAAGAAGATTTCTTATCACATTAAAATGCTAATATATGTATGGAGTATTAAATATAGATGAAATCAGAAACTAAATGCACAGTTTTGTTATACTTTGCGAGATGAACATTTTGAGACTAATTAATCAATATTTGGACAATTATTATCAAATAAAAATAAAATGCTACAGTGCCCCCACAATGATTTGGTCATCCCCAAATTGGGGAACTAAACAAGGCCCAACCCCACTCTGATTTTACTGCTTCCTCAACTATAAAGATTCCGAACATTTAATTTTTTCTTAAATTTTAAAAAGATTCTAGGTAAATAAACCCTTCAAAAGACAATATTCACATGTATATCTACCATTAATATCTAAAACCAAGAATTGTAATTCCAGGATACCTTGTAACACATTTAATTTTTGTGTCATTTCTTTTACCATATAATATATTCTAAGATTATTTAGATACCTTATATTTTATTAGGACAGAGAGAGTAGATGCATTTAAGATAGAGACGGATATTTGCAAGACAAACTAAGATAACACATTTTTTTGTCTTGTATATATAAAGACATCCCTCCGTCCCAATAAAAGTAAAAAATTTGTTTTCGTGAGTCAAACAATAAAAAACAAGTTATATAAGAAATAATAATAATATTAGTGATATATAACAAATGTAACTCGACTAACATATTTTTTTATAACAAATATATTTGAAAAATAGATACTTATACTATTTTTATAATAACTTTATAATAAAATTTAGTTAAATTTATAATAAAATTATTTTTCTTTTCAGATTTTTACTGACCTTTTTAATGAGAGAATAACACTGTGACCGTACGGTGTCATATAGGTTTTTGTGAATTTTTACTAGATTTGTATTAGAAAATATTGACAATACTATACATCTAAATATGTTTATTATGAAAATACGAGTTTAATAATTAATCAAATAATATGTATTATACATCATAATATTTATATATCTAGCTAGGTTTTATTATGAAAACATGTACTTATATATACATTATCTCGAAATATATAATAAAAAAACAATGTATCTAAAAAGACAAATGGGATCGAATAAGTAGTATTTGATTAAAGTTGAAAAATATTTGATTTTCTAAAAAGTGAGTATGCATTGGAGGAGAGTACACTGGACAGCGGTGATGGTGATGGCAGCGTAGCTCACGGGAAGCAATCGCATGACGAGTTGACCCACACGGAGCAGCTTTTGCCTGCCTTCCTGCTTGCCACCGGCATCAGTGCATCACCTTCTGCCATGCTCACAAATGCAAAGGCGGTTGTGCTTCAACTTCAAGCAGAAACCAGCAGGGCCGGCCATAATAACATCTCAGGCTGTGTTTAGTTCTTAAATTTGGAGTGCCAAAATTTACTGTAGCGATACGGTAATATTTCGTTTGTATTTGATAATAATTATCCAACCGTTAACTAATTAGGCTCAAAACCTTCGTCTCGCAAAGTACAACTAAACTGTGTAATTAGTTTTTGATTTTATCAACATTTAGTACTACATACATGTATCGCAAGTTTGATGTGACGATTTTTTTCATAGTGTATTTTTCAATGGAACTAAACACAGCCTCAATCTCCTAAAAGGCTAGGGTCCATTTATAGAACACTCAGTCTTCTGAGGCCCTTGAACACTCTAAAATTTGTTCTTCACGTCTTCTTGCTCTTCTCGACACTTAGCCACCGTGCACCGCCCCGTCGTGGCGTGGTGGGTCTCACTTAAGCTCCACGGTCACGGCCTAGCAAAATCCTACCACGCCTGTGACGGCCTCCTTCTCTCCCTCATCCCCCGCCGTTATCATGGCTATGGGCACCCCCGCCCTGACCTAGCCTGGCCGCCGCCTCCTACGTCGTCAGATCCCTAACCGCCGCCCTCCCGCCGTCCCCGCCGCCTAGCCGACCTATCTCCCCCGAGCCCCTTCTATGCCCGTCGGAATTGGGGAAGAAGAGACGGAGAAGAATGAGAGGAAGAGAAACAACCGAGTATTGTTTAGCATTTCTCTTTTAAAATTAACGAAATTATTGTAGTCGTTTTGCTGTCAATGAGTGTATTATTTACCAATGAACACTAACCCCAACGTCGTCAATTGGAAAACGTAAACCCAAAACGATAGGTTCCATGATAAAAACCAACTAATAACTGAGCTACACTCGCCATAGCTTCCCACTGAAGTGGTACCATCTAACACGACAACATATTAACGGCTCACACGTACTGTAAATCAGTGCGGGAGGATTGGTGTATATACACGTACTGACGTACAAGTGATTGACCCACCATGTCGTCGTATATGTACTCTACTACATGCAAAAGCAAATACAGTACACTAGTACGTACTACTGCTGCATGAGATCTCTCTACGGTCAACAGAATCAACATCGCCAACTCAATTCCTATACGGGTATATTGGTGCAGCTAGGCTTTCCCGGATTATATGCAAAATTTACCTAATGGTCAAAATTTAATTTTCTTTATACAAAATATCGATTATCATTCTCTATAGAGCCGAGGGTGTATTATATTTAAGCTTAGCCTCCGTATTGGATGGAGTACAGTACAGTACAATACTAGTTCTCCCTCCATCCCAAGAAATGCATTTCTGTATTCTATATAAATGATTTTTTTAGTTTGACTAATATAAATTTTTAAGAAAAAATATCAATAATTATGGTTCCAATTAGTTTATTACGAGAACTATATAATCAAACCTAATAATATTTATTCAGTATCATAAATGTTTGTAATATTTTATATAAGCTGGTTAAATATAAAATTGTTTGACTCTAAAAATAGAATTATATTATTTTTTTAATTAATAATTACTCTGTCTGTCCCTGGATTCCTAGAATATGTGTAAGTCAAATTTTTAAAATTTAACTAACTTTATAGAAAAGAATAACAACATCTATAACATAAAATGAGTACTTTACAAAAAAATATATTCTAATGATACTAATTTAATATAATAAATTTTAACGCTACATAACCATGGGCATTTCCGTAATAAACCTCCATCCCTTCGTCTTCCTCCTCTCTTTCGAGCCGAGTAGCCGACCCATTTAAAAGGCTCTAGTCGATTGCACATGGCCCAAGATCTACCACTCCCCCACCCCACCAACCAACCACTCCCACCGCCTGCTCTGCCTCTGGCTCGGCCACTGCCGCCCGCCGCCTCCCTCTCATCGCTCTCTCTCTCTCTCCCTAAATGGCGGCGCCCAAGCCGCCCTCGCCGCCACACAACTCCGGGTCCCCCGCGGGCGCGGGGGACTCCACCAGCTCCCAGCTGGCCGCCACCTACCTCGGCGTCAGCTTCGCGCTCTTCCTCGCCACGCTCCCGTCGGGCACCGCCGCCCGCCACGTGGCCTCGCTTCAGTCGCGGGGCCGCATCCTCGCGTCGCGCCTGCTGGCCGCCGAGGACCAGCTGCGGCAGCTCCGCGCGCGCCGCCGCGAGGACGCCCGCGCCAACGCCCGCGCCGCCGAGATCTTCGCGGGCCACCGCGCCGCCTGGATGGAGGCCGAGCGCCGTCTCCTGGCCCGCGCCCAAGCCGCCGGGGACGAGGCCGCCTCCCTCCGCGCGCGCCTCGCCGACGCCGAGGCCGACGCCGCCGCGCTGCGCGCCCGCGCCGAGCGACTCGAGCGCGAGGCCGCCGAGCGGGACGAGCTGCTCAACGCGCTCCTCGCGGCCACCTCGCGCGCCGGGGACTCCGGCGGTGGCGGGCCCCTATTCCGCGCCCGCGACGGGGAGGAGGAGGAGGACGAGCGGGCGCGCCTCGACGCGCGTGGGGAGCAGGAGCAGGACGCTCGTGGGGAGCAGTTGGACCACGCCGCTGACACCACCGACGCCGAGGCCCTCGCCGCCGCCGCCGCGCTCTACGCTCAGCAGCGCCAGAAGCACGACGACGACTTCTACACGGCGGCCACGGCCGCGTCGGGAATGCCGCCGTGGATGGAGATGGACCGATCAAAAGGCTGGCAGGTCTGTGACACGACAAAAAGTTGCCTCTCCTTTTCCACCTTTTTTACCTGCTGTCAGCTTCGGAATCGGAAGGACACAAATCTAAGGGTGGATTGCTTTATCATTGCTTTCTAATGATATGATTGACTCTATTCTTTCCATTTGTGTTAATGCAATCAATCAGATTATCTTTGGTTCATGCTAGTTCCAGTATCCTTCAGTAGCTCTGCTCTGCATACACATCTTTCCATGAGTGATACTGTGATAGCGATACCATGTAGTAGTATGCAGCAGAGTAGAACAGACAAACAACCACTTTGATAACCTCTCCATCAAACAGAATCCGATACTGTATCTGTGGGGCAAGTCCTCCTGCAAGAAAGCTACCTGGTTTTTGTTATCTACTCCACCGAAGCCACCTGAATCTTATCTGGTCCATATAGAAACCTATAATCACACAGGCTTCCTGTTGCTGCTCATGCAAGCGGAACCCTAGAAGATGAATGGTGCACTGAAGTCAGACTTTATTTGCTACTGTACATTAGAGTGCAGTTGGTGAGTGCTAACTCGCCGAGTCACCAGGTCCTGGGTTCAAAGCCGTCTCTCTGTAGAATTTCTGCGGGGGTAAGACTTTGCTTCGGTTATTCCCTTCCCCAGACCCCACTCGTGTGGGAGCCTCTGGCACTGGGTCTGCCCTTTACATTAAAGGTGCAGACGCTGGATGCCCTTAAGCTCAATAATTGGATGTCAGTTTTTTCGTGCTTTGTTCCCCTATAATTTTTCGTGTCAGAATGCAATATTGTATAAAAAACAGAGGCCTTTCGGCAACTGAAACAAAACCAGCACCACCAAAATGCTTTTGATTTTAGGACTAATTAGTATCCTTTAGGGTACTTCATATAATTGGTGAGTCCTATAGACCCATGCATGTATATGGGAAACACTTCTGACTAACTGTAGTCTTCATACCCATTTAGTTTCTTAGATTCATGTATGTTGGTTTGTCGCACATTCCTTTGGATATGTGCGCATATGATTGAAAGCTAACTCTTATCTGTTGTTTTTGTTGTTTTGCTAGAAATCATATATTGCTTGGCATGGTGCTTATAGGTGGTAGGATGTCATTAACTTTTATTGCATCAAATCTCACACTTTCAAATAACTCAAACTGGTAGTGGATAGCAACTTGAATGAAAGCTTTGAAATTGCTGTGTTTCAACTTTCAACCCATACTGCTACTTAATTGCCCTTTCCTTGTTGAATAACTGACTAATCTGCCACTGAGTTTTAACAACCACATTGGTACTTGGTATCATCTCTTTCTAGGGCACCTCCAGTACTGTGAAGTTTTCTCAAAAGGGTTTGGGTCAATTTTGTGTTCATGTTAGGTCATTTGCTCCTGTCGGCATCACATAATTCATTATTCGTGTGGATAGTCACCTAGTAGCGCTTGATATTGTTAAATACGAAAGTACCTCAAGGCTCAAAGGTCAAAGTAGTAGACTACGGAAGAGGTGTCTACTCTTTTAGTGACATTTTTTAATTGTGTGTACCTCATAAAAATGTAAGGACTTTAATTAGTGTGAAATTATGTGTTGGGTTATCTATACGAGATTCCAGTGATAAATATCTCAGTGATAATTTTTCTGGTCTGAGATCGAATGTTGTATACTTGCATTACAGGCCTGTCAAATCTTGATCTCTCAATGATATTTCCTGTGTGCGAGTGTTTTTCTTTTTCCTTCTGTTTTTTCAATATCTCTGCAGTATGCACGCAGTGCTAACATTGCTAGCAACTGGAAGTCCTCTCTCTCCCTCAACCCTCCATCTGCAACACATGCTACCATGTGTGGTTACTTCAGTGCTGATGTCAGTTACTTGATATCCATATATGAATAAAAGGGTTTCTAATGCACAACCTGAAGTAACACCAGCCAACTAGAACACTGTGATCCTTATTAGCTATTCATTACAATGGCAAATGACCGACATTTGTACTAAGTTACTAAATGCAGATGTAATGATTTTTTTTTCAAGAAAAAAAAAAGATGAAAGGATGTTTCACATTCTTACAAGCTGATGCTCTTTTCAGTTCATGACTGTTTTGAAGAATTTGGGTGATTAAAAGCTTGACTGTCTGATAATACAGAGGATATAATCATTGTTGGACTACATAAATCCTTGTGAACATGTGGCTATCCTGTGTTTTCAAAAGACTGTTATAGTATGTAAAGTGCAATGTTTTCTTCTTGCTTTTTTATCCCAATAGGCCAATACAATTCTCTTTGCTCACTGCACGTTGACACTGTTGTAGATATAGTTGGGTGATTTATGTTATTTTTTGAGTGCGTGATTTTTTCCTCATTGCTGGTACCTATAGAACAACCTTTGTAAAAACAATGGGAAAATTTAACTTATCAAGAAAGCTATGGTTCAGTAATTTTCATGAATGTTTAATGGTTGCCTCAAAAGGTTGATTTCTGGTAGGCTAGGACCATTTTCATTTCCTTCTTTTTTGGTTATTTGACTCTTTGAACTTGCATCGTGTAGGACCTGAAGTATGATACAGTTGAGTCAACGTACAACACAAAGCATGCTGTACCAAGGTAAAGATTTAACTGACGCACATGGCTTGTTGACCAAGCCCTGAAATTCCACTTGTAATTTACAGCCTCTAAGCCAATTGTTCTTTAACAGGAGAGAATCACCCTGGAAAGTGGATGTAGAATCATCAGGAGTTCCAGCAAAACTTAGGTTGCTGGAGCAGGAATTAATTAACTTGGAAAAGGTAGTGAATGGAGATTTGTCCAAGATTCCATTGGTGATGCGAAAACAAGTGAAAAGATATCAAACTCTAGCTGGGAAAATTGATGATCTTTGCAAACGAATGGTAGGCCTGCTCATCTGAAATAGCATTTACCTACTTAGTTGTGTGCTTTTGTTGAACGCAAAGTACCTGATATATCACTCAATAGTTCATTTTCCAGGATGTAAAAATGATTCATGTGTTGATATATGTCTATATGATCTGTACCAAGTTGGAATTATTTGATGAATACATGGTCCAAAGATAGCAGCGGTTTCCAGCCGTCTATCAACTTAGTTTCTTGTGCTGGTCCATAGTGCTGGAGCTGTCTCTGCATGGCTTGTGGTCGTTGCATTTAAATTCAAAAATCTCTTCTTACTATCGCATTTTACCTAGTTCTTTTAAAAAACAGAAGGATTTAATTGATATATTCATGTTGAAGAAAATGACAGTTTCTTCATTAGTAAATCATGCTTAGCACTTTGAAAGGAGTAGTGACATTTTCCTTGTATGCTGGTAATTCCTATTATTTACTATTGCAGCAGGAGAGAAAACCTAATGAATATCTATTTGTGCAGCAAATAAGTGACCCTTGTGATTCAACACTTAACCCAGAGTTCAGAACACAGCGGCAAACAGAATTCTTGCTGGAAGCATTTCACCTTCAGCATCGTGCAACTGAAACAAGGCAGAAGCTCAGCACATTGCAAGCAGAGACTGCAAAAGGCAGCTTTGGAGATGAGCTAACAGCAGAAGCCAAAATGTGCACAAGAAGAGCACTAAGTTCAATAAGGAATAACTTCAAGGAAATCCAGCGAAGCTTGGAGATTTGGCTAGCAAGAATTCTTGGAGACCTCGAGGGCATGCTAGCGAGGGATGGGGCCTCCCGCATTAGGGAGTACTTTCTGTCTCCATACACATCTGCTGTTCGGTGAGTGCTGGTGTCATGGAATATGCAGGAATGGTCATGTTCCCCTCACTACTATATAGTGTCTGCATGAACACCCTGGAGAATCCATGGATACACGATCAGCAGGTAAAATGTCATAACCAAGGTCATGCTCACCTATGCACCCCCTTTGGTCTTTTTATGGACATCCTTGCAAGCTTTAGCAAAATTGAAGAGAAGTGATCTGGGATCCTACCAGATTTTACAGGCAGGACAAATGTAGAATTTAGAAGCATATCCCCATTCCCAGGGGCATCAAATTTTGACACCAAATCTGATCAAGTTCTAGATCACCCCTCTTCAAATTTGTTAAATTTATTTATGTGAAGGGTTTCATTAGGCAAGGTTGCATCAAAGTGAGGCTGTCAGTGTATGCTGCTGCTCATGTTGTGGCCTTACCAGCAGCCTCAAATCAGTTTGAAAATAGGCATAGTTCTGTTTGTAGGTGTTATCTCATTATCTGTCTCTCTGCAGTTCTCCATCTTTTTAGGATTGTACAGTTTTATGCTTGCGGTTGTGATAAATTCTCCTAACTGTATCTAGAACAGAGTCCTTGGATGTGCTAAACTGTATTATCGTAGTTTATGATTAGTGATTTGTATGTATGTTCTTTTCAGCTGTTGACAAAACTTGTCATCGCAATGCCTGGTTGTGGTTTTTCTTCGGTTGATTGCTGTTACTGCATATTATATATCTGTTGTGTGTGCGCTGCATGCACATACATGGGAGGGCAGAAACACATACACACGTTTTTTCTTACCCTGAGTGACATATATAAGATCAGAAGATGTGTTGGCACTCATGTTAAGTGAAACTGAAGATTAGACACAATAGTGGTGGATTGGTAAAACTTTAGTACGGTACACCAATCACAAGTTACCTGGGCTGCCACTGGCAGGTCAGGTTGCCCTAAACATGCATGAACATATTGTCCCTGTTGTCCCCTCTCATCCCCTCCTATCTTTCCCAGCTCCAAATGAATCCCCCTATCTCTCCCCACATCTCCAAATTAACTTGAAACATAAATAAACTCTCTATATATACTTATACCAGATTAATTATATGTCTGATTCCTAGCCCTTGCACAACACCATATCACCAGCTTCTGCTCAACTGAATTAAAATTCAGTTTCAATCTCCTTCCAGTTTAGAGTTCTGAAAGGTACTGAGCCTGTATCCTCTCCTTGTTCTCCTCCCACCACAGCTTGGCATTCAGCTCCGCAAACCTCTCGCGGCTGCAAAGTGCAAAACCAAATCATCCATTGTTAGTAACCATTGTGCCAAATGACATGGTGACAAAATATCAGTAACAATTAATGAACTAATCATCGGAGCTGTAGAACTTGACCTGAACCTGACGCGGCGCAGCTCCCGGCTGCCGTCGGCGAGCTCCCTGACGGTGATGTACACGCCGGGCTGGTCCTGGATTATCCACTCCGTCACCTCCAGCTCGCTGGCGTTGCTGACGGACACGTCGTCCCTGGACGACGTGGTCGTCCTCGCCGCTTCCGTGGCGGTGGCGGCCTCGGAGGCGGCGGGGCTCTTGCCAGCCGCTCCATCACCGTTCTGTCGCTGCTGCTGCTGCTGCCAGGCCCGCTCCGAAGGGTTGGAAGAGGACGGCGGCGGCGGCGGCGGCGACATCGGCCGGAAGCTATGCTGCCGCGCGGCGCCTCCCGTGGCGCCTGCTGGCGGCGCCGCCACCTGCCGCGCGAACGCGCCCCAGCTGATCCTCTCCGGCGTGAGTGGCGCCGGCGACGGGGTGGCCGCGGGGCTCCCTATCATCGACCCCACCTGAGACTGCGAGTAGAACGACTCCCTCTACGGAACACAAACAATTTTGGTTATGTTAGTACTAATAATGCTCTGATCTTTGCGTCTTTCGATGCGAAAGCGCCATGGATGGATGCATGCATGCAGAGGACGGACAGCTCCAGCTCCAGCTCCAAGAATTGGACGGGAGGAGAGGAGAGCGACAGGTCTGTTCTTGTCTTGTTCGGCGTAAGGTGGGAAACGATGACGTGGCGTGGCATGACATGTCAGCGTCACCGTATCACGCGTTCGACATGGGAATGAGAGAGACATGCATGCAGCAGCCAGGCACAGGCACCGGCAGCGACTGACCTCGCCGTCGTCGGAGCGCGGCGGCGTGGGGAGCACCTGTCGGCTGAAGCGCCGGACGTTGTAGAGCTCCATGATGCGCTCGTTGTTGTCGCCCCACCACTTCTGCGCCTGCCACTTGTCGTACATCTCGCGGCTATATGCATCGCAGATCGATCGATCGCATACAGGCCGTCAGTGATCAGTCCAGTCAGGTGATCGTCATCGACATCGACGAGCAAGGCAACGAACCTGAACCGGATGCGCTTGAGGTCGTTGCCGGCGCCGCCGGGGAGGGACACGAAGGTGATCTGCACGCCGGGCTCCACCTGCGCCACCCACTCCCTGGCCTCGCCGTCCGCCGCGCGGCCGGGCAGGTCCCACGCCGGGGTGGAGCTCGCGCTCGACGCGCCGGCGCTGCCGCCCAGGTACGTGGCCGGGGGCACCGCCATGTCGTCCTGCACCACGGCGGGGCGGTAGTAGCCGCTGCGGTACAGGGAGGTGGCCCGGCCCCGAGGTGGCGGCGACCCGCCGCGCCTGTGCTGCGAGCCATGCTGCCGGTGCGTGCCGGACAGCTTCAGCACCATGTCCTTGAGCTGCACAGTGCACACCAACAACATGTACATCCATCAGCTGCTGCCTGCTGGATAAGATAACAGTTTGTGATGACCAACTACATTCAGATTTCACAGTAGAATGATCGATATTGCCAAGATTTGCATGGATCCTCGCTCGGTGTTCCCAAGAAATCGTCTCAGGATCAGGTTTCAGAATTCAGAGGAACTGGGTTCTTCGCCGTTTAGGGTGGATTTTCATCGAAAGCAGGCAGACACAGAAATTATCATCTAGATTCAGTGTTCTTCAGACCACTCATACTGGAGCAGAGTTTTCACCGGTCAGTACTATTGCTGCAGATTAGCTTGCACTGATCATTACCTACTCCCTCCGTCCCATAGTTTGTAATTCTCATTCTTCAATGAGTCAAGCAATTTTAAGTTTGATCAAATCTGTACGAAAAAAAAGTACTAACATTTATAATAACAAATAAGGATCATCAGATTAATTATAGAGTATATTTTCATTGCACACATATTTGAAGTCATGCATATTAATATTTTTTTCTATGAATTTAATCAAAATTAAGGAAGCTTGACTCACTTTAAACCCAGAATACATCTTTGGTTGTAGAAAAACCAGTCCACATCTGACCTATCTGTATTACTGTTAACATACCATTTCCCACCTATCTGCATTAGCCATTAGGTTCAGTCTAATCTTTGGCTGCCGCTGAAAATGGCATTTCACAATCACTGTGCCGGTGGAGCTTCTGTATCTTTTGATGGAGGGTCAAAATATGAATGCCAGTGTCACCTCTTTAGGGGTCAGGCAATGACATGTTTGCAGATGGCTGTGTTGCATTTCTGGGTCTACCATTTGACCTACTACACCGCATCAGGAGCTACTACTAATCTCTGTTCAGTTCAGACCATACTAGTAGACTGTCATGCTGCTCACGCTCCCACATGAGCACATGACTAGTAGACGACTGTAGAGGAGAAAGAAAACGGAGGGTTGTTTTCACACTTGACTTGATATTTGTGCGGTAAATCTCTGTTCTACTTCCATGGGGTAACAAAAGTAAAGAACGCAGGTTTGTTTGCAGTTGCAGGTACGGTTAGGGGGCCACTCAAAACAAGGATGGATTCTCTTCTCTGGCACTGGCGATGCTTTCACTTTACTTTACCCTCTTTTCAGGCCTCGTTCACTTCCCATCCCAACCTAAAATATTTCCTCTTCTACTTATCACATCAAATCTTTCGACGGATGCATAGAGCATTAAATGTAGGTAAAAAAAATAACTAATTGCATAGTTTGTCTGTAAATGTCGGGACGAATCTTTTGAGTCTAGTTAGTCCATGATTGAACAAATTTTGCCAAATAACAACGAAAGATGCTACAGTAACTTTTCACCTGCTTTTCACGAAGTGAACACACCCTCATCTTCAAACACTGTCGCTTGATTTGTGTTTTACATCTACACTCAGGTTTTCCCCTTTGGAGATCCTCCACCCTACCATGCATGCATGCATGCATCTTTTTCAGGCCTGCTTGCAATGGCATGCACTCTTGTTTTCCACACTGGGTTTAAAATAAACTGGGTGATGCTGATCCCAATGCAATGCAGTGCTTGGAGGATCCTTGCCTTGCTTCCGGGTGCAATGCAAAATAAAAAGCAGCAATGCTGCATGCAGCATCCCCATCCACCCATCCAGAGGATCTCTTTTGCATTTTCTTTGCAGGTTTGCTAGCAGCCAAGCACTGCACCCCCAAATGCAATCCGTCTCTGCTTTCGAGAAAGCTATGCATGCATGCAAAGAACCCATGTATCGTTATATCAATCTCATCTGGACATGCATGTCTGAATGCTTTAGTGACCCAAAAGCCAAAAGAAGAGAAATATAGTAATAGTAGAAAATAATGAAAGATTATTGCACATATAGAAGGCTAGGAGGTTGGAGCTGAAAGAAAGCTTCTTTAGATGTACATATACTATATATGTAGTATTATGATTGATTATATCAGAAAAGAACAAGGAAATAGTCCGTGGCCACACTTTGTGCTTTCCTTTGTTCCAGGATGCATGTCTTCTCTTTCCTCAAGAGAATGGAAGGAGATGACACAAAGCGAAAGGTGATATCTACCAGGCAGGCCTGCTGTGAGCCTACACTACTATCTGCCCCCTAATTTTGACCGCCTTTCATTTCGATTTTGACGACTGTGTTCTTCAGTCCAGTTTGAACATCTTGCAACTGTACCTAGCTAGCTAGTGTGGAGTGTGGTTCAGTAACTGAATTGTTCAGTCAAAATTGTGGAGCTGGACTTTGCAGTTTGTATGGAGGAAGACAGGAAGTAGGACAAAACGTTCCTTGTGGTTCATCCATATATAAATTAAACCAAGTTGAAGAAAGCTGAGCTAGATCAGTTGGTCGTGGGTGTGGATGTATGTCTAGTCGTCAAGATGAATTTGAGTGCCTATTATATTTTCTTCTTAATAAAACGCTACCTAGGTTGGTGTAATATAACATAATCAATTTCATTGATTGATTAGTTATTGTGATGAAAACTACAAGCTATCAAAGTATATAGAACCCGGCGTCCCGGTTGGAGTTGGAACAGCAACGGTCGTGAACAGGGGGAAAAGGGCGCGCTAGCTAGCTCTCCACCATATGTGTATGGGTATATGTCCTTTAAGCTTAAAGGCTGGCGATCACAAGGTCACAGCCTCCCAGGCGTAGCATTTTAGCAGCTAGTGCATGCATATACTGTATATATTAACAAAAAGAGAGAGGGAAAAAGAAAGGGCCCTGGCTCATGCATGCACGGTGGTGTGTGGCTTTAATTTGCCGAAAGAGAAAGAGATAGAGGTGGATGATGCTGATGCCTTCTTCCTGCTTCTCGCTCGCTCGCTCTTTGGGCTTTGGCATCATCCGATCCTTTTGTTCCCTCTTTTCCTTTGAATTCCTTGGTGGCGCTCAACTCAGTCAGAGGAGGCAGAGCTGAGGACTGGAGGAGGAGAAGGCTATAGCAGCATCTCTGATTTCTTCTTCTTTGATCATCATATCCGATTAAAGAAGAAAGCAAAGCAAAAAGTGGGGTCAAGTATTTATATACTACTAAATACTTGATAAACATTATATATATTAATGCTTTTGTATCTACTACAATATTATATACTCTAGCCAATGCAGTCCAATGGATGAGAAGAATGAGACAGACAGAGTGGTAATATATATACTAAAGTACTAAATTGGAGTAGTACAGTACTTGTGTGTAGTGTGTATATACACACACAAGGTAGCAGCAAGGTACAGTACTTGTGTGTAGTGTGTATATAGTACACACACAAGGTAGCAGCAAGGTACAGTAGAGGCAGGGAGCGGAGCTGAATGGTGTATCGGGATCGACGCCAACAGTCTCATGCATGCAGCGGCGGCAGGGACCATCCATGATAGAGTAGTAGAGAAACATCCATGGACATGGACATGCATGAAGAGGACGAGGAGGAGGAGGTCTCATGCATGCTACCACTGGCACTGGGCCAGGGAATGGAAAGCAAAAGGAGGGAGGGAGGGCACGGAGGTGGGCATGATTCGGTCTGTGTGCCGATGCCGACACGCGCGGACGCGGCGCTCATCCCAGTCGGCCAGTCCCACCACCCATCACACTGTAGGACTCAGAGCACTCACCTTACGTACGTACAGTACTGGATAGAGATAGGTGTGGATGGATCCGTGGATGTCGTCGTCCATGACCATGATCATCCATGGCTGGTGCCGGTGCCGGACTGTCTGGGCTCTGGGTCTGGGGAGGAGCGGAGGGGCCAACGCTGGACAAAGGTGGAAGACATGTCGCTGCCCACGAAAGCGACGCCACCGCGGCTCGGCTAGCTAGCTCCACGACCTCCACCACGCCTCCTCAATCCTCATCAGATCGATCGATTCAGACATCAGCTACCTGCTGCTTACCTACCTACCTGCTGGCATAATCATGCGTCGTTCCAAAAGCCTAGCTTTACTCTACTAATTAACCTCTTTGTTTACTCCATCATCAGTGTTTCCACAAACGCTACGTACATTCTGTACCTCGATCGCTTTATTTCAAACTTAGTCGTGCATGTGTGTACGCTGCCGCGGTCGATCGGCCGGCCTGATGCACGCATGCTGAGTTGTACCTACAGTGTCGATCGGTGACCCTAGCTGTTCCTGTTCCTCTTCCCTACGGATGCACAGGAGGACTGATCGTCGGACGCAGATAACCGTAACCGCCAGGGAGCAATGAAGAAAGAAGAGACAAGCTAGCGAGCTGAGCTATGGTGGTGGCAAGGATATATATATATAGGAGCTAGCTAGAGCTGGTACGCACCTGGGAGGTGAGCGACTTCACAGGGTCTCTGCATGTCGGGGTGTCGCCGCCGCCGCCGCCGCCGCCGCCCGACCGCGCGCCTTCCTCCCGGTCCCGGTCTCGGCCGCCGCCTTCTTCCTTGACGCACGCGATGCAGGCCAGCATCTTCTCCTCCGCCGCCGCCTCCCAGTCCCTGCTGCTGGACTCTAGCTAGCTTGTTTGATGATCACCACGTACTACCGCCAGTACCGATCGATCTGCAGGTATGTATGTATGTATGTACACCTTCAGCTCGTCGAGAGTTGAGCTAGTGTGTGTGCAACGCCCGCAGGCAGCACGGATTGCGCACGCTCTCCGGTTCCACCCGGGCAAGAAGACGACTACCTAGACTATTATATGGGAAATGGAAGAAGGGAAATGTCTTGGATCCAGCGAGCAGCTAGCGACTGGTACCGTACGGCCGGGGCTAGCTATACCGCGCTCCTGCCGTGCTCCTTTTCTTTGGAAGTATACTAGTGCAGCAAGTGATGGAATTGGAATGCTCAGCGCTCATCACCAACCAGCTATATATATAGGCAAGCAGGTAAGAGGTAAGACAAGTTAGTAGCACTATATTCTATATATATATATATATATATATATATATATATATATATATATATATATATATATATATATATATATATATATATATAGTACTTCCTACCTCGCTCGCGCAGATTAATGTAATGTGTCTGGTACGTCCAGATTTACTATTATGTTACGGCGCTTATAGCGGACGGAAGCACCTAGCACCCTGCACGTCCTCGCGCATCGGAACGCGTCCTCCCACGATAAAGAAAGAAGAAACAAAAAAGAACGGCAAACACACCCACTACTATCGCCCCAAGCATGCCCCGCGAAGAGGAGGAAGTAGATCGGAACATCCCGCACCCCACGCACGCAGAGGAGGAAAAGTAGGTCGAACCCCGCCTCGCCCGCAACACGCATGGGATCTGCCCACCCCCGACCTCGTCCGCCCCTAGCACCTCCGCCCGCCGGCAGCTCGCCCCCAAAGCCTCCCCCAGCTCGCCACCCCCCCAATGCCGCTGCAACAGTAGGATGAAGAAACTGAAACAACAAAGCAACACTACTGAAACATCAAACTGAAACCCTATTGCAACATGAATTGAATATATTACTTGTTGCAACAAAGAAAATTACTTGTTGCAACATCAAATCAAAGCAACTGCAACAAACAGAACAAGCTACTGCAACATCCGAAAAAATGCTAATGCATACTTATTGCAACAGCAACCCAAAGCTACTGCAGCAACGGCAATGCAAGAATGAAACATTAGCAAAAAAAAACTAATGAAACAAAAGGAAGAAATGCTTGTGCAACAGGAAAAAAACACTACTACAACAACATAAACAAAGCTCCTATAACAACGGCAATGCAAGAATGAAACATCAGAAAAAAAAAACTAATGAAACAAAAAAGAAGAAATGCTCGTGCAACAGCAAAAAAAAAACACTACTGCAACAAATCTCGCTGGAAACCCTAGCCACCGCTGCGTCTCAGATTCAGATCCAGAGGACGAGTAGGAGGAGGAGCAGGAGAGCTCAGATCCACAGGGAGTAGGAGGGGGAGGAGCAGGGCTCGGATCCAGATAATAAGACTCCACCTACCTCGCTAAAAACTCGCGGATGGGGGAGGAGGGATGCAGGGAGGGAGGGGATGGCATGGCTCGCCGAAAGCCACCGCCGTCACCCCCGACTCTGGTGCCATGGAGGTCGCGAAAAAAGGAGGAAAGGGAGGGAGGGAGGGAGGGAGGAAGGGGGCCCGAATAGACGGGGCGACGGCGAGCTCAAGCGAGCATGGCTCCCTCGGAGAGCAGCAACGAGGGCGGCGTGAAGCACCAGAGGTGCGCAGCGAGTGGAGAGCGGGCGCGCTGCGCAAGCAGGGCGGAGCGAGCGAGGAGGGGGCGCGACGTGCTCGGAAAAGAAGGTGGGCGAGCGGATAAGGATGGCGAGTTGGGTGGGCTCGGTCGAGTCGAGCGCTCGCGCAGGTCGAGTCCGTCCGATGCGGACGGACGGACGCCCTAGAAGTAGCTTTATCGATTATGTTATACTCCTAAAATTAGATCTTTCTGGTACGGAGAGTATATCAATTCCCTTATTCCATATACTTGATTTTTTTCAAATAGCGTGTAACGGTGTAAGCAGGGGCAAAGCCAGGATTGAGATAAAGAGGACCAACTCACAGAGTGTCGATGGTCCTGTTTAGCTAGGATGCTGATCGTGTGATGCGTAAAATCAACGTCACCGTTGAAATAACTCGTGGTAGTTGAGTCATGCACAATGAAGAGAATTTTCGTCACCGCGCAGATCGTTTGGTGCGATTGTTCGTGATTCTCGCGGTCAGTTGTCCATAACCTCCTTATAATCGTCGTCGAAACATGGCAAAAAAAAAAAATCCGTTTCATAGCCAGATGTTGATGTCGGCTTAAAAAAATCAACTTTAATGTTGGCTCACCTTTAATCTCTTCATCTTCAAAAAAAATGTTTAATATCTAAACTACAGGTTAAAAAAAGGATATTATTCGTAGATCAACGGTTCATAACATATTTATTTTATTTAGACACTTAACATTAGACAATCAAGAGATGTATTTGAGAGAAAAAAAACAATCTACGAGGTTCAGGTGAAGAGCGTACAAACGTGGTTATGGGCCTATGGGGAAAGTCCGCTCCAACTGGTAACGGAACATGAACACCTGGACGTAGTGCCGAGCGCAGGAACGGGGGTTGCAGTCTGTCGATCCATGGAACCCATTCCAATGATGCGTGCTACTCCCTCCATCCCTAAATATCTATGGTTTTTGTTTCTCAATAAATAACTTTAACAAAAAATATATAAAAATATATTAATATTTACGATATATAATTAATATCATTATATAGATATTTGAATCAAATTTTTTAATAAATTTATTTAGACATACAAATGTTGTACATATTTTCTACAAATCGAATCAAACTTTCAACACGAAAATCAACTGTGACAATTAATTCAGGACGGATGGAGTAGATAGCACTCCAGCTACTGTACCAAGCTAGCTGATTGAGATGATGGCCCGGCCGGTGCAGATACTGTACAAATTAAAAGCCTCTTGAAACTTGATTGAATTTGAAATTTTACCCGGCCGTATATATTATTATTAAACGACTGTATTACGCCCCTGAACTGATGGATGGAGCTGGAGAGAGCCTGCGCGCTCCAGCCCAGTGCATGGTGCATTATTATATTGGTGCATCAGCATGGCAATTGGCAACAACTGCCAAGCAGTATGTTACGTAGGGTGTGTTCACTTCCATGCCAATCTAAAATATTTTTTTTACTCATCACATCGAATCTTTCGACGCATGCATGGAGCATTAAATGTAGGTAAAAAAGATAACTAATTGCATAGTTTGTCTGTAAATGTCGGGACGAATCTTTTGAGCCTAGTTAGTCTATGATTAGACAAATTTTGTCAAATAACAACGAAAGATGCTACAGTAACTTTTCACCTGCTTTTCACGAAGTGAACATACCGTAGCCAGTAAATACGTACAGTAAGGCAGACCACTCATCTCCTACTGATGCGCTCCCTCTCTGTATACTGTTGCGCTGCCATGGCATGCAGCTGCCGTTTGGTCGGCCGCTTGCTACCTCTCCTCGGCTCCTCCTATAGCTGCTAGCTGTGCCTGCACTAGCTATATACATGTACGGTGGAACTGCATGCGCCGTTGTTGCACTTGCACACACGGTCTGATCGATCATGCAGCACGGCCGGGGGCACCAGCTAGCATGCAGGGCCTCTTCCTTCCTCCTTGTGTTTATTTTATTTGCATGTCTCCGTTGTATATGTGCATGTAGCCCGAGCCCGTCAGCCCCACATAAGGCCCATATTTTTTGCCCGGCCCGGTGGTCAGCGGGCCTAGAGGAGCAGGCCGTGTCTGGGCCTCACCCTAGGCACGTGGGCCAGCACGGCACGGCCCGACCACCAAGGACAGGTCCGGTGCCCCCACGGCTCCCTGCCTCCCCCGCAGGCCGCATTCAGCCTAGCCTAGCTTGTCGCTGCAAACCCCCCCCCCGCTCCATATAAAAACGAGACCGCGGCCATGCGGCGCCCCTCTCCTCACCCCAAACCCTAAATCCCCTCTCGCTCCCCGCCGCGCCTCTCTCTCTCTCGCTCAATCGCTCACTCGCTCGCTCCCGGCTCCTCGCTCCGACTCCAACCGGCGAGGCCGCGAGGCGAACGCGGGACGCCCCATCATCTTCCCTCACACAGCACAACAGTCGAGCCGAGCGTCTCCCCCCTCTCCGGCTCTCCTATCTCCTCGCGCGAGTGTGCGACGTCCTGCTCGCGGCGCGACGGCCTAGCGCGGACGCCGACGGCCCCTCCCTCTAGTCGAGTGATGCCGCCGGAGCGAGTGCGCGCGCCGGCCCCGAGCTCTGCCCCAACGCCAAATCCGGTGTCAAGGGAGGGCTAGCTCGCCGCCGGCCACTGCCATCTCTGGCTACTCGTGCTTCCTCCCCTTCCCGGCTTCCCCCTCGGCCCCTCTCTGGCTGCTCGCGCACCGCCTCGTGGGGGCCAGGCTAGCCCCGCATCGTGGACTGGCCGTGCCTGACGGGACGGCCCGACCCGAAAAAGGGCCCAGCAGGCCATGCTCAGGTCGAAGGCCAGGCCCGCGTGCCTAAGAGGCACGGCCCGCAGGGCACGACGTGCCTACTCGGCCCAAATCCCATCGGGCCGTGCCGGCCCGTAACCGTGCCGGGCCGGCCCGTTGCCCATCTATAGTCTCCGCGCTAGTGCGTTGGATCGTACGTTGACTCCTGTACTGTACCGCTGTACGTACTCTTATTATATCCCATAATACACACGCGCGCGGTCTGGTATACACAGTATGTATGCATATGGATTGCAGCTCGTACGTAAATGCATGCATCTATTAGCTAGTATCAGGCGTGGTTGTTAGTTTAATAAAGGAGTAAATTCCAGAACGACGAACCAACAGGAAGGAAATAAAGAGGTGATCGATGATGCATGATATCGATGAGCAGCAGCTGGCCGCATGAAGGTGCTGCTAATTGGCGTGTGCGTGCCACTTGAAATATAATCACATTTCATACAGCATACAGCAGGGTTAAGAGATATGATGGAGTGCGCCCATACATGAGCATGATGATGCCCATGCGCGCGCGCGAGAGAGAGACTTTATTTGCATTGAGTCGTCTTTGACGACGATCCATGATGGTTGATGGCCGGGCCGCAGATGAAGCCAGCCCACCACCACCACCACCAGTTCTAGCTCCATCGATCATTACCACCTGCTGCTTCGATCAATGGATGATGCATGATACTAGTATGTACTAGTGCACTATCGATCATTGGCATGCGTGCACAAACGCCATAAAGTAACCCACCATTTTATATTAATCCATGTTACCACGTCCATATATATGATTAAATATACATTATTAATAACCGTTTTGGTTTGAATAATTAGACCTTGTTTGGTAGCTCTTTTTTTTTTACTGGAAAACAGCTCTAAATGGGCTCTAAACTATTTTGTTAGAAGTTGTTCTGTTTCATCAGCTTGTAGCTAGACCACTTCTGTATGTGTTCTAAACTGCTTATAGAGGATCGGTCCTACTAGCTAATTTCGTCACTTCTTTTTCTTCACACATAGTAAATTATTACTGATTTACTGTACAGAAGGAAGAGATGATATATAGAGTTGAGCTAGATACTAGTTCTTGTGTTGAAATAGTAGACAGTATATATATATATATATATATATATATATATATATATATATATATATATATATATATATATATATATATATATATATATATATATATATATATATATAGAGAGAGAGAGAGAGAGAGAGAGAGAGAGAGAGTATACTCTATAGCTAGCTACAAAATAAGTTATTTTGTAGCCACCTCTATTTACGATAATTTTATATACTAATTTATGACAATTTCAGTATATATTTACGATAGTTGAGTTACTATAACACATGGAGATATTTACCATAATGTTATAATAAATCACATAGTAAGGAGTTACTATAATCTCGTAAATTAGCATAGCAATTATCGTAACTCAAAGTGGCTACAGAATAAGTTATTTTGTAGCTAGCTGAATACTTTCTTATAATTTATGTCACTCATTATGAAATAGCAATAAAATAGATCAGTGCTTTAAACCATTAGTTGTTCACGTGGCACTCTTCTCCAAAGTGTGGTTTTCTTAACGCACTGATCTATTTTATTGCTATTTCATAATGAGTGGCATAAATTATAAGAAAGTATTGTATACAAAATGGCATTGTCCAAGCAAATTCACTGACAATATACGAACCTTACTTCCTCCGTCCTAAAATAAATCAATTCTTAGAATCACCTAAAGTCAAACTATATTAAATTTGTTATATAGGAAAGTCTAACAATGTCTGTGGCACTGAATAAGTATATTATGAAAATATATTTCATGATGCATATATCTAGTGATACTAATTTTGATGTCATATATATTAATTGGTACTCTTCTCTATAAATTTGGTAAAAGTTAATAAAATGGTTTGGCTTAGGACAACTCTAAAGTCGACTTAATTCTTCTCCCCACTCATTCTTCCCTAATTTGTCACCTAATCAAAAATGGCATGACACCCAGTCCAATGAAAAATGGACAAGCATGCCATATATATGTTGCTAATTAAAACGAGACAATTATGACCATGTCATCATCTCCTATATACAAGACCTAAACTCTTTGCATGGCTTAGCACTAGCTATTGTGCCACTGAAGATGCCCTGGGATAAGTGGACGAGAGTACTCAACTTAGGACTATTATTCGTGCTTGTGCGCTGCATAGCTAGCTTTGCCATATTGCAAGTGCAACTAACTTTCCCCTCGGCGCGTTTCCATTACTTGTACGTAGTACGCACTAGTGATGGATTAGGCTTCCCAAGTAGCCAGGCCATCATTTCCTCACTAAGCTTGGCTTAGGCCAATAATTAACCACACGTCCATCAAGACAACGTGGAGTTCACGCACCATGCACCATGCATGAAATAGCAGCAGTGTCTATATTGCTTAACTTTGTAATCTGTTGATGTGATTTGTAGGCAGAAACACAGGGAGTTGAAAGTTGTTGATAGAGTTCGGTCATTTTTTTAGCTTGCTACATGAAATAGAGGTAGGACACCAGGTGACGTGACGCAGGCAGGCAGGGCATGCCGCGTAGAGGTACGGACGGGTATGTGGGCGACGGGACCGGCCGGCCGTGTACAGCGGCCAACGGACGGCGGCGGGGCCCGTCGGCCGTAGCCTCTCCTCCCTCTGCGTCCGACATAATAATGCTCGGGAATCTTAACTGGCCGGCCGGCCGGCACAGGAGGTGCAATCATGGCAGTGCACACTGTCGCGGGCTGTGGGCTGTGGCTGCACACGCACGAACGCCCACGACACGCATGCATGATGAAGGCGCTTGCAGGCGCGCGTGCACGCACGCATCAAAGCCGCGCATGGGGATCGAACCTACGAGTACCACCATAGCTGTGCGCAAGGTAGACGATCGAACGAAGCCGATCGAGTTGGCTTTTGCTTTGCCTTTGCATCATGCGCATGGCCATGGCCATCGCATCGTCGACCGGGTCGTGGCCGTGGTGCTCTGGTCTCTCTGCTGGATCTCGCAACAAGAAGAAAACAAGACCAATGTCCAATGCAATGCAGGGTGCTGCGTGCTGGAAAGTGAACACTAGAAAGGAGCACCTTACCGCCCGGCCGGGATCTCGATCGGTTGCATGCCCCCGGTCTACCCTGTTAGTTCGTTTGTTTGTGCCCATGGAAAAGCGAACTGCATGCTGAATTGCTGATGGATACTGTTCTGTGCATGCATGAGGCAAGAGGCCAAGATTCCATCGTACGTGGAGACCGTCCCCTACTAGTAGCATATCGCAGACTTCGTGCTCCGCGCGCCCCCTACAGTACTACTCCGTACCTCGCTAGCTACGGTAGCTTCTTCCAGCGGATCCGCGTGCAGGAGGTGGTGGTAGCACCGTCGTACCAGGCAGGTTCAACGCACGCAACATGTACAGTACAGTCTGCTCTCTGCGCCACTGTGCATGCATGCTTGTCTCTCTTCTTTACAGACTGCTCCTGCTCAGCGTATGTTGCTTGTTGGTTGCCGCTTTGGGATTTTTTTTTTTATTATTTTAGCCAAATAAAACTAATAATAATTTAAACATAGCATGTAACAAACTTAATTTTTGAAAACTAGAACAGTCATTTTTAGTGAAATATAAGGATGCTATTTTTAAAGTGCTACCAATAAGGTTGCCATCATCACAATCTGTAGCACCATCTAATCTAATCACTAATATGTAGCTTCCCCCCCCCCCCCCCCCCCCCCCCCCCCCTGTTTATAGTGCTAGCAATAAGGACGCATGCCATCATCAGCAAACTTCATCCGATTTTCAAGATATGGCATGAAAAACTGGCATACTTCATGTTTCAGACGCCTCTAAAAAAAGAGATTTTTACACAACACATCAACAACTGTTGTTCGTAAGGGCAATCTCAATGCTCGTGGTAGGATAGTTTTTCGTTAGAAAAAATGTGCAGTGGTTTTTATACATCAAATACCATGCTATGGAAATATTTTCATGACATGCCAAGAGAGTTATCGTGGAAAGAGAGAAAACCCATTTCTCCATCAGGAAAATGTGTTTCATCATGCTGGAGGAAAGCATTAATTGTTTCCATCTTCTTATTAGCTTATTTCTCTCCACCGCCATGATCCTCCCCAGCACCACTATATACTCGTATGAGAGCTCTAACGTAGGCGCCCCTCCCCTCCCTCCTTGCCCTCGAGCACTCCAATGCAACTGCTGCGTCACAGCGTCGCCATACACCATCGACAGTTCGACACCGTGCTCTACGCGTACGTGCTTGTCCAAGCCCGCTTGTTTTGTGCTCGACGAGCCTATTTTTAACATAATTAGCGAATATGTCCATGCATATGCGTTGATGGAAGAATTAAAAAGACTGCGTGGAAAGTAAGCGTCATGTTGGGAAGTACCCAGATCCTTGATGGAATTTTCTAGTGATTGGTTGCAAGGCAAGGGGCCTTTGCCTGCTCGTTTGCTCATGTTTATTTTTGCAGATCTTGCATGGGCTCTCTGGACGACTAGACGATTGAGAAAAACTTCTGTAAGACTCCTACTGATGTCATCTATGTCGCACTCTCGTTGATGCAGCAATGGAGCATTCTGCTTAAGGAGGAGGACAAACGCCGTGTTCTGCGAGTGGAGTCACTCCAAGGATGATGGCTGAAAAGCGTTTACTCCTAGCGCCTTAGTCTCCACGGATGTCTGCGAGCTTTAGGCCCATCACATCAATGTTGCGGCAAATGCATGGAGTACTAAATGTAGACTAATTGCATGCATCACTATGCCAGAAAAGCTTATCAGTGACGTCTAGATTAGTGACTCAGAAACAACACACGTCACTAATAGACTATTAGTGACGCGGGTGCACAAGACGCGTCACTGATTAGCTGTTGCCCATGGTCTAGGAACAAGACGCGTCACTAATAATAATATATCAGTGACACTTGAACAGAAAACGCGTCACTGATATAAACTATGACGCGTATTTCTCAGACGCGTCACAGATAGATGGCTATATTGGTGACGCGGGTTAACAAGACGCGTCACGGATAATAAAAGTGACGCGTTTTGTATAGACGCGTCACTGATTTGTGGAGATATTTGTGACTCATTTTCTTGAGCCGCGTCACAAATCGCAAATCACCAATCTTAATACATCTTTTTATTTCCCGTTTCATCTCTCTTGTACATGTGTTCCTCAAAAAAAAGAAAGAAAATCTCTCTTGTACCGTGAAGTCGTCGTCGCCGCCGGTGGTACCTGCAGATCCAGCCGGTGCCCGGTGGAGCCCCCACCCCGCGGCACCTGCAGCTCTGGCCGAAGGCAGCCCCCACCCCCACCCCGGCATCGCCTCACACCCCGGCGCATCCAGCTTAGCCAGTCGTCGCCGCGCGCCCAGCTCGGCACCTCCAGCTTTGGCCGTCACCGCCGCCCATCTCGGCACCTGCATCTCCGGTCGGAGCTGCCCACCTCGGCACGCCGCCCCATCACACCAGCTCTGGCCCCGACGGTCGCGTGTCGTCCGCGCGGCCTCCAGGGCGTGGCGTTGTCGGCACAGAGGACGACCGCGTCTGGCGAGGGTATTCACTCGCGCCCAGGTGGGCGCTCGTCCCTGGGCCGAGAAGCCCTGGCTTTTCTCGTGCAGCGAGCAGGCAGCGCTTGCCAGTCCATACGCCCGAAGCCCCCAGCGCCGGCAAGCAGACCTGTCCTCCGTACCTACTGCAGCGTTCTCTCGCTGATTTCCCAGCGCTGCTCGTCAAAGCCAACAGGTCGATCTCTCTTTCTCTCTGGTTCTGCAACCAAGCAGCAGCACTCAGTAGCAGGTGCCGCTCCCTTCCTCTTTTGGGGTTTCATTCCTGATGAAAAGATAGGCGTTAATCGACTCAATTCAATGTTTCTTTTATTCAGCAAAATTCGTCTCGAGTTCCCTTTTCGGTCCAATTAGAGAACTGCTCAAGCAGTTTTTTGCGACATTGGTTTCTTTAGTGGTAAATATGGTACGAATTCTCCACTGGGTATTGGCTGCCATAGGTGGGGGGCAGGAGGCAGGGGTTCAACACTTGCATTTCGTTGTATTTTTATGCCTGCCTAAATTTAACTACAGGAAATAATTTGTTTATTTCAAAATATGATGCAAGATGCAAGTTTCCTGTGTATACGTGTGACATGGTCTGAGCACTGTTTTTTATATGCAGATTTCAGTTTTCAAGTGGATAGTTGTTTTTTGTGCGCAAGAGCAGATTTCAGAATGTATTGTCAGATTGACTTCTTGATGACTGTACTGTATATTGCTACTGATACACTAATGTTTATGGTTGTACATCTGAGCTCAAATAAGTAGAGAACTGCAGAACTTGGCCAAGTCATTATCTGAATATTATGGGGTTGACACGAAGCACGTAAGATGGGGTGGAATCCTCCAGGTTCTAGAGATTGTCACAAAAGATGCAAAGATTCGGGAATGCTGAACATGTAAGTTATACTGTTCTTTCTACTGATTTTTTATGTATTTTTTAAGTGCAGTTGGTTGCTTCTTTGGTCCCTGGTATTCTTGACACAGTCTCCAGCGATATACAACAGGTTATGGCTGGCAAAAGCCATGGACATGTTACTGCTTTAGCTGGGCGAACTCATCCAAAAAGCACAATTCATTTGTTCCCTGTTATTCTTCATCTTCTGGGAAGTGCATCCTTCAAGCACAGTGTATTGCTTCAGTTGGCAAATCTTATTAAGTGAGGCCATCATGTGGCAAATCTTTAGTTGGCATAGTGTATTGCTTCATCTTATATGTCTCTAGATTCTTCAGTATGGTTATATAATATCGTATGATGCTTATATGTCTCTGGTATCCTACTATCACCAGATTTTTTTCCTGGCTCTATTCAACTTTTCAAGATGAATTTATGTTTAACTATTATTGTTTTTTTTCATACATTTGAAAACATTGGAGAACTAGAGTGTTTATAGCATGTCATGACTTGTGAGCAATGCACATCTTTTTGTTCTTCCAGGATGGCTATGTCATTCAGCGAGAATCGAGCTCTGCCCAGCTGCATCATCAGACACCTTAAAGAAGGGTGAAGTCTTCACAGAAACGCTCACCAACTGCTTGAACATTCATGCGCTGCGATGGCAGGAAATGGGAATTGATCGATCTGTTCAGTTGCACTGATGGAGTACAGTTTAACTCCTCTTTCAGACATTCAGAGTTTCAAGTACACGGAGCAGGGGCAACTAGGTCGTTCTATTTTGTTTGGGCCGGAAACCTGCAGGCCCAAATTCCCCAAGTCCAAATTGCCCAAGTCCCCAAGTCTCCACAGTCCCTCCTCCCGTGCGCCGCATCTCTCCCGCAGCCCCGCAGCCGCATCTCTCCCGTGCGCCGCCGCCTCTCTCGACGCAGGTAAGAGGTGCTCCTTACATCGATTCGTTTTCCTGACGTACTTTGTTTCTCATGGTGCTGATTTGGTTAGGTCAGGAGGTGAGGATGGTGTAGACGACGCAGGAGGACGCGCAGGGCAACCGCAGCTACTTCACTGGCGGCGGGCAGAGTTGGGGCCCAGGGCTGGAGATCCACCGGTCACCGCCCCCGTCGCCCTGGCCTCCTCCTCGGTCCAGCGGCGAGGGGCTCCGACCTCGTCCTTCTCCATCGACTGGCACCGGCAGCAACGGCGGCGTGTTCCCAGTCAGCTTTCGAAAGGGTGAGTGCTCCCCACTCCCTCCGCACAGGTCTGCCTTCATCCTCCCTTCCTTCCTCCTCCTGCAGTATGCAAACAATTTGAGAAGTTATATTCTCTGTTAACTTAAACTCATTATTCTCTCTGTTCTGAATCTTGCAGGCCAATGCATGAGATAGCTTAACTTAATCTATATCGGGCAGCACCATGGTGAAGCTGTGCACGTTAACTATGGCTGCTTTTTAGTTGTAGAGATTGGTTTCCTACAAATGGCTACACTGTATGTGCTGTTTCTTTTCACTGAACGGATTCACTGTATGTGCTGGTTCTATTACTGCTATCTTTAGTTGGCATTAAGCTATATAGGTTTTGCTTTCCTAGTTATTGTAAAACAGGAAAACAAACTGCCGAACTGATATGGAACAGTGGTATACTGCCAATGTATCATATTCGTATATACCTGCCAATGTACAGATTATTTCAGAGTTCAAGAAAGTGTACTGCTGTTATTTTTACAGCATGTTCAGATTATTTTTCCTTTCAAGTTAACTGAAATGGGATTTATATCTGGTGCAGGTTGGGATGATATCACTTTAAGAATTTGCAAGGCTTCTGGAAATGTTTTCCCTTGGACTCTTGGAGAGGGACATGCAGAGAGCAACATAGAAATTAGTATTTCTTTTTTTTAATTACAATGCATCTGGAAATGGTTTTCCTATCCAAATGCAACTTTTGCGGGGACCAATAATTGCAATACTTCAGTTCTATTGATTTTATCATTTGCAAGGTAACATTACAGATGTGATGATGTTAAGTTAATTACTTCTTGCCGCTATGTGTTTGGTCAGGTTAGTTTGAAATTTTTTTTGCTTCCCTGAATGTTGGCAGAGTTGGACCGTTTCATAGCATGCTTGCTAGGACTTTATGGCAGGGGCTATGAAAAATAGGGTTGCTTCTCTGTAAGGAGTTTTTGCAGTCTGGGGATGGAGCTGCTGACCTTGACCAAGGTATGCAGGCAGCAAGCAGTTTCTATTTCGAATTATTTCAGCAAGCTATTTTACTAAGTCCAACATTATCTATGACATGAAAGAGGTAGTAGAAAATAACGCAGAAAGACTGTTATATGCACCACTTGGAGAAGTCAATCACTACTGTGTTCTCTATGCTGCTGAAAAGCTTCTACTATATGTGAGTTGTAGACCTATAGACTATAGCGAGCTGTTTGGTTCTACCGACAGTAACGCAAACGATTTATTGCAGACTTTACCGGCGGAAATGCAAACAAACTAATTTTATTTACGTTTACGTTACAATTGAACCAACCAAACACTATGTAGGTGTTACCGACTACCAAATATTACAAAGGGTTTAGTGTTATAATGTTATTTTTCATCTGGTTGGCTTTTTTCATGCGGTGTTTAATCAATATACACTGTCATTGTTCACTGATGACTGACGTGAAGCCCCATTTCTTTTCAGGTGTTTCTTTGCTTCGGCAATTCAGTTGCATCAACCCACTTCTTGCTAGAAGATGAATTCAACATACAGACAATTTAGTGTGATAACTTTACCATTGTAAGTTTGTAACCCCCGGCGCAACAAATGCCATGCTTCGATTAGCCTATGCTGTTGAACACTAGGCCAGACCTTATTGAATTTTCATGGAAGTAATAGTGATGATTTCGTTGGCACCATGTTTACCTATCCTTGAACTCAGTTAAAGCGCCATTTATATTCTGTCAGACCTTCTATCTAAGCTGCAGAGTCATTTGCAGTTGGACGAACAAAACTGCTGTGAGCCTTTTCCATACCAATTTTAGAACAGATCATAATGCTTGTGTTATGTGTTTTTATGAGTGGTAAATTGCATTCCTGTGTAATCTTATCTTGACATGGTTCTCAATATCCAAATGACTGATACGCCTTTTGCTTCATTAATCAAACTCTGATAACCATTATTTGTTCTGATAATGGGAACCGTAGCGTTAGCACGGGCAATATACTTTTTGGTAAATATGTGAGTTTTTGGTAATGTTTCATGCACATGTGAGTTTTTTCCCATGTATCAGAATCTAGCAAAAACTTTTAGAATTGGGATTCATTAATATTATGGAGTTCTTCATTCCACTATTATTAAATCATGCTCCACTTTTGTGGTCAGGAAAACTGTCTGAAGAATTGGCTGGTGATTTTTCAAAGTAAATATCTGAATTCCGGTAAGAAACTCCTTTATGATTTGCTTTGATTTCTTTCTGAATTTTGCCTGACATAACAAACTAAACCAATTAGCTTAGCCATTTCCTCATACAGGCCCTGTCCAACTAAATATGAGTTTCCATGGAAAAAAAATCTGAGTAGTATGAATAGGTCAGGCCACATGCTGTAATACAAAATGAATTAGCTATTCATGTACACCTGTACAGCAAGGCATAAGTCAGAACCTCTTAGGTTTGAGCCAACTGATATATGTCCCAAATATTTTCTAGTTGCTTATCTATTACATTTTTCTAGATATATGTTGTGTATTTCTTAACTCTATCTGGGCCTGTAGCAGGTTAGTGCACAAGTTGACCAACCTGTGAATCCAATGTCATGTGCTAGTTTGGTTGTCAAGCTCAATGAATCCTAGTTATATGCTCAGGTTAGTTCTTATAGTTGTGTTTTGGGTTTTTATTTTTTTTTATTTCTAGTGCGCTGATCAATGAATCCTAGTTTATAATGTCTGAGACCTGTTTCTTCTTGTTTTAGGGGAAAATACCAGTATGTTGACAGTGACAGATCTGTTCCTGTTCCTGCAAAATCAACAAAGGTGTCATACAATTTGTGTTTTGGTTCATCTTTTGGTGATTCGAAGCAAAGGATATGTAATTAAGTAGCTAGTGTGATTAGAATTGACTTGTTGGATGATTAGAATGTTCTGTGGGGTTATTATTCTGTTACTGAACACATTTTGTAGTATAACTTGTATCTAAAAAGCTTGTAAAGAATTGATTGTTGAAATGGTAGAATATGTCTTATATATATATATATATATATATATATATATATATATATATATATATATATATATATATAGGATTATTATATTTTTTTTGTTTTTCTGAAATTGTTATCAGTGACGCGTATTGTCTAGACGCGTCGCTGATAGAGGGTTATCAGTGACGCGTATTGGCTAGACGCGTCGCTGATAGAGGGTTATCAGTGACGCGTATTGGCTAGACACGTCGCTGATAGAGGGTTATCAGTGACGCGTATTGGTCAGACGCGTCGCTGATAGAGGGTTATCAGTGACGCGTTTTTACGCGTCACTGATTTGCCCTTATCACAGACGCGAAAACAGTGACGCGTCTTTTACGCGTCACTGATAAGCCTCTAGACGCGTCACTAATAAGGTTTTCTGGCATAGTGCATGTCGACACAGATTAGGAGTAATTTACGAGACGAATCTATTAAGTCTAATTAGTCCAAAATTGAAAACTTTTTGTCAAATAAAACAAAAGTGCTACAGTGTTTATTAACACCCAAACCAAACAGGCTCTTAGTTCTCATGTTTGTTATAACTGAGCTTTGAGTGCTAGTTGTTTCAGTTCTCTGATTTTGTTATGACTTGTAGCTGACAACCCTAGCAGATGTCTGTATCACATTGCTTTCTTAAAAAAAAACAGAGGTTAACTCGTTTAAACAAAAAGTTAAGCGTCATGCTCCCCTTCTTTCCCCCTACATATGCAGCTCCATAATTTTTTTTTTGCTAAGAGAAACAATACATAGGCACCATTCACTTTACAAAAACGTGGATCAATATAACTATACAAATGGTACTCCCTCTGCCCTTAAAAAGAGTCATTCTCCCCTTTAAAAAGTCAATAACTTTTAACTTTAACCAAATATAATTAACAAAATATTAATATTTTTGGTATATAATTAGTACTATAAGTAGATCATTGAATATACTTTCATAATAAACTTATTTTGGAGATATAAATGTTGCACACATTTTCTACAAATCTAGTTCAAGTTAAAAAAAATTTTGACCAGCACGATTCCCGTAGCAAATCTTTTTTTAGAGACAGAGGGAGTAGGAGCAAACTAAGCTTAGCTTGGCTAGTGTTTTTTCTTTTTTTTCTTTCTTTCTTTTTTTTTTCATGGAACCTATCCGGCGAAGTTCGTATATGGGAGTCAGACCCCTATAGGATAAGCTGATAGTATACAGCACTGCCATGTGTTGGTTGCCTGTATCTTGGTAGTTTGGCTGAAAAGAGATGTTGTTCGGATATATTTATATAAAGATATGTTACAAGAGATAAAAACAAGAGAATGATTTTTATTTCGTACAAATATATATTCTTAAAGTTCTTATTTTTATCTTAAAATTTTTAAAATACTATTAATAGTACGTGATATATGCTAATCCTACAATAATATAATAATATCATTAATTAACTAGGCAAATGCTTGCATCCGGCGAGTCTGGTCCTAGAAACGCTGAAAATCTACATAGAGTGTGTTTAGTTCCGCGAAAAGGTGTAAAAAAGTACTGTAACACGTTTTGCTTTTATTTGGTAAATAGTGTCCAACCGTTGACTAATTAGGTTCAAAACGTTCGTCTCGCAAAGTACAACCAAGCTGTACAATTAGTTTTTGATTTTATCTACATTTAGTACTCCATGCATGTATCGCAAGTTTGATGTGACGGGGGATCTTTTGTTTGCACAGTATTTTTTTTTTTTTTAGGAAGTAAACACAGCCATATCTGTAGAGTAGGCTGAGAGACCTGCTCTGCATCCTGTGAGCGTAGCCCAGAAAGCAATACAAGCTATTGGGCTAACACAATAACCCAGCCGAACAGCCCATATAATGTATGGATAGGCTCGGACTTTTTTTTATATATAGAAGCTTTGGTTCTATGGCCTTTCTATTGAAAACACAGGCTCAACTAAATCTCGAGCAACAAGAGTTTGTACAAGTTCTGAGAGGGGGAGGTTACCCGGGTCCCAACTCCTTGCATACTTTGCTAATTCATGTGCAACCGAGTTACAAGCTCAAGGAACCGAAATAATGTCACTACAAACAAAGTGTTCTCGCAGCAAGAATCATCATTCCGCAGGGCGCTAGATCCATATAAGGGTATGTTTAGATACTTCAAACTTCCAAAAATTTTACAAGATTCCCCATCACATCGAATCTTTGAACGCATGCATAGAGCATTAAATATAGGTAAAAAAATAACTAATTACACAGTTTGATTATAAATCACGAGACGAATCTTTCGAACCTAATTAGTCCATGATTGGACACTAATTGCCAAATACAAACGAAAAAATTACTGTGCTTCTAAAAATTTTACAGCACCAACTAAACACAGCCTAAGTTGATTGTAAAGCATGTTGTAGAACAGAGGAGTCTACTTCTTCCAGGATCCGAGAAATTCCTAGGGCCTTGTTCCTTTGCAATTTTTTTTTTTGCAAAATGACTATGTAGCACATTTTATTGTTATTTGACCATTAGTGTCCAATCATGGTTTAATTATGTTTAAAAGATTCGTCTCGTCCATTTCGTCTAAACTGTGCAATTAGTTTTATTTTTTATCTATATTTAATGCTTCATGCATGTGTCTAAACATTCGATGTGATAGGGAATCTGAAAATTTTTGCAAAATTTTTAAGGAACTAAACCGGCCCTAGGTCTGTAGCCGCTTGTAAAGCCTATTGACAAGCTGTCGCCTCAATGGTGAGAGCATCCGGTGCTGCAAGAAGACATCCAGCCCCGGCCAAGGACTGCTTCACCGTCATGATCCCGAACGACGAAACCCCAGCTTCCTTGCATCGACTCTGGAATGAACGAGCCGTCTGCATTGATCTTCAGCAGGTCCTGCGGTGGAGCAATCCATCTTTTCCGGGCCACCTCGCAACGCATTGGCTGCTGCCTCTCCTTATTACTGAGGTCGTCAATCAGGTTCAAAACATCGGCAGCCACTTCATCAGTAGACCATCCCCTTTCTCCTTGATTAAATTTGTTGCGTACACTCCACCATCTCATGGAGCCCGTGTGATGTCGGGTGCTTGAAGTTTGAACTTAAAGAGAAAAATAATCCAACTTCCTCAAAAGAAAAAAAGTTACGTTTTTTTTATTACGGAAATAATGTGGGTAGGGCTTGCTTTGGTGGGTCTCGACGCCGTCCAAGTGGCCCAATACTGCCACTCACCTAGACGCTGTCTCGCGTTGCTTAATATAAAAATTCCGCTCTTCACTTTCCTCTCGAATCAATCACTGTCGCTCCCGCACCCATTCTCGAACCCACTCTCAAGTCGCCGTCATGCTCCACTGCATTCGGCAGACCACCATCCTTTCTCTCCACCGCGCCCGAACGCTACTGCCCGCCTTTCTCCCTCTCTACCACTCTCATCGTCCGTTGCGTGGCTTCCGTTCAGCATCGCGCCCGCCCAGTTGCTTCCATCCCTTTCTGGCGGCGGCTCGTGCCAGGAGCAGCGACCGGTAGGCCTTCCCCTGGCCCTCTCTCTCCACTGGAGTGAACCTCCACGGCCTTCTCCACCGGAGCGACAATCTCCGCGCTTCCGGCGAGCTCTACACCGATGAACTCTATACGTCGACGATCCTCCATTCTCCTAAACAGCAAGGAGATGTTACGCTGAAACTGCATGTCCAAAATATATGTTTTAAGTGTTTCAGAGGTATATTAAAATTGTTTCGTATGGATGTTGCAAAAGTAGATTAGGATGTTGCATATATTGCAATGGCTATACACGTATGTTGCAAACGTCTTTTTCCAATGTTTCATCTGTTTTTTCAGACGTATGTTGCAGTTGTGTTTATCTAGATGTTGCATATGCTTCACATATATGTTGCAAATATTTTATCTGGATGTTGCGTATGCGTTTGCAATGGTTATCAAGTGTTTTTCTGGTGTGTTTTACAAGTGTTTCAGACGCATGTTTCAAGTGTTTCATCTGTCTTCATACGTATGTTACAAGTGTTCCATATAAATGTTTCAAAAGTAGATCAGATGTTGCACGTGTTGCAATATGACCTATATGTCATAGCCCCTCTTGCTACTGGAGTGCCGCCCGTGAGTCACCGTGCGGACGCCTGGGACCGGCAGATGCCTCCACAATGCACATCCACAAGCGGGGTGAGGCGGGTGCGCTCCAGTCTGTTATGGCGCTACGGGGTTACGGGCGCGCTTCTATTACGGGGATGGGACAGGGCGCACTTCTGTTAGGTTGGGACGGGATGGGACGGGGCGCCTTGGATGCACTCGAACGGGAGCAGCATCCCGAATGCCTCCTGCGGGTCCGGACATCCTAGGGCGCCGCTAAGGCGTGTTGTATTAAACTTTTCTCTACCTAATACAAAGACACACGAACCTTTTCTGGGATCGAGAAAAAGAAAAATACTAGGGGCATTGCAAAGAAAACCTCGAACTTGAGAAAGTAAAAGAAATAGGTTTTAATACGGCGGCAAAACGGATATAGAAAATAAAAAATGAAACCATAACCAATGCAAACCAGCCAAATGTAGTCGCTACCTTGTTTAAACCTGAACGAACTATTATTAGCCGCTTTCACAGACCATTCTTTGTCACCAGAAAACTAAATCAGCCACTAGTTAATAGATAGAGAACCATATTTTTATTTTATATTTATATTGCCAATCGCTTTTCCAAAAGGAAAAATATCCAAATAAAAAATGGTGGAATATGCCATTACCGCCATTTGAATTATTTAAATTTCGCCTATTCAGTCGTGGAATTGTACTTAGCGCCGTTTGAATCGGCGGAGTTTATTCTTTCAGCACAACATTTTTTATAAAAAAATCACAACTTTTCAGATAAGCTTCGATGGAGATAACATTCAGGTGAGATTTGTATATCGCGACAAAATCTACAACTGTCTACTTGCTTCGCTTCACATTGTAAATCATTCACATTTGTTTTGCAATACTGACTGTCAATAAAACATGACAGTTCATACATCAAAATCAAGTTACTTCCTTTTTCTTTGCTTTGTTTGAAACATTACATTTTAATGATCGAAAGATAATATCAATGCAGTTCGATCCATTCTGTCGCCTTTTTTCTTCTAAGTTATGAACATTGTACTCGTACATTTTAACGGTCGAAGTTTGTTAGATGAACATTTTTTTATGTGTTTTTATTGAAACTTTTTTATATGTTTTTTAGCTGGATGTGGTCTGAGTTGTATTGTCAGCGCTACCACTGCTAAAATCCAGAAAAAGAGCTAAAAAAAAAGCCCAGAAAAAGAAAAAAAATCCAAATCGGGCTGGGCTGGCTGGATACTGAATCCTGATCGGTCGGGCCAGGGCCCAGGGAGGTGGTAGTCTACGAGCCCGCCGGCCGCCGCGCCGCCGCACCACGGACAGAACCCTAACCCCCTCGCTGATTCAGGAAGGGGGGAAACCATGGCGTCCTCCGCCGCGGCGCCGAGCGGCGCGCCACCGGCTGGGAAGCGCCCGGCCTCCAGCGGACGGGAGGGAGACCAGATGGTCATCACGCCGCTGGGCGCCGGCAGCGAGGTCGGCCGCTCCTGCGTGCACATGACCTTCAAGGGCCGCACCGTCCTCGTAAGCACCTCATTCATCATTCCTCCCTCTCCCCTTGCAAACCCTACCTGTTCTCGATTCGTCACTGCTGCAGCTGATGAATGCTCCACTCTTTGTGATGCGGCTAGTTCGACTGCGGCATCCACCCGGCGTACTCCGGCATGGCGGCCCTGCCCTACTTCGACGAGATCGATCCGTCCACCATAGACGTCCTCCTCATCACCCAGTAAGCTCCTTTCTCTTTCGATTCGACCCCCGCTTGCCTCTACGCACGCCTAATTCGCGGGATTAATAAAAAATACAGCTTTCACTTGGACCATGCCGCCTCGCTGCCGTACTTCCTGGAGAAGGTAATGCCTGCGCATTTGCGCTATTGTTGCTGCGTGGTTGTGGTGGTGGTGCTATTTGGTGCTGAAATTTGCCGGTTAATTTCTGCAGACTACGTTCAAGGGCCGGGTGTTTATGACCCACGCCACAAAGGCTATTTACAAGCTGCTGCTCTCGGATTATGTCAAAGTCAGCAAAGTGTCCGTGGAGGATATGCTGTATGATGAGAATGACATTGCTCGCTCCATGGAGAAAATTGAGGTATGTTACATCCTATTACTGTGCCTTTTATCTTGTTTGGCTTTGCACTGCAGGAAACAGAGTGTTGCTTAAATACATGCATATTCGATACTGGTGTTTGGCGTATTTATTTTAGATAGCAACTTGACAACAGATAAATTGCTACATCCTTTTTATTTAGGACAGGTCTATTAGACAGAGGAGATGCTGTGTCTGGTGTGCATTAAGATGATGAAGATACTGCCTATATGTCTAGCATATATTTGATTTTCCATAGTGAAACTATATTTCATCTGTTTTACCCCTTTTAAACGCAACCGTGAATGGCAAACAATCCTTATAACATGTACTACTTATGATGTGCTGCTCAGTGAAACATACAATACCTGATAATTTCCTCCCGTAAGCATTATCTGTTTTTCTTCTTTAAAGAAAATGCAGAATTCTGCTCATCATGTTTGAAAGGCTATTATTTTAGGGAATGCTCATTTTTATTAATCCGAAAGTCGTCTTGTGCAGGTTATAGATTTCCACCAGACATTGGAAGTTAATGGGATACGCTTCTGGTGCTACACTGCTGGCCATGTACTTGGTGCCGCCATGTTCATGGTGGATATTGCTGGCGTGCGGATTCTTTACACTGGTGACTACTCCCGTGAAGAAGACCGCCACCTACGAGCTGCTGAGCTACCACAGTTCTCCCCAGACATTTGCATTATTGAGTCGACTTATGGTGTACAGCAACATCAACCACGGATTGTACGTGAGAAGCGCTTTACTGAGGTCATTCACAATACTGTTTCACAGGGGGGACGTGTTCTTATCCCGGCATTTGCTCTTGGCAGAGCACAAGAACTGTTACTTATCCTTGATGAGTATTGGTCCAAACACCCAGAGCTCCATAAGATTCCTATCTATTACGCGTCCCCTCTTGCCAAGAGGTGCATGGCTGTCTACCAGACATACATAAACTCCATGAATGAAAGGATACGGAACCAGTTTGCGCAGTCAAATCCCTTCCATTTCAAGCATATCGAGTCCTTGAATAGCATTGATAACTTTCATGATGTGGGTCCTTCAGTGGTGATGGCTAGTCCAGGTGGTCTTCAGAGTGGTCTCTCTAGGCAGCTGTTTGATAAGTGGTGCACAGATAAGAAGAATGCTTGTGTTATCCCAGGTTATGTTGTGGAGGGGACCCTTGCGAAGACCATTATCAACGAGCCAAGAGAAGTGACACTAGCTAATGGGCTCACTGCTCCTCTTCATATGTCGGTCCACTATATCTCTTTTTCAGCTCATGCTGATTTCCCTCAGACAAGCAACTTTTTGGACGAACTTCGGCCACCAAATATTATTCTTGTGCATGGAGAAGCAAATGAAATGTCAAGGCTTAAACAAAAACTTATTACCCAATTTGATGGTACAAATACGAAAATTGTGTCTCCCAAGAATTGTCAATCAGTGGAGATGTATTTCACTTGTGAGAAAATGGCCAAGACTATTGGCAGGCTGGCAGAAAAAGTACCTGAAGGTGGAGAGTCTTCGGGTGGCTTACTTGTGAAGAAGGGATTCACATATCAGATTATGGCTCCTGAAGATCTCCGTGTGTTCACACAGTTATCTACAGCTAACATCACTCAGCGGATTGCAGTCCCTTACTCTGGTTCTTTTGAAGTCATAAGGTACAGACTGAAGCAAATATACGAGAGCGTGGAGTCAGCAACAGAAGAATCTGATGTTCCAGCATTGATCGTGCATGAAAGAGTGACAGTGCGCCTAGATTCAGAAAGTTATGTTACACTGCAGTGGTCATCTGATCCCATCAGCGACATGGTGTCTGATTCTGTGGTAGCTATGATCTTGAACATCGGTCGGGAAGGTCCCAAAGTTGTGCCGGTTGAAGAAGTAGTGAAGACCAAAGAGGAGACCGAAAAGGTTGCTCGAAAGGTGGTGTATGCTCTTATGGCGTCACTTTTCGGTGATGTTAAAGTTGCAGAGGAAGGGAAATTTATCATATCTGTAGATGGAAATGTGGCGCACTTGGATGGGATGAGTGGCGACGTTGAATGTGAAAATGCTACACTGAAGGAACGGATCAAGACTGCATTCCGTCGCATACAGAGCGCCGTGAGACCAATCCCACTTTCAGCCTCTTGATCGGAGGGCAATGTTTAAACTTGTTTGACATTTTCCAGTTTTTCAAAGTAAGACTATCTGTCTGGACAAGGATAGCAGTTCTTTTTCGAAAAGAATGCCCAATTGCATTGTACTGCAAGCTACTCAGGAGGATCGTTGCTCTGGGATTGGCACAGAAACGCCAGTTGTAACATTGTAACATGAACTAACTCATTTTCATTAAAGTTCGACTTATCTGTCCTGTTTCCTTTTCATACCCAAATTTGAAATACTTCGGTGTGGTGTTCTAAGTTCTGTTTCGACATGTTTCATCAATCTTCTGAAGCGGTTGTTGGTTGTTAGAAATGTGGCCTCGGGTATATCACCAAGGAAGGCTTACAACAGATAGGGATACCATAAGGTTTCGTACTGTAAATTTATGCAGATGAGAATACTATTAAAACAAATCAACCTACGTTCGGCGCCCGCACTCGCTGTGTCCTCTTCGCAGTCTGAGAAGGATACAAGGCAGCAGAAGACGAGGAGGAGGCATCATGGTGAGGCAGCAGAAAGTGAGGAGAGAGATATAACACACGATCTATTTTTGAAACATCTGGATACAACACTTGCAACATATATTCGAAGACAGATGAAATATTTAAAACGTGTGTCTGAAACATTTGCAAAAATACCTAAAAAAAATTGCAACACATACACAACAACCAGATAAAACGCTTTTCATCATAAGTGTAAAGCATATGCAGTATCCAGATAAACACATTTGCAACGTACGTCTGAAAAAACAAATAAAACATTAGGAATAGATATTTGCAACATACGTGTACAACCATTGTAACATATGCAACATCCGGATTTACTTTTGTAACATCCGTACGAAACCCTTGCAACATACCTCTGAGACATATGAAACACTTGAAACATATGCTTGCAACATGCGATTTTAGCGCAAGCGCAATGTCACCTTATTGCTTGGACGAATGTAGCTCATCATTGTGGAGCTCGACACCGGCGCAGAGCTCGATGGCACGGAGTGCGCGGAGGTCACCGGTGCGGAGCTCATCGTCGGCATGGACCTCGGCAGTGGCCGCAACAGGTGGATGGAGCGCAGCCTCGACTGGAGGAGCGAGTACGAGCAGGAGGCACGCGGTTCGGGCGGGGGTAGTGCCAGCGAGCAGCGTAGGTAGAATGCGTCCTGTGATTGCAAGCAGGGGCGCACAACACATAGCGGCGCGAGCGACGCCGGCATGTGGATGAGGATGATCCATGAGGTTCGGACGGAAAGTCACGCGAGCGATGTGGGCGAGTGGATAAGGATGAGCCACGTCCGGACGGGAAGTCATGCGATGGACGGCCGAGCCATATCATTATTGTATTTTTTTTATCAGAGGTAGTAATTATCACCAAGAAAAAACATCTTATTTTTATAATCAGAGGTTGTAATTGTAATTATCAGCAAGGAAAGCTTAATGACCAGGGGTTGAATATGGTCTCGCTACCAGAGGTTGAATATGGTCTCGCTTTTCTTTCTACTGTATAAGCTATGACCTGAGGTCCTGAGTACTATGAGGTCTATATTTTTTCAGATGAATATTTTCTGCTACTTTCATTGCGGTCTGATTTTATTTCAGATGAATATTATCTTTCTATTCATTCTAAATTATAAGACGCTTTGACTTTTTAATATACATTGTTCTTACTATCTATCTAGACATAGTATATATTTAAGTGCACACTAAAATATATATGTATCTAGAAAACCAAAATATCTCGTAACTCAAAAGTAGTCGGCAGTGCTAGCGTACGGACGTTCGGACGGACGCCCGCGCCTGCACTTTGTCTCCCCCACGCACTTGCATCCCGCGGCCACCTACGCGGGGCCCGACTGCACGTGGGGAGTCCCCGCTCGCGCCCCTCCGCTTCTCACGCGCATGCACGCAGCCAGCAGTTGCAGCAGGTGACTACACCAGGTGGCTACGCCAGCATCCAGAAGAGAGGGTGGGGGCGGCGGATGCCCAACCGGCGCCGGGAGAATCAGGAGACTCCGAGGCGAAGGTGAGGCAGCAGAAAAGCGAAGATAGAGATGCAACACCCGATCTATTTTAAAAACATCCGGGTGCAAAACTTACAACATACGTTCGAAGGCAGATGTAACATATGAAATGCTAGCTGCAACACTATATTTATTTTTGAAACTTCTAGATGAAATGTTTGCAACATACGTACAAATCAGATCAAATACTTGAAACATGCGTTTGAAACACATAAAAAAACATCTGAAAAACACTTCACATGTAGGAAAACATATGCAACATTTAGATGAAACACTTGTAAACATACGTCTAGAAAACGAGATGAAATATTCGGAACATACACTTGAAACATATGTGTATAGCCATTGCAACATGTGTAACATTCTGATATACTTTTGCAACATCAAGATGAAACACTTACAACATACAAATAAAACATCTGAAAACACTTGAAACATACTCTTGCAACGTGGGCTTTGCTTGGACGAATGGAGGCACGCCGTGTAAGGTACAAGAAGTAATGCGAGAAGAAGAACAATAGAGTTCGGTGCTACGACACCATGGCAAAATTTAATTGACAGAAATATTCTTCTTCTTTTCTATCATTTTCCTCTCAACTCCCTCCTCCCTCTTATACTCTACGCAGTATCCTAGTTTTGCCACACTGGGCCAACGTAGTTTGGGTTGGGCCTTCGGTTCCTTGTCTTCCTGGGCGCGGACTGGGACTGGGCCTCGGACGCACCCCCATCTTCAGGCTGAGTCTGGCTGCTGACAATCCCTCCCTCTTTGGAACCGGGTTGTCCCCAAACCGGTGCACGAGGGAATTGTTGTTGAAGTTGCACCAGAGGTTCCCAGGTAGCCAGCTCAATAGGCAAATGAGACCACTGAACAAGGACCTATTCAGTGGGATGGCTGTCGGTGGACCAACGGCGCTGCAAGATCTTGAAGGGAACTTGGAGACCCTGAAACTCAGAAGAAAACAATGGTGATACCTGATGGGAGCCGACAGTCGCCTTGAGCTGGGACACATGGAACACTGGATGTATCAGAGTTGCAGGTGGCAGGTAAAGCTTGTAAGCAACTGGACCGAGCTTCTGACAGACAGTGAATGGCCCAAAAAATCGAAATGCAAGCTTGTTGTTCGCCCGGCGAGCCAAAGAGGATTGGACATAAGGCTGCAACTTGAGGTAAACTTTATCGCCCACTGAGAAGGACCTTTCAGAACGCCCCTTGTCAGCTTGACGCTTCATGCGTTCTTGTGCACGGGACAGGTGTTGCTTGATGAGAGAATGCATGAGTTCCCTATCTTCCAACCACTTATGCAACTCAGGAATTGGAGCAACCGAATCTAGATCAACAGACAAATGCCGAGGAGGGAAACCATAAAGAACCTCGAAAGGAGAGCGGCCCAGTGCGGCATGTGATGATGTATTATACTAGAATTCCGCCAATGGCAACCAGTGGCTCCACTGAGATGGGCAAGCATGGACGAAACAACGCAAGAAAGTTTCAAGGCATTGATTTACCCGTTCGGTTTGGCTGTCCGTCTGCGGATGGTAAGAGGAGCTGAAACGCAACTCCGAGCCGGCTAATTTAAACAGAGCCTGCCACAGTTGGCTGGTGAAGATGCGGTCACGATCTGAGATGATGCCGTGTGGCAAACCATGCAAGCGGTATACTTGATCCATGAAGGCACGCGCGATAACAGCAACCGTTAAGGGATGCTTCAATGGTATAAAGTGAGAAAACTTGGAGAATTTATCCACCACAACCAATATTGCATTAAAGGAGGAAGAGGTAGGAAGTCCCTCGACGAAATCCATACTGATGACTTCCCAGGAGGCCTTCGGAACGGGCAGAGGCTGCAGTAACCCCGGGTATGCTGCCCGATCCGGCTTGGCTTGGCGGCAAATGGAGCATGCTTGCACGAATGACCATATGGCAGACTTCATACCTTGCCAAAAGAACAGTGCCTTGATACGAGCATAGGTGACTGGAGCACCGGAGTGGCCACCGATGGGACTAGAGTGAAGGGCCTGAATGATTTGTAGCTGGACAGGTCTGTTAGTGCCCAACCAAATGCGACCTTTGTAACGAAGAACTCCCTGGATCAGAGTGTATGGAGGACGAGTATCAGGCTTCAGTGCTAACTGGGACAACAGGGAAGCAGCAACCGGGTCGTTCTGGTACCCATCGACAACGGCTTGTAACCAGGCTAGATGCATGGAAGACACCGCATATGCGACGGAGTCATGAGCTCTCCGAGAGAGAGCATCTGCAGGAGTATTCTCAGAGCCTTTTCGGTATAGGATCTTGTACTGTAAGCCCAATAGCCTAGTGAAAACCTTTTGTTGCCAAGCCGTATGAAGTCGCTGCTCATTCAAATGGACCAAGCTATGATGATCAGTATGTATAAAGAACTCACCCTGAAGGAGATAATGGCGCCAAGTGTCGACGGCCATGAGAATCGCCAGGTACTCTTTTTCATAGACTGTGAGGCCTTGGTTGCGAGGGCTCAATGATTTGCTAATGAATGCTACTGGATGGCCATTTTGCTGCAGGACGGCACCAATACCGGACCCTGATGCATCAGTCTCTATATGAAACGGCAAGGTGAAATCGGGTAACGCGAGCATAGGAGCTGAACATAAAGCATGCTTCAGAGTTTCAAAAGCCTGTTGATGTGGCGGACTCCACAGAAACAAAGTATCCTTCTTCAGTAAGTCTGTGAGTGGCCGAGCAATGATCCCAAAATGCCGGACAAATTTCCTGTAGTAGCCGGCGAGGCCCAAGAATCCACGCAGCTCCTTGACATTGTGAGGGCCCGGCCAATCATGCACTGCCTGGACCTTGGCGGGGTCAGTGGCGACCCCCTGGCCGCTGATCACGTGTCCCAAGTAATGAATGGACTGCAGAGCGAAGTTGCACTTAGACATTTTCAGCTTCCATTGGTCCCGCCGCAGCCACTCGAACACGAGGCGAAGGTGACTGACATGTTCTTCCAGAGAACGGCTATACACCAAAATATCATCGAAGAACACTAGGACAAAGCGGCGAAGCCTAGGTGCCAGTGTCACATTCATCGCACCCTGAAAGGTTCCCGGTGCCCCCGTAAGACCAAAGGCCATCACTCGGAATTCGTATTGCCCGAGATGAGTTTGGAACGCAGTCTTGTACTCTTCGCCGGGCTGTAGCAGGATTTGGTGGAAACCGACGCACAAATCCAGAGTGGAGAACCATGTAGCCTTCGAGAGTTCATCCATCAGCTGATCAATGACCGGTACTGGAAACTTGGATTTGCAAGTCAAGGCATTCAAGTGACGAAAATCGACGCAAAACCGATATGTCCCATCTTTCTTCTTGACCAGCAGAACCGGTGAAGAGAAGGAGCTCGAACTAGGCTGGATTAAACCCTAAGTGAGCATGTCCTGGACTTGACGTTCAATTTCATCTTTCAACCTTGGAGGGTAGCGGTAAGGTCTGATGAAAACCGGCTGAGCTCCAGGAATAAGAGGTATAGTATGGTTGCAGGCTCGAGACGGCGGCAATGATGTTGGTGGACTGAAAAGATCAGTAAAATCGGTGAGCAAGCCTTGAACTGACTCCGGAACAGAGGTGCTGATAGGTGGGTCGTCAGAAGGCACAGGTTCCAATTGAAGCACTAACTGATCAGGCGCATCAGGAAGCAGCCCTTGCAAAATCTGCACAGAACCATGGTAGGGAATTGCTAACCATTTTTGCAGCCAATGTACCTGCATAGGGCTGTGAGACTCTAACCAATCCATGCCTAGGATGGCGTCGAAAGAAGACAACTGCAGCACATGGAAATTGATTGTAAAAGTGCACTGATCCACCTTCCAACATACGTGTTGTATGATACCCAGGCTGTGCAGCAAGCCCCCACCAGCTACCTGTACAGAACTCGGTAATGGTAGCGAAGTAAATAGCTGAAGACGATCCACCAGAGTGACATTAATGAAGGAAGAGGAGCTTCCGGAGTTAACTAATAACTGAACAGGAACATCTTGGATAGACCCCATGAGCTGAATAGTGCGAGCAGAAGACCGGCCGGCTGCGACAGATTTGGATATGGCCAGGAATACCTGCTCAGACGGCGTCGGTTCATCAACAACAGGTGACAAAGGCTCGTCAGAAGAAAATGAGTCCCAGAGGGCTTCAACTGCATGCAGGATCTCTAGGGCGCACTTGTGGTCTTTGATCCACTTGGAGTTGCACTTGTAGCACAATCCCAAAGCTCGACGGTAAGCCTTGACTGCTGCTAAGGAGTTGTTCGTCGCAGGAGCAGCATTAGTCACGGCAACCGGAGGTGATGCCGCAGACTTGTCAAGTCATGGGGGAGGTGGAGGCAACGACAGTGCGGTGCGAGGAGTGAATTTGCTTGATGTAGGCCACTCAACTCGCCCCGACCGCGAAGAAGTTTGTCCACCCATTTGGCCACCAACTTCTTCCTGCACAAGAGCCATACAAATAGCAGCATCCAGTGTTTGTGGTCGTGCAACAAGAATCATAGCTTTAAGATCATGGCGTAGCCCATCGACGAATCGCATTGTGTAGAATAAGGGGTCAGTGGAAGCGGAATAAGCTTTAAGGCGATCAAGGAGTTTAGAGAAACACTCGACATAGTCCGACACCGTGGAAGTTTGTTTGATGTGGAATAATTGACGGATCAACGCTTCCTTCTGATCGCGATCAAAATGATCGTGCTAGGCCTGGCAGAAGGTGGTCCAATTATCACAAATGGGGGTGTTCTCAATGGACTCATACCAGACTGCTGCAGCACCCTCAACGTACATGGTGGCGACACTGACCCAAAGGAAGGGATCGACCGCATACATGTTGAAGTAGCGCTCACAGCGGGAACGCCAGAGGCGAGGATTTTCACCATCGAATTTGTTGAAGGGAAGTTTGGGCAGACGTCCAGTGAGGCTTGGGTGGTGAAAATCATTGGGTCAGGAGGAGATGTGATCGGAAGGCGGGAAGGAATGTGAAGTGGTGGTGGACGCTGCCGTTGGTGGGAAGAGGAATAAGGATGAATATGTGGAGATGTAAGATGGAGTGGGGGTAGTGGGTGATGAGGCTGGATGGAAGGAGATGGATATGGTGGCACCGGTGGAGGGTGAGGGGAAGCATAAGCATACTGAGTATGGGCAGGAGGGTGATTGGAAGGAGGAGGAGGGAGATGTGGACGGTGCGGTAGCGATGGTGTCGAGCGCAGAGGAGGAGGAGGGGGAGGAGGAGGAGGATGAGGAGGATCTGCGTGCTTACCCATGACCGGGACGTGAGTCTAGACCGTCCCGGTCTCGAACCCACCATGCCGGTGAGGAAGGACATCGCCGTGCCCACTGGGCGCAGAGGTTGACGAGGCGGCGACGCCGGGCCAGTGAGGCGGGGCGTCGAACACCTTGTGGTCACGTCCTTGTGCGAGCCGCTGGACCTCCATCCGCAGATCGTCGACGAGGGCCTCCACCTCAGGACGCCAGGTTTCGAGGTCCGTGGCGGCCATCTCGAGTGCGGAGACGCGAGCGTCGTTGTCGTCGTGGGGCATGCCGGTGCGGAGAGCCTCTAGATCGGCGACGCGGCGGCCGATGGTGTACGCCGTGTCAGCGCCCGCCAACTCGATGGCGTCGAGCCGCTTGTCGACGTCGGCATCCCGGGCGGTGCGAGCCAGGTCGAGATATGCGAAACGACGCGCCCACTGGTCGTTGTGCTCATCGAATCGGCGGCCGACATCGTCGAAGCGGCGGGCGGCTGTAAGGTCCTAGATGGCTAGAGGGGGGGTGAATAGCCTATAAAAATTTCTACACAAGCCACTAAGCAAACTTGTTAGAATAATAAACGGCGCAAAGCGAGTTTTGCTTAGCCTACGGTTGTGATGCAAGCCTCCTATCCACAAGACTAGAAGATTATGATCTCTAGTTCACACAAGGGCTATGTCACTAAACTTACACTAGTGAGCAAGCTAACAACACTAGCAAAGGCTACCACTAGAGCTTACACAAAATAATCTAGTAAAAGTAAATGCAAGAGATAGGATTGTGTATCTTATACCAACGGTGAAGTGAAGATGTTGCCAATCACCAAGATGATATACAATCAATCAATATTGACAATAACACAATATAGAGACCAATCACCGGGAGACAAGAGACACAATATTTTTGTTCACCCGGTGTTCACTTGTGCACCGACAAGCTACGTCACCGGTTGTGTCGACCAACACTTAGATGGTTCATCGGTGCGACCCTCAAGTCACTTGCCCCTCAAGGCACGTCCCGCAAGGCACCGCAAGACACCACTCTCAAGTGAGGTAACTCAATGACACGCGCAATCCAATAGAGTTCCTTTTGGCGTCCCGCCGAGGAAAGCACAAGAACCTCTTACAAACAACCGGAGGTGGCCAAGAACAATCACCTTCTCTTGCCAACGCCTCCAACAATCTCCAAGCCGGCTAGGAGCGGTACTCTCCAAGAGTAACAAGAAATCCACCGGCTAAACCACCCACAAGTGCCACTAGATGCCCTCAAGCTATGCAATGCACTTTGGGATCACTCAATCTCACTTTTGATTTGCAATCAAGCAAGAGAGATGAGTGGGAGGAGTAGTTCTAGCTCAAAGGATGCACAAGAGTGTTAGAAATGCCAAGTTACCTCCCCAAGGGCCGGCCAACGAGTATTTATAAGCACCCCAAACAAATAGAGCCGTTGCCACTCCACTGACCGTTTTTTCGGGACGACCGAACGCGCCGGTCGAAACTGACCGGACGCGCTCAACCGTGTCCGGTCGCCCTGCGTCGTCCACGTGTCCCTCAAATTTCAAATGCGATCGTTAGATCCTCCAACGGTCACTGCGCGCCAACGGTCAAACGCTATGACCGGACGCGCTGCTCAACCGACCGGACGCGCCGGTCACATAGCTCGCAACGACCGGACGCGCCGATCACAACGACCGGACGCGCCGATCACAACGACCGGACGCGCTCCTCGTAACGACCGGACACGCCGAACCGCACAGCACCCGCGCCCGCGAAACAACGACCGGACGCGCTCCTCGCAACGACTGGACGCGACAGTGCCAGCGTCCGGTCGAAGTCCAGTAAGCTCCTTCAACGATCGGACGCGTCTGATCGCGTGTGACCGGACACGCCCCGCGTCCGATCGTCCTTGCGAACCGCAGTTCCTTCTGGGCACTTGACCGGACGCGCTGGTCCCGCGAGTGACCGGACGCGCCGGTTGCAAACCCTAGCCCGCGCGCCCGAAACCGCGCTATACTGACCGGACGCGTCCGGTCACACCGTGACCGCGTTCGGTGCAGCGTCCGGTCACCTCAGTGACCCCGTTCGCCTCCGTTTCTTTTCCGACTTTCGGCGTAGTGGAAAATAGGCATTTCATTTCCCCGAAATCACCTGAATCCTGCGCTCACATGCTCGGCGGGAGGGAGAGAGGAACCCAAACCCCTCTCTACCCGCAAACCACAGCGCGACCAACGCCACCTTTGCAAATGTGCCAACACCATCAAGTGTACATCTCCATGTGCTTGTGTGTTAGCATTTTCTCAATCATTTTCAAAGGTTTTCCAGTTAGCTCACTAGGCCCTACATGCAATGCACTTCATGAATTCACCTAGTGGCACTCATGCATCGAATAACCGATAAGACTTCCCCTCTTAATAGTTCGGCTATCGATCCTAAACCACTCACACCCTCTATGGTGTCTTGAGTGTAAAACAAAATGGCCCTATGGTTATACCTTTGCCTTGAGCCCATTTTGTTTCTCCAAATGATATGATCCACTTCATATCATCACATGACCGTCTCGATCTATCGACCTTGACTTCACTTGCTCTTCACCGTTGCATCGGTCCGTCGACGCTAAGTCTTGCTCAAGCTTCACCATCGCATGGTCCTTCGCTTCGAAGCCTCGACTTGCCCTTCACCTTCACAACCGGTCCATCGAGCCAAGCCTCATCTTGGTCTTCATCATCTTGGTCACATGAGTCAATGTCATGTCTCATATGTTATGACCACCTTTATCTAAATCATCCACTTAGATACAAAGGTTAGTCCTAGGTTTCATCAATTAGCCAAAACCAAACTAGGGACTTTCAGCGGCGTCGTCCTTGGACTTCTGGATCTCGTCCAGAATCAACTTCAGGGTTGGGTCCATGGCGCCCAAGGATTGTTGCAGGCGGGTGTAGTGAGGATGAGGTGGCGCAGAGGCCAGGATCGAAGTGAAATCTGATACCAAATGTAAGGTACAAGAAGTAATGCGAGAAGAAGAACAATAGAGTTCAGTGCTACGGCACCATGGCAAAATTTAATTGACAGAAATATTCTTCTTCTTTTCCATTGTTTTCCTCTCAACTCCCTCCTCCCTCTTATACTCTACGCAGTATCCTAGTTTTGCCACACTGGGCCAACGTAGTTTGGGTTGGGCCTTCGGTTCCTTGTCTTCCTGGGCGCGGACTAGGACTGGGACTGGGCCTCGGACGCACCCCCATCTTCAGGCTGAGTCTGGCTGCTAACACGCCGGCATGGAGGTCAATGGCGGCACATGGACCTCGCTGTACAGCAACGGGACGGGTAACTCGCCGGTGGGCGTAGCATCACACGAATCTCATCCTCCCTCGCCTGCTTCCTGGAGTATTCATCGTAGAGGATTGTCGGCTCGGTGGAGGAGTCGTGGCTCGCTATCTCGGTGGAGACGGTCGCAGCAAGCGGGCCGGCCGTGATGAGCAAGCAGCACAGTGGAGGAGGACGAGGCAGACTGGGTCCGGTGGAGAGTGCGGCATGGAGGAGGCAGCACGGGGAGACAGCGCGGAGGAGGTCGCAGAGGATAGGGCGTGGGGCAGGGACCGGCGCAGCGAGAGAAAATAGGGTGGGTGGATGGGCACAGCGATACAGGAAGGAAATGGCGCGTCGTGTATCGGGACGTGCGGACCGGACGAGCGATAGGATCGTTGGGACGAGCGGCGTGGGCAGGAGTGAGCAGAGCGAGAGGTCGGGCCGTTCGGACGTCAACTGTGTCATTATCGTTGAGAGTAGGGATGAAAATGGATCGGATACGGACGGATATCACTGATATCGTATTTGTTTTCATATTTATGTCCGGATTCGGATTCGAATACGGATAGTATAAAAATGTCGGATAGAATATGATTAGATATCGATATCATAAATATGTGATTTAAATATTCGGATACGAATACGGTATCGAATGTTCAATATCCGGACTCGAATACAGACGGATTAAAACTTCTCTAAACGAATACAGTCGAAAAATATCCATACCGTTTTCCTCCATAGTTGAGAGTAGTTGAGTACTCTCAGTCGTAGATTGTCCAGTGCTACTGCCACTCGGAAAAAAATCAGTCGTATATTGTCCAGTGCTACTGCCACCGGCGGGGAAACAATCAGAAAGAAACGAAAAGAAAGGTGAAACCCATGGCGTCATCCGCCGCCGCGGCGCCGAGCGGCGTGCCACCGGCGGGGAAGCGCCCGGCCTCCAGCGGACGGGAGGGAGACCAGAAGGTCATCACGCCGCTGGGCGCCGGCAGCGAGGTCGGCCGCTCCTGCTGTAGGGTCGAGATGGCGGACTAGAGGGGGGGTGAATAGTCCTTTCTAAAACTTAAGCGTGTTGGCTAACTAAAAACAAATGCGGAATTAAACTTATCGGTCTAGCCAAGACTTCACCCCTCTAACTAAGTTCACAAGCACCTCACAAAGATCCTAATTAAGCAACTAAGGTGCTTTCCTTAGCAAGAGCTCTCCTATTTAATTCTAGAGCAAGGTCACACAAACCTATGCACTAGTACTTTGCAAGCAAGAGGGAGCTCCTACACAATTCTAGTAAGCAAAGCGCACAAAGCCTAAGCTCACTAGCAATGCTCAATAACAAGGCAACTAATGCCAAATTAGAGAGCGCAAAACACTTAGCTACACAAACTAAGCAATGTGACTAACAAGGTTACACAAACCAAATTAGTCACGCAAGGGGAAGCTTCTAGCTACACAAGCAAGAAGACAACTAGTAAGCTACACAAGCAAACTAGTTACGAGAGCAACTACACAAGCACAAGTATATATGAAAGTAAATACAAGCTTGTGTTGCATGAATGCAAACCACCGAGAAGAGTAGACAAAGTTGACACGGTGATTTTCTCCCGAGGTTCACTTGGTTGCCACCAAGCTACGTCCCCGTTGTGTCGACCAACACTTAGATGGTTCCTCGGTGTGACCCTCAAGTCACTTGCCCCTCAAGGCACGCCCTGCAAGGCACCGCAAGACACCACTCTCAAGTGAGGTAACTCAATGACACGCTCAACTAGAGTTGCTCTTCGCGATCCCCGCGGGGTGAGCACAATCCCCCTCACAAAGCTTCTCCGGAGCCTCGCACAATCTTCTTGCGAGCTTCGTCGGAGCCACAAGCCACCAAGCCGTCTAGGAGGTGGCAACCTCCAAGAGTAACAAGCACTACCGGCTTGCAACACGAACACCTAGTGCCACTCGATGCAACCTCACGATGCAATCGCACTAGAATCGCTCTCTCACTCGATCCGATGAACACTATCAAGCATGAGTGAGTTAGAGGGCTCCCAAGCACTACCACACAAGCCACCAAGGCTAAAGTGTGCTCAGCTACCGGCCACGGCCGGCCAAGGCATCTATTTATAACCCCACGGTCAAATAGAGTCGTTACCCCTTCACTGGGCCCTTTTTCGGGACGACCGGACGCGCCTCTCAAAACGACCGGACGCGCTCAACCGCGTCCGATCCTCCAACGGTCACTGACCCTCAACGGTCAAACCAATGACCGGACGCGCCCTAGGCAACGACCGGACGCGCCTGTCAAATGACCGGACGCGCTGCTTCGAATGACCGGACGCACCGATCGCACAGCATCGTGCGCCCGCGAAGTAACGACCGGACGCGCCCCTCGTAACGACCGGACGCGACAGTGCCCGCGTCCGGTTTGAGTCCAGTAAGCTCCTTCAACGATCGGACGCGTCCGATCGTGTGTGACCGGACGCGCCCCGCGTCCGATCGTCCTTGCGAACCGCAGTTCCTTCTGGGCGACTGACCGGACGCGCCGGTCCCGCGAGTGACCGGACGCGCCGGTTGCAAACCCTAACACCCGCGCCTGCGCAGTACTGACCGGACGCGTCCGGTCATACCATGACAGCGTCCGGTGCAGCGTCCGGTCACCTCTGTGACCTCCGTTCGCCTCCGTTTCTTTTCCGACTTCCGGCGTAGTGGAAAAATAGGCTTTTCAACTCCTCGAAAACGCCTGAATCCCGCGCTCGCAAGCTCGGCGGGAGGGAGAGAGAGACCCAAACCCTCTCTACCGCTCAAACTTCATCGCCTTCGCAAATGTGCCAACACCAACAAGTGATCACCACCTTGTGCACGTGTGTTAGCATTTTCATAATCATTTTCAAAGGAATTAGGCACTCAACTTGCCTCGCCACTCGATCCTAACACGTATGCACAGTTAGATCGCTCAAGTGGCACTAGATGACCGATATGCAAACAAGTTTGCCCCTCTTGATAGTACGGCCATCTATCCTAAACCCGGTCATAAACTTCTCTACACACCTATGACCGGTGAAATGGAAATGCCCTAGGTTATACCTTAGCCTTGCGCATTCCACTCCATCTCCTCCGACATTGATGCAACACATGCACCAACCAATCACCAAATGATATGATTCACTTCATATCATCACGTGACCGTATTGGTTCATCGATCTTGACCTCACTTGCTCTTCACCGTTGCATTGGTCCGTCGGCGCCAAGTCTTGCCCAAGCTTCACCATCGCATGGTCCTTCGCTTCGAAGCCTCAACTTGCCCTTCACCTTCACAACCGGTCCTTCGAGCCAAGCCTCATCTTGATCTTCTCTATCTTGGTCACATGACTCCATGTCATGTCTCATATGCAATGAGCTCCTTCATGACACCATCACATGTGGACTAATCTCCTGTGTATCTCACATAACCACATATTAGTCCACCTAAGTTGTCACTCAATTACCAAAACCAAACAAGGACCTTTCAATCTCCCCCTTTTTGGTAATTGATGACAACTCTACAAAGATATGGAAATTAAGCTTTTTCAAGCTAGCACTTCACACAAAGTGTAAATTGCTAACTTGTTTTGGATTTAATGTTACTTATCCAACTTTAAGCTCTATGTCAAGATTTGGATAAGCACCATAAAATCCGATTTGGTAGTGATAATTCCCCCTACATATGTGCTCAAATGGTTTGGTTTCAAGTTTGCACATATGCATAAATATGAAATTTGTGGGAGGATTAGCACTACTAAGTGATGCTAAGGTGTATAGAATAAACCTTTGTAGCTCGATACCAATTAGTAGCTTGATACTATTTGAAAATCACAAGTTTGCCATCATCCTTAGCATCATGAGTAGCTAGACATCAAAAATACTAGAAACCCCGTGAGATCAACATTATAAGCATGGTTCTAGTTTTTGCATGATAATCATAAGTCTAGCTAACATCCTATGCATGCTAGTTATCAAATCATCATTCAAGTTCTATAACTAGCATACACCACACAAGCAAGCATATTGAATTTAAGAACTTATACAATGCAAGCAAGCACATGAATTATGCACATATCAAATATAATCAATCAAAGTTCATGAGCTTGCTCCCCCTACTTGTGTGCTTTCTTTGTCCAAGAATATTTGATCCCCTTACATTCTTCAATGTTGCTCCCTCTTTGTCCATGTCTATGTCCAATATCATCTATCTCTCTCCCAAAGCAATCTCTCCTCAAAAGGAAATCTTGCATATCTTTGTCCAACTTCTCCCCCTTTGTCATCAATTTCCATAAAAAGGTGTTCTTCTCAATTGATACAAAGGCTTGTATTTGGGGTACATGGTTGAGACTTGAATATTGCATTTTTGATGGACATTACCACATATGTTGGAATGACAAACTTTATGGTTGCTCTTGAGATTCCACATAGGATCTTTGACCTTGATACCAATTGGTGGGGCTTCTCCCCCTATGTCATAGCATGTGTCATTCACTTGAGATATCACTTGAAGATGAGGGTAGCATTGCTTGATTTAATCACTTAAAGTTGAGGATCACTTGTGAAACCATCGTCTTGCATGAATGATACCACGTGAAGATACCATGAGTAGGAATATGATACCATTTGAAAGAATTTTCTAGTATGGATCCACTTTGAAGGATTTGGCAATAATATTCACTTCTTGAACATTTGCTATCTTCATGAGTACCATTTGTAAGATATCACTTGTAGATCATTATCTAGACACCGCTTGTACATACCACTTGGAAGATCAATTTGAGTCTAGATACCACTTGCAACAAACTAGATATCCATTTTTATTGTTGTCTTGTGCGTGTACTCTTATCATTGTCATGAGCTTCTTATATGACTTGAACTAAGTTAATTTGCCTAAGATTCCAAGTCCGGTTTGATCCAATGACAAGCTTCTTCACACCTCATGCTAAGGGTTATCTTGCCAATGTTGTACTTGTTAGCAATCCAAACTAGATCAAGTACTTAGGTTCACTAGCTCATGAACAAACTCATATCCATACCACTAGATCAATTAATCAATCAAGCAATAATGGTAGGCTATGAATTTAAAACTTTTTATTTGTTATGCATGATCCTAATAAGCATGTACTATATGCACTAGCCGCATACTAGTAAGGAATGAAATGATCATGCACATTACAATGATACCTTTGCTATGTTGGAGTAGAGGATAGTCACATAGATTCCAATTCATTACTCCAATAGCAATATGAAGTCCAATTTATTGCTTGGTGAAGACCAATCATCATAGATAAATCTATTCTTTACCCATATGAAATGAAAACCACTTATGATCAAGTGCACTTTCTTGTTGTGGTTGGCTTGCTTCATTATATCATCTTTGCTTGTATGAGAGAACTACTTAGAATATCACTTGAAATACATGACTAGCTCTCTTTTGGGTGTTGCTTGCTTTTCTTGATCAACCCTTTTGATTGCTTCAACTAAGCATCACAAGTTCCTCAGATCACCACTTCCATGTTAGCCTTCCAAGTCCCAAACTTGGTTTCACCTACACACAGCGGCAAGCCCCTCACTAGGGAGAAGTGACCTTTCTCCAAAGAACCACTCTTGATACTCACTTGAAATGATATAGTTTGATTGATCCAAATGATAAACTCAATTTTGATGAATAATCCTTGAATCTACATTTGAGTCCAACTCTTTCTACTTGTTTAAGTCCTTTTCTTTCTACCAAATGATCTCTAATCATCACTAGAACTTAAACTTCATCTTCATCTTAAGTTCGATCTTGATCTTCAAATTGAGTACCAAATAAGTATACCAAGTACATTCCATAATCAAATGTTCTTGTACTCATTGTTTTTCATGCTTCTAGATCAATCCAAAACCAAACTTAGGTACCTCAACCACTTATAAGCAAGTTTCCAACTTGAGGACCTTTCAATCAAAGTGACTCTAGATTAATCCAATGATTGTCACTTTTCTAGCAGATTCTGTACCCTTCAAAGAATAATTCATATCTCACAATGTACGGATCTAAATGCCATGAAATTTGGTGGAGATGTGCGTCACTAAGTCATCTAGCAACTGTAAAAATTTGAACTTCTTTTGACTTCTAGATTGCTACTAGATTTCAAATCTTCCACCACTGCTACATGCTGAAAACTGCTGCACTATAGCTGACAAGATGCACTCCAAAACCGAAGCATCTCTTATCCACTTCTCATGAAATTTCTACAGCATCTTCTTTCATAAGTGTAGAGCATGTATACTAAATTTCAAGCCAATCCAAATAGATTTGTTCACTCAAACATGGCTAAGATCACTGCTAGCTCAGATTTTAAATTTTGGACAGATTTCAATACATTGAGCAATACTTCATCAAATATGAATCAAACTTGATACTAACTTGTTTGAATACTTTCACAAGACATATATCCATCCAATCCACTTACTAAATGTCATCTTATGAATTTATCCAACACAAATCAATCCAAACTTGATCACTAAGCTTTTAATCCATTCAATCATCTCATCGCAAGCAACATTGCACATTTATCCAATTCAATCAACTCATATGCACCCAAATAAAATAATCAACAAGAGATATACCTTGGTTAGCTCATGATTATTCATAGCAAGCTTTCAACTTGAATATTTGCAAGCCATCAAATAATTCCAATAAATCATCCACAACTTGATCATGACACTTGTATGTTGTAGTACTTTGGACTTCACTCATTTTGACTTGGCATTGGGATAGAATTGCAATAAGCTTCAATACTTGAGTCAACATATAATGATAAATATGAAATCAATTTGAGTCAAGCCTCCAATGCCATGGTACCTACACACATTCATCCACTTTTTGATGGTACCCAAACAAGTTTGGGTCCTCTCAAGTTAGGTGCAACATACTTAGGCATTGCCTTAGTATGAGTAGCGGGATGTTTTATAATAGCAACCATAGAGGTACCATTTACATCCTTTTTAAGCACATTAGTATCATCAATTGAAATATGCTTAGAAGTGTTACCTAGGGGACATGAATGTGCCATGTGTCCTCTTTCCCGGCATGAGTAGCATCTTCTCTTTGATTGAGCCTTTTCTTCTTTGCTCATATGATGCTCTTCATTCCCTTGCCTCTCATGAGTTGCTTGAGCCTCCTTCTCAAGCTTGGTAGGACACCCCGAGGCGAAGTGTCCCATGTCTCCACATTTGAAGCACTTGATGTGAGCATGTACTTTCTTCTTATCTTGATTCTTGCTCATCATCTTGACATCTTGAATTTGCATTGGATGCCTTGCTCTACCACCCCTTCTTATTTTCCTTTTTTTCTTCATCATCAAGTTACCATCATCTTTATGATTAATCTTGATTTGTTCTCGGGGTGTTTTCTCTTGCTCAACTAGTGGCTTTGGTTGAGGCTTTACTTGTTGCTTCACCAATTGCTTGGTTGGGCACATTGAGGTGAGATGACCCCAAGTGCGGCACTTGAAGCACTTGACATGATTTAGCCTCTCTTCTTCTTTCATCTTCTTGAGCTTCTCAATGTTTGAGCATCCATTAGCAAGATGTCCCGCTTCATGGCATCGATAGCACATGGAATGCGAGAGCTTCTTTTGGAGTAGCCTCTTCATCCTCTTTTCTTGCTTTCTTTCGCCCCTTGTCATTTTCTTCTTGAAGCCAAGGCCACTTTTATCACCAACGTTTCTTTGAGTCTTCATCATGTGCTCAAAGGTGACTTTTGAGTTGTAGCACTTCTCTAACTTGTTGCTCAAATTCTTCACTTCACTTTTAAGCTCATTGTTCTCCTTCAAAAGGTTAGTCTCACAAGACATAGAAGTAAAACAAGCATTTAATTGTGAAGAACATGGCATGTCTAATAAATCATCACAAAAGGTGGATACATGCTTCTTGCCTACATCACAAGGGTTAGTAATATGCGATTGATCATTTGACCCAAATGATGAGCTCTCACTAGATTTGATTTCTCCATTTGAAGGCTTCTTAGTGAGTAAAGCATGTTCTTGTGCCAAGTTATCATGAGCAACACTAAGTTCCTCATGAGCCAATTTTAGCTCCTCATGTGAACAAGTAGTAACATAAAGTAGATGCTTTTGTTGTTCACATGTGGTTTTTAGAAATGAGTTTTCATTTTTCAATTTCCTTGTTTTTGCCATCTCATTTCTTAGGGCCTTTGAGAGTTTATATAGAAGCTCAAAATTTGGACCATCACAATCAACAACAAAACCACCAATAGATACCTTAGTGTCACCATGTGACATGGAACAATGTGGTGATGTTGAAGAGCTTGTTGAAGCATCACTCTCATAGCCATCATCTTCACCATCAAGTGTGCATGGAGTAGAATCATTGCTTGCATCACTTGTGGCATTATCATTCTTCTTGTCAAGTGATCTTGTGATATGATCATCTTTGTCATCACTTGACCGTGAGGTGGAGCAATCCTCCACAACCACCTTGTTGTGGTCATGCTCAACATCCTTATGTACCTCTTCCTTGGGCTCATCATTATTGGAGATCATCCCATATTTCTCATTTAGAAACACCCAAATTTCATGGGCGGACTCGAAGTCTATGATCTCACAAAGTATGCTACTATCCATAGATCGATATAGAGTATTAGTAGCTTGGCTATCGAGATGTAGGCATTTACTTTGCGCTTGAGTTGCATTCTTTTTATCAATTGCAAAGGAAAAGCCCACATCTACGATCCACCACATTTGAGGAGAAATAAACTTAAAATTGCATGTCATCCAATTTCTCCACCGTACAAAGTGTGTGCCATCAAAAATGTGTGGACACTCAACATCTAGCCCATAAGCCGCCATCCTCTCAGGTCGGTGAAGACCACAAATGAGAGACCCTGCTCCGATACCACTTGTAGGGTCGAGATGGCGGACTAGAGGGGGGGTGAATAGTCCTTTCTAAAACTTAAGCGTGTTGGCTAACTAAAAACAAATGCGGAATTAAACTTATCGGTCTAGCCAAGACTTCACCCCTCTAACTAAGTTCACAAGCACCTCACAAAGATCCTAATTAAGCAACTAAGGTGCTTTCCTTAGCAAGAGCTCTCCTATTTAATTCTAGAGCAAGGTCACACAAACCTATGCACTAGTACTTTGCAAGCAAGAGGGAGCTCCTACACAATTCTAGTAAGCAAAGCGCACAAAGCCTAAGCTCACTAGCAATGCTCAATAACAAGGCAACTAATGCCAAATTAGAGAGCGCAAAACACTTAGCTACACAAACTAAGCAATGTGACTAACAAGGTTACACAAACCAAATTAGTCACGCAAGGGGAAGCTTCTAGCTACACAAGCAAGAAGACAACTAGCAAGCTACACAAGCAAACTAGTTACGAGAGCAACTACACAAGCACAAGTATATATGAAAGTAAATACAAGCTTGTGTTGCATGAATGCAAACCACCGAGAAGAGTAGACAAAGTTGACACGGTGATTTTCTCCCGAGGTTCACTTGGTTGCCACCAAGCTACGTCCCCGTTGTGTCGACCAACACTTAGATGGTTCCTCGGTGTGACCCTCAAGTCACTTGCCCCTCAAGGCACGCCCCGCAAGGCACCGCAAGACACCACTCTCAAGTGAGGTAACTCAATGACACGCTCAACTAGAGTTGCTCTTCGCGATCCCCGCGGGGTGAGCACAATCCCCCTCACAAAGCTTCTCCGGAGCCTCGCACAATCTTCTTGCGAGCTTCGTCGGAGCCACAAGCCACCAAGCCGTCTAGGAGGTGGCAACCTCCAAGAGTAACAAGCACTACCGGCTTGCAACACGAACACCTAGTGCCACTCGATGCAACCTCACGATGCAATCGCACTAGAATCGCTCTCTCACTCGATCCGATGAACACTATCAAGCATGAGTGAGTTAGAGGGCTCCCAAGCACTACCACACAAGCCACCAAGGCTAAAGTGTGCTCAGCTACCGGCCACGGCCGGCCAAGGCATCTATTTATAACCCCACGGTCAAATAGAGTCGTTACCCCTTCACTGGGCCCTTTTTCGGGACGACCGGACGCGCCTCTCAAAACGACCGGACGCGCTCAACCGCGTCCGATCCTCCAACGGTCACTGACCCTCAACGGTCAAACCAATGACCGGACGTGCCCTAGGCAACGACCGGACGCGCCTGTCAAACGACCGGACGCGCTGCTTCGAATGACCGGACGCACCGATCGCACAGCATCGTGCGCCCGCGAAGTAACGACCGGACGCGCCCCTCGTAACGACCGGACGCGACAGTGCCCGCGTCCGGTTTGAGTCCAGTAAGCTCCTTCAACGATCGGACGCGTCCGATCGTGTGTGACCGGACGCGCCCCGCGTCCGATCGTCCTTGCGAACCGCAGTTCCTTCTGGGCGACTGACCGGACGCGCCGGTTGCAAACCCTAACACCCGCGCCTGTGCAGTACTGACCGGACGCGTCCGGTCATACCATGACAGCGTCCGGTGCAGCGTCCGGTCACCTCTGTGACCTCCGTTCGCCTCCGTTTCTTTTCCGACTTCCGGCGTAGTGGAAAAATAGGCTTTTCAACTCCTCGAAAACGCCTGAATCCCGCGCTCGCAAGCTCGGCGGGAGGGAGAGAGAGACCCAAACCCTATCTACCGCTCAAACTTCATCGCCTTCGCAAATGTGCCAACACCAACAAGTGATCACCACCTTGTGCACGTGTGTTAGCATTTTCATAATCATTTTCAAAGGAATTAGGCACTCAACTTGCCTCGCCACTCGATCCTAACACGTATGCACAGTTAGATCGCTCAAGTGGCACTAGATGACCGATATGCAAACAAGTTTGCCCCTCTTGATAGTACGGCCATCTATCCTAAACCCGGTCATAAACTTCTCTACACACCTATGACCGGTGAAATGGAAATGCCCTAGGTTATACCTTAGCCTTGCGCATTCCACTCCATCTCCTCCGACATTGATGCAACACATGCACCAACCAATCACCAAATGATATGATTCACTTCATATCATCACGTGACCGTATTGGTTCATCGATCTTGACCTCACTTGCTCTTCACCGTTGCATTGGTCCGTCGGCGCTAAGTCTTGCCCAAGCTTCACCATCGCATGGTCCTTCGCTTCGAAGCCTCAACTTGCCCTTCACCTTCACAACCGGTCCTTCGAGCCAAGCCTCATCTTGATCTTCTCTATCTTGGTCACATGACTCCATGTCATGTCTCATATGCAATGAGCTCCTTCATGACACCATCACATGTGGACTAATCTCCTGTGTATCTCACATAACCACATATTAGTCCACCTAAGTTGTCACTCAATTACCAAAACCAAACAAGGACCTTTCACCTGCGTGCACATGACCTTCAAGGGCCGCACCGTCCTCGTAAGCACCTCATTCATCATTCCTCCCTCTCCCCTTGCAAACCCTACCTGTTCTCGATTCGTCACTGCTGCAGCTGATGAATGCTCCACTCTTTGTGATGCGGCTAGTTCGACTGCGGCATCCACCCGGCGTACTCCAGCATGGCGGCGCTGCCCTACTTCGACGAGATCGATCCGTCCACCATAGACGTCCTCCTCATCACCCAGTAAGCTCCTTTCTCTTTCGATTCGACCCCCGCTTGCCTCTACGCACGCCTAATTCGCGGGATTAATAAAAAATACAGCTTTCACTTGGACCATGCCGCCTCGCTGCCGTACTTCCTAGAGAAGGTAATGCCTGCGCATTTGCGCTATTGTTGCTGCGTGGTTGTGGTGGTGGTGCTATTTGGTGCTGAAATTTGCCGGTTAATTTCTGCAGACTACGTTAAAGGGCAGGGTGTTTATGACCCACGCCACAAAGGCTATTTACAAGCTGCTGCTCTCGGATTATGTCAAAGTCAGCAAAGTGTCCGTGGAGGATATGCAGTATGATGAGAATGACATTGCTCGCTCCATGGAGAAAATTGAGGTATGTTACATCCACATGACCTTCAAGGGCCGCACCGTCCTCGTAAGCACCTCATTATCATCCCCCGTCCCCTTGCAAACCCTTCCTGTTTTCGATTCACCATTACTGCAGCTAATGATTGCTACTCTCTTTGTGATGCGGCTAGTTCGACTGCGGCATCCACCCGGCGTACTCCGGCATGGCGGCGCTGCCCTACTTCGACGAGATCGACCCGTCCACCATAGACATCCTTCTCATCACACAGTAATCTCCTTTATCTTTTGATTTGATTGATACGATACCCCTCTCTACGTGCCTAATTTGCGAAATTAAAAGAAAATGAAGTGCGCGACCGGTTCTTAAAACTTGTCTGCCTATGTCATCCCGGTCTGAACTCTTAAAATGTAGAATCACAATACACATAAACTCTGTTTGGGTATCACTATGGTCCTATCAGGTATCGACATGAGCAGCTGGCTAACATGGACTTGCCACCATGGACGAACAGATATGCCATTACCTCTCGTTGTTCTCCTGTGTTCATTTTTTTCGAAGGGAGGAGGACCCCATTTCCATTAAATGAATGGAAATTCCAGAGTTTGTCACGCAAAAACAGAAAGGAGCAAAAAAACAACTACGCTTAGACTAGGACTAATCTACCTGATTCAAGCGACTAGCCTGTCTACCTCAAGCGCAACATGAGTAATTGAGTATCATCTCAAGAGCCACATCTCATTACAACTTACTACATGCCCTCAGGGCAAAGACAAGGACCTACTACGTCAGTCCCTCAGACAGCGATGAAAAAAAAGAACCCAAAAACAGAGACACTCCTTTCTGGGATTAGCACCAGTCACTTTTCCTTCTCCTGTGTTCATGCTTGCGTTCAAAGAGTGAAGCCCATGGCGGCCACTGGATCAGTGGTGGCGTTGACACTTGCGGGCCATGGGCACACAAGGATCCTGTCCAATAGGACCTCTGGCGTCAAGTGGCGCCATGAGATCATGGGAGAGAGCCTGCACATAGGGGTCTAGATGGATTTGGGGGTCGCTGACCCATTTAGTTGGAAGTCGACATGAGCGAAGTGCTATTGGTGGGAGGTTGGAAGCTGCCTTCTGTTGAGGTGCAGCTAAGGCACCATGGTCTTCCCCGGTCAATTTGGGCCTTGCGTCACACATTAAAGACCAATTTGGTTCTAGGTCACCACATTCCTCACCTCTCCCCTACCACATGACAACAAGCTCGATTCAGCCACCAAGAAAGTAGTTTTCATGTGGTGAGATGATTTGGATGAAGGCAAATTGCAATCTAGAAGGGCAAACTCGAATTGTGTGGAGGTGGAGCTCAATTTCTGTAGCAACGTATCGCCTTGTGGATGCGCCGAGGCAGGTGACATTGGAGTACGCGGAGAGCATGGCATCTGTGAGGAGTCTATGAGGACGACAACATGGTGCTCCACTCCTCGCCTCCACTCGCATCTGTGCCACACGTTCATGCCACCTAGGTTTATGCCTCCTGGTTTCCAATGAACGAGGTAGACCATTGTTAATTAGGCCTGATTTTAGTACAACAATGCATAGGCTTAGGATATGGTGGACTGAAAGGGCACAGAGCTTGGAGGACGCGCACTGCCTCAGCGTAAAGCTTGAAGGTTCCAACCACGTGTTTGTGTCGGCAGTATCCATGATGGAGCTCTAGTTTAGCTTGCGCAGCTCGGTGCCAACGCGACCACGACATCCCATCGTATAGTCACAAAAACCGGGGTTGAAGGCAATGAACCTTGACTTGGGAACATCGTCCCCAAGCCAGGTATGCTGGGACCCTGCCTTGTAAAAACCTTTCTCGAGTGGCATACCACATTCCAAGACCCCATCGACCCAGGAACTTTGTGACTATGTCCTGTCAGATTCAAGATCTCATCTCCTCACAACCATCCCATCATGGGCCACCTTGTTGAAATCTGTCATTCTATTGCATAGGGCTAACCCTAGAAGGGTAGCTATATAGGTTCCATACATGGGCCACATGGGCCTTAGCCTCATGGGCCTAAACACATATTCCAACACCCCCCGCAGTCTGAACTACCGGCGCAGCGGAGTTCAAGGCTGAATAAGAAAGAGAACACACACAACCCCCCACAGACGCAACTAGCCACCGGTGATGTTGAGGCTGGAGCGAAACTCGGTGAAGGTCGAGGAAGGGAGGCCTTTGGTGAAGATGTCCGCGAACTGGGAGGTCGTCGGAACATGAAGGACCCGCACCTCGCCCATGGCCACCCGATCACGGACAAAGTGGAGGTCGATCTCCACATGCTTCGTCCGCTGGTGCTGGATGGGGTTGGTGGAGAGGTAGACCGCACTGACGTTGTCGCAGTAGATCAGTGTGCTCCGGGAGGGCGGAGTGTGCAACTCCGCAAGCAGCTGCCTGAGCCAGACGGCCTCTGCCACGCCGTTAGCAACGGCGCGGTACTCCGCCTCGGCGCTGGACCGGGAGACCACCGGCTGGCGCTTGGACGACCAAGACACCAGGTTGCCGCCCAGGAAGACGGCATAGCCGGAGGTGGAGCGGCGAGTATCCGGGCACCCGGCCCAGTCAGTGTCGGTGTAAACGGTGAGGTCGGTGGAGGAGGCCCGGTGGAGAAGGAGGCCGTAGTCGAGCGTGCCCCGGAGGTAGCGAAGGAGGCGCTTAAGAGCCGTGAGGTGAGGCTCCCGGGGGTCATGCATATGGAGGCAGACCTACTGAACTGCATAGGTGATGTCCGGCCGGGTGAAGGTGAGGTACTGAAGGGCCCCGGCGAGACTCCTGTACGCAGTGGGATCGGCCACTGGTGGTCCCTCAGCCTCAGACAGCTTGCCCTGAGTGTCGACCGGAGTGGAGCAGGGGTTGCAGTCAGTCATCTCAGCCCGCTCCAGGATGTCCCGAGTGTACTGTCGCTGGTGAAGTAGGAGCCCGGTAGGACAGTGCTCAACAGTGACACCGAGGAAGTGGTGGAGCTCACCCAGATCCTTCATCGCGAACTCCTGCTGGAGAGCGGTGATGATCCGGCAGAGAAGTGGCGCACTGGAGGCGGTGAGGACAATGTCATCAACATAGAGCAGCAAGTAAGCAGTGTCGGCTCCATGGTGGTAGACGAACAGAGACATATCGGACTTGGCCTCCATGAACCCCAGGGTCAGCAAGAAAGCGGCGAACCGGTGGTTCCACGCCCGAGGTGCCTGCTTGAGGCCGTAGAGGGACCTGTTGAGCCGGCAAACCATGTCAGGACGGGTGGTGTCGACGAACCCCGCCGGCTGACTGCAGTACATCGTCTCGGTGAGAAGGCCGTGGAGGAAGGCGTTCTTGACGTCCAGCTGATGGACGGGCCAAGACCGAGCAAGCGCCAGTGATAGCACGGTACGGACGGTGGCCGGCTTGACCACCGGGCTGAAGGTCTCATCGTAGTCGACACCAAGGCGCTGAGTGAAACCCCGGAGGACCCACCGAGCCTTGTAGCGCTCGAGAGAGCCGTCGGCCCGGCGCTTGTGGGTCCAAATCCACTTGCCGGTGACGACATTGGCGCCCGGCGGCCGGGGCACCAACTCCCATGTCTAGTTGGCGAGTAGCGCGGCGTACTCCTCTTCCATCGTGCGGCGCCAGTGAGGGTCCAACAGGGCGTCGCGGACGGAAGAGGGTACCGGAGAGACCACCGCGTCGCCGGTCGAGGCCTCGAAGACACGAGGCGGTAGTGTGCCAGCCGCGTGTCTGGTCACCATCGGGTGAACATGCCGCGGGTGTCGGTGAAGCAGCGGCGGGTGGTAGACCGACAGGGCACCACAAGCCGGCGGGGACTGCGGCGGCGGTGTCGGTGTCCCCGGTGGAGAAGGAAGCGCGAGCGGCGGGGGCCGCGACCTGCGCTGGTACACCCGTACCGGCGCGGCGATCCTCGACGGAGGTGCCGGGGCAGGTGCCAGGACGGGATCCGGCGTCGGCGACTGACACGACCCCCCCAGGGCAGAAGCGGGAGACGAAGGCCCCGGGTCTGCACCAACCGGAGAGGACGAGGCCGTGCCCGAGGACGACGGGCCCAGACCCTCTGGGGATCCCGGGGCAGGAGGCGACCCGACGCGCGGCGAATCGGTACCTGCAGGAGACCACGAAAGAGGTGGCTGGACCACCGGGTCAGTGGAAAATAGGGAGGGTGGGTCAGGTACCGGAGGGGTGGTAGTGCTGGAAAAGGGAAAGACTGACTCATCTAATACCACATGGCGAGAGATGAGAACCCGTCGGGAGGTAAGGTCAAAGCACCGGTACCCCTTGTGATCCGGAGAGTACCCGAGGAAGACACAGAGCGTGGAGCGAGGGTCCAGCTTGTGGGAAGAAGTGACAGCGGTGTTGGGGTAACACGCACACCTAAACACGCGGAGGTGATCGTACCGAGGCGGGTTACCGAAGAGGGCGTGGTGAGGAGTGGGAGCGGGGCAGGCCGCGGAAGGAAGGCGGTTAAGAAGGTAGGTGGAGGTGTGCAGGCCCTCAGCCCAGAAGCGAGCAAGAAGAGAGGCCTGAAACAGAAGGGTACGCACGGTGTCGTTGGTGGTGCGAATCATCCGCTCAGCCTTGCCATTTTGCGAAGAGATGTATGGACAAGACATGCGGAGCTGAACACCGTGAGAGAGGAAGAAATCGCGGGAGGTGGAGTTATCAAACTCGCGACCATTATCACACTAGACGGCCTTGATGGTGAGGCCGAACTGTGTAGACACCCAAGTAAAGAAGTGAAGGAGTGTGGTAAACGTATCAGACTTCGCACGGAGAGGAAAAGTCCACGAATAATGCGAAAAATCATCAACAACCACAAGATAGTACTTTTAACCGGAAATACTCAGAATAGGAGATGTCCACAGGTTGCAATGTACAAGATCAAAAATACGGGCCGCATGGGAAGTAGAACTAGAAAACGGAAGACGAACATGTCGGCCCAATTGGCACGCATGACACAGTTGCTCATCATGAGCTCGAGTACATGGAAGACTAGAGCTACGACTGAGCTGTATCAGGGCATCACGTCCAGGATGGCCAAGGCGCCGGTGCCAGGTAGTAGAGGAAGTAGAAGCGACGAAGGTAGCTGACAAAACGGGCGGCGAAGAAGACGAAGGAGCCGCCAGGAAGCGAAGAGTGTAAAGGGCCCCGGTGTTGTCACATCGGAGCAGAGGACGCCGGGAAGCCGACCAGAAGAGTCAAATTCCACAGAACAAGAATTGTCAGCTGTAAAACGTCGAATAGAAAGAAGATTATGAACCATAGAAGGAGCAACAAGAACATCAGGAAGACGAAAGGAGCCATGAGTATCGATGGTACCCACAGACGACACTGGAATACAAGAACCATTTGCGACCATAATGGACGAAGGAAGAGAGGAAGAGGGAGAGTGAATCGACAAAAGTATACCGGGGTCAGGAGTAGTGTGGTAGGTGGCCCCTGAATCAGCGATCCACTCGGGTCCGACCGGAGGTGTCAGGCCCATGATGCTGAACGAGCGAGCCAGGGCCGTCTGGTCCCAGCCGGTGACCCCCGGTGGAGTCCCGGAGGGTGGAACCCACGCCGTAGCAGGGAAGGCACCGGGTGGAGGACCAGCAGGAGGAGCTCTGGTGAGCATGGCCACTGGTGGGCGAGTGTCGGCTCTGGGGGCGTGGTAGGGCCACATGGAGATGCGACCGGACCACGGGTTCTGGAACGAAGGCCATGGTGCCCCCCGTGTGTCCCGGCCGGTGCCGGAGCCTGGTGGTGACCGCCCCGGCCACCCCCACGGCCCCCTCCACGGCGGCGACAAGAGCCACGACCCCCCCACCTCCGCTCGGCCCGGAGGGAGGAGGGCCCAGAAGAGACGACAGTGGCGGAGCGGAGGGGCGCGGTGGAGCCTGAGGACGCGGCGAAGTAGCAGCCAGGGCCGTTGAGGAGGACGAGGACCCCGAGGAAGTGGTGGATCCCGGCTGGAGGCCCTGCGTGAGCTCCTCCATGACGAGATCGTCACAGACCTCCAGGAAGGTGGGGAAGGGCCTCTAGCGGGTGATCCACGTCCTGAGGTGGGCGTAGCGGTCGCTGAGCCCCCGGAGGACGTTGAGGACCAAGATGCGATCCTCGACGGGCCACCCGAGATCCCCCAGGGAGTCAGCCATGCCCTTCATCCGACGGCAGAACTCGCCGACGGAGAGGTCACCCTGGACGAAGGTCCGGAAGCTCGCGTCGAGACGTAGAGCACGGGCCTCAGCGTTGCCCAGAAACTGGCCCTCAAGAGCAAGCCACGCCCGGCGCACGTCCGGAGAGGTGCGGACGAGGTCGTGGAGGTCCAGAGTGATCGTCCCCAGGATCCAGGAGAGGACGATGCTGTCGAGACAGAGCCACGACGGCATCTGGGCAGCGACAGAGGCGTCGAGGAGGACGTGGTCATCGAGGGCGTAGCGGCGAAGGGTGAGAAGCACCAGATCCCGCCAGCGGGCGTAGGAGGGAGACTCTGGCTCGAGGACGACCGGAATGAGAAGGCGAATGTTCTGGACCCCCCCGGCCTGGTAGTGGAGCTGAGCCACGAGCGGGTCGGCTGGGTCGTGCCAGAGGACGGCGGTGTGCGACACGTGACGTCCCGGCGAGGCGGAGGAGGTGGCACCGGCGTCTAGGCCCGCGGGAGAGGCGAGAAGCTGCTCGGCCTCGGCGATCTGGCGAGTCAGGGCGTCGGCCGCGTCGCGCTCGCATTCCCAGACGAGGGCGGCCGCGCGCACACGGGCCTGGCCCTCCGCGGCGGCGGTCCGGGCAGCGGCAAGAGTGAAGTTCGGTCCAGTCAGGCCGAGAGGGAGACTCCCAGGAGGGCCGGACTGAAGGCCGGAGGTGGCAGTAGCAGTTAGGAGACTCTCGTGCAGCGCCTGGAGAGGCTGGATTGGCCGAAGGAGGGGCTGTGGCTGGGAGATGTGGGGCTGCGGCTGCTGGAGATGGGGCTGGAGCTGCTGGAGATGGGGCTGGACGCCATCAGCTGTCTGGAGGTGGGGCTGGATGCCACCATTGGCCTAGAGACTACCATCGGTGGCCCCCGGGTCCTCAACAGCCGCAAAAGTGAGGACCTGGGCAGGGGCGGGTGCTCCAGTGGTGCCAGCAGGAAGAGGAAGCGGCCGGAGATGTGGCTGGCGCAGCTGTGGCTGGGGAAGAGCTGTGGCAGGGAGAGGGGAAGAGCTGCCGGCGTTGGATCCAGCCACCTCCAGGCCCACGCCAGGGAGGGCCCCAGCGGCGGCCAGAGGAACCGCGCCAGGGGTGGCCAGAGGAAGCACGGGCGCGGTAGCAGAGGGAGGAGCGCCGGTCAAGACTTGGGCCCAGGTGGATGAGGAAGAGAGGGGTGGGAAGTGAGAGTAGAGGGCGGGAGGAGGAGGGGGGCGGCCAGCCATGGCGCCGGCTGGCCGGCGGCGGCCAGCAGAGGAGGCTGGCGGCGGCTGGGTGGAGGGGAAAAGGGAGAGAGGCTAACCTAGGCTGGATACCATGTTGAAATCTGTCATTCTATTGCATAGGGCTAACCCTAGAAGGGTAGCTATATAGGTTCTATACATGGGCCACATGGGCCTTAGCCTCATGGGCCTAAACACATATTCCAACACACCTATTTGGCTAGCAACGGTGACAAGGTCTAGCACGAGCTCTTGGACGCTCTCCCATGGCTAGTTTGGATGCTGGAGGCAAGGTCCGTAGCGTAGCATGACTCTCGGCTTGCGTGCTAACCAGGCTCCTCGTCGTGTTGAGCGAGGCATTGTTGGCACGTTTGAGTTCTGGACCGTGCGGACGCTTGGGGCTTGGCCATGCTGGTTTCGGTGCTGCTTGCCATCTCAGCACCCTGCGTCACCCACCACCACAGTGGCGGCGTCCGCGACCATGATGCAGAGCTTTTCGGTGTCGTTCCAACAAGACACTGGTGGGTTTGTCCGTCCTCCCCGACCGTGTGTCCGTCGGGGAGTGCAAGTGGTGGGCGATGCCATTGAAAGATGCTATGAAGGTGGAGAGGCCGCAGAGGATGACGGGGGCGACAATGGTGTTTGAGCGTGGTGCGGCAGTAGAAGTCCGGTCCAGCCATGCCCATGTCCACCCACGGACACGAGTGGAGAGTCCAGACCCGTTTGGACCAGCTTTGAGACCCGAACAATGATTAGGGACATAAAAATGCATTTTGAGAGTAAAAGGACCGGGATGACACAACGGCGCAAGTTTAAAGACCGCCTGTGGACTTTACTCAATTAAGCATTTCAGCTTTCACTTGGACCACGCTGCCTCACTGCCGTATTTCTTGGAGAAGGTAATGCCTGTGAATTTGCACTGGTGCTGCTGCAAAATTGTCTTTTTGATGCTATTTGGTGCCTGAAATCTGCGAGTAATTTCTGCAGACTACTTTCAAGGGCCGGGTGTTTATGACCCATGCCACAAAGGCTATTTACAAGCTGCTGCTTTCGGATTATGTCAGTCAAAGTCAGCAAAGTGTCCATGGAGGATATGCTGTATGATGAGAGTGACATTGCTCGCTCCATGGAGAAGATTGAGGTATATTACATCATTACCTTTTAGGTGTTTCTCTTTCCGCAGCAGGAAACAGGTTGTTGCATATGGTGTGTTAATTTAGATAGAGTGACTTGACAGACAGATAATTTTTTTTCTTTCTTTTATTCAGGGCAGCTATGCCCCTCAGGTAGGTCTTAGCGAGGGCATCAAGAGACAGTTTTGGGAAGATCTTGATAGCATGGTTAGTACCGTGCCTATCAGCGAGAAACTCTTTATAGGAGGAGACCTCAATGGCCATGTTGGTGCGACTAATGTAGGTTTCGAGCGGGTGCACGGGGGGTTCAGGTATGGTAGTAGGAATCAAGAGGGGGAGGATGTTTTGAACTTCGCACTGGCCTATGACTTGTTGATAGCGAACACCCTCTTTAGGAAGAGGAAATCTCATCTAGTAACCTTTTGTAGTGGATAATACTCGAGCCAGATCGACTTTATCCTTGTAAGGAGGGAGGATAGACGTGCTTGCATTGATTGTAAGGTGTTACCTGAGGAGTGTGTTGTCCCTCAACATAAGCTTGTGGTGGCGTACTTTCGCTTTCGGGTACGTGTCCACCGGGACAAACGGGTCAAGATTGCGAGAACGAAGTGGTGGAAGCTTAGAGGGGAAGCAACGCAAACGTTTAAGGAGAGGATGCTAGACAAGGGGCCTTGGGAAGAAGGAGAAGATGCCGACGACATGTGGCTAAAGATAGCAACATGTGTCCGGAAGGTGGCTTCGGAAGTGTTTGGCGTGAGTAGAGGAGGCAAACGGGAAGCGAAAGACATATGGTGGTGGAATGACGAGGTGCAAAGGGCTATTAGGGAGAAGAATAAGTGTTTCAAGCGTCTCCACCATGACAAGAGTATAGCCAACATCGAGGGCTATAAAATAGCGAAGAGGGTTGTAAAGCGAGCTGTGAGTGTAGCAAAAGGTCAGGCGTATGATGGTCTTTATCAACGGCAAGGCACGAAGGAAGGGGAGAAGGACATTTATAGGATGACTAGAATCCGCGAGAGGAAGACAAGGGACATCAACCAAATAAAATGCATCAAGGATGAGACAGATCGACTTCTGGTGAAGGATGAGGAGATCAAGGACAGATGGAGAGAGTACCTCGACAAGCTGTTTAATGGGGAGAATGAGGGTCCTGCCCTTGAGTTGGACGACTCATTTGACGATACCAACAAACGCTTTGTGAGGAGAATTCAGGAGGCAGAGATCGAAGAGGCTTTGAAGAGGATGAAGGGAGGCAAAGCGATGGGCCCTGATGGTATCCCCATTGAGGTGTGGAGATACCTAGGCGCCAGAGCGATAGTATGGTTAACTAAGCTTTTTAACCTTACTTTTCGGTCTAATAAGATGCCTGAAGAATGGAGAAGTATATTAGTACCTATCTTCAAGAACAAGGGAGATGTTCAAAGTTGTACTAACTACCGTGGAATTAAGTTGATGAGCCATACGATGAAGCTCTGGGAGAGGGTTATCGAGCATCGCCTAAGGAGAGTGACACATGTGACCCAAAATCAGTTTGGGTTCATGCCTGATAGGTCGACCATGGAGGCGATTTTCTTATTACGACAATTGATGGAGAGTTATAGGGAGCAGAAGAAGGACTTGCACATGGTCTTTATTGACCTCGAGAAGACATATGACAAAGTACCGAGAAATGTCATGTGGTGGGCCTTGGAAAAGCACAAAGTCCTAACTAAGTACGTTACCCTCATCAAGGATATGTAAAGGGATGTGGTGACGTTTGTCCGAACATGTGATGGCAACACCAGTGACTTTCCAATTAAAATAGGACTGCATCTGGGGTCAGCTTTGAGCCCTTATTTATTTGCTTTGGTGATGGATGAGGTCACAAGGGACATACAAGGTGATATCCCTTAGTGTATGCTCTTTGCTGATGATGTGGTGCTAGTTGACGACAGTAGGGCGGGGGTTAATAGGAAGTTAGAACTATGGAGGCACACGTTAGAGTCGAAAGAGTTCAGACTTAGTAGGACTAAGACCGAGTACATGAGGTGCGATTTCAGCGCGACTAGGCACGAGGGGGGAGACGTTAGCCTCGATGGGCAAGTGGTTGCCAAGAAGGATACTTTTCGGTATTTAGGGTCAATGCTACAAAAGGATGGAGACATTGATGAAGATGTTAGGCATAGAATTTCAGCCGGCTGGTTGAAATGGCGTCAAGCTTCTGGCGTTCTCTGTGACAAAGGGTGCCTCAGAAGCTGAAAGGTAAGTTCTATAGGACGGCGATTCGTCCGGCGATGTTATACGGTGCTGAGTGTTGGCCTACAAAAAGGCGACATGTCTAGCAATTAAGTGTAGCAGAGATGCGTATGTTGCGTTGGTGTTGTGGGCACACAAGGAGGGATAGAGTCCGGAACGACGATATTCGGGATAGGGATGGGGTGGCACCAATTGAGGAGAAATTGATTCAACATCGGTTGAGATGGTTTGGACATGTCCAACGGAGGCCTCCTGAGGCGCCGGTGCGTAGTGGAGTTCTAAAGCGGGCCGATAATGTAAAGAGCGGTAGAGGTCGACCTAAACTAACTTGGAACGAGTCCGTTAAGAGAGATCTTAAGGAGTGGAATATCTCCAAGGATTTAGTTATGGACAGGAGCGCTTGGAGATTGGCAATCAACGTGCCTGAACTGTGACCTCTTTTTGTCTTGTGCCCTTTATGTCCCTTTATGTGCCTCCCTGTTTCTCGTCTCTTTTGGGTTTCATCTCTAGCCTACCCCAACTTGCTTGGGACAAAAGACTATGTTGTTGTTGTTTTTTATTCAGGGCAGCTATATTAGACAGGGGACAAAATGTGTGCTTTTAAGATGATGAAATTGTCGCCTAGAATATATATTTATGGTTTATATACAGTTTTCCATAGTGAAATCATGTTTCATCCCTCTTCGTTTAATCCAGCCCATGATAGAACCTGTCTTACCACTTTTATGTGATCATATGTTAGTGCAGCCATGAATGGCAAACAACCACCATAATGGGTACTGTTTATGATACATTGCTTAGTGAAATATACAATATATTCTCATCCTCCCCACTCCCCTCCCAAACGTTATCTATTTTTCTTCTTTAAAGAAAATGCAGAATTCTGCCCATGCTGTTTGGAAGGCTACATTATTCAGGGAATGCATATTTTTGTTAATCGAAAAGTGTTTTTCAGGTTATAGATTTCCATCAGACATTGGAAGTTAATGGGATACGCTTCTGGTGCTACACTGCTGGCCATGCACTTGGAGCCGCAATGTTTATGGTAGATATAGCTGGTGTGCGCATTCTTTACACCGGTGACTACTCCCGTGAAGAAGACCGCCACCTACGAGCTGCTGAGCTCCCACAGTTCTCCCCAGATATTTGCATTATTGAGTCAACCTATGGTATACAGCAACATCAACCCCGGATTGTATGTGAGAAGCGCTTTACTGAGGTCATTCACAATACTGTTTCACAGGGGGGTCGTGTTCTTATCCTAGCTTTTGCCCTGGGTAGAGCGCAAGAACTGTTACTTATCCTCGATGAGTATTGGTCCAACCACCCAGAGCTCCATAAGATTCCTATCTATTACGCTTCCCCTCTTGCCAAGAGGTGCATGGCTGTCTACCAGACATACATAAACTCCATGAATGAAAGGATACGGAACCAGTTTGCACAATCAAATCCGTTCCATTTCAAGCACATCGAGTCCTTGAATAGCATTGATAATTTTCACGACGTCGGACCTTCAGTGGTGATGGCTAGTCCTAGTGGGCTTCAGAGTGGTCTCTCTAGGCAGCTTTTCGATAAGTGGTGCACAGATAAGAAGAATGCTTGTGTTATTCCAGGTTATGTTATGTTGTGGAGGGGACCCTTGCGAAGACCATTATCAACGAGCCAAGAGAAGTGACGATAGCTAATGGGCTCACTGCTCCTCTTCATATGTCGGTCCACTATATCTCTTTTTCAGCTCATGCTGATTTCCCTCAGACAAGCAACTTTCTGGATGAGCTTCGACCACCCAATATTATTCTTGTACATGGCGAAGCAAATGAAATGTCAAGGCTTAAACAGAAACTTATTGCTCAGTTTGATGGTACAAATACGAAAATTGTGTCTCCCAAGAATGGTCAATCAGTGGAGATGTATTTCACTTGTGAGAAAATGGCCAAGACTATTGGCAGGCTGGCAGAAAAAGTACCAGAAGTTGGAGATTCTTCCGGTGGCTTACTTGTGAAGAAGGGATTCACATATCAGATTATGGCTCCTGAAGATCTCCGTGTGTTCACACAGTTATCTACATCTAACATCACTCAACGCATTGCAGTCCCTTACTCTGGTTCTTTTGAAGTCATAAGGTACAGACTGAAGCAAATATACAAGAGCGTGGAATCAGCAACAGAAGAATCTGATGTTCCAGCATTGATCGTGCATGAAGGAGTGACGGTTCGCCTAGATTCGGAAAGTTATGTTACACTGCAGTGGTCATCCAATCCCATCAGTGACATGGTGTCTGATTCTGTGGTGGCTATGATCTTGAACATTGGTCGGGAAGGTCCAAAAGTTGTTCCGGTTGAAGAAGCAGCGAAGACCAATGAAGAGACAGAAAAGGTTGCTCAAAAGGTGGTGTATGCTCTTATGGCGTCACTTTTCGGTGATGTTAAAGTTGCAGAGGAAGGGAAATTTATCATATCTGTAGATGGAAATGTGGCGCACTTGGATGGGATGAGTGGCGACGTTGAATGTGAAAATGCTACACTGAAGGAGCGGATCAAGACTGCATTCCGTCGTATACAGAGCGCCGTGAGACCAATCCCACTTTCAGCCTCTTGATCGGAGGGCAATGTTTAAACTTGTTTGACATTTTCCAGTTTTTCAAAGTAAGATTATCTGTCTGCACTAGGATAGCAGTTCTTTTTCGAAAAGAATGCCCAATTGCATTGTAATCCTAACTTGAACCACCTCCATCGTTTTCAGTAAATTTGTACTTATCCATCTGTTTTCTTTTTGTACTCGCTCGAATTTCCAATGCTTTGCTGTTCCAAATTCTATCTTTGCTATGTTCTGTGCAATCTTGTGAAGCAAAGTTGCTGCTGCAAGATTTTGTGCCATTCTAATGTGTTCACATGCCTTCAGTGTTTTTCTAAACGGTAAGAAGTTGGTCGCCTATCGTTTATTCATTATTCGGTCTAGCGTTTACATGGTGTTTTAAGTGGGCTAAATGGCCGTTTAGGTGAACAATACTGCCCTGTTTCTCTTTTGAGCTTGGTATCCACTCAATTTTGAAGTTTCTGTATTTATTACTCCACCTTTCTATTTTGAAGTTTCTGTATTTATTACTATGATGCTTTAGAATATTTATCGATACTGAGGAATACAAATGCATATGACTACAAATCAATCTACACAACTTAGGTATCACACTGTGAAATTCAGAAGCACACGAACTTATCAACCAGGCTATGTGTTGTACTTGCTCCTTCCCTATTCCCCTGCAACAGTAAGAACAACAGGAACCCCTTGCTCACCGGCCGATTCTGAACGGAAATTTCTGATGCCTGGACGCACGCATCATCAGTCGTACTCATCACAGAAGTCATGAGGGACGGGCACAGGGGAGGCAAGCCAGCGCCTTGGAAACGAAGCTGCTCTTGCTCTTGTCCTTGTCCTTCCCCGACGACGACGGCTTCACCGTGGGGATGTGGGAGCCGTCCTCGCCGCGCTTCTTGCATTTTTCGCACTCGTCGCGCGTGAGGACGCAGTCGAAGGTGCCGGCCCAGGCGTCGCGCTTGGTGAGGAAGCTCCTGAGGTTGAAGAGCTTCTTGACGGTGGCCGGGATGGAGGAGTGCTCGAACTCCGACGTCGGGTATGGCCCCGACGGCCTATGCAGCACGGTCCCGGGCTCGATCCACGGCGACACAAGCAGCGCCGGGACGCGGACGCCGAGGCGGTCGAAGCCGAAGAAGAAGGGCGCGGCGCTGACGATGCCGTCGGGGCTGGGCACGACGCCGGCGCCGGCGGGCGTCGGCACGTGGTCGTAGAACCCGCCGTGCTCGAGCGTCTCCTCCCACTGCGGGCCCGACCGCAGCGCCTCGTACACCTCCTTGACGAACCGCTGGCCCTCGGCCACGTCGTGGGAAGGGTGGTCGTCGTTCCCCGGGAGGATCTTCAGGTCGAAGTAGCGCTGCTCCACGACGACGTAGCTGGGCAGCTTCCCTTCCCGGCAGTGGCGCCGGAAGTCGAGGTCGAAGGCGTGGAAGCTGCCGGCGTACTTGAGCTGCCGGAGGTTCCGGTAGAAGAGCGTCGACGGCGGGTACTGGTAGTAGATGCCGAAGGAGAACCCCTCGTCGTGGAGCGCGTCGAAGATGGTCCGCTGCGGGAGCCCCGCCACCAGCGCCTTGGTGTCGTTGCTGACGAGCCCGTGGGAGGTGGCGGAGTGCACGAACAGCCGGTTGGGCTGCGTCGACGCCGGGTTCGACGCGAACCACCGGTCGCAGACGGCGAACTCGGGCACCAGCTCGCGGTACACGGGCACGGCGTCGGGGCGGAACCCGCTCATGACGGTGCCGGACATGCCGGGTTTCTCCTTCTCGGCCTGCTGCGCGAAGCCGGTCATGGGCGGGGACGGGACGCCCGGCGGGGTGATGGGCGTTGTGGCGGCGTCGACGAAGGGGGTCCCGTACACCTGCTCGTAGATGGCCTGCATGGAGTGGCCCGGGTCCGGGTCCACGTACTCGGCGCCGTCGCTGAAGCGGACGACGCGGGAGGTCGGGTCGGAGGCGTCCATGTGGTTGGTCTCGATGCCCGTCGATGTGCGGGTTCAGCGACTTCATCCACACCAGCATGTGGTCGAAGGAGCGGTTCTCCTGCACCAGCACCACCACCGTCTTGATCTTATTGTTACTAGTGTTCCCGGCCGCCGTCGCCATTGTTGCTCTTGCTTGATTGGTTTCTTCCTTCTCGGTGGATATAGATCGGTGGACAATGCACAATATATGTGCTAGCTAGCAGGAGTTAGTCCAACGTGCAAGGAAAAAACTGAAGACGAGGCAGAAGAAGAAGAGGAAGAGGAAGACAAGCAAGATGGCACCCAGCTCGGACGCTTGTCTGCCAAGCTTCAGAGTTTCAGAATTCAGACACACACACACACACACGCATGGTTTCGTATATATTCCTAGCATATTCTGACATGACAACAACGACGACGACGACAACAACAACAAGTGAACAAGAGAGGGAGCTAGAGCAGTGTAGCGCACGCATCGGAGAAGACGAACGCCGGAAGGCGCGAGCGACAGAGAAGCGTCCATGTCGTCCGTCGCCGTCGCCATTCCTCAGAGAGATTTCTTTGGCTTGTGGAACTATGCGGAGGCCGCCGCCGACCATTGTTGACCCCATGTGTTGGGCTGCTGCTTTTGGATTTGCTTGGCACTCCAAGGTAAGGTAAGCCAAGAAAAGATAGAGACCTCAGACCACAAGCAACAAGTCCAACAAACAAAACAGATGATGGATCCACAGCAGCTGCTTAGCTTAGGCGTCCGATCCATCCACCATCAGTTCTGTACTGTACTGTGCTTTTCAGCTCCGTGCAGCCACCTGAAGTAGAGAAACCACCGGATCCAACCACCATCACTTGCTTAGGCGTCCGGCAAAAGGGTGGTTTCAGTTTCAGGCATCCTTTCATTTCATCTTTTGCAATCTGCATACCACCATTTTTCTTCTAACACATCGCCGTCAACCCAGAGTGTCATTATCAGCTGATTAATTTGTTCATAAACCATAAGCATCCATTCCTGTTGGCGCAAGCATATTCTCCGTTAGCGTAGTAGTGCGAACAATCAGAATGCTGATCTGTTTAGTTTTAGGATTTAGCTTCTTACACACAACTTGCAGTAGCTCATCAGTGACTCAGTGAGCGAAAAATTCATCAGAAATGCTTTTTCCTCTTTTTTTACTTTTTTTTAAATAATCAAATTGGTAGAGAACTGAAAGATCAAATGGAAGGAAACAAAAAACAAACATGATATGAATAAGATGTTGGGTGAACCAACATTTTCCACTGGCAGAAATAGTAACAGGACCTGGAGGAGAATTTACCAAAGCCCAGTAAATATATTAATCTGAAAGTTGAATGGGTTACATGATTCAAGAAACTCATCCACTTCATACTTAAATGAATCCAAGAACAGCCCAAGTGTAAGCCCAGCTTTCCAGTAATTAAATATGGTAATCATGTTCCTCATCCTACCAAGAACTGAAAAGGAAGCCCTGTACATCAGCGCACCGATAACCTCCACAATGGCAACAGCAAGTCCGGCTGACAATATATCCCAGTCTCCTGTTTGTCCAATGACGGTTGCGAATGCAGTAGCGCAGTAGAATCCAATCAGAAAGAATAGGATCTTCACTGGTAACCCTTTCCTTGCTTTCTTCAGCTTGGCAGACAACGTACTCCAAAATGAACGAATTGCACTGAAGAGGCGAGTGCTATTGCCTGACTGGTCACCACTGTTGTCTGACATAGCTCTGATGGCCCATTGCACCTTCCTACATAAATAAACGAAACATATCTTAATTCTTATTCAAATGCATTAAGGCATATAGTTGGAAGATGGTAACTGGTATAAGATTTCAAAGACAGCACCAGTTTTGATGATGGAAGACTGGAAGGCACATAAGGGAAGAAAATTAGAGCACTTAGTTAAGGGGACGATCACTGCTCAAATCATACAATTAACAGTGAGATTGCACATTTTCGAGGGATTCTGTAATTGCAAAATGACAAAAGCAGACACCTAGTATTGCGTAGTTTTGGATCTTTCTAGTGAAGGTGTACAACTATACAGATATAACAAACAAAGAAACTAATGTGAAAAATAAGATGCATATACAATGTGCACACATAGAGCGATGCACAGATTGAATTCCCACTTTGGAACGTAGATTTGGTTCCTGATCAGAAAACATGATGCTTACATGCATTCTCTAGACTGAGTAATACTGCTTGACTTTGAAACTGAGTTCGGTGGTGTGGTGTATCTGAACCGCATAGCCTTTCGTGGTTTGGCCAGTGAAAGATGAGACTGATTGCTAGCACTCCCATTCAAAAGCTATTACAGCTCAAAAAAGAAATGCTCTAAGCATATTGCATCTCTCAGTGTCTTCTCAAACATGCATCAGACACATTGACGGATCAGTACATTACACACACATGTTGCTGCTGCTAACACTTTCAGTTACGCGAACAAACCTCGAGTGCCTCCGCAAGGAAGGAGATTTTGCCCTCAGCAAGCAGAGGGTCCCTGGCTTTTTCCAGCGGCAGGAGACGGCAGCTCCCCTCCCAACACGGGGCGCAGCAGCAAGCCTCGATCCGGAGCACTCCGACCAGCATGGCGAGTTGGCAGTTCCATCGCACAAGGAGAGAGCTGACATGTGCCGCCGCAGGGTAGTGGCCATGCATCTGCGCTGCAAAATTAGAAAACAAATTCAAACATTCCATCCGCGGCCGACGTAACATAGGACAATCGGAAGGAAACTCAATCATTCTGAGCCCCCAAAAATTCATGGTGGTCTGAGGCAGCCAGACATCTAGGCAAGGCAAGTGGACTCGGCAGCCAGGAGGAACGTGAGAAGGAAGAGGGGCTGCGGGGTGCTGACCTGTAGAGATGCTCCTCGTCAATCGGCGGCGGGGCCACCGGAGCGGAGACAGATGAGATGGTTGGATGGATGGAGGGGGGAGAGTCTGTGAGGGCCGGCTGGTCGAGCCCCAGGAAACAGTTGTTGGGCTGGGCCTGTTGGGCCCAAATGGACAGCATTTTCTCCTGTAGCCCATTCATTCCCAGGGGACGAGGAGGAGGGCTTTAGGCTGAACCTGAACTGAACCCCAGCGACCCGGGCGGCGGCGGCGTGATGCAGTTCCTCCGAGGCGGCGGGGGTGGCGGTGGGTTCGGGGGGACGGCGTGGGAGGTGCTGCGGCGTCACTTCTCCAGGAAGCGGGCGGTGGACGTGAGGCGGATCAACCCCAAGGTGCCCAAGGAGGAGGCCGTCGCCATCTCCGAGCGCCTCCTCCAGATCCTCTCCGACAATGGGCCCCTCACCGTCGGCAACACCAGGAACCACGCCAAGGTACGAGGACAAACGTGCTGCTGCCCCAATATAAACTTCACTCACTCACTCTATGTGTAGTAATAACCTGATCTCTAGCTGTCGGCACTCGTTCTACTACTCGTACAAAACACAGCAGCCGCCTTGTTCGTCATCTCGTTCTACTACGCATTTGGGGAAACATATAGTAAAACCATATACATACCGTGATAGCGTTACTGTTCTTGGACAGGGCATTGGGCCATCTCCTGTGGATTCAAGCATTGTCCATCCCAACAGCTAGTTTGAGTTCAGCGACCTCCGAGTAGTTTTATTATCGGACCTTTGCAATTGCAACATGTCATTCCGATCAGCTTAGCTGTTTTGTGGCTTGTTCAGTCTTTGGTTGAAGCAGCAGTTTCGTGCGCAATATAAACGTCTGCAGCTCATCATGCTTGGATTTTGTTCTGCTTCTGCCCCACAAAAGGGTGGTTATTTTTATTCTGTGACCTTGAAATTAAATGGGATCATGTGATCTATTTCATCTCAGTAATCATATGTACATTTCTCTATACCACCATATTGCAAGGACACTGAAATCGGGATTACTTTGTTCGCTGTGTTTGAATTAGGTGATCATAGCTTGTAGAATTAGGTACCTGATCTATCAGAATTAGGTGATCCATGAGTGTTGACAGGCTCGGGTTGCTGTGTAGTTTCTATATGTGACTGTTTAGCTCCAGTACCACAGCTCGGCTGAATGATATGAGCTGATATACCCATTAGGTTTCCACTTTTCGTCGCCAAGTTGGAGCCACCTGTGTACATTAGCACTCGTTTAGTTCAAAGCTCTCATGCCTACGTCTATTTTAATTTTAATTTTAATTTCAATTTCCTGACTGCAGTTTAGCACCTGCTTTCACCTGAACTTACCCACTAAGGTCTCATTTATGTTAGTTTAGCTGCAGAAGAATGTACAGTATTCAAACCCGACAATCATAAGCTGTTAGTCTGTTACATGTTGCGTTGTCAAGAGCTGTACACTGACTCTGGCGTATTCCTACAACAGGACGCTGGTATCGCTGGCCTGAACAGCAAGACTCACATGAAGATGTTGCTGAAATGGATGACGGGGAGAAATATCGTGAAGCTGACCTGCGTGCATGTGGGCAACGCGAAGAAATTCCTCTACTCCCCGTTCAATGAAAGCAGCGCCGAGGCATTATCGGCGGCAGCGGCGGAGGCTGGCAACAAGGCTTCCGCCCAAGGAGGGAGAGGGAAAGCTGCGCGAGGGCAACCGAAGAAGCAGGCTGCAGCGGCCTTGCAGTGACAGGCAGGCATGCAGGCAGGAGGAGAACCCTGAGGGATTTTGCTGTTGCTTTGTGGGTGGAGGTGGAGCAAGAAGGGGAGGTTGATATGATATTGTGACGAACCTTGGAAGCATTTTGGGTACGTATATTTGAGCTGTGTTGCGCACTGTGTGGGTAGTGACGGTTGTATTTGCCAAGCATTTGTGGACTGGAATAATTTACAGGCATCATGATACCATATTGTTGTGGTCATAAGTTGAGGCTGTCCTTTCCCGGTTTGATCATTTACAAGCATCATGATACCATATTTTTGGATTGGAATAAGACTGGATGTAGATGCCATGCATTACTCCCTTTTGCTTTTGTCTATTTGATGAGTTGAAGGCAGTTGGACTGCGGATTTGCTATGCCCACAGCTGGGAAGTTGGGATTGGGAGTAATTTGAAGAAGTTACTGTCCGACCAGGCCTGCAATGATGTGTGAAAGGGGTCGCACTGCTCGTACGAATCGATCATAGGCTGCTGACCTCAGTCATTGTTGTACGCAGTCAAACCTTGTAGAGTCGCGGAGGAAGATGTTGGGGGGTCGTAACAATCTTTTCTTGGCCAAATTCGTAATCAGGTAGGAGTAGTTACAATTACATGTGGACCTGAAGGGTCTAAAGTCTAAACAGAACAATCTTCCCCAAACTTGACTAGAGCTGCAGCCTCGCAGTTTGTGTGCTGCTGTAGGCTGTAGCTAGTCTGGCCGAATCGTGTCGAGAGTCCCAAGAGGATCTCCAAATACTTTGGTCTTGTTTAGATGGCCAATGGGGGCTCACCGAATTCACTGGGCTGCACTGTGTAGCACAGTAGCCATTTTATTTTTATTTGGTAATAATTGTGTAAACATTGATTAATTAGGTTTAAAATGTTCGTCTCGCAAAGTACAACAAAACTGTATAATTAGTTTTTTATTTTATCTACATTTAGTACTTCATGCATTATGTCGGTATTTTGATGTGATGAGAAATCTTCTTTTTTATAGTAAAATTTAGAATGAATTTAGACATGGGCCGTGTTTAGATCCCGACTTCGGGGCACCGATTCGGGCACTGTAGCACCTTTTGTTTTTAAGTGCAAAAAATTATCCAAAAATTGATTAATTAGACTCAAAATGTTCGTCTCGTAAAGTACAACAAAACTGTGCAATTAGTTTTTGATTTCATCTACATTTAGTACTCCATGCATTTGCCGGCATTTTGGTGTGATGGGAAATCTTCTTTTTGCATAATAAAATTGGGGGGAAAATTTAGGAATTAAACAAGTCCATGGCCTTTTTCTCTCTTTTTTGACCGAAAGGAATCGGAGTACGCGGCAGAGCCCCCGGGTCCCGCGGCGGCGAGAGCGGCGTCCCACCGGCCAGCCACCGTCTCTCGTGTCGTATCGTATCCCGTCCGCAATAATTTGCTTGGTGCGACGGCGTCCTCCGTCCACCTTTCCCACCTCCTGCCGCCACGCGCCATTTCCATTGCCATCGCCAGCCGTCCCTACTCCACGCTGCTGCTCTGCTCTGCTTCCTTCCATTACAAAAGGGAACCTGGCCACCAAACCCATATACCATCCGGCCCACACCAGCGGATCTGCGCCGCCCTCCGCTCCGCTCCTGCCTTCTTCTCCATCCATGGCGCCGCCGGCATTGCCCCGCGCCCTCGCCGCCCTGCTCCTCCTCCTCCTCCTCGCTTCCACGGCGCGGTCCCAGGAGGAGGCGCCCAGCCCCACCGCCGAACCCCCCGCATCCGCGCCTCTCGCCGCCGACTCCCAGCTCGCGCACCCGCCAATCTCCCACCCACCTACCGCGTCCGCCCCATCCGCAGCAGACGCGTCCTCACCGCCGCCGCCCAAGACCTCCCCCGTGGCAGCCCCCTCCTCTGACGCGCCGGCGCACGCACCGTCCCACTCCCACCTCGCGCCCGCGCACCCGCCCGCCGCCGACGAATACAAGGACGACGACGACGACAACAAGTCCCCCTCGCCGGCCCCGGCCGCCGACCAGATCAAGGCGGCGAAAGCCACCGCCGCCGCCAGCATCGGTAGCGGAGAGTCAGAGGAGGAGGAGCATCGGGAGATGAACGGCGGCAGTAAGGCCGGCGTGGTGCTGGGCACCTTGGCCGCCGCCGCCGTCCTCGGGCTCGGCGTCTTCGTCTGGCGTAAGCGCCGCGCCAACATCCGCCGCGCCAGGTACGCCGACTACGCCGCGCGCCTCGAGCTCGTCTGATCGGATCCGGTCGGGACATGGCGTCCTGCCTACACACCACACTGCTAGTAGAATAGCTAGCCTAGTAGACCTTGATCATCATTCTCGGTCATTCTTTGGGGACGTGACGACAAGGAATAATTCATTGGATGGAGGATATACACGCACGCATATACGTATTCATATTCGTCATTCATTCATACAGGAGATGGACATTTTTGTATAAACATCATCGTGTACTATAGTATATATTTTCGAGAGTGCTCTATTTTACTAGTATTTTTAGCTACAATGCCAATGCGTACTCGTTCTTATGTTTCTCGCTCCTAAAATCCATTGATGAGTTGGGACCTACACTCAATCACCTACTCGTTCTTCCGTTGTTGTCGGATCTCCATGTGATGCGAGTGCCAGCATCCAAAACGTTCCAGATCGGTGGTCGTTGCAATCCTCTCTGCTACTCCACTCCTCCGTAGTCCATACCTACCACTACCAGTGGCTGCCGAAAGAAGCTGTTGTGTTGTCGCTTATACCTCACACTGGACAAATGGAACGAGCGGACAAGCCGGCCGGGCACGGCCCATGCATGTGCGGATGTGTCACGGCTCAACATTTCTTAGCGTCCCTTTGAAAGTACTCATGAGACGCAACACTACAGCAATTTCACGTGAATCATACGTCAATTTGCGTCAAAGCATGCACACCGTTAAAACGAACCAAGCAAGAGTGAGTGTGCTTTTGGCTCCTGGCCACACTAATCGACGTTTCGCCCGCTTCTTGTTGACTACAGGGGAATACGTAGACCCGAGTGTAATTCTTGTTCTTGTACTCCACTAGGCCGCTCTCAGGGTTTCAAATTTCGCAAATTTGCCATAACTGCATGAATTTTGGAGGATTTCGTATTATGCGCTATATAACTCAAGAGTCATGTTTTCTTTTTTTTTTTGGAGAGTATTTGTGTTGCATATTCTTCTACTCGATAGATATGTACTTATAAACCATGTTATTATTTTGTTTAGATCTATAAATTTTAGAGAAATAAAACATACTTCATGTTTGTCTTTTAAAAAAAGTTTGGTAATTTTGGAGGTGGTTTCGTAGTTGAGAAAAAAAAATACTGAAATAAAAAACCCTGATAGTAGTGTTACGTACTATGCTTGGTTTAGGTCTTATTTAGTTACCTTCGAAATTCTAAATTTTTACACTCTCTCCATCACATCCATCTTTAGACGCATACATGAAGCACTAAATGTAGGTAAAAAATAGCTAATTACACAGTTTGTCTGTAATTTACGAGACGAATCTTTTGAGCCTAATTAGTCCATGATTGAATACTAATTGTCAAATACAAACGAAAGTGCTACAATAGCCAGATTGCAAAAAAGTTGCAATCTTAAACAAGGGCTTAGGGCCGGTTTAGTTGCAAAATTTTTTGCAAAACGACACTGTAGCATGTTTCGTTGTTATTTGGTAATTAGTGTCCAATCATGGTCTAATTAGGCTTAAAAGATTCGTCTCGTCCATTTTGTCTAAACTGTGTAATTAGTTTTATTTTTTATCTATATTTAATGATTTATGCATGTGTCCAAAGATTTAATGTGACGGAGAATCTAAAAAATTTTGCAAAATTTTCTAGTAACTAAACGAGGCCTACTTTTGAACGATTTCTGTACCGTGGACTCCCCATCTCCGGCCAAGTAGAAGAAGTACGCATGCTATGGCTGGCGGCATCAGCAAAGTGAGGACGTGCACGTGGTGGTAGGCTGGTAGCAGGGAATCACTGTCATCGAGGCGTTGACACTTTGCCATAAATTTAATCTACCAAAAGATCAAAGTTATCAGTGTCCCGATTAGTATCTACAAATAGAATTTTAGAATACTACTAATATAAATTAAAATGATATCGATTCTATCTAGTCTTTTAAATTTTATATCTCGATACTACATAAAGACTTTACATGAGCCTCCATAAAATGTCATAGTATCCCGATACTAGATCCTTGAGCTTCTGAAACTAGAATGTAATTACTCTGTTGATGAATGAATGCACTCTTTCTCTCGCAATAAAAATATAATAATTAATATAGATGATTTTTAAAATGATTTAGTTATGATAAAATACAGTTTAAAGTTAAAAGATGTTGAACTAATGCCAAAAATTGCACTTATAAATATAAAAAGTGAAATGAATTAATCAAAACCAATGTTATAGCCTTCAACCTATATAACATATTACAAATATTACATAAACTATAATTTATATTACTACAAAAATAATTTTAGAAGACAACCTCTCTTGTTAATGGAGGTAGGCACATCTAGCGGCCACCTACATAAATAGTTGTGCGACCTCTAGCAAAATGCTCGCATTTCCAGACAGGCAGCTTAAGATGTTCATCTCTGAAAATAGATATTAATAGCGGCAGCTATTTTAAGCATTCGTCTCTAAACATTGATCTTCAAAAGTGGGCATCATAAGATGCCTCTCTATACATAGTTGCAAAGAAAAATAATTCATAAATTTTTTATATGAACTCTGATCAAGACATACTTTATATTAAAGTTGTAGCCCTTGACGCAATCTACAACTTTGTGAATGAAAAATTTATGATTTAAAATTGTTTAGAGTCCTAAAATGTTGTTGTAAGTTCATAGCTTTTGAAACTTGAAATTTTCAAACAATCTCGAATATTGACATAGTGGTCTATACCACATGGCAGTAGAAAGAAAATATTAAAATATGGGGGGTAGGGCCTCGACTATGAACGTGGATTTTCCACTAAATTTTTTAAAATTCAAATACATTTTGAAGTTTTAACAGTGTTGCCCTCGCCTTCCTCCTAACATTTAAAAAATCAATTTCCTGGCTCCGCCCTGCACAAGAGTATACGCAAATCGAGACGAACAAGAATGCGGTAAGATCGGGCATGCAGTGGTGTAGTTCATGTTTTTCTTCCAGAGAACGTGTCGTCCAGTCAGCTCGGTTCTCTCGTTTGGAGAGAAAAAAAAATAGCTGATTTTCAATAGCTGGCGTGAGTTCCCCCGAGCTGGCTTTCCATTGGTCTTGAGTGAACCGACGGTCAGCTTTAGTTCAGCTCTGTTCCTCGATTATGTAAACTAAGCACATGTTTGGTAGAGATTCACTAGCTTCAGATTCACCAAAACCAGATCTAGATGCACTTTTTTTTTTTTGCAAAACACTTCTAGCTCCACCAGCGCCACCATGGATCTGATCCACCAGAAGGGTGGATCTGACCTTATTTCCAAAATTGGTGGAGCTTCTCAATGGGTGCTCCACCAAATCCATCTTTGGTGAAGTTGGGAAAAATTACCCACCATGCCACTGGTTAGTGGAAAAAAACGGTTCGTTCTTTCTTTCTCCCATCTTCTCCGTCACGACTCGCGCTGCTCACCCGCCTGAGACCGCTGCGCTGCCCGCCTTCGGCCGCCGCGTCGCCCATCGCCGGCGGCACGCGAGCCCCTCGCTGGCCGCGTGCACCACCTCGCCGGCCGTGCGAGCCCTTCCCCGACCGCACGCATGCCTGAGACCGCTGTGCCGCCCGCCTCCGTCCGCCGCGTCACCCATCGCCGGCCGCGCGCGTGCCCCTGGCCGGCCAATGCGCCTGCCTGATGCCGGCAGCCCCCGACTGCCGCGCCGCCCTCCCTCGGCCACGCGCGAGCCCCTCGCCAGCCGCATTCGCCGCCAGTTCGCCATGGCCGCGTGCGCCCCTAGTTTGCCGAGTCACAGCCACTCCCCACCGGAGCTCGAAGGGACGGCAACCGCTCGCTGGAATTAGCCGAGTTGCAACCGCCCGGCTGAGCTTGCCGGCCCCGCGCTCCTCGCCCGCCGGAGCTCGCCGGCCCCGCGCGCCCTGCCTCCGGACCTCGCCCCGCCCACCCACTTTCGTCCAGAAAGGAAGAAGATGCCGTGCTTTTTTTCTGACGCATGGGCCTAGGTTGTCAATGAGATAGAGACGAAAGTGGAGCTATACCAAACACTTTGTTGAATCTCAGATCCACCGTAGAGCAATTTCACCATGGATCTTGGTGAATCCCAGATCCATATTCACTTTTTGGGATGGTGGAGCTCTGCTAAACAGGCCCTAAACACGAGTAGCACGCTGCATGTATTCCAGAGGAGAAAATCAGCTTCTTCGGTAGTTCACAGAGTGAGCTTATCATGAAGCAGAGGGTCGGTCCAATTGGCTCTTCGGAGACCGATTCATCGGCCCTATTCGTTTGAACTTATCAACACTATTTTTTAATCATAAAATAGTGTTTTCCTTTTATAACAAATCAACATCAGCCAGACCCCGATTTTTCATCTCTGAAAGATGAAAAGGCTACTCACGCGCCGTCACTTCCGCACCTGCAGATTCTGCTTTGGGCACTGTTCTTGTAGTCCCCTGCAGGCTGCAGTGGACATGCCGCTTGGGGTCTATGACTGTGAGGGCCTCTTTGGTAGAGTTGGGAAGCGGAGAGCCATTATTTTTGCATATCCTCAGCTCACGAGCAGAGCACGAATCACGTCGTTCGAATTTTCACCAAGGAATCATTTGTGTGGTGAGTGGGTCTGTGGGATGCCTATCCTAGTATATACATGTACCAATATAGATCTCATGGTTTTGGCTCGACAATCAAAGACTTGGACTCGGAGATTTTCTATTTCCACAAACTTTTGGCCTCCTCGTTGCTCAACAAGTGATTATCTTCCATCGCTAAGTCACCAAGATCAGAAATGGGGCATGGTTTGTTCAACATTTTTTTTTGGCCGCAGATATAAAATTGTCTTCCACAGTAGCCCCAAGGTTAGTCTAGTTCACATATGTGGGCCTTTTCGAAGGCATACCCTTCTTATATAGGCCGGCCTTCTCACCTTTGTGCACGACGTCGGCCCAACCACCCAAAGACCGAGCTCCGCAAAGGCCCAACCCACCCAAAGGCCAAACTGGATTGGATTGGATTGGATTGGATTGGAGGGGATAAGCGTGAGTTGATTGGATTGGTTGATTGAAGAAGAAGAGTTTAGAATTTTTCATCATTGATGAAATTGAATTGAAGATAAAAACTCACGCTTATCCCCTCCGCTGCCTCCCCGCGCGCGCTACAATCGACGCCGCCGCCAGGTCTTGCCCCGGTCTTTGTCGAGCCCATCTCCGGCAAAGCGCACCACCAGGTATGCCGGCCCCTTCTCTTCGCTTCCTGCCGAGCTAAACCGAGCACCCAAAACCTAATCTAAGCTACCGTGGGCTATTTGTTATCAGATCTCATCTAATTGCAAGTGTACATGTATTATGCCTACTAACTTCGGTTTCTTTGCAAAAAAAAAAGATTTTTTTTCCTTTACTGGGTCTGCATCTGGCATGAGTACACTAGAGAGAGGATCAATTATCTGTCTATGTCCTTTACTGTAATGTGATAGTGATACCAAACATATTCAGAGTTCACATATTTTCGTTATGTCTGGAGCCAGCTTAGCTTCCATTAAATTTTTTGAATCAATCAATCCGCACCTAAATGTACCCTCACATCACCTCACCTCACCTCTCTCTTTTCAGTTTTTATCGTTGTTGTCCTGTAATCGAAGACCTTTGAGAAAAAAATATTTGGCCTCTATGTCCCCGGTGAAGTCCAGTGTGAACCAAGGCTATCAGAATGATACTGCTACATTATGGTGGCGCGCAGCAACTATCCTCCATGTCGTTGCCGGTGTAGCCATAATGTTTGGGGTCTGGTGGCTATCACAATACATTGAAAAAGCTGAGGCCATGGCCCGACCCAGACTCTTTGTTGGGCTCGTACACATCGAGGGGCTCGATCGCAGCAGCCCCTCGCCACCAGCTTTCCACCTCACACTTGATGCACAAGTTAGGATCTCGGTCTCAGGGTGCTGTAACTGTAATACAATTGGAGGCGGCAACTCAATGCTGCGTGTCACCTATCACGGCATGCTCCTGGCGCGGGGCCACGTGCCAACATTCTGCGTGTGTGGCGGCGTGGCCAACGTGGAAGCCAAGAATGATGCTGTCCTGCTGCGCGACGAGGTGCGTGCTTTGATTCAGAGTGAGCAGCACGTCGTGGGGACGTTGAGGGAGAGGTGGCGGGGCTGGGATATCTTCACTGCAAGGCTTTCCTGCTCCAAGGCAACACTGCGGAGGGCTCCAAGGCCACATGCCAAGTTGACTACTGCCACTAGTTGAAGCTTACCCCTCCGGTTGCCTGACTGGTACATGCTCTAGCTAGATGTTTGGATCACAGTGTTTCCAAACTACAAATTTCTACTCCTAGATTAGCTAGGTTGATGTATCATATAGCTTTTGCTAATAGAGCAAAGAATCACTCCATGTCTAAAATAATCAGAATGTGGTTTTAGTTTTTTGGTTCGTGTGACTAAAATTTTGTATATATGGAGCATTGTTTAGGATGGCCGAAAAGTGACATTAGACCAGATCAATCATGAACTGACCAGACGAAAACAAGATTGGGACTCCATCCCTTGTGTGTACAAGTATATGTTGCATACAGGCTTAGAGCTACATATGCACGTCATGTCCAGTGCAAGTGATAGTTTCATCTTTGGGGGAATCTCAGGCAACAGGAGTGTCATCTGTTGTTTGTAAAAGACACCCGCGAGATAAAGATAAATGCCTAGCGATACGAATAGGTTCTACATCAGATTCATCATTCCTTGTAGCAAGTCAAAGCCAAAGCATCTAATCTCTTACAAAACCAGATCCTAATTTAGATCAAGTGGCTGGACACACATAAACAATACTACATGCCGCAAGACTGGAAAATAAAGTCACGAGAAACACCAGATCATGCTGCTGCAAAACTCAGGTTTTTTTTTGGCATATCTGTTTGAAATTGAAACGGATCATACTTATCTCAAAACATATGAATCATATCACGCTGAGTCAAACCTTAACAGAATTTTGCATAAAAACTCACACCTGACGACAGCAAATCCATCAGACCAGTACAACCTGAGACACCAACTGAACCAGGTCCCCGATATGTCCTCACGTCCCAGCGTGATCTGAGTCCAAGCCGATATTAGTCCAAGCATTTGCTAAGGAACTATATATACAAAATTTCGATTAGGATGGATCAAGAAATGGGACAAAAGCTCCATCCAATAGCTTAGAGTTTCTACTGATTTTACTCGACTGTCATTCTGGTAGCCGGTGGAGTTGTTTCGTGTTACTACTACAGTTTTTCTACAGTATTAGTATGCTCTTTGCTCCTGTGCTTCTTCTCCGCTCAGGCTGCTGCTTGCGGCTCCAGGGCATAGATCAGGTGAACTGCAAAAGTGATCAGGGCCAAAACAGCACCAATGACATTCGCCAACTGAAATTATGGCCCAGCCCATTCAAATTAGGTTAAATGCAACAGAAGAAAAATTCATGCACGTTAAGTAGGTATGATTGGCAGTTTACCTCAAAGAAGTCATGCTTGTAAGTGAAAACGCAGTACACCGCCCAATACACACACACAATTAAGTTGCAACTACGGGAGTAGATGATCAACTTCTTCGTGTTGGGGTGTTGGGGAGGAGCATCAGCAGGAGGACGGTAGAGTAGGCACTGCACGACATAGAGCAAAATCTGTTATATTTGAATGAACATATGGTGCTTGTAGATGGTGGCATATCATTAATCTATCTTGCATCAAAGACACACGCTTTTTGAAATAACTGGGACTCTAAATGTGGATAATAACTTGAATAATCAAAGCATTTTGAAATTGTTGAAATCATGTTCCTGAATGGCATCACAAAAGAGGTGATGTTTCTACTCTTTTAGTGACCTAGTATGAAACTATGCATTGAATTATTTTTGCAAGATTTCAATGATACATATCTTAGAGATATCCAGTTTGAGGTTGAATGTTGTATTATAGCCTGTCATATCGTGTTCTTTTAATGATATCTCCCCTCTACCCATTCCCTCCCCAACCCCCCAACCCCTCCCACTCTCTGAAAAGGAAGGAGCAGTCCTTGTTCCTATAGTCCTATGACAAAAGACATAAGAGAGGAGGGCAGCTGATTATCTAACACTGTACTGGAGGCCCCACATGACAAGTGCAATGTTTGTTTCTTGCTTTTCACTCAATACAATTATCTTTGCTCACTGCACATTGATATGTAACAGGGTCATTTACTCATTTTGTCACAAAAGTAAAGTGTTGCAGCGAGTACTCAACGGCAGACTATACAGTATTGTAATACTTTGTTATTCGTGTCTATGATACAAGGAAGTGAAGTGTTTGCATGTAAAATTCAGTAAGTTGCGCTCGGATTTGGCTGCGATGGCGACGGCGTCGGTCTGCCATTCGACTCGGGTTGCGCGGCACGGCCACTTGTAAAATCCCTTGGTCGATCCACACACCAGGAGTTGGGAACAGGATTGGCACCAATTAGGAGGGTTTCCGAACCAGGTGTTTGATTCCATTGCTCCGCACACACAAATTATATCTGAAAGCCAGCTAATGCTGCTTTGGACAGTCCAACTTGGAATACCTAGGACACATCATCTCAGACAGCAGGGTTGCTGCTGATCCCTCCAAAACATCAGGAATGTTGAAATGACCACCACCGCAGTCTTTGACAGAACTCCAGGGTTTCTTGGACCTGACCGGTTACTATCACCGTTTTGTGCGACACTATGGGATCATCGGTAAGCCATTGACAAATTTTCTCTGCCAGAAAGTGTTTCCTTGGCCAGCGGAGGCTCAATTGGCTTTCAGCAAGCTAAAGTAAGCAATGGCAACTACTCTGGTACTCGCCTTGCCTAATTTTGATGCTCACTTTACTGTGGAAACAGATGCTTGCGGCGATGGAGTAGGCGATGTGCTGATGCAACATGGGCAACCAATTGCTTTCCTGAGTAAAGCTCTTGGCGCCAAACATCGCAGCCTTTCTATATATGAGAAAGAGTTCTTCGCCCTCATTATTGTAGTGGCAAAGTGACGCCAATACCTGCAGTGTCAGGAATTTATCATCAAGACTGACCACAAATCACTGGCCTACTTGAGCGAACACAACGTACACTCTGACATGCAGCGTAAGGCTATGGCTCGTTTGATGGGACTACAGTTCATGAGTTCAAGATAGTTTACCACAAAGGCAAGGACAACTTGGCAGCCGCGTTGTCTTGGGTGGCACATTTAATGGTTCTCCAAACAGTATCTCAAGTGCAACCATTATGGATACATGAGGTCCTCAATTCCTATGCCACTGATACCCACGCCCAAATACTTTTGATGCAGCTAGCTCTTCACAGCCTGGCAGCCCCGATGCAAAAGGATACAATTTGCACGATGATCTTATTCACCACAACAGCCGGATTTGGACTTGCCCCAATTCAGCGGTCCAAACAAAACTCATTGCTGCATTTCACTCAAGTCCTATGAGAGGCCACTCTGGTGCTCATGCGACATATCATTCGTCTCAAACGCCTCTTTGCATGGAAAGGTCTTCGACAGGGTGTTGACAGTTATGTTTCGCAATGCCAGGTTTGCCGGCAAGCCAAACATACCCACACAAAACCAGCAGGTCTCCTTCAGCCTCTTCCCATTCCTCATGGTGTGTGGCAGGACCTCTTATGGACTTTGTTCAAGGATTACCAAAGTATGAAGGCTATAATGCCATTCCAATGGTCATGGATCGACTGACCAAAGCAGCCCACTTCATTGCCATTCGCCATCCCTACACAGCTCCAGGCATTGCACGGATATTCTTGGATAATGTGGTTCGCCACCATGGGTTACCCAAAACTATAGTGACTGATTGGGGTACCATCTTTCTCAGTACTTTTCGGAAGGAATTATTCAAGCTATATGGAGTTCAACTCAACCTGAGTATTGCCTACCATCCACAGTCTGAAGGTCAGACAGAACGCATCAACCAATGCTTGGAGATGCATCTTGGGTGCACTATTCATGCGTTCCCAACTCACTAGAAGGCTTGGCTCTCATTGGCGGAACTGTGGTACAACTCTTCCTATCACTCTTCTTTGGGTTGCACACCATTCATGGCTCTGTATGGACAGGGGCGGATCTGCGGCCCAGGCTAGGTGGGCTGTAGCCCTGGGCGCAGCCCACAAACTCTGGGAGCAGGTCTTCAAAAAGCCCAGCCAGCCCCACGATTTCAAGGCTCCCAGGCTTCCCCGCCGCCCGTCCGTCTGTTGTTCGGCAGCCTGGCCCTTCTATAATCTAAACACAGGTGACTTCCGACTCTGGCTGTTCGATTTGAATAGTCGATAAATGCTCATGTCTAGTTGATTAGTTTCTAATAATTACATTGCAATTTATTAAATTTCATGTCTAGGGAGAAATTTAAAGAAATGATGATTGGATGAATAGTAGATATGCTACATTGAGCCTGATTTATTTGCATCTGTTGAAGATGAAAAAAATTCTTGAGCACTTTTTTTAGCCCTCCCCATAGCCTGTTTCTGGATCCGCCACTGCATATGGATACGAACCAAATCTGAGTGCTACGCCTATTTTAAGCACAAATATCCCAACAGCAGTCCAGGACCTCATCACTGCTCAAGAAGAACAGTTACAAGCATTAAAACAACATCCGCAAGTCGCTAAGAACCGCATGAAGATTATGGCTGATTGTAAGCGTACTGACCAACAATTCACAGTGGGCAATCAAGTGCTCCTCAAACTGCAGCCACACACTGAGTTTTCAGTGGCTAGTTGTCCATTTCCTAAGCTGGCATTCAAGTATTTTGGACCATATACTGTTTTGGAGCGCATCAGCGGTGTTGCTTATGGCAGTCAAATTCACCTGGTATTCCATATCTTGCAACTTAAGCCCTTCACACCTGATTATACTCTTGTATACTCAGTTCTTCCCAAGCTCACAGATTTGCAGGCCATTGAGACAGGTCCCATTCAAATCCTGGAGCGTCGGCTGGTTCAAAAAGGAGGTGGTGCCATTCCTCAAGTCCATGTTCAGTGGTCTGACCTGCCCGCATCGGCCACCACTTGGGAGGACTACTATGTGCTCAAGGAACGTTTTCGGACAGCGTTGCTTGGGGACAAGCAAGATGCTTTGGATGGGGGAGCTGTCACAATGCCTACTAAGGCACAAACCACAGAAGGCACAAGGAAGTGAAGTGATGCAGCGAGGACTTGAGGGCAGACTATACAGTATTGTGATACTTTATTATTCCTGTCTATGACATTTGGGCCCTAGAGGCCAGTTGTGGCTGTAAGAGAGGCTTAAAGCCAAACTCTTGTATGAGAACTGGCAACCAGAACAGAAATTAACAAATCATTGAGGAAGAGAGGAACCTTCCTCCTACCCCAGTTAGCCTGCTTCTTAGTGTACACGATCCCTCCACGCCGGTGGTGATCTCCTCATCGACAGCAACAGATGTGACACATTTATGCTATTTTCTTAGTGTATGATTTTCCCTCATTGTTGGTACCTAAAGAACAACCTTTGAAAATGACTTCAATTTATTTAGTCCCTCATTCCCAACACCAGATACAAATAAAGTTCCTTGAACTCTCAAAACGACTGCAAACTCCATACTAAAGTTAGTTTTGTGAGTGCTCTTAGGTGATGTGCCAACTACATCATAGTCTTGGACATGTAGTAGCTACAGCATGAGATGCGGCTACCACATCGTTAAGTTACACAGTAAAAGAGCCTAAAGACATAGTTTGTGATAGTTATAGAGTTTGAGAGACTTTTCAACTTGTAGGACGAAAACCAAACTAAATAAAGAGTTAGAGAACCAATAATATATTTTTCAAAACTAAACCATATGAAACAATTGTATATATTAACTTACAAGGCTGCGAAACGGCAGAAGCTGTGAGAACACTTGCACAAGTGCTGCACCCAATGAGATCCATATTGCAGCCAAACTTTCTCTCTTCAAGGGCCCAAACACGGTGAAGTACAGAACGACTAAAGTGGGACCACACAAAGCGACAACGGCTCCAATGCATCCCTAAGTTTTAAGTGAATAAAGTTAGGAAAAAGAATTAAATCGAATAATTTGTGTTGGTTGTGAAAAAATATAATAACTTGATGCGGACATTTGCATCACTTGCTATCTTGATTACGGTGCACAGCGTGTAGACAATGAGGCCCAGAAGATTAACTAAGACAGCCTCTGCACCAAAGACTCTATTACCTTCAATATGTAATTGTGTGATTCCAAATAACAGCCATGCTAGACAGTTAGCTGCTGTGGCTATCAAATCCCAAAGGCTATGGAAGGTAAGGGTCTCCGGCAATCTGCTACCAAGGCTCCAGTAAATAATCACCAGGCTACTGAAGGATAGACTTGAAATTCCACAACCTGAAACAAGAAGCCGTGAGTTTCAGGAGTCGGAACAAAAAAAAAACGACCTAAGTTTTTAGATGAGATGTCAGAGCTTACCCAGCAGAAGCATCACCTTCCTCGTGACCTTCTCTTCAACAGATCCGCAAGGCGAGCAGGGTGGAGGTGCTGCTGCTGCATCGCCTGTGCCTGTGCTTCCACCCTTCGGCAGCGACTACAAAACCACAAATTTATATTAGCAAATCACAAAAAAAAACAAATTAATCTGTACTTGTAATTTTTTTCACGAACATGCAATTTGTGTGTATTTCAAGGTTGCCAGGGAGGAGACCAACATAGCTTGGAATGCGAGAGAAAGCCCGACCAATTGCTCTTCCACCCAGCGGCGCAACACAGACATTCAAGAAGACTATTACATGGATAATAGGCTATCGCGACGTAGAGCAGGCTTAAGCGTCTAGCAGGCTCAGAAGGGTGGCGAGGTCAGAGTTACCGCCGTGATCTAGCAATTCCCTTCCTCGACCATGGCGGCTCTGGCAAGCGTCGCGCCAGGCGTGGCCACGGCAAGGAGGAGATCGACGACGACACCTGCCGCTACTGCGGCAAGACCGGGCATTGGGCCCGCGAGTGCCGCAAGAAGAAGCGTGATGAGGCGCAGGCGCCGGCCAACCTCACTCAGACGGAGGAGAGGCCATCGCTGCTCATGGACGTGGTGACGCCAGCGGAGGGAGCCGTCTACGGCGCGCACCGCGTCGAGCACGTCTTCCTCAACGAACGCATGGTCGTGGCGGACATTCCCCTCGCCCGTCACCATAGGGGACGGCGGAGCAGACCGAGCAACAGGACGCAGCGCCGGGGCCGGATGGCCGCGGGCGGCAGGGGTGGGCACCGGAACCGGGTGGTCACCGGTGAGGCAGGAAAAAAAAACTACCTTTTGCGTGTTGCGGGGAGGAGGAGCGCTCCCGAGCAACAGGACGCAGCGCCAGGGCCGGGTGACCGCCGGCGGCAGGGGTGGCACCGGAACCGGGTGGTCACCGGCGAGGCAGGAAAAAAAGATTACCTTTTGCGTGTTGTGGGGAGGAGGAGGAGCGCTGTCCATCCCCGGCGGTCCGCTGCCGCTTGGTGCGCTGGGTGTGCGGGCACCTCCGCCACTGCCGCTCGGTGCGCTGGGTGTGCTCCCACCTCCACCACCTATCCCATCTTGCGGTCCGCTCCGGCGCACTGCAGGAGGTGGAGGAGCGGCTGCACCTCCATCAACCTTGGCCGGAGCTCCAGCGCCTCTGCCTCCTCCGCCCAACTACAGAGAGGAAAGACACAGCGAAGGAATTAGATTTTGCACTGGATTTGGAATGGTGGATATCCAGGCTACTCCATAGCCGAGACCTAGCAACAGCACCAGGATGACGACGGCGCTGAGGAGATTGACTACCCACTTCCTCATCTTGCGGAGGTTGGAGGAGAGACAGGCGGGAGGTTGAAGAGGGGCATTTTACATTTTTACCATTATTAAGATCGTCAATCGCTCAATCGTCGTTCTAACGATGCCTCTTATATATTTAACATCTTTAAAATTTGTGCGTCTTCTTTTTATCACAATTACTCATCTGACACGCCACGGCGACCTAACACAGTCAGCATGGCGGTGCGAAATGACCTGCTTGCCCCTGACTATTTGCTGAAGGGAAGGAAACGGGCCGGCCTAGTCGCTCGCTCATCCATTTTCTCGTGCAGGCATCCGACGCCGACACCCGACGCATTCTTCTTCCCCAACTCGCTCGCCGCCGCCGCCTACTTCTTCTCCAGCTCGCCCGCCGCCGCCGCGCCTGCTCCCCTCCGGCCGTCCCTGAGCCACAGCGGCCACCGTGACGGAGCGAAGGTACGTGCCCCCTGCCGCCCCTTTGCACCCACATTCCACGGCATTTAGGGTTATGGTTCATAGGGTCATGGTTCAACGGGCCATTGTTTAGGGAATTAGGCCTCAAGTAGGCCGGCAGAGCACACAGAGTCACGGAAACGCAAAACCCTCGTCGCCTGTGCGTCTGCTGCTTGTGGCTTGCTCCTGTGCTAGTGCGGCTTTGCGCTGCTCAGCTGCTTGCTTTGCCTAAGTGCCGCTGCTTGGTTATCTGGTTTGATTTGGACATTCTGGTGATACCTTGGGTGTAGATATGGAGGTATAGCCATGTGCGGAGGTTTGTATTATAATTCTGAATTAATTTTTTATTAGTTTAATTCAATGATTTATGCAGATTTTAAAAGCTTATCTAATTGTTTTTCCTCTTAAATTAAAAGGTTCTATACTATAATTCTCAAATGAAACATGTTTTTATTATTGATTGTCTTTGAAAATGTAACATCTTAATTTTTGTTAGTCATTCTTCAACTTTTACTCTTGATGCATATGAGTGTAGTACTGATAGCTCAAATGGCAGAATGCAGCTAGTGTTTTTCTCCATTCACATGCATGATTTGATTCTCATGAAAGTAGTATAGTGCACCACGGCTGGACTAATTGAGATGCCCTACTTTCATATTTTTTTAATTTCTAAATTAAGTAAGCTTTGCTAGATAGTTCTATTTTAACGTGAGAACTATGGTTGCTCACTTTATCTTCATCTGTTCTTTGCTTCGTACGCTTCTGATGTAGTAGGTGGTGTCAATCAATTGAGGTTACAATGGCTAGGAGTGACTGCCTATATAGCACGGATACAGATACGCGTATCGGTATCGGAAGGATACGGATACGCGGATACGGCAATTTCTTAAACATTCCGATACGCGGATACGTTTTAACTATTTTATTAATAAATAGATAACAATGCATAATAAATAGACGTTTAAACTTCTTCCTCGGTTTGCTCAGTGTGAGTGTTAGCTGATGGCCCCTGATCAACCATTTAACCAATTATATCTTCAATCAGCCAGTCAACCGTGCGTATCAATACTAAAATCTCCGTTTCAATATAAACTGCTACTCAGTTCATGCCGTTAACATCACAGTCAACAAGATGTAGCTCAGTTAAAACAATGGAAACAAAATAAATCATAGACTAACCTAGCGGCCAGGAGGACGAGAGCGTGGCGAAAACGGAGGCCCTGCCTTCATCCTCATCACCATCACTGGCCGCCGAGCCATCGCCGGAGACCGAGATTCATCCTCATCACCATCACTGGCCGCCGAGCCATCGCCGGAGACCGAGATGAGGACATGTCGCTGCGAGAACACTTGGTGCCAGCAGCCATGGAGCGAGGTCGCCTGGCCACGGATCGACACCGCCTGGCTGTGGATCCAGGCCGCCCGTCCTCGGATTGATGCCACCCCGTCCCGGATTGAGTCGCCTGGCCGCGGATCGACGATTGGGCGCAAGCCAGGACTGAGAGGCCGCCCAAGATGGGGGTGCTGGTTTCTGACAGAGGTGGCAGCCAAGATGGGGTCGCCGGACACGGATGGGGATTGAGAGGCGGAGGCGCGTAGGGACGGAGGGAACCGGGTGGAGGGGTCTTTTGCGGCGCCGCCGCGCCGGGGTGAGGCGGAGGCGGCTGCGTGAGGCGGAGGCGGAGGCGGCTGCGCGTGGGCGACTGCGAGGGGTCGGGAGACGGGAGTAGGGCAGGCGGACTGGCGGCCGGCGTGGTAAGTTATTGGGCCGGCTGGGCCGTATCGACTCGGCCGAGACGTTTCCAATCGTTAGTTTCCAGCCCAGATAAGATGGGATACGTGGATACGCCGTGGATACGTATCCGGGCCGTATCCCAGGCGTATCCGTATCGGATACGTATCCGATACGGGATACACCCCTTCCCTGCCGTGTCCGTGCTTCTGAGGTGACTGCCCACCTTGGTAAGTGTTACCATCTTAAGTTGTGCAGTGGGTTGTTCTCTGACTCCGTATTTATTTCATTGTGGCTGATTATGCCAGGATCGATCCTGGCTCTTCATTTAGACTAGTTGTTAAGGTCACTAAATATGTTGTTGTTGGTGAGTATAGTGAGTATGACCGAGTCGACATGGCAGAGCAGCAACACGAGTTATGGTTTGACAAGAACAGTGAGTACACCCTGGCTCAGTTTCATGAGGATCTAGCCACAAAGATTATATGGGGGCCATCTCAAACACTTTCAGTGTGGGTTGTTGACCAAGATACTGGGTCTGAGTGAAAGATTAGGAGGGATGAGCATTTACAGCAGATGGTTAAGGACATATGGAATGAGAGGAAGGCTTTCATTGCAGTAGATGTTGTGAGCAAAGGTGGGTGTACAGACAAAGGCAGTTCTGCAGCAAGATGTGTCTCTGGTGTCACCAATGGGTCTCATGTTGGACCAAGTCATGTGCCTGATGATGCAGAGGGGTGTGGTGATACTTGCAGTTCCCCACCACCGCCCCCACCTCCTATTGAACAGCCTGTAGCAGTTGATTGGAATACACTAACCATACAAGAGAATCCTGATGATAATGGATTAGCTACACAGCTTATTGATGAGGAACAGGTATATGAGGCAATGTGTTTCAAGGAAGCAGAGGCACAAGAAGCTGCTAGAAATGAGGTTCCCATTCCGGTTATCACAGGAGAGATGGAAGCAAACATGAATGAAGCAGTTGTCGATGTTGATGACACAATTGATGCGGAGCCGATGTACGAATGGGACAGGGACAATCCAGATATGAGTGTTGGCACATGCTATCCCAACATGGATGAGTCGAGGCTAGCTGTCAGGCAGCATGCTATAAAAAAGGAATTTGAGCTTGATACTAAGCATTCAGACAAAGAAAGATACACGGCTAATTGTGCTTGGCTAGGTTGTTCATGGTTTATTAGAGGCAAAACCCAGCATGATGGCAGCGTCAGGGTACAAATTCTAAATTGTTTATGTACTTGCTGTTATTTTCTAAATGTTATTTTCTATCTTTTTTCTGTGTTAACTGCCTTTTTTGTATTAATGTGTTTTTTTTCTGTTTGCAAAATGCAGATACAATTCAATAAGGGGGTCCATAAATGTCCATCTACAAAAAAGGTTGTCAAATGGCATCTATAGGCTGGGTGGCAGAGAGAGCAATTTCATTGCTAAAGAACAAGCCATCAATGGGTGCTACAGAAATGAAAAAGGAGTTGAAATACAAATATGGCATTGAAATCCCCTACCGGTCAGTGTACAATGGGACAAAGAGAGCATCAAACAAGCTATTTGGTAAGATGAGTGATTCTTTCGATTGGTTGTTTAGATTCAAGGCAGAGATAGAATTGAGATCACTTGGTAGTGTGGTAGATATAGACACTATCACTGATGAGGATGGCAAAGTTAGGTTTAGCAGATTCTTTTGTGCATTCGAAGCTAATATAGATGGATTTGTGAATGGCTGCAGGCCATATATCAGTGTAGACTCCACAGCTCTGAATGGCACGTGGAATGGCCACATGCCTGCAGCATTAGCATTAGATGGCCACAACTGGATGTTTCCTGTGGCCTTTGGTTTGTTTGACTCTGAGACAAAGGATAATTGGGTCTGGTTTATGGAACAACTTAAGAAATCCATAGGACCCATGAAAAAGCTTGCTATCTGCACTGATGCATGCAAGGGCTTAGAGTCAACAGTTAAAATAGTATTTCCACAGGCTAAGATGAGAGAATGTTTTAGGCACCTAATGGAAAACATGAAGAAGTACTACAGTGGTGATGTGTATGGGAAGAACATGTGGCCTGCAGCAAGAGCTTATTCAGCACACAAGTTCAAGTACTTTTTTGACAAGGTCTTGGCAGCTAGTCCAGATGTGCAGAAATGGCTGACAGAGCACCATCCCTTTCTATGGGCAAGAAGTAAATTCTGTGATGACATCAAATGTGACTACATCAACAACAATTTGGCAGAATCTTAGAATGCTTGGATCAAATAACACAAGGACTTGCCTGTGCATATGATGGCTGATGCTATTAGAGAGAAGATCATGCTTTTGTTTGCCAAAAGGAGGAAAATTTCTACAGCCATGTCTCCTGGTATATTGCCTGCTGTCATACACCAACTAAATACAGCATCAAGGGGCCTAGGACACTTGAACATCTCCTCTGGCCATCCTAATCAAGCTGAGGTTACAGAGCTCTACAAGGATGAAGAAGTTAGAAGACATGTTGTGTATTTACCTCAAAAAATGTGCACATATAGACAGTGGCAGATAACTGGTAAACCATGTCCACGTGCCTTGGCTGTGATTACCAACATAAGGCAACCTGATATGGGATCATTTGTGCACCAGTACTACTCAGTGGAAAAGTTTCAAGCAGCATATGCAGGTATAATTCCTAACATAACTGATAGGAATTAGTGGTCTGAGGTGGACAAGGGCTTCAAGTTGTACCCTCCAGCACAGATAAAGAAAGAATCAGGAGGAAGAATACGATTAAATCAGCAAGGGAGACAGGTGGAAAAGCTACTAGGCAAGTCATGTGCCATAACTGCAAAGAGTATGGTCACAGGGGTGGTAACTGGAAATGTTCCCTCACTGGAACCAAGAAAAGATGATTTCTTAACTCATGTATTGTATTTGTTTACTAATTGTCACAACTATTAACTGGTTTTTTAATTGTTGCAGGAAAAGAACCAAGAAAAGTAATGCCCAGGTTGGGAGGAAGAAAGCAAACAAATGTGCTGGTGGTGATGAAGCAGTCACTCCAAGAACCAGAAGAGCAATGGCAAGGGAAGCTGCAGCAAAGGCAAGGAGAGAGGCTAAGAAAGCTGAACTGAAGGCTGCGGCTGCAAGAGAAGCAGCACAAACAACAGTTAGAGAAGAAATAGAAGCTACAAGAAATGAGTTGTCTGCAATTCATGCACAGGAAGATGTCCTGGATATGATGCCTTTAGAAGTTCATGTCCAAGAAACTACAACAGCTAGGAGGTATGCTATTGAGTCAACTTGCAGTTCATGTCCCTATGTATACTATTGTATCCATGACTTTTCTTGTTTTGAATAGGACCCTGTTCCCAGAAGATGAACCGCAAGTTGAGCTTGTGAAGAAAATGACACTTAGGAGAAAGCAGTTGGCAAAGAAAGTGAGGAAAACCTAAGGATGAAAGGAAAATGGAGACCGAAGATGAGTTGGAACATTGCTTTTATTTTGTTAAGAGCTTGAACTCTTCATAATATGTGTAATTGGCCAGAACCATTATTTTGTATGGCCTTCTATTGTAATGAAATGGGCATAACTATCAGCATGCTCTCCCGTGTAATGGGCAATGGCCAAGAACTCTATATGTATGGCCACAAACTGCCCCTATTTGGTTCCTTAGTAATTGGCAATGGCCACAAACAAGTACTTTATGTAGGGACCTTAATTTCTTAAAGCTGATGTGCCTCTATTATTTTGCATAGACATGATGTGCCTCTCTTATTTTTAGATGGTTAGAATGTGAATCTCGTTTTTTAAGGACCAGAATGTGCTTCTCTTATTATGCATGGATAAATTTTTTTTTGCATGTCATAATAATGGTTTGCCAATTACAACCGATGATTCATTCAAACAAAAAGGCCATGACAAATTCATTGCAAAAAAAGGTTTATCTTCTTCAGCAGATAGGCAGGGGCAGGCTGGTCTTTTCGCATTGCCTTGCTGACTGGACGCCACCATGTCGCGTCGCCGTGGCGTGCCAGATGAGCAAATGTGGCAAAAGGAAGACGCGCAATTTTTAAAGATGGTAAATATGAAGAGACATCGTAAGAATGACAATCGAGCGAGTGACGATCTTAATAATGGTAAAAATGTAAAATGCCCGTTGAAGAGGAGTGTGGGAAGGGGACGACAAGAGCGAGGTTGAAGAGGAGTGGGGAGGGGACGACAGGCCGAGAAGTCGGAGGCGGACTGGGTGTCACATGGGAAGGCGGACTCCTGAGTCGGAGTGGGTGTCTGGGCTTTTGGCCGCTTGCGGTTTGGGCATTTTTTTTTTGGCTAAGCGTGGTTTGGCCGTTGTTACGGCGAGAGTCGTGCAAAACTTTTTAAACATTGTTTATTTATGCATATAGATCACACTTTTTAAACAATGCTGGTACTGTGATTGAGATCACACTTTGTTTCTTTAAGATCACAGAATTTTCTCTTTATGTATGCACTATATCTTACTGTTTGTTTCTTTAAGATCACAGGATTTTCTCACTTTATGTATGCACTATATCTTTCTGAGTTCGAGTTGCTGATTTACAGAAGGGACTTATATATGGTTGCCCACTGGAGGATGTCATTACAGTACACCTGAGAAGCAGCAAGACATACTCATGTAGGTATTGGCAAGTCTATGTGATTCCATGCCAACATGCTTGTAAATGATGGACGTGCCTCTGCAAAAGTCCAATCCACTTCACTTGCAGGGGAGGAGACGTGATTTGGAGAGAGCCACTTCACTTGCGAGGGAGGAGACGTGATTTGGAGAGAGCGTGATTGGAGGAAGCATGATTTGGAGCAAGCATTATTGGCGGCATGATTTGGAGCGAGCGAGCGTGCGACGCACCCGACGATTCCTCTGGAGATTTTGAACCCTACCCCGAAGTTATACAGTTGACAAAAGCTCATTGCGACGTTCCCAAATGGAGGGTGTGACTAGTTAATCTCTCTTGAATGGTGAGAAAACTAGCATTCAGTAATCAGCCAGTACAACAGATTTCCTTGTACCGCCCTATTCGCTTGAGTTTATCAGCCAAATCAGCCAACCATTTAGCAATGTTTTTCTCTCACGACAAATCAGCAAACAGTACTTTCAGACATGCTGGGGAAAAACACTAGCATGCCTCAACAGAGGACTAACAATCTAGTCTAGCATAATCGGTTACAAGTTGTTAGCCCGCCATCGCCTTCAAAGCATCTTCGGCTGCAACTCTCTGCGGTACAAATTCTGCAAAATTTTGCAGGAACGGACCCACTCAGTTCCTCATGCTACACAGCATAGCAACAAATGTAGGTTCCAAGAGATTTCATATACAAAAGATAAAGAATTTACCTGAAAGGAACTTTAAACCCTTCTGGCTGCAAACAGCTGTTGCTGAAAAATGAGAGCACAAGTGACATGAGACATGTACCAACAATAAAAAGCGATAGATCGAAGCCAAAGGCTACAAGTACTATTTAGTACTCCCTCCGTTCTAAATTATGAGCCAAAACATCTTACAATTTGGAATTGAAGGAGTACTACTTAAACCACTAGGAAACAGGTTTGATTTTGATGGTGATTCTGAGATGAGAATGGGAGCACAGCTAGGAATTGGATGAAAGATGTGAATAAATTCATGCATCAGAATCCTAGATATACATGATCATGTTTAGGGGTCTTATTTTACGCTGAGAGTGAGCTTTAACAGAATCATAGCTACGCACTAAGGCCCACAAGAACAAACAATAAAATAAGATTTCAGGGACCAGCCGTCTGTCTCTTCCACACAGCAGTTGTCTATATTGATTGTTTGCCTTTACTGCAGTACGATGCTTGACTGAAAAAAGAAAGATTCATCTAACCACGTGGAAAATACTCAAATAGCATGGTTTTACCTGTGAATGGTCTTTTTACAACCACACTACACAAGGTACAGAAGCCTTGAACGTTTGGACGGTTAAGGGGGTGTTTAGTTCCAACTCAAAAAAATTTCACCCCATCACATCGAATGTTTGGACACATGTATGGAGTACTAAATGTAAACGAAAAAAAAACTAATTGCACAGTTTGGTTGGAAACCATAAGACGAATCTTTTAAGCCTAATTAGTCCATGATTAGCCTTAAGTGCTACAGTAACACACATGTGCTAATGCCGGCTTAATTAGGCTTAATAAATTCGTCTCGCAATTTCCAGACGAGTTATGTAATTAGTTTTTTAATTAGTATCCGAAAACCTCTTCCGACATCCCATAAAACATTCGATGTGACACTCAAAAACTTTTCATCTCCCAACTAAACACCCCCTAAGTTCAGAGGCATATTACACAAAGTTTATACTTCGTGCAAACTCTGAAACTCACTGCACTCAGGTCTTAGTAGACAATTTGTGTTTCAACAATCTGATGTTTTCTGTGTACTGTTTGATTGTTCTGCATATTTCTTCCTCTCTACTTAAATGCAACCACAGCTTGCGACTTTTGATCACCTTCTTAAGTGCAGACACTATTAAGTTGGTTCTTTTGAGATAAATGTAAGCAGTAAGTTGATAGGAAGCAAGAACCAACTTACAAAGATTATCGTAAATAATGGACTTCTTACGATCCTTCACAGCATTGCGATAAGCATCCTCTGCAAACTTCCCCAAAAAGAACTCCTGCAATTACAGGTGCAGCTACAATATCAAATTACAGAAATCATTGCAAGCGCCAAACGTCAGCATGTATTCCAAACGAATGGATTTTACAGGGATGAAAGGTGCAAATTGTAATAGTAGTACAACCATCGTTCCCCCAACCCATCCCCCAAAAAAATGAAGTATTAACAAAGAACAGGGGCGGACAGAAGCTACTCTCCAACAATCTTTTCTCTTGGTGCCATCTATCCCTCCATCCCCTGAAGACATTAACACAAAGCACTTAAACTTCTATGTCAATGATTTTGCTGGCAGTGGCAAGGCATCAGCTGTGTTAGCTTGCTAAGTGAGTAGAACATGTTTGCTTGCCTCAATCAGCTAGTCAAGCCTATAATTCATAATTCATGTCTAGCTGCACCTTGTAAATGCAAATCATCAACAAAACAGAACTCGGAAAAATTCTCCAAATACTAAGCTTCACTCGAGTTTTCTGCCCAGTCTATGAGTTTTGAAATAACCTGTGGTCCAAAACGGCAACAGAATCAAACCTAGATGCGGCGTGTTATGTGGACAATCCAGTTAGCTACAGATGGTTTATTAACATGAAGACAAGTAGATACCAGTATTATAATTAATGCTTCTACCAGATGAACAAAAGTCAAGAGTGGTAGACAACAAATCTGGAAACCCCACACTAGGCCACAAACATCCTCTCTGGGTATATGTAAGAATTACTATGTTATTAGGTCAATATAATCCTATAATGAAATCCAGCAACTCAGTAACATAAATCTAATGTCTAAATGCACAAGAATACAATAAACAACAGTACAACACCAATATTTCAGATAAATCCCTGGCTCCCTGCAAGACAGTAAAGACACACTAGCTTTATGTACAGTATTGGTCAACGCAGTACAGAAACATAAATCGAGCAGGGTGTGATTAGGGGAGCACATGTTCCTGAGATTGCAACTAACAATATGTCAATATCTAAGTTAATTGATCTAACACCTTTCTGATGTTGATTGCATCAACACAGTAAATCTCAGGAAATCAATCCACCAGATAGAATGATATGATGCTTTGCTAGAAAATGTTTACTTCTCCAGATCAGATAGTAACGCCCACAATTCAATTCATATCTAGTTACACCTTGCAAATGTAAATTGACAACAAAATATAAATTCAAACCAATTTCTCCAGTACTAAGTCGCTAAAGAGTTTTCTGCTCAATCTATGCCTTGTGTAAGGAAATGAACTCGACAAATGCCAGAAAAATCAAGCCTGGATGGGGTGGGGTGGGGGTGGGGAGAAGTGGGGTCAATTCAGCCAAAGATGGTTTATTACCATCAAGAATAATAGATAATGTAACACTTCAAACAGATGAACAAAAGTGACAGACAACAAATCTGGAAACCCCCACATTAGCATGAGGCCACCAACATTCTCTCTGGAGAGTGCAACAGCTCCTTAGGTGGCCTGTTAGGTAAGAATTATTAGGCTATAATATAATCATATAAATGAAACCCCACAACTGAGTAGCATACACTAGAAGTGTACAACACCAATACTTCAGATAAATCCCAGCAGAACAGTGAGGACACACTGAAAGATCTTCATAGATGGATTAGTAAGTTTGAAGGCAACTTCTTCCGGTGTACCCATTCACAGTGCACATGGACAGATCGGGCAGGGTGAATTGGAGGTAACACATGCTCATGTGGTTACAGGCTTACAGCTGACAATATCTTAAGGCAATTCATCAAACACCTAGTCGGCACTGTTGGCATCATCAAAGTAAATCTAAGTAACGCAATCGATTCAATCCTAAATCATCACAATCGGATAGAATGATGCAATGCTTTAATCCTCCGATGTCTAATTGCTAGCATAAACCAATGAACTTAGAGCAAAAACGAATAGATGCGGGGGACGGAATCATACGGAAGCCTTATTGATGAGGAAGACAGCATCGCTGGAAGCGCGGATGGTGGCGTCCTCGACCCGCATCAGCTGCCGCACCCGCGCCATGGGGAAGCTGCACACACCCATGTCTGCCGCAGCAGCCTTCTGGTCCTTCCGCTTCTCCTTCACGGGCGTAGATGCGTGCGCCTCCCCATCGGCAGGCGCTCTCTTGGGGCTCTTGGCCTCCTTTTGGGGCTCATCGTCGCCGCGCTTCCTCTTGGTGGGCGTGGGCTTCTCGCGCTTGGCTTGCTTCTTCGTGGGCGAGGTCGCGGCCGCCGCGGGCTTCCGCGCTTTTCCGGGTGACTGCTGCTTCTTCGGCGTGGGCTTCTCCGCTTTGCCGGGTGACTGCTGCTTCTTCTTCGGCGTGGCCTTCTCCGCTTTGCCGGGTGACTGACGCTGCTTCTTCGCGGGCGTCGCTGGCTTGCCGGGGGACTGCTGCTTCTTCGCGGGCGTCGCGGCCTTGCCGGGTGACTGCTGCTTCTTCGCGGGCGTCGCGGGCTTGCCGGTTGACTGCTGCTTCTTCGCGGGCGTCGCGGGTTTGCCTGCGGGCTTCTGCTTCTTCGCGGGCGTCGGGGACTTCCCGGCTGGCTTCTGCTTCTTTGCGGGCGTCGCGGGCTTCACGGCTGGTTTCTGCTTCTTCCCGGGCGTCGCAGGCTTCTCCGGCTTGCCAGATGGTTTGTGCTTCTTCGCGGGCGTTGCTTCCTTCTGGGGTTTGGGTTCGGGGCCTTCGCCGCCCTTCTTCCTCTTCTTCGCGGGCGTGGCCGCGTCGGCGGACGCCTGCTGCTTCTTACGCTTGCCGCCCACTTGGGGCTCCGGCTTGTCGCGCTTCTTCTTCGCGGCCGCCGGCTTCTCCTCGGTGGTTTTGCGAGGTTTGGAGGCCGACTGCGCCTTGGCGCTGGCGGCTGCGGCCTCCTCCGAAGCCTGCTTAGGCCGGCTCTTGGAGCCGGGGGCGGCGCTGCCGTTGCGCTGGGTGGAGGGAGCCGCGGGCTTTACTGGGGTGGGCTTCTTCCCGGCCATGTCGCGCCCGCCGCAGCCGCCCAAACCCTCGCCGCGAGCTCAAAAAGCGGTGGTGCGTGGTGGCTCGTCGCAGAGTTCAAAATTTTCTCGGGGCCGCGCGGGCGCTTCCAGACTTTTCAGTTCCACAGACAATGGAGAGCCACCGAGACCGAGACAGGGAGGAAATGTCAAAATATTCCTTTATTTTACGGTAAATCCTACCCCTCGAGTGTTAGAACACCCCCATTCGTCTTCTCGGCCTCTCCCTTCTTCATTTTTGACATCTTGATTAGAAGAGATTTTTTTTGACATCTTGATTAGAAGAGATTTTCGAGGAAGGCAGACAGGCCGGACAGTGGGGGCGGAAGAGATGAGCGTGGCCTGTCCCTCGCTCGAAGGTGGCAGTGGAGCAGGCGGCCAAGTCAGGTTAGGGCAAGAGCGGCCATGGCCATGACGACGACGGGACAAGAGAGAGGAGGAGGTCGTCGCAGATACGGTAGGATCTCGCCGGAGCTTCACGGCCGCGGCCACGGAGCTCTCGCGAGACCCTACCGAGTCACGGCGGGGTGATGGGCCATGGGTGGAGGCAGCGTGCCAGGAGCATGAAGATGTGTAGAGAAACGATCCGAGTGTTTACTGTTTTGGGTCCCAAAACACTTAGGTTTATGATAGATAGACTCTTTTATTTTATTTTTTTAAGAAGAGGTTGTATTAGCTCAAAACAAGTTGTTGACCTAAAGCGCTAAATCATCACGTGTCTTAGTACGCATAGCCAGTTGCGCAAACTCATGTGCTGCATAATTTTAGTCTATCTTTGTATGAATCGTCTTTCACTTATGTAAAGCGTCAACTACTTCAATCACCTCTTCCATGCTGAACGGAAGTTAGGATTGTTGTCCCTTCTTGCGAACCAAAAGTTGGACCACTTGTTGCAGCTCGATTCAAGAATACAACATAGTGTTGGTACCATTCTGTCGCTAAGTTGAGTCTCTCACAACAACCCAATGATTCAACCTTCTCCACGTTGTGTGTCCTACGAACACATCTACACAATGATAAGGTCTTCTGTAGTGTATGGCTAAAGTGATGTCTGAAATGGAGAGAGAATGTTTAGGCATCACTCTTCACACTGCAGCAAGTGATGCCTATTATAAATGAATCTTGAAAAACAGGGATAGGATCACCTACTTGCGTTGATACCCCACTGATAACATACTATTGATGATTGTAGCAAGTGATTCTTTTCTCACAGCCATCGGATGGAGAGAAAACTTACCCTACTTTGTTGCAGATGGCTTCAGTGCCTTGTTTTGTACACTGTAGCTCTGATGTGCCGATGCTTGTTTGCTTGATGCAGGATCCATTATTTCATGGGCATCACTGCTACGCAGCGGACCACCTAATTGGACTTGTCCTTTAGAGTTAGACACCTGAGTCCTATACCTCTCTAATCGACATTGGCCTTAATCCATCTCTTAGAGCAAAAACCAATGAACTTAGAGCAAAAGTAGTGTTGTAGCCTTATAGGAACACCATTGAACCAGCAAAGGACATATGCTCAACTTCATTTCACTGTCCCAGTCAACTGAGGTAAAAAATCAAGCCGTACATAGGAGAAAATATATTAGTTTAGGAATTTTTGGGATGCAATCCAAATTGAATCCTTAATCATTCGCCTGCACTTGTATTGCCTATTGAAACAAGCGTGCATTATAAATCATAATCAGGATAGGGTTCAAGAGGAACTCTGTTTTTTTTTCAAATCACATCACACACGTATACATTCAAATGTATGCGTACGTTTATTCCCGTAAACACATGCACGCACATCTTGTTATTTTAGCCCTGCTACGAGTGTCATCTACCAATAAAAAACAAATAGTTGAAACTGTAAGTCCTCATGCCGAGTTGAATACTCAAACTCAAGTGCACAGATTCATTTTAAGGAACCTAACTGATTTACGTCCAATTTACCATAGTAGCTCAATTGCAAAAATAGAATGATTGCTTCTCAAGAAGAATGTAAAATATTAAGATAGGCACTTAGGAAAAAAGAAGATATGAAGAGGAATGGCGAGGAAAGCTCATGTATTCGTTTGTATTCATATATGTTCCTTTCTCAATGTGTTGCTCTATCTACACATCTTGTTTAGTAAAAATATATATCTCAACCATATAAATTGATCTAGCAATAGGCATCCGATGAATTTTGACCGGCGCTCCTGTTATCTTATTCTTCCTTTATCGTACTCCCTCCGGTCCAGCTTATAATACATTTCATGTAAGTTAAGAGTCAAACTTTATAATCTGTGAACAACTTTTTTAACTATATATTATAACACAAATTAATATTATTAAATTTATAATCAAATGTACCATATCTAATAATCATAAACTTCTAATCATTAATAATATAATTATAATATAAATGGTCAAATGTAATTTATTAGAAGATTGTGTCATATTAAGTACGTCTTATAAATTGGACCAGAGGAAGTAGTCAATTTTGACTCCATTCACATATAAACTTCCCATAAGCCAAAATTTATGTCTACTGACAACCACCTCATTTGACAACTTCCCATTAGCTGCTATGCTCTCATGCCAAACTACTATCTTAAACGGTTAAACCACTGCTATAAGGTCATGGAACAAATTAAGTCCAACCCATCAAAAACTCCCTATATCCAAAGACGGACATAAGCTTCGAATGGAGCTTAGTTAGGACCGATATGCATGGGCCATGTGCACCTCACTTCAAAATTTAAAATCATCGACGGATACAATAGATATATTAGATCCAAACGATTGCTAGAAATCGGCCTTATTTTCCTTCTGTTAGTTATTCACCATCTACTCTGTACTAGTCCCCTCTCAATCTAGGATCAAGTTTTACCACTGCGTTGAAAAGAGCATAGAAGGCATGCAAAAATACAATAATAATACTATGATAAATAGAACACGTGGGTACTTGTATCGAGTACAAAACCTTCTTAATAAGTGAACTTAAGCACAAAACATGGAGCAAGAGACACTCTTATTATTTATACCATCTTAACAAAGCTAATAAGATGATGTGATCTTTTCTCTTGAAGTCAGAAGTCGTCTCAGAGAACTTTCTACAAGCGACTGAGGGGTTGTTATCTTAAGATGAATTTAAGCCGCTGATCGATACGCTCAGAACAACAAAAACAACAGCCGCAACATCTACTTTAGTCCTACCAAACATCCTATAAGAATTTCACTTTCTAATTTATCCTAGTCCATGAAGATGGAGATCAATAGTCGCCGGCCCGGTATGACACATGTTTGCAATGCTCGCCACACAAAGCATCCTAATACCTTTTGTTAAATAATGAATTCATAGGACCATAATAATGGCCCCGTTCGGCTGGAATTATAAGCCGGCTGAAAAACACTGTTGGCTGATTTTTTGTGAGAGAAAAATATTGTTCCAGCTAAAAAAACAAGCTGGATAAGACGGATTATAAGCCAGATGAACAGGGCCATAAAGAGAAATACTTGAAGCAAGGAGGGTGTGTGCAACAAAGCTAACACCTGGGACTGAGCCTTAGCTCGGATGGTCAGCTCTCACAGTGTAAAGGCCACCGGTCAGTGATTTCCCACCCTGAGGATTTATTCCCAAAAATAATGTTGCAAGTCTTGGCACGTGAAGGCACAATGGTACTGTGACGTGTCCCGTTGCTTGCGAAGCTTCGTTGGACTTCATCGACATCCAGAAGGACATGTGGTGTGTATAGTTGCTAGGTCTAGCATGCACACTAGGTGTGCTTCGTGTGCGTGTGGTGAGATGAATGTGTGATTATGCGTATGTTTAGATACTACGGCTGTACCTCAGGAGTCTAGGGTAAAAAAAAAGCTAACACCTGGAGTGTCCCATCTCTCCAACCCAACAAAACGGTGGACGGATGCCACCCGGCTATCCACACACCCCCGATCCGACGTGTCATCCTTCCATTGGAGGGACAGACGTCATTAGCGACCGACGCATCTGCCCAGGCCCACAGGTTCCTCCCGTGGGCGCCCACAGGTCAGTGACACGCGCCCGACCATTGCGAAAGGATTAAGACCACGTCGCCCTCTATCCTTCTCCGTCCTCCCCGAACGCCCGTCCCGGTCCGTTCCCCACATCTGATCTCCGCCCACACCCACCCCGTGTGCTCCGACCGCTCCTCGATTTGATCACCGATTAGGGTTTACCAGTGAGCGAGCGAGCGAGCGAGAGAGAGAGGAAAGGGGGTTCGCTCTCGTGGGGAGATGGCGCAGGCGGTGGAGGAGTGGTACCGGCAGATGCCCATCATCACGCGCTCCTACCTCACCGCCGCCGTCGTCACCACCGTCGGCTGCACCCTCGACGTACCGGCTCTTCCTCTCCCATGATTAGGAGATGCTTCTCTCTCGCCCCTGTTGCAAGGATATCTAATCTCCTCTTTTTTTTTCGTTGGCTGGCCCGGCTGTGCAGATCATTTCACCGTATCACCTGTACCTCAACCCGAAGCTCGTCGTGCAGCATTACGAGATCTGGCGCCTCGTCACCAACTTCCTCTACTTCCGCAAGATGGGTATGCGCTCCGTGCCCTCTATCCTAGCCTCCAAGTGCGACCCCTTGTGATGTGCCAACTATATGTTGTGTGGTGTGGATAGGGGTTGTTGTTGTTGTTGTTGTTGTCGAGGATACTGGTTTTCAACTGTGATAGCAAGTTTTGGATTTTCTGTGTAAATGCCACTCCATTTGCGACCCTCTATATCTATATATATATATATATATATATATATATATATATATATATATATATATATATATATATATATATATATATATATATATATATATATATATATATATATATATATATACCCAGGGTACTAAATAATATTCAGTACCCGAGCCCATACACCGTCCGATGTTCTCCGTGTCTGTACAGAAGATGGGGGTCACGGCTGGAATTTTGTTTTTTATTTTTTGTCTTGTTGTTGGTTTTTTTTAGGCTGACGGTTTTCAGCTGTTTTTTTTTTCCTTTTTTTTGTTTAGTGGTCGGTTTTGTTTGAACGGTGGTTTGGGCTTGCTGCCAATTTATTTTCTTTTTTTTCTCGTGTTCTGTTTTGTTCTAGGTTGCTGGTTTATTTTTTGACAAGTGAACGTCCAAAAAACATGTATTTTCTTATTTTCGAAAGGTAGATTTTATATTTTAAGATAGGTAAGGCAACAAAAAAAAGAAGTCTTCAAGTAGAACATCAACGAATTTGATGCATCTATTTTTTCACCAAAAACATAATTTTTCAAGTAAATGAAAAGTGAACGAAGATTGCAATACACTTTGTAGTTTGAAAACACAGTTTTGTGGCTCCATCTGAGCTATTCCACAAAATCACAATCACATACAATATATGGCAGCTAAATAACCTTCATTGGAATCATAAATACTAGAGTTCTAACAACTCATACACCATCTGAGGAAAAAAGAAAAACTACATCTCCCTTCTCTCGCACCTCTAATGGTTGCCCATTGCTTCACCTGTCAAAAGAAGCGGAAACAACAGTTGCAGCTTTCAAATGAATGTTTACAGTTACATATAACTTTGGACATAAGCCATTGTGGATCAGAAACAAGAAAAATAATCATGGTTGTAAAAATGGAGCATTTATTGCTCAGGATAAATAATTCAGTAAGCCAAGGATACATTACAAGGTCCGTGAACAGAAAGACCTCAAAGCTGGTCCTAAATAATTTCATTTGTGAACTTGAAGCCAATTTATGAATTGAAATAAATATGTATGAAATATGCTTATGCGAGAATCAAAAAGGAAAACCGAGACAGCTTCGAAGTCAAATAACAACTTGTAACAACAAAAAAATCCTTCATAAGAGCATGGTTCAAATGAAGTTGCCCGTGAGAAATTATTTTTTATGGTCACCTACAAGCTTTTAATAAATGGGTGTGACCAAGACTTTTTTAGTTCCAACTGACAAACTATTGAGTTTAACAATAAACATTAATGGGTGTAGAAGTAATGTGGTATAGGAACAAAGAAATTGAAGGTCCAACTAATAAAACAATTTGTGGTTTCACAAATGAATATGTATGGTTCAATTTTGGGGACAATTATTAGTCAAAATATGATATTTGAAGTAATGTTTGGTTGAAGGGCTAAGCATTTGGTTGAAAACAAAATTGTGAGATAAGAAAGCTAAGATCAAACAAAAGCATCCATGACCACAGAAATTTAATGGCATCGATTGTAAACAGTCAACTAAAAAGGATAATTAAGAAGGAAAAAAACAAAGTATAATGTAGACAAACGAGATGATCATGAGAGGAGCAATGCAAAGAGGATTACATCAACCTCACAATTTCGCCTTCACGGTTGTCGGTCCAGGACATGAGATTTATACAAAACAGTGCACACTGCAATTAAAATAATAAAAATGAATTATAACTGTACAAATTTGTAAGTATTTCATGTTTTGGCAAGGTTGCAGCAAGTATATTATAGATATGATGAAAGGAAAGTAAACTGGTCACAAGAAAAAAAAGCAATTAGGAAGGCAGTAAGCACTTTCTCCATGTCACTCACAATTCATATTGTCAGCAATACTGATCGATGTGAGTATTTTATCATATTGTCCACGAATACTACTTGCAAAATCTAGGGAAAATAAGCGACCATGTCAAAGTACCTAATTTATCTAGTTGAGAGAAAAATATTCAGTAAACATTTTACAATGTTTCCTCAAGAGAAATACTCTAACCAACTGTGCAGCTAAAGTCAATGCTTGTAAGAACAGTTTCACACTGGATTAACATTATGCAAAGGACATGCCGTTTTGAGCTCATTACTAGAACACAAGGAACAACAAATACGTTTTTCCAAATCTTTTAGCAACTAGAAGGATGAAGAGGTTAGGGAATTGTGGGATATTGGGTGGTTAATTGGATTTTTTTATTCTGAAATTGCAGCGTGCTTTTCAAAATCAGTGAAAGAGACAAATTCAAAAGCACTTCAAAGATCGTGTATATATGCTAAGGCGAGCATACTATAGATATACATTTAAAAGGTGTTACAGGTAAAGTGCATGCACAGCCCCAATTTTTTGTAGTGGGCATGTGACAGCAAAGATGCAGACTGAACATCTAAGTAGTATATTTGTTAGGCAGCCAGAATATTGTAAAGTTGCACTAGTATAGCTAAATCTCTAAGCATGCTACAACCACCGATCTGATATTTGGTAATCACCATTTTCATTTATGAGCAAAAAAAAAACAGCTAGTAAATAGCAATTCACATTATTAGAGCATCCCTGCTTCATTTCATATATTACCTATAGATTTTTGAAAAAAAAAATAGCACATAATTATCTAGTTACTGGAACTTGGTCTCCATCGGCTAACAAATCAGTGGTAAGATACCACTAGCTCTCCCTAAATGGCTTAGAATTGACAAGCTTCCTCACTCGGTCAGCAAATCGATGCACAATTACAATAACAAGGACAACCTTACCCACTGTTCGCCTAAACGGCCGTTTAGTCCGTTTAAACACCGTTTAAACGGTAAACAGAAGTCAGCCGTGTTATTTAGGCCCTAAACGGTGAATTAAACAGTTGGGCCGTTTAAACCCGTTTAAACCGTTCAATCCCGTCTAAACGGTCTAAACAAAATCAGATTAAACGTGATTAAATGAGCTAAACAACCATTTAATCCATAATTAAGTGAATTAAAGGACTACGTCTATCACAATCAACATGAAACTAATTAACATTGTAATTATATGAAGTGTTGTGGGATTTAGATTTCTTCCAACAAGATTATTTGGTAGAATATTTGATTTTTACATGTGTAAATATGTATGGGTTCTAGTAAATTTTATTTTTACCTACATAAATATGTATATTTTATTGTTATTGTACAAAACCGTTTAGGCCGTTTAACTCCGTTTAAACACCGTTTAAATGGTCTAAACGCTAAACGAAGGGTGGCCGACTGTTTACCGTTTAGTGTTTAGGAAAACATTGACCTTACCTCACGTATAGGAGACCAGGCTGCAGGCCAGGGGCTGCTTCGCAACATCCCTCGAGAAGCATCTCCAAATGAAAACACTACGTTTGGAACACACTAAAACAATTGGAGATTACTAATCTCTTTGTTCAAGTCAGAGAAACCAAACAAGCATGTTGACAAATCATATTTACTGCTGCACTCACCTATCCAGGTACGCTTGAAGGCTCCAAGGGCCTTTGCCTTTCTAAGTGGGAAAATGGCAAGCTGCACCCTATGATCTCCCATTAATCTGCATAGGAGGAACATTTGTCACAACCAATTTTGCATGACAGCAGATAATATCAGAAATAAGGAATATCTCCCCCTCCCTCAACCCCTCCTTTCATTCAAGAGAGCTTTGCTAACTACCAATGCATACACATGGACGCCACATCAGTTAGGTGGTGGTCTGGAACTAAGATCATGTATTTACCGTGAGCAGTCACAAACAACATTGGTGCCTCTGCCAATATTGAAACCATATTCTGCATCCTGCGTGCCAAGGTTTATACAAGGTAAGCTCAGTATCCATAGTCTCAACAGCAAACTGCATCATTAAAATAGACAATACGTAAAAGGGAATTTACTTAATGAAGGGTAAAACAAAACAAAAGATCTTTACAGGATCAATCTATTAATCTAAAATGCAATTTAGGAATAGACAATACAGCAGTAAGGAGAGGCAAGAAATCTGTGCAATATATCATCACCAAATTTCAAGTAGCATAATTCTAGCAGCGCAATGTGCTTAAAAGCTAATTTACTTGCAGGACAAAACCAAAAGAGAATTTACTTTCAAGTAGTTTAATTATGTGAATAAACAAATGCAGGATGAAACCAAAAGGAAATTCATAAGGGGAGCTTGGAGAGGAATTGAAGGCCGACAAGCATGAAGCTATCTGAATGCAGTTATCTTTCAGTTCAGAAAAAATAGCAGTTCTGAAAATAGCCTCTATGCAGTTCTGCTTCAGTTCAGACATTATCTAATTGGCTTTTTTGAAAACTGTATGCATGTGAAACACCACTATTATCTGTTAGCTATCAGAAACGCCACTATTAGTAACTTCAGAAATTATTATCTAGCTAATTGGCTTCTTTGAGAAGATAGAACAGGAAAAGATCAGGACTCAATGAGATTATTAATCTTGCAACCCTCTTAGTAACTTCTTCCTAGGTGCTGCCATGACAAACCTTTCTGCCATGAGAAACCTTTGCTGTCGGCTCTTTGGTAAAGACACCCTTTGCAGCTATTCCAAGGACTGATTTGTCTGCCTTGTCAAGTAGCATCTCAATTTCATCAGTTATTACTGTTGCTGCAGAAACGAAGTCGAGTCAAGGGTACTAAAAGCTTAAATCAGTGAATACACAAAGAATTGAAATGGAGGATGCTCATCACCTCCAATCACACGCCATCTTCCTGTCAATTGCAGAACAGTCATGCATCCCGCTCCAGCCAAATTTGCATACACACGCCATGGATTTGATCTGGTGAAGTTAGTGGCATTGAATTTGTGTGACAAAAATCACAGGCAGTGGAGCCATCAAAAGCTGCTACCTCGCAGCATCGCCCAACCGTCACGACACCACTGGACAATAGCGCCCTGGCCGAGCCATCGGGACACTGCCTAACAAATCCTCCCAATGGATGGTGGATCGAGTCGTCCGGCTGCCGCTGGTTAACCTTGTTGCTGATCTGAAAAGAAACAATAATTAAGAAAATCTCATGCAATTAAAAATCAAGGCAAGATGCAGATCATAGAGACGTAGGAAAGCAAATCTTACGGGAAAAAGAAGGTGGTGCTGCACCACCACCGTGAGGCGCCGTCTACGTTGACCGGCTGCGCCGCCGCTGGGAGGCGCCGTTCGCTCCGTGCTTGCCACGCCACCGCCAAGAAAGGTCATCCGCGCAGGGATGGGGAGGAGTCACGGCTGCCGCCGCTAGTTGGGGAGGGGCCACCACCGCTGGAGCCATCATGCGAGTGCGGACCCCACAACCGCGGGGGGTGGGGGGCGTCCACGCGGGCGCCGCCGCTCCAGCCCTCGGATGTGCCGCGACCACCGCCACTGTGCGCCCCCGATTTGGAGAGCGCCACAAAGAGAGGTACGCCACAGGGATTGCATCCATCCGGCCCCATGCTCCCATCCGCATCAGCCGCCGCTCGTGAGATCCAGCAACAACGATGTGGGTGGGTTGAGAGGGGTCGACGCCGACGGGGTAGTTGAGGATGGCGGCCGACGGGAGAGACGTAACCCGCCTTAGAGGTTGCGGAGGAGAGGTGCAGAGGGGCGAGCTGGGCTCGTGCGGCGGAGGTGGCGGCGAGATGTGGGCGAAACCGGCGAATGGGGTGACGAGCTGGGCGAAACCGGCGTCTCCTAGACTCCTCCCCACGATCTCGAAATTAGACCGGCCAAAAAAAAACTCGATGCGATAAAAGAGGAGGTGGGCACGGGGGACCAACGCGGGGAGCGCCTGTGGGTTGGGTCAGTTCGTTCGTTTGGGCTTGGTGATTCTGGCTCGGGTACCGATTATTATTCGGTACCCAGGGTAATAGATAGAATATATATATATATATATATATATATATATATATATATATATATATATATATATATATATATATATATATATATATATAGCTTACTCATGGAGTGCTAATTTAATGTATTCTGTGCTTGGCTGTGAAAACCAGTAACTGATATTCCTATAGCCAGCCACGTAGTAGTGGCTAGATGTGGCTTTGCCAGCTTAAGTGTGTGGGTTGCCGATGTATGGTTACTAGCTCGTCAGCTGGTTTGTTGTATATGACCTAGTAGATCCTCTTTTTTCTCTTTTTTTTCTTTGAGATGTGTTAGGCCCTTTTTTAGTACATTGGTTTCGAGGGCATTGTTCATTAATTGATGAAAATATGCATCATGTTGATATGTTAGAATGGAAGCTTTGTGCACACCCGGTGTCCAGCAAGGAAGGTCTGCACCCGGCGCATTGTGCCATCTATTTATGTTTTTCGGAGCTGCTGTGCATAACAACAATTTTGAATGCAGAACTTATCCATGTGTTTTGCTGGTCTTCTCATCAGCAAAATGATTATTATACTATCTCCGTTCCAAATTATAAGTCATTCCAACTTTCTTGGAAAGTCCAAGGATATCAAGTTTGACCAAATTTATATTCTTCATTAAATATATTTTCATGGTATATCTATTTGATGTCATAAATCTGTGTAGTTCTCTCTATAATTTTGGTCAAACTTGAGATGCTCTGACTCTCCAAGAGAGTTAGAATGACTTATAATTTGGGATGGAGGGAGTATTTGTAAACTCAACTTCTAAGCTCTACTACTATAGAGTAAACTGGAGAAGCATCTTCCCCTGCACCATCGAGCCTTTTATGTGAACCGATTCAGTGTCATCAATCTTAGTTGTGCCACAATCCACATGGGCTGCTTTAGGAGTCATTCCTTATGACTGAATTGGGTGTGCACAGTTTACAGATTCTTATTTATGAGTTAACAATGGTTATCTAACTAATTCAATTGCCACAAGAGGTCATCAAATGAATCCAGAGACTGGACAAAGCCACTGGTTTGCATCTGAATATTCAAACATCTAGAACCAGTGACTCTGGACACAACACTAGTTTGTATGCATTTAACAGCATGGAAATGCTTATATTCTTGGCTTATTGCATGTTTACACTTGCACCATTCCAGACTTATAACTACTGTTAGACTTAGATTGCTTACTGTTTATTTGCATCTCAAGTGCTGCACCCATATAATAAAAACTTGCTTTCTTTTTCCAGATTTGGATTTTCTGTTCCACATGTTTTTTCTTGCACGATACTGCAAGCTTCTGGAGGAGAACTCATTTAGAGGAAGAACTGCCGAATTTTTCTACATGCTCTTGTTTGGTGCTACTGTCCTAACTGGCATTGTTCTGATCGGAGGGATGATACCTTACATTTCCGAGACATTTGCCAGAATTCTGTTCTTGAGCAATTCGTTGACGTTTATGATGGTATGGGACTACCAGCGCTTATAATTGTAAATAAAAATGTTGGAATTTAATAGTAGGGCATGTTTGAGAAAGTCTTACATTGGTAACTCTGACTTCTGATATGGCATGGCAGGTTTATGTCTGGAGCAAGCACAACCCTTTCATCCATATGAGCTTTCTGGGCCTGTTCACCTTTACGGCTGCTTACTTACCATGGGTAAGTGTTCTTTTGCCCTGTTTCTTGAATGCCACATCAGCCAGATTCACGTGAAGTTATTTTTATGGTGACCGTGTATCACACCAATCATCTTTCTTATGCGGTTATGTCTGAATGTTCCATGACATCTGAAATGTGCAATTCTGTTGGTTGCACATCCTTATATGTATGCAAGGGAAATGCAGTACTTAGTGGCATGGTTTTTAAACAACCATCCTTCTGTATTTGGGAGGGTCACATGACATAAATCTCACATTTATTGTTTTTAGGCTCTATTTTTCTTTGTCCAATGATCTAATTATATGCTGGACTTTTCTGAGAACCTGTGGTGTACAGATGTTTTTTATTAGCTTGACTGCTTTGCTTCTTTTGTTATGATTTACTAAAATCACAATATCAGTAACTAAGGTTCTGGCACAAGAAGGAATGGCCTATTTTTAACGTACTGAAATTGTATAGCAATTTGTAGGAAGAAGCTATTATTTCCTTTGCTCTGTTGTCATTTTATTCAAGTGGTGCCTGACCTGAGGTGCGAGATAAATGAATACTGTAACCTCTTAATTATGTGATTGGACCATTGATGAGGAATATATGTTCACAAAATACATATCAGAAATATTTATATTTGCCTAAATGAACAGTAGGTTTCAGGTTGGGAGGAATTGTGAAACAGGCGATCACTAATAATTTTTGTTCTTAAAGGAGGCTTTGTGATTTTGTTCAATTAGATTATTTGGGAGTGAATGATCAGTTTGGTGAAATTGAGATCCAACCAAGCAGAACATGGCCATTATCTTGATTGTTTTATCTTGAATTGCAGGTCCTTTTGGGCTTCTCTATCCTCGTTGGGAGCAGCACATGGGTGGATCTCTTGGTATGTTTCTTCTAGTTCAGATGAATCTATAGTAACCATTTCAGTCTGGATTAATGAATTTGTTGAAAAAATCCTTTTCTAAGGAGTTGTTTTTCCTTGGTGCATGCTTATAGGAATAGTGCTTATTTCCGCTATTTTCTGTCAGCCCCAACCGGGCCACATGAATGTAACTGTTGGCTATTCGCTTGCATATGTGACCTTGGTTTGGCATTTCCTATGTGCCAATGTGCGGTAGATTAGTTTGTAAGCTTTTGAATTGTTGATGAATGTATGTAGTCCATCTAGTTCTGCATTTTTCTGCACAACATAAGTTGGATGTAGGTGATTTCGAAGCTTGTTTAGCATGTTAAAAAAAGGGTATGTCCACTAAGGTTAGTGCACTTGCCTTCACGGTTGAGATCAGAATGATAAATCAGTTTGCCCCTGGAACTTGTATTGATGTTAGCATGGTGGAGGTACACTTGTTACTCTCATTAGAATACTACATTACCTCTTCCATTCTTTATGGGCTACTGCCATCTTGATTGAAATTGTTATGGTGTCCTGAATCATGAACGTCACTGGACTCCATATGCGTGATTGAATTGACATAGGAGCCTCTTGTAGTTTGCCCGTATAGCATTCTGATTGTCACCTTGATCATTCTCTGTTCTTGGGAGGAAGGAGTAATATATCTGATATAACATTTCTTTTCAGGGTATGATTGCTGGACATGTGTACTACTTTCTGGAAGATGTATACCCACGGATGACTGGCCGTCGCCCCCTGAAGACACCGTCCTTCATCAAGGCGCTATTTGCTGATGACAATGTTGTGGTGGCACAGCCACCCAATGCTGGGATTGGTGCCGGTGCAAGGTTTGGTGCTGTGGGTCTAGATCCCCAGGCTCAATGATGAATTACTTTCGGTGACCTGGGGCAGTGACTGATCTGAGATGCGGCAGTTTGTTTTCTCTGCGCAAATTGCGGAACTGTACAAGCCATTGTTCTTGTGTATTTATACAGAGGCTAGATGAGAGTTATTGTGCATAACAAAAGATTAGTAGTATCCAAGGCGGCTAAGGGGACGTTTGGTTCACAGCCAAAGATTCTGTGGCGAGTGTGGCGGCGCCGCAGCCGTGGCGGTCCAAATCGGCGCCGCAGCCGTGGCGGTCGAAATCGGCGCCGCAGCCGTGGCGTATTTTATAACGGGGAAATGCTGTGGCGGCCACGTCCAAGCTCTGAACCAAACAGCTGCCATGTGCTGGTGGCGAGCCGAACCTGAGGCAAGCAAGCTGTGGCCGTAAAGCAAACACCCCCTAGTTTCTCACCTGTTGCCAGGGTCAACCTTGGCCCTGTTGTGGAAACTTGTTCTTGCGACGGTTTAACATCTGACCTGCTACTCTTTCATGCATCAGTGAGTTTAGTCTAGGAAACTCTTTCAACCAGGGTTAAGTTTGATGCTTTGGCAGCGAGAATTTGTATGGAGTGTTGTAATTGCAGAATGGTGCAAGGAATGGCTAACATTGTGGATGCTTGGAACATGGATGGCGTTTGATTTCCCCTACGATTCAGTTGTTTCATCAACCTCTGGATGATCTGGTGTCCTAAAAATTGCTATGGCCGACTACCTTTTTTCTTGCTTGTTATAAAATGTTTCAGTTTGATGAATCAGTATATACGCACTAGCGTTCTTTTCCCCATCCATATCGAGTTTTGATTTTTCAAATCTGTAGCACGTCAAGGGGATATATATATGGAAATGATAATTAAAAATTGTATTCGCAGACACATCTTCTAGAGAAAACGAGCTGAAAGAATAAACTTCGGGTTGGACTGGATTGAATTTGATATTTTTCTTTTTCGAAAACAAGTGTACGTATTTTTTTTGAAAGAAAAATCTGCGTATACCGAAGAACCGATGTGTAGGTCGCCTTGCAAATCCTCCGATGTGGATGAATTCCATCGGACGTCTGTCCGCACGCTTGCCGCCCCGATGCCTGACTCGCACCCATCCGCGCATCCCACCCCAATCCCCATCCGTTCGTCCCGCCCCCATCCCCATCTATTCGCCCTGCCCCCGTAGGAGCACCCCCCCCACCCCCGCCTTGTCGTGCCTCTGACCGCCAGCCCCCAGCGCGCCACATGCCATGTCCGCCGCCCATCAGCTCGCCGCGCCCCATTCCCCGGCGCCCTCTGACTTTTCGAACAGCAAGAAACACATGCAACATACGTCTGAAATAGATGAAACATAATATACACTTGCAACATATGTGTGAAAACATATGCAACGTCCAGATAGAACACTTGCAACTTGCAACATAAAAACACTTGCTGCAACAGAAGACTGAAACAGATGAAACATGTGCAAACATACTGTTGCAACATATGTGTGAAAACATATGCAACATCCAAATCAAAACGCTTACAACAAACGTCTGGAAACAGATAAAACAGTTTTAACAAACGCTTACAACACGCCTCTGAAACACTTGCAACATATGCAACATCCCCCGATCTACTTTTGCAACATCCATATAAAACAATTGTAGCATGCCTCTGAAACGTCCGAAACAATTGAAAAATATACGTTTGCAACATAGGGGGAGAGAGGCCTGAGCTGGTTGATTTCGGCCGACGGGGGTGAGACTGTGGGAGCCGGCGGCTAGCGGCTGCGCGCGAGCACCACCCAGCACCAGCAACACGCGTGAGCACCAGCGCCACCGGCATCAGGCTTGCCTCGGCGGCATCAGTGGAGGATGGAGGGCGGGAAACACCATGGCCACCTGGGTGGGGGAGCTCGGTCGCTAGGGTGAGAGAGGGTGTCGCCGGGGTGAGGAGGGTGCCGCGCGCGGGGTAGGGGAGAGCCGCCCACTCCCATACAACATCGCCACAGCACCTCTATGGATCTCATCGGGCTGAGGGAGAGGGCCGTCGGATGCCCTGTATCTGTGGGTATTGGGGGCTCTCGGTGAGGACGCCGGGACGAGAGAGGACGTCGGATATTGGTGCGTTGTGGCAGGGGATGAGGAGTGTGAAAGGTGTAAAGAATGGAGAGGAAGCGAAGGGATAAATTTTTTTTTTAATATACATATGGGCGGGAGCAAAGCGGCGGGGTTCAAAAAACGTTCGACGTGTATGGTCCATCGTACGCAGGACACGCAGCATTTCCGATCCTCTAAACAGTTGTAGCTGTAGTACTACAGTACTAGTAGGCAAGGCATTCTTGTCACCGACCGTCGTGAGGCCGAGCTCAAACTTAAAAACGATGCCCTCTCCCTCCCGCCACCAGCGCCTGGCCTCGCTGACGAAGCTGCTGACCACCCACGTGAACGCCGGCCGCCACCGCGACGCGCTCGGCCTCTTCTCCCGCATGCTCTCCGCCCCTGACCTCCTGCCGCTCACTGACCCCTCCTTCGCCCACGCCTTCCCGCTCGCGCTCAAGTCCGCCACCGCGCTCCGCGTGCCCGGCGCCGCCGCCGCCTTCCACGCGCTCGCCGCCAAGTGTGGCCTCCTCTCCAGCCCCTTCCTCGCCTCCGCGCTCATCGCGTCCTACGGCGCACGCGTCGTCCGTGGTGCCGGCGGCGCTTCCTACGAACTCACCCGCCGCCTGTTCGACGAATTGCCCGCCCGCAACGCCGTCGTCTGGAGCGCCATGATCTCCGTCCACGTCCGGGTGGGCGACCTCGCCGCCGCGGTGTGGGCGCTTGACCACATGGACGTCGCCCCGACCGCCTCCTGCTTCAACACCGTGATCGCCGCGGTCGCCGAGTCCAGGGAACACCCAACCCGAGCCATCGAGGTCTACCAACACATGCAAAGAGTGGGCGTCCCGCCGAGCTTCATCACTTTGCTGGCGCTCGTCCCCGCTTGCACCGCAATGGGCGCATTGACGTCGATCAAGGAGGTGCACGGCTTTGCAATGCGGCATGGCATGTGCGCGAGATCCCACGTTGGTAGCTCCCTCATCGAAGCATATGGGCGCTGCGGTTCTCTTGCTGCCGCGCAGAGGGTCTTCAACCAGGTTCATGATCGGGATGTGGTTGTTTGGAGCTCTCTGGTTTCAGCTTACGCTTTCCATGGTCGTGCCGAGGTTGCAATGTTGCTTTTCCAACACATGGAGGACCAGGATGATGTTCGACCTGATAGCATCATGTTCCTTAGTTTGTTGGCGGCCTGCGCCCATTCTGGCCGTGCAGATGACGCATTGCAGTATTTCGATGTGTTGACCAGGAGATATGGAGTGGAAGCTTGTGGAGATCATTATTCGTGCATGGTAGACGTCTTGGGCCGGGCAGGACGGCTGCATCAAGCTTATGAACTTATACGAACAATGCCAGTAAAGGTTACAGCAAAAGCCTGGGGAGCTCTTCTTGCTGCATGCAGGAAACATGGGGATGTGCAGTTGGCAGAGGTTGCCGGGAGAGCATTGTTTGAGATTGAACCAGAGAATGCAGGAAATTTTGTTTCGCTCGCAAACATCTATTCAGGCCGTGGCATGCATGAGGATGCAGAGCGGGTGAGAAGGGAGATGGAGCAGCGAGGTGTGCAGAGACTGCCTGGTAGCAGTTGGATGATACATCACAAGTCAAGTTGTTAATGCAATGTCCAATATTTTTTTTCAGCCCTAGTGGTTCGTTGTTCATGCCAGCCAAGCTATGGTTTTAGCTGCTTTGCTATAAAAGTATAAAGGTCACTGACTGTTTAGTTTTATACTTTTATGCTGTAATCTTTTAAGAAAAATCAGGCATACAATTCAGAAGTGTCATCGTTGGTTCACATCAAATTTTGTTCAGATGCAGTGGCCATTTATCCATGGAAAGGTAACAGGAAAAAAACATCCTTTTATTTTTTTTAGCATTTAGGAAAATTGAACATCTAACTTGACTTGGGTAATAACTCCAAACATACCAGAAAGGTGCTGTATGCAGCATATGGCATTACTATAAAAACTTTTATCTGACTGTAAATGCAGTTGAAACATTTATGTGGTGTTATATTAACCTTAGTATGTGAATCCTGCAGAATCATGAAGTTCTCTTCTGGCGTTGGGGTGAATCAGGTGTACACGTACCATCCTCCGTGACTTTTCGGAGGCCCTGGATCAATCTAAATTCCTTAGCTCTTGTTCCAAGACATTAGTGCTCTCTCCATTTTTTATGTCAAAAGATTCATAGGTTTGTTACTAATTGTTGACAACAACCACGCTAAACAGTTAATGCATACATGGAACTAAGTTGAGACTGATACTAAGTGTCAACTCTGAAAGTTTATTTTTCTCAAACACACATGAGGCTGTGTATCATTATATTAAGAAGGAAGGAGGGGGCAAAAGCCCAAATACAAACACCCACACACCCCAAGAAGAGAAAACTAGAAAAGATCTCACCCTTAGGAAAAACAAAAGCGACGTCAACTTGGACACGGGAGCCACCTTATTCAAAGAAGTAACTTTGTACCATCTTATACACATTTCTTATGTCATTTTTCAATCTGATATGGCATGAAATATTCTTGAAATGCAAGTGTGAGTATTATCTTCATCAGCCAAAAGACTCTGTTCTGTGATAGTAATCAGTCTATTTCCTTTTTGGTAACATCATTTCCCATCAGCACACATGGTAAGTTGGTAAAGCATTTCAAAGAACAGTAGAGGCTATAGTGCTGTTGGCAGTGCACTTAGCTTTAAATCTGTATATGTGTTGGTTTCCACAATCCACATTACAATCAGTAAGCGTTAATTTTACTGACCCAATTTGGCCAACTGCTGGAAAATCCATGAATGTTTCTACAAGCATCCTTTTCTACATCATGATCAGTCAGCATATTCTTTGCTGCCCTATTTAGTCGACATATCCTTTGCTGCCCTATTCAGTCGACAGACAGAAAGGCACTGAGATTAAAATTTAGGCTTGCCCACTGAATTTGTTGGTTCCTTCTGTTGGCTAAAATATATTTTATTGGGTCAGTTTTGATGGACTGGGGAGCTACCTTTAGCTTTGTAATGGAATTTCTTCTACCTTTAGCTGTTAGTGCATAGCGATATGATGCTAACTTTCACACATCTTTACCAAAAGCATGGTCAGTTACAAAAATGACAAAAATATATGGCTTGTCAAAGTTGGCGCATTAAGCAAGATCCTTAATATCTTTCCTGTTATCTTTCATTCATGTTATCTAGTGTTTGAAATAAATTATTGAAGAGTACGCTCTCACATAACTCCTACATTAGTGATGTTGGTATGTGTCTGAGGTGTGAAAATAGCAAGATAATTTTTATATGCATATTGTATGCTTTTTATATGGCTAGTCAAAGTTGGCGCATTAAGCAAGATCCTTAATATCTTTCCTGTTATCTTTCATCCATGTTATCTAGTGTTTAAAATAAATTATTGAAGAGTACGCTCTCACATAACTCCTACATTAGTGATGTTGGTATGTGTCTGAGGTGTGAAAATAGCAAGATATTTTTTATATGCATATTGTATGCTTTTGGAAAAGGATGTGAGGTATTATTTTTTTCCCCAATCACTATCCCATGCCCTGGGATCAATACCAAGCACCTGAACCCATAAGTAGTTGGATGTTGATTCAAGGTCAGTGACTATTTCTTAAGCACTTGAATGAGAGCAAATAATGCTTGAAAAAAAAGGTTCTTATACTTTTAACATCTATTGATTATGCTAATACTTTGTATACTGCAGCCCATTATAGTATAAAATTGTTTTTACCATTTATATATCTGCTCATATTTTTCTTCACGTTTAGGACAATCATTTTCACTATCCTATGTGCTGGTTATAGCTTGAAAGTTTGAGAAGTCTTTATGATTTGGACAAACTTATATCAAACTATTATTTAGTGATTCAATATTTCAACTGGATGAGATGATTCAGTATTCATTGAGAAAAAAAAAATACTGGTGTGAACTTTTTGGGTAGCTTCAGTTAAGAAAAAACCACGAGTAGTAACATCAGGTATTAGGATTCTTATGAAATAAATAAAATTAAGTAGCATGGCTGTTGACCCACTAATTGGGATGGTACATTAATTTATCTGTACTTTTATGTGAGAACTTAGAAGCTAATAGGTGTTTGCCAATGTCTATTGCTCTTAGCCTTGATTTGTATTGAGTGATATGAATCATATGGATTCTGTAGTTACCTGGAAGGACACTTACCTAACATCCTATGGAGTCCCTCTCACATAGCTCTGCTGTAGCATTGTAGGTGGGCCAGTGTGGATCACTATTGTTTGTGGTGCTAGGCCTCATTTCAAGCAGCTTATTGGCTGATGTGTAAGTGATTCTATCAACCTAATTTCTCCAACAGTTCTTGTTTACCTAGTGCACTGGAAAACCTGAGATTGTTCTTATTTGTCTTGTTCACATGAATTTGTTGTATTTAGCTTTATAAATTGGATCGAGATCTTCATTGTACATGTGCCCTGATAATGCTGTGGACCACCTTTTTTTTTTCTTTGCTACTGGACAACATTCTAGGCCTTATAAATCGTGGTCCTCTGAATTTCGATCACTAAATTCGTCTGTTTCGATCAGTACTTTTTCTGCACCAAAATCCTTGATTTGCTTCAAATATATGGAGAGTGCAACTTTGCTGATTCCGTATACTCGGTCATGAACCATTGAACATAGAGTAGCTCGTTGAGCCACTGACGTGCATGTAAATCCAACTGGCAGGAAGCAGTGTGTTAATAAAAGGGGTTTATATCAGCTGTTATTTAGCATGTGGGAGCCTGAGTGGGAAACAGGTGTATCAGATTTGTTCATGCAGGTCATCTTTCATGAACAGTTGAGCATAGCTTAAAAGCTTATCACTGTGCTTCTGAAAGCGAAACATTCTTGGTGTGCCCTCTTTGGTATGAAATGGTACAGCCGTACAGCCTAAGAAAAAAAAATGCTTTGTGCTGAACTGCTTGAAGACTTTAGTATGCGTTTTTCTTTTATTACTGCTCCTCTGCTTCACTTGTAGTTGTAGAATTCTAAAACTGTCTAAGTCTTTCATTTGCCTTCCTTACTTAGGCATAACTTCTAGGCTTGGTAAGGTAATAGCTAGCAGGCACATTTGTTTTCTAAGATCAGCAGACACATTTTCTTGATAACTTTGCATATGAGCCATCTGTACACTTGTGTGGATTGCGTCAAGGATACTCAAGTTGATAGCCTTTATCTTTCAAAAAGCATATACTTTTCAAAAGGGTAATGATGATGCACACTAGATAAAGTGCTTCGTGTTCATCTATTCTGTTCTGCACCCTTTGCACAGTGTATTTTGTATTGTATGCCAACTTGTGTTAAATTGATCAATGACTGAGATAGCTAACCTGTTTTGGTCCACAAATTCATTCTGAACCCATTATTATTCAGTAAATTTGTTAGTTCCTGTAGGAGAAATAGAATTGTTAGAATTGGATATTGTATTGCTGAGCCTTGTGGGCAGATTATATAGGAGTACGTTAGGGGTCAAGTAGCCTCCGTTAGAGATACGGTAGGCCGGGATTACAAACAGTCCTAATATACCATATCTGGAGATATCTCTATATACTCTAATGGTTCCCTTCAAAGAAAATAGCATATCTTTTGATGCTACATCCCTTAAAGCTCTGTAAAGTTTCTGTTTTATTACCTCATAAAACCCATATACGGAGCCTTATATTCCCACTTCACCAGACAGAACCTGCTACCCTTTTCCATTCTTATGCTACAGCTTTTCCATTCTTAAGCTACAGCTCTTTGGTACAATGGTATTGAATTCATCCTTTTCTTTGATACCTAATAAACATATCCTTGGGGACATACCTGAAACTTCTATCCAGAAGAGTGAATGCGTCACCTCCTTGGTAACTTTCTTGCCACCCTTAGAAAGTGTATTCCATATAATTTAACGAATTAACAACTTCTTTTTCTTGGAAAAGACAGACAGTGAGATGAGCGTCAAGCAAGCACTACTACCAGCAGATGCATGTGGACCACAGCACTGGCCAGTACCACGGATGGTTCCGCCTACCTTACCGTGCACGTCAGTCCACTTCTCATCATCCTCTGTACGTGCAAGTGCAGCTCCACTAGTTACCTTCCAAGTATATATACCAAGCCTCCTCGCCTTGGAAGTCTGGGCTGTTATAACCAGATAAGCAGAAGGCAGGTGATGCAAATGACCCGGCTGGAAGACCTGACACCTGCTCCATCCATGACGTTGCCCATTGAGCATTCGTCAAGGCCGACCCTGGGGTTTCCCCTGGGGACTGCTCTCTTGCTCCTCGTGATCTTTGCCCTGAGTGGCATGTTCTCATGCTGCTACCACTGGGACAAACTCCGCTCCCTCCTCCGGTCTCGGCATCCTGGCTTGTTCGAGGAGAGCGAGCATACGGCCATCTCCATCGCGTCATCACCGAGCAAGACGACTTCTGATCACAAGGTAAACTTCCGACCGATGCACACACCTCATCAACATGTTGCTGAATACCCGAAAGATCATCACTGTTGCAAACTTGAGCTGAAAATCATATCTGTGTCCTGTTTGCAGCTGGAGAAAGTGGGGAAAGAGTGCGGCCTGCCCGTTATTATGCCTGGGGACAAGGTTCCCAAGTTCTTCGCGAGGCCCTGCCCTCATGAGACGTGTTTGCCCGAAGCACAGAAGGCTGAAGTTCCTTTGGAAACCAAGTGTTCGGATCATGAACCGTCCGTTAGTATCTGTATACATGAAAGCACAGTTAGCTGTTAGCGATTTATGATTGGCAGATTGAGTGTATATATGCTATGCTTGTTAATAGAAGTGTGTAAACATTCACCTGTGCTATACAAGAGTCCGGCTGAGATAGGTAGATATTCTTTCTTTATCTTTTTCAGTAAGAGTTTGAAAAGACAAACGCTCCGAACTGGTTGTTGTTGAATGTTGCTATAACCTTGAGATGTCAGCTCCTAAACCCATAATCGAAGAGCAAAGGAGCGTGTGGTCAGATGCACGGAGAATGATGTTCTTTTATATATGCTCCTTATTAGGTGTTTCGAGCGTGGATCAGTCTTATGAAAACTGTCAGTCATCCCAGTGGCGTCACCAATGGGCACCAGCTCTTCTTCTGGGCAGTCTAGAAAGATTGAGGGCCTGTTTGGAATGTAGAAATCGAAAACACAGGAATAGGAAAAAACACAGGAATGGGGTAAGTGCGTAGTGGTAAAACAGAGAAAAGGAAAAATGCGGGAAATGACTAGAAGGGGTGTTTGGAACGCAAGAATCCATAACACAGGAAAAACGCAGGAAGTAACATTATTTTTTGTTTCTCTTCTCTTGCTGTCTCAGTCTCCGTGAATCCATTGGTTTGGACTGGATGTTTTGTTTCCCATGAAATGAATGGAGGTAGGAAACTTTCCTATGTTTTACTATTGAAGTTTCTTTCGTTCCAAACAGCATTTCTAGAAACCTTTCCAAAGGAATGGATTCCTATGAATTTCCTATGAAACTTTCCTATGCTCTACATCACTACTGTACGTGCCCAAGTGTTCTGAGACATTACTTGTCTTGTCATGGCGGAGATTGGATTCTTTAGAAGAACGAATGGAGCACTTGAACTTACGCTGGAATCATTGTGATTTGCGAACACTATGTGAGATGCGGTGATGTGAAATATCAAATGAAACGCACGCACTGAGTGTGTGGGCTGGCTCTGGCTGGCTGTGCTCATCTATTAATACTTTTTTTTCCCTGTTTGCGAGAAATCATCTTTGATATCTTTGTTATAGTGAGGCACACATATCCTGTGACGTGGCAAGAAGCGCCATCCAGGTCGATTGTTTTGTTCCTGAGGTGCAGTGCCGTATAAACATGCAGCTGAGGTGCTTTTGCAAACACGTGCTAAGCTGATGGATATGATATGAACTACAGACTACAGAGTGTGCTAGCAGCTGGGTGAGCTCAGCTGGAAATTTGCAACCTTGCCTGCTGCCGACCGGGTGCCTAGGTCGCCATCCAATATTGATGCAGGGGTGGTATTTGTTGGTGCCGTGCAGGTATGTTTTTAATACCGGAACCTAACGCATTACCGGGGGCTAAAAGCAAAGCAGGGCAGAGGCACTATCACCAAGTGCTCTGAACCGGCCAGGATTCTCATTCACCATCACCATCACCCAGTGTGAGCAGAATGCAAAGTGCGTATGACTCCAGCTGTTTACTTTTGACATGGCCACTATCGGCAGTTCTTGTGTACTACACCAGCATAGCATGTAGTACGTGGAAACTCTAAAAAATGCCTAGGACGATCATGAATGAAGCAAAAAAGCATGGACATGCACTGAGGGCTGGAGCCAGAGGCAGGGGACAGTGGCCTAACATCTATCGCAAACAAGGACTGCCACTGAATTCGTGTCTCCCATGGCGACCCGGTCCCGGCCCCGGCCGGCGGGATAGAAAAGCGATGTGCTGGGCCAGCCGCCCAGCGTCAGGAGCAGCACGACGAGTGGACGACGGCTGGGTGGGGCTAATGCAGGTGCAGCAGGCACGGGGCACATACAACAGCAGCTCGTGTCGCTCGTCCCTGCTGGTTGCTTGTAAGCCTGTGACGTGAGTGTCCTTGTTCCAGCATTTCTTCTTCTTCTTTTTGGACAAAGGAACAGAATCCGACTTTATACCCTTAAAACTAAAGAAATCAGACAACTTGTTACATATGTTTAACATAAACAACACAGCTCCAACTTCCTAAAAAAACATGTCCAACTTAAAACTCGATTATAACGTTATTTGGCTCTCCAAATGAAGCAAAGGAATACATAGCCACCGTTTCTAGTGCCCAAGCACTCCTCGAGTAGGCCTTAATTTGGTGAGACTTGATAGCGACTGGACGTCGAATCCGGGGCGCTAGCGTCGGACGGTGCTCCCGCACCCGCGCGCTGACGCACATGCACCCAGCTCTCTCGCCCCGCACTCATCCCGCTCCAAAGGTCGCACGGGACCACCCCGAGCCCGCTCCATTTCACGCACACAGCAGGCGCGCACGGCGACCCAAGGCGGCGCAGTAGTAACATGTGCTTCTCCGAGATCTACTTTTGAAACATTTACAAACATCTAAAAACAGATGAAACACTTGAAACATGCGTGTATAACCATAACAATTTATGCAACACCAGATCTACTTTTGAAAACATCCGGATGCAACATTTACAACATACAAAAAAGAAGATAGATAAAACACTTAAAACATGCGTATGAAGCACTTGCAAAAAAACACATGAAAAACACTTGAAAACCATTGCAAAACATATGTAACATCCAGATAAAATACTTACAACATATGGGTGAAACATATGCAACATCCAGATAAACACACTTTCAACATACGTCTGAAAAATGGATGAAACATTATGAACAGACACTTGCAACATAAAATGTACAAACCATTGCAATATATGGAACACCCCGATCTACTTTTGTAACATTCATATGAAACACTTGCAACATACTTATGAAATATTTGAAACATTTAAAATGTACTCTTGCAACGTGCACTTTCAGCGCAAAATCTCTTTTCTCTTTGGGAGAAATGGAGGCTCGTTGGCGTGTGAAATCATCAGTGTAGAGCTCACTAGTGGCGTGGAGCGACGGGCTAGGGGGGCGCGATAGCCATCGAGTGCGGCGGCCGAAGCGGAGCCGCCCTCCGTTTCTTCGACTTCGGCGATGGATCGAGCTTCGCGTCGTCGGCGGACCGGTCAAGGGACACCGCAACCTTGGATCGGAATGGGCAGGGGGCAGCCGCGGGCCGGCCAAGGGGCGCGATGGGGCGGCGAGCGGAGCTGAGCTGCCCTCCGTTTCTTCGAGCCTGGCGATGGAGCTTCGCGTCATCGCCGGACCGTCAAGGGACACCGCAACCTTGGAGCGGACCAGGCAGGGGTAGCTGCGGATCGGCCAGGGAGGTGCGATGGGGCGACGGTCAGCCTCGGGGCACCGCCAATGGGCGGATTACGAACTCCGAGAGGCGCTGGCGAAGCCGGCGACCAGCGGAGGAACCCCACCGTTGCGGCGCTGCAAAGCGCGGTCGTGGTGGAGCATGATTACAGCGCTGCAGTGGAGAGCCTTCTGAAAAATAGAGACAGTAGGATATGGTTAGAGGCAAACGACAAGAAGATTCAATTGTTAGATCGTTGGGCTGGTACTGCGGCCCACAAAAGCGACCGTCCAGGACGTCCTAACCATTGCATTACCGGCTGTCATCGCACCATTATGCCCTGTCGATATGGAAGCGCTGGAACGAATGCTGCATTGACACGGCTAGCCGTCGGCTGTCGTCGCTTTCGCCGCGCGCGGCGTGGTCAAGTCAAGAAAGGAAGGTTCACGTACGTACGCACGCCGAATCACCGTACCTACTAATAATCATGGCACACACATTACACAGTATATAGACAGATGGATTCAACAATGTGGGTGCATGCTTGTTGATGACCAAAGGATCGACTCATGCGCCGCGTGGCGATGTCTCCATCAGGCTAGCTAGCCACCTAGTTAGAGAATCTAAAGTTTTAGAAAAAAAAATCATAGAACACTACAAACCCAAATAAAATATCTAGAGCTCGTGAAAAATATCTCGAGAAGCTTTCCGGAATTTGATTTGGTTCTATTGAAAAGAAAAATATATACAGAAAAGCCTGAACATTCTCAAAACTTTGTAATTGATGTGTACAAATACATTTTTTGAAAGTTCTACAACAAAACTGTGAGATGAAGAAGCTTGAAGTTCACAGGTGAAGGCCTTGAAAATCACCTTTTTTATTATTTTAGGAAAAAAAAGGCCTTGAAAATCACTTGTAACACGGTCCGCCATAGCCTCGCCTCAGTGACATCGCACAATGGGCCGCTTGTCCGCCCAAGTAGTAGGTTCGTATGGCCCGTGTATCCACCGTGCGCGTCCCCAACCCAGCTTCGAGCGGCGGCTTCACGCACACGCGCGGACGCGGCTCCTACGACTACGGCGACGCGCTACGCCGGCGGCGGCGGGTGAGTGGGGAGCGGCCGGGCGGGCACCCAGGCGCAGCGGGCGGGCAGGCCGCACGCCGCAGGCGCAGCGCTGTGGGCGGGGGCACGCTGCCGTCTGAGGGGGCTCCAGGCATCCAGGCGAGCAGGTGACTTTTTTTTTCCTGTGAAACTGAGTCTGTGATTGGTGATTGGATGATTGAATGTTTGATTGTCTGATTGTATGAACTCATGATAGATTTCAATTTTCAGTGGGGTCATAATGGGGTTACGTTGCTCTAGCGCTATTGTTCAGCCCCTCCTAAAATTTTTCCTGGCTCCGTCCCTGGCAGTGTTTATCCCTGCTAATCCGCTGTTCTTTAGTCTAATTTGCGGTAGATTAGATTAAAGGAATTCGCAACATAGCTCAGGGCCATGGCTGTAAGCCATCACTTCTAGCCAGTACCAACCCTGCTTACCCTGCTTTTGTGATCTTTTCAGAGAAAACTCCAATTTTTCGCCTGCTGAATGTTGACCTTGGGAGAGGCAGACGGACAATGGGCAGCGGCACGATGGAGAAGTTCAGGTTCTGCATCGACAGGGGCGGCACCTTCACTGACATTTATGCCGAGGTACCCGGGAGAAGAGAAAGGCTATGTCACGAAGCTTCTCTCCGTCGACCCATCAAACTATGACGACGCTCCCATCGAAGGGATTAGGAGGATCCTGGAGGAGTTCTCCGGAGAGAGGATCCCCCGGTCGGCCAAGATCCCCACCGGCAAGATCGAGTGGATCAGGATGGGCACCACGGTCGCCACGAACGCCCTCCTAGAGAGGAAGGGCGAAAGGATTGCGCTTTGTGTGACAAGGGGGTTTAGGGATTTGCTCCAGATTGGCAACCAGGCTCGCCCGAACATATTCGACCTCAAGGTGTCAAAGCCGTCGAATCTTTATGAAGAGGTGATTGAGGTCGATGAACGAGTTGAGCTCGTTCGGGATGGTGACAGTGACAGGGATGAATCATCTGTTGAAGGGATCTCTGGGGAACTGGTGAGGGTGGCAAAGCCTGTTGATGTCGAAGCATTGAAGCCTCTGCTGAAAGGTTTGCTTGACAAAGGGATCAGATGCTTGGCGGTGGTGTTGATGCATTCGTATACTTATCCTCACCATGAACTCTTGGTTGAGAAGTTAGCTCTGGGGATGGGATTCAAGCATGTATCATTGTCTTCATCGCTGACACCAATGGTCCGTGCAGTGCCTCGGGGCCTGACGGCAAGTGTGGACGCGTATCTCACACCAGTCATCAAAGAGTACCTATCGGGATTCATGTCGAGATTTGAAGGGGGTTCTGAACAAGTGAATGTGCTATTTATGCAATCAGATGGAGGACTTGCACCGGAGAGGAGATTCTCTGGGCATAAAGCGGTATTGTCAGGACCTGCAGGTGGTGTGGTTGGCTACTCGCAGACCTTGTTTGGACTTGAGACATCAAAGCCACTGATTGGGTTTGACATGGGAGGTACATCCACGGATGTGAGCCGCTATGATGGAAGCTATGAACAAGTTCTGGAGACACAGATTGCTGGGGCAATTATTCAAGCTCCCCAGCTTGACATAAACACTGTGGCTGCTGGTGGTGGATCAAAGCTTAAGTTTCAATTTGGTGCTTTCAAGGTTGGACCAGAATCTGTTGGGGCACACCCTGGTCCAGTCTGTTACCGAAAAGGTGGTGAGCTAGCAATTACGGATGCCAATTTGATCCTAGGAACTGTTATTCCTGAGTACTTCCCATCAATATTTGGTCCAAATGAAGATATGCCCCTTGATTATGAGGCTACAAGAAAGGCCTTTGAAAATCTTGCAGTTGAGATCAACTCTCACCGAAAGAGTCAGGACCCATCAGCAAAGGACATGGCAATTGAAGAGATTGCACTTGGGTTTGTCAATGTTGCAAATGAGACAATGTGCCGGCCTATACGCCAGCTAACCGAAATGAAGGGGCATGATACAAAGAACCATGCCCTCGCATGCTTTGGTGGTGCTGGCCCACAACATGCATGCGCTATGGCAAGGTCCTTGGGTATGTCTGAGGTACTTGTTCACCGATATTGTGGAATATTGAGTGCATATGGGATGGGTCTTGCTGATGTCATTGAAGACTTGCAAGAACCATACTCTGCTGTTTATAATACCGAGTCATCTGCAGAAGCATCTAGAAGAGAAGTCCTTTTAGTAAAACAGGTGAAAGAAAAGCTGATGGAGCAGGGTTTTGGAGAGGAGAGCATCAGGACAGATTCATACTTGAATTTGAGGTATGAGGGAACTGATACGGCCATCATGGTTAAACAACCAGAGCAAGGATCTGGAAATGACTATGCTGATGAGTTTGAAAAATTATTTCAGCAAGAGTATGGCTTCAAATTGCAAAACAGGAAAATACTCATATGTGATGTGAGAGTTCAGGGTGTCGGTAGTACAAACATCCTGCAGCCTCGTGAATTGATGCAGATATCAACCAAACCTGTGAAAGAAAGTTCATGCCAGATTTATTTTTCAAGTGGGTGGCAAGATACTCCGCTGTACAAGCTTGAGAATTTGGGTTATGGCCATGTCTTGGAGGGTCCTGCAGTTATTATGAATGGGAATAGTACTGTGATCATAGAAAAAGACTGTAAAGCCATCATTACAAAGTATGGTAACATAAAAATAGAGATTAATGCTGCTCCAAGCACTGTATCAATATCAGAGAAAGTTGCAGATGTGGTCCAACTTTCTATTTTCAATCACCGATTCATGGGTATCGCTGAACAGATGGGTCGGACACTTCAAAGAACTTCAATTTCCACTAACATAAAGGAAAGGCTAGACTTCTCTTGTGCTCTCTTTGGCCCAGATGGTGGCCTTGTTGCAAATGCACCTCATGTCCCTGTGCATTTAGGAGCCATGTCTAGTACTGTGTGTTGGCAGCTTAATTTTTGGGGTGATAACCTCCATGAGGGTGATGTTCTTGTAACAAACCATCCATGTTCTGGAGGGAGCCATCTTCCAGACATAACAGTTGTCACGCCAGTTTTTGATCATGGTAAGCTTGTTTTTTTTTGTTGCTAGTCGAGGTCACCATGCTGAGATTGGTGGCATCACGCCAGGAAGCATGCCTCCTTTCTCAAAATGTATCTGGGAGGAAGGTGCTGCCATCAGAGCATTTAAACTTGTCGAAAGGGGTGTTTTCCAAGAGGAAGGAATAGTCCAGTTGCTGCAGTCACCTTGCTCTGATGAACTTGCTGGTTATAAGATCCCAGGAACACGTCAGATCCAAGATAATCTTTCCGATCTCCATGCTCAGGTTGCAGCAAACCAGAGAGGTATATCACTTATCAAAGAACTGATAAATCAGTATGGCTTGGTCACTGTTCAATCATACATGAACCATGTTCAAAAGAATGCTGAGGTAGCTGTCAGAGAGATGCTCAAAACAGTTGCGTCTAGAGTTGCAAAGGAGAATGGATCATGTGTTGTTGAGGATGAAGATTATATGGATGATGGCTCTGTCCTTCACTTGAAACTCACCCTTGATGCTATTAAAGGTGAAGCTACAATTGACTTTGAGGGTACCAGTCCTGAGGTCTATGGCAACTGGAATGCTCCTGAAGCAGTTACAACAGCTGCTGTCATATACTGCCTACGGTGCTTGGTGGATGTCGATATACCGCTAAATCAGGGCTGCCTAGCACCTGTGAAGATCCTCATTCCTAAAGGCTCTTTCCTCTCACCAAGTGACAAGGCTGCTGTTGTTGGTGGCAATGTGCTAACATCTCAGAGAGTGACTGATGTTATCCTAATGGCATTTCAAGCCTGTGCCTGCTCTCAGGGCTGCATGAACAATTTGACCTTTGGGGACGACACCTTTGGTTACTACGAGACCATTGGAGGTGGATGTGGAGCTGGGCCAACCTGGGACGGCACTAGTGGTGTTCAATGTCACATGACAAACACAAGGATGACTGACCCTGAGATCTTTGAGCAGCGGTACCCTGTTCTTTTGCACGCATTTAGCATCAGGGAGAACAGTGGAGGTTCTGGTTTACACAGAGGTGGTGATGGCCTTGTGAGGGAGATTGAATTCCAGCGGTCTATTGTTGTGAGCATTCTATCCGAGAGACGGGTGCATGCTCCCAGGGGACTAAAAGGAGGACGAGATGGAGCTCGTGGTGCAAACTATTTAGTCAGAAAAGATGGTAGAAAGATTTACCTTGGAGGAAAGAACACTGTAACGGTTAGTGCTGGTGACATTCTTCAGATTTTCACGCCTGGTGGCGGTGGCTTTGGCTCTCCTTGATGACACTTCTTGCAGATGCTGATCTTCCTCCATTTGTTTCCTACCTTTGTACACCAGTAGCTCTATTTAGAAATAATACATAATAAGACTGACACAAACACAGCCTGTTGGAGATTCCAGATGCTATTATTGCTCCCTGAGGCATTGGATCTGAATAAAGCATGATGGTGCTATTGTTCATCAGATACCTTTTATGTGAAACCTATAATGCCAAAATTGATGATGAATGATGCTTGCACTTTCTTCTTATTTTGATATTAGTCGGAAATTGCCATGCTAATTTTCCTATCGTTTATGTTAAACATGCCCTCGTATGCCTGCATACCTCAGCTTGTGAATTGTGAATGTTGCTTCATTGATGTTGGTCTTCTTAGATTATTTATTGTTAAACCAGTAATTTCCAAACATATACTGCTCCCGTGCATGCATACCCCAGCTTGTGATTGTTTCTTCCTAGTCTGCTTCAAAACCCAGATTGTTTCCTGTAGCTGCTTTGGATGCCTTAAATGCTACTCTCTCCGTTCCAAATTGTAAGTCATTCTGTTTTTTTAGGTACATAGTTTTGCTACGCACCTAAATATATTTATGTCTGATAAAATCTATGTATCTAGAAAAGGAGAACGACCTACCATTTAGAACGGAGGGAGTACCGTTTGTTACAGGGCTAGTACTATTTGAACCATTTTCTTGCTTTGGCCGGCACATTTGGCAAAGTTTGGCACAAATATGAGTTTCTTGCAAGTGAGAAAGGGGCAAAGAAAGTATGTTTTGTCATAGTTGTGTCGTTGAACCAATGACCAAGAATCCATGGTTCAGATTAGGATGTGGTGTGGCAAGCTTAGTGGTCAGCAACCATATTTTGTTATGACGATACTGATAATATTTCGGGTTTAGGTCTAAATACTTTGATCATGTTAGCAGCTTGTGATATTGGAAACACATAATGACTGCATTGTCAACAATACTGGTGCGGACGGTAAAGGAGGGTGCCTATGGTGTATGGCCGGGGCTTCTAGAGGGTTGGTGTTTTTGCGCATTTGGCGTGTCCTTTTGTTCATTTTGTTCAAGTGTGGCGCCCATGTGTGTGTGTGTGTGTGTGTGTGTGTGTGTGTGTGTGTGTGTGTGTGTATTTTAGAATGTTTGGGTCTTGTGTGTTGTGTGCATGGCATTATTCATTCAGTACTCTCTTAATAAAATGATACATAGCTCTGCTGCAAACATGCAGTATAAACTTATTGTTAGCTTGATTCATATTTCCTTTAGGCAATCATTGCTCGCTTTTAACGTGGATGAAACCTCAGTGTTGAGCTGATATAGTAACACCGTCAATAATTACCCAAATTAATAGGAAACATACATTTTTTTTGGATTAAGGGGTTGCTTATGCCCCCGGCCTTATTAGAAGGCTTAATAGCGGGTGAGGCGCCGCGCGGGAGCCAGCGCTCGAACCACGGGCGGGCAGCTTGAGCCCCTGCTCAACTGACCAACCGAGCCCCCGCTCGGTTCTCAAGGAAACATACATTTTGGAGCACCGAACTCTGTTTTCGACCACTGACCGCTGCATATCTGTGGAGGCAATGGCACAATTATGGTCATCTTTAGTATGGCTCTACATGTAATCCAACACATGCTCTGCAAGAAAGCTCAGCTCAGATTGCCTCATTTGTGAATCTAGAGTTGAGCTGAATAGGTTCATTGAGCACATAAATGATGCACATTTTTCTCCAGAAGCTTTTTCCAACTCTTCTTGCATATTAGACGCACATTTTTCTCCAAAAGCTTTTTCCAACTCTTCTTGCATATTAGACTTGGAAGCTGCGCCACAGTTTTCTTTTGCATTTCCAGAGTAAAGAAGCAGAAACTCTGAACATTTTAATCTGAACAGAAAGAGACATTATTTTATTGTGATAAAGTTGTTAGTCATAATGGAACATTGGAACGTGTTATGGGGTATCAACAGACCTTACATGGTCGTCCCTATTTGCATCTTTTACAATAGCAGCAATCTTATTTAGCCCATCTTGTTCTTTGAAATTCTACAAAGATGTCAACGGGAGATCAGAGGAAATACAGACACAAAAGGATGAGCAGACAAACTGTAGAAAGAAGATTAAAAGTGTTCCACTTCCATGTTCGACGAGCAGATCTTACCGTCAGATTTTCTGAACAATCCACCAGCAACGCTAAAAGGGTGTCCAGACACGCTCTTTGCTCAAGGATACCCCGTGTTATCAGTATATTCAGAACTACCTGGCCATAGTAAGTGTAGTTTATGCAATGCTCAGGTAGAAACAGCATTAAAGCCAGCAGCAACACACGCAGCAACATGCTCAAGGAATCCAAAGCCAGTTCTAGCATAGTGTCTCCTGTGTTATGACAAGAACATGACTTCTCTGCATACTGGCGCAAGAACTAATCCCCACCCAATGTGTCGAACTACTTCGGTATAAATTTCGCCTCTCGTGCAAGGAACCATAATTCAGTAAACTTGAACTGAACGTCTTCTGGCTGAAGTACTTTGCTAGGAGCCCAGGACTACAGGATCCTTGTGGCCCAGCACTTGAAACCGTACTACTTGTACGAAACATTCACCTAAAACCTGAGCAAAATCAGATGCAGGAGCAGGACATGGTCCTGATGTGTTGGACGGGCCACTACGGAGAACTTGTCCCACTGTCCAGCCACCGCCAACTTCCTAAGCGAAACTCCAGTGGCAGCGCCTCATGTACTGCATCTGTGCAGGTTCCTCTCTAATAGTGTGTGTGGTGACAACTGAAAAGAACTACCCAACTAACAGTAGTAAAGGCTAGGCAGGACAGACCAGAAGAACGAACGTCGGGCATTGCATTGCATTGCATTGTTGATGAACGAACAACTCTGAGTGAAGGACGCCAGGCGTGTTTGATAAGGTGGCCCAGTGGCCCGGCTGCGTTCCTAGGCTGCAACTCCCTAGTTTGGTGTACCTGGCCCAGTCTTGGTGTCTGCTCTGCACGGAATCTAAAGCAGCTTGCAAGCATGTAGGAATTTTAGGCTGACTGTAAATAATGCAAATCATAACACAGCCACTGACCGTGCTCCATAAAGTTATATAAACTCCACAATGTAAATCTGAGTCTTGCACTTTTATCTGGAAAAGTTCATTATTATTTTTTTGTCTTACATGAGCATGGTACTACTTCAGTGTCATACACTTAAGTGTTAGTTGCTTTATTCAAATTTGTGAATTCTGGAGTGAATGCTAATTATTACTGTTTATGTGGCAAATGTTTATAGATTTGAAGGGGTTGCCACTTATTCACAGCTATGACAGCATCCAAGAGTTGAACCGCAAAATAGAAAAACATGAGCGAGGCCACGATCTTGTAGTATCAGTAAGTTATATTTACTGCTTTGTGGAACTACTTCAGATCAACAAGTCATTTTTATTCAGTCTGTTTTTGGTTGGAGATCTTAATGTTTCAACCTTTATTGAATATACTGTCTTCCTTCAACCTACAGTCTTATGCACTTGGCGAGATTCCTTCTTTGAGTGACCGAATCACAATAGTGCGCCAGCTTTGGGACCTGACAAGCGATGTTTTGGTATAATCAAACCTCCACCTCTTTCTATATAGTTGCGTATGTGTGAGTGATAATTTTTCAGTTACTTGTATCTGAAGAAAATAATGTGCATGTTTAGGTTTTGTTAGAGCCTGGAACACCTCAAGGAGCAAAGATCATAAGCCAAATGCGCTCTTATATCCTTTGGTTGGAAAAAAGAGTATGCTCCACTCACTCAGTGTGTCTACACAAATCTTTCACGTGTTCCCTGATTATGTACCAGTTTTATTTACATAAGTTTTGTGTTCTCCAGAAGTGTCGCAAAACTGAAAAATCCTCAAGCCATCCTCCAAGTAGCATGAAGAGCATTGTTGCACAAGAAGCCTCATTGAAAAATGGTTCTTTTGTGGTTGCCCTTGTAAGTTGGAAGCAGAAATACTCATTTTATTTATTTCTCCAATACTACTATTTTCAATTTCGTGAAAGGGCCTCTAGCCTAGTGGTTCTAGTCAAGGTTTTCATTATCGGAAATTAAAATTTATCGGACGTCATGGATAAAGAGGATAAGCAAGATATATCGGAAATATCGGACCAAATTCAAAAAAAATTTATTTTTTTTTTCAAAAAATTTATAGAATTTGACTTGAAACTATTCCTAAGATATTAAACATCACTTGTTCACAAATCAAAACAAGAATAAATCATTATAAGTGTCGGATCGTCGCGCGGCTGATTTTGGATTGTCTGTGTAGAAACAGGAAATAGGGGAAAAATTTGGCTGATATCAAATTTTATCGGACTCCAGGGATAGAAAGGAAATTTCGGAAATATCGGCGACTTTCGGCCGATAAAAAAACCCTGGTTCTAGTGCCTTAGTAGCACCCTAGTGGCCTGGGTTCGACTCCCATGGAAGTGAATTTCCGGGGCTGGATTGAGAAAAACACCCTTCGCCTCCTGCTGTTCCAGGGATATACGTAACCTGCAGACATGTCCTAGCTACTCCTGGACATATGCCCTGCGTATGCAGGGCCTTCAGGGCGTTTTATTGGTCCTGCGGCGACAAAGTTTCTTCTTTTATCAATACCTGGGGTTGTCTTTTCCCCAGGGCTGAGTTTTTACTAATTTCAATCTCCATCTCGGTGTCCTCATGATGGTCGATGCCCTTTGGAGAATTCAGACAAGTACTGCCACTTTGTCCAGAGATTGGAGAGGACATCATCTCAACGTGCCTACAAGGTCATCATCTTTTTCTTGGTTATTTGCCATGCTTTGTATGAGAAATAATTTGAATGTCTTACATGATCCGAGTGACTAAAAGGAGTTAAAGAACATCACGGTCCATGCACCACAGATAAAACATGTGCTGTTGCTCCGTGCTTGCTTTTCATATAATATAGACGTTCATGCATATGCTTTTATGCTCCAGCAAAGATCGCACAGCTTTAAGCAGTATGAGTTGTGGTAGTGTCTGATGCAGGATCCAGAGGGTGTATTAAAATGTGTGCTTTACATTTTTGGGCACAGCATCAGAATACCTTTTTGAACTTAGTGTAGGCATCTGAAAATATTTTGACCTATTAACAAGACTATTGAACTATGTAGCCATTAGTTTTCTTTATCTCCCTTTTCTTTATATTTGCTGCAGATCTCACCCTTAGGAAAATCGAAAGCGACCTCAACTTGGACATGGGAGCCACCTTATTCAAAGCAGTTAACTTTGTACCATCTTACATACATTTCCTATGTCATTTTTCAGTCTGATATGGCATGAAATATTCTTGAAATGCAAGTGTGAGTATTATCTTCATCAGCCAAAAGACTCTGTTCTGTGATAGTAATCAGTCTATTTCCTTTCTGGCAACATCATTTCCCATCAGCACACATGGTAAGTTGGTAAGTCATTTCAAAGAACAGTAGAGGCTATAGCGCTGTTGGCAGTGCACTTAGCTTTAAATATGTATATGACTATAACTATATGTGTTGGTTTCCACGATCCACATTACAATCAGTCAACGTTAATTTTACTGACTCAATTTGGCCAACTGCTGGAAAATCCATGAATGTTTCTACAAGCATCCTTTTCTACATGATGATCAGTCGACATATGCTTTGCTGCCCTATTTAGTCGACATATTCTTTGCTGCCCTATTCAGTCGACAGATAGAAAGGCACTGAGATTAATATTTAGGCTTGCCCACTGAATTTGTTGGTTCCTTCTGCTGGCTAAAATATATTTTATTAGTTCAGTTTCAATGGACTGAGGAGCTACCTTTAGCTTTGTAATGGAATTTCTTCTACCTTTAGCTGTTAGTGCATAGCGATATGATGCTAACTTTCACACATCTTTACCAAAAGCATGGTCAGTTACAAAAATGACAAAAATATATGGCTTGTCAAAGTTGGCGCATTAAGCAAGATCCTTAATATCTTTCCTGTTATCTTTCATCCATGTTATCTAGTGTTTGAAATAAATTATTGAAGAGTACGCTCTCACATAACTCTTCCATTAGTCATGTTGGTATGTGTGTGAGCTGTGAAAATAGCAAGATATTTTTTATATGCATATTGTATGCTTTTGGAAAAGGATGCAGCTATTCTTTTTAATCACCATCCTACGCCCTGGGAACTGGGATCAATACCAAGCACCTGAACCCGTAAGTAGGTGGGTGTTGATTCAAGGTCAGTGACTATTTCCTAAGCACTTGAATGAAAGCAAAAAAAATGTTTGCAAAAAGAGGTTCTTATACTTTTTAGCATCTCTAGACTATGCTAATACTTTGTATAAATCTGAAATGTTCATCTGCAGCACATTATAGTATAAAATTGTTTTAACATTTGTATATCTGCCCATATTTTTATTCATGTTTGGGACAATCAATTTGTTGCATTCACTGTCCTATGTGTTAGCTTGAAAGTTTGAAAGTCTTTATGATTTATACAAGCCTATATCAAACTATTATTTGATGATTAAAGATTCAACTTCAGTACTCATTGAGAAAAAAATCCTGGTGCGAACTCTTTGGGTAGCTTACAACAACAACAACAACAACAACAACATAGCCTTTTGTCCCAAGCAAGTTGGGGTAGGCTAGAGATGAAACCCAAAAGAGACGAGAAACAGGGAGACACATAAAGGGACATAAAGGGCACAAGACAAAAAAGGTCACGGTTCAGGCACGTTGATTGCTAATCTCCAAGCGCTCCTGTCCATAGCTAAATCCTTGGGGATATTCCACTCCTTAAGATCTCTCTTAACGGACTCGTCCCAAGTTAGTTTAGGTCGACCTCTACCGCTCTTTACATTATCGGCCCGCTTTAGAACTCCACTACGCACCGGCGCCTCAGGAGGCCTCCGTTGGACATGTCCAAACCATCTCAACCGATGTTGAATCAATTTCTCCTCAATTGGTGCCACCCCAACCCTATCCCGAATATCGTCGTTCCGTACTCTATCCCTCCTTGTGTGCCCACAACACCAACGCAACATACGCATCTCCGCTACACTCAATTGCTGGACATGTCGCCTTTTTGTAGGTGTAAGGTCCAAATAGGCTAGAGGGGGGGGGGGTGAATAGCCTAATTAAAACTTCTACAAGAATTACTTAACCACGAGTTAGTATGAAAGGTGGCGAAGCAAAAGCACTAGCTCTAACTAATTAAGCAAGCCACCTACACAAGTCTAGTACAAGGCTATTCACTAAACACAACAACAACTATAAGCTAGAAACAAGAAGTAATACGAGAGAAGAGCTTTGATTGATTATACCGCCGTGTAGAGATGAGATGTACCAATCAATCAATCACACAAGAGAAATCCTCGGGAAGAGAATGACACAAGAATTTATCCCGAGGTTCACTTGCTTCCCGGCAAGCTACTCCCCGTTGTGGCGATACACCCACTTGTCGGTTCGCGAGCTAATCAACTATCAAGAGTCGAGCCCTCGGCGGGCGCCGCACAACCGCACACAAGATGGGGATCCTCCAAGCCACGAGCTCCACTAGAGTATCCAATTCACGAACTCCCGCGGGGAAGGATCAAGAACCCCTTACAACACTTGGTGAAGGCTCCAACAATCTCCAATTGCGAGCTCAATCACCTCCGCTGCTCCAAGCCGTCTACCGTGTCGGGAAACACGGAAGAGTAACAAGAAATCCACAGCAACTCTAAGATCAAGTGCCTCTAGAATGCAACTCTCAAGCAATGCACTTGAATCTCACTCAATCTCACTCAAGATATGCAACTAATCAAAGAGATGAGTGGAGGGGTTGTTCTCTAGCTCAAAGTATGTCTCTAGTTCTCAAAATGTGCAAGAGTTACCCTCAAACCCCGGCCAACGTCTATTTATAACGAAGGGGTACGCAGCTAGCCGTTACAGACGACGCAGCGAAAAACGCACTGACTGGACGCTCCGGTCAGGGTGACCGGACGCGTCCGGTCACTACACGACAGCAAGAAACAGTGCGTGTCAGAACTAGCCGTTGCCGTGACCGGACGCGCTCAACCGAGTGACCGGACGCGACAGTGCCAGCGTCCGGTCACATTCCAGTAAGCTCCAGCTGCGACCGGACGCGTCCGATCGCATGTGACCGGACGCGTCGCGCGTCTGATCTTCACTCCGCTTCGCTCTGTGTTTCTGGACGCGTGACCGGACGCTCCGGTCCCGTGAAGGACCGGACGCACCGGTCGCGGCTTCTCTCTTACGCCTAGTTGAACTGACCGGACGCGCTGGTCAGGCCAGACCCGCGTCCGGTCACAAACCCTAGCGCTCGCGCCGTGTTGAACTGACCGGACGCGTCCGGTGAAACCGTGACCGCGTCCGGTGCAGCGTCCGGTGCAGCGACCGATCAACGCAGTGACCTCCTTTCGCCTCCGTTTCTTTTCCGACTTCCGGCGCAGTAGAAAATAGGCGTTTCACTTCTCCAAAAAGCGCCGAATCCCGCCTCGCAAGCTCGGCGGGAGGGAGAGAGGAACCCAAACCCCTCTCTACCGCTTGAACTCCACCGCCTTCGCAAATGTGCTAACACCACCAAGTGTACACCACCATGTGCATGTGTGTTAGCATTTCACAATCATTTTTCAAGGCGTTATGTTAGCTCTTTTACTAGATCCTAATGCATATGCTCAAGACAATGATCTAGTGGCACTTGATTCCTGAGCTAACTGTGATTGCCCCTCTTGATAGTCGGCTATGTATCCTAAATCCGGTCAATCACTTCTCTACTCAACTTAGACCGGCAAAAGGAAAACCCTATGGTTTATACCTTTGCCTTGCGCTCTTAGTTCCTTCTCTTCTACTTGATCATCATGTACACCATATTATGTGCATCACCACCACTTGTGATCTTATGGCTATCACTCCATGCCACATGCTCCTTCATCACGTGTGTTGCTTGTGCCTAACTCAAAACACTTAACACATGGCATTAGCAACTTGGTGTCATTAATTACCAAAACCAAACTTGGGCTTTCAATCTCCCCCTTTTTGGTAATTGATGACAACCATCACAAAGATATGAAATGAAATCAATTTTCAATTTCGATAGTATTAGCTCCCCCCACATATGTGCTTCCATGAGTTTAGTTCAATTATGCACATATGTATGGATTTGAATTTTGGGAGAGTTACTACTATTAAATTGATGCTAAGGTATATAGAATGGACCTTTGAAGCGTGATACCAATCAGAGTTGCCTTTATATACCACCCTTAGCATCGATGTAGCTAGACATCATTTGTAATACATCACTTGTAAAGATCACAAACACTAAAGTACCCCATGAGATCAACATTATGAGCAAAGGTGTCTAGATACCACATGTAAAGTTACTTTTAACAAAATATCATTCAAGTTCTATATCTAGCATACACCAATCAATCATATCGAAATTAAACTTTGCAATGCAACATTTCATCATGTTAATGCACATACAAATGCAACAAATAAACCATGAGCTTGCTCCCCCTACTTGTGTGCTCAATTTTAGTTTCTCTTCCCAAAGTCATATCTTTTGCTTTCTCTCCCCCTTAGTAACTTAACTTTTTATCTTTGTGACTTTTCTATCTTTGTGATTTTTCTCTCTTTGTGATTTTTCTCTCCCCCTTTGTAACTTAACTTTTTATCTTTGTCTCCCCTATGACTTTTCTCTCCCCCTTATTATCTTATTTCCTCTTTGCAAAATCTTTGTGACTTTTCTCTCCCCCTTTGTCAACAATCACCAAAAAGGTGCCGATTTAGTGAGAGATAAGTCAATCAATATGAGGGAGTCCAAATTATGGTTCAATCTAGATCACTTGCCTAGAATATGTAATTCGGTTTGATCCAAGGACAAGCTTTTTCACACCTCATAAAGTATAAGGGTTATCTTGACCATGTTGAATTACACATCATGAGCTTATTTTCTAGATTCAACACTAGGTTTGCAAGCCCACAAACATGTCATATGCTACCACTAGATCAATCAAACATAGAAGCAATAGTGGTACCATATATACATCAAAATCATTTAATTTTCATGAATGAGCCTATTTGTCATGCAAATATGTCTATATGTTCTAAACATGTCCTTAGCAAAGTATGAATGATATGCCAAACAACTTTACCTTGCTATGTTGGAGGAGAGACATGTCATATAAGAATGTGGGGGTGCACTCATTTCAAGTTGGAGAAGTCAAGTATGTTCAATTCATTCTTCAACTTGTAAAATCTCTTTTCATCAAGTGGCTTTGTAAAGATGTCGGCTAGTTGATCTTCGGTGCCAATGCTCTCAATGCTAATATCACTCTTTTGTTGATGGTCTCTTATGAAGTGGTGCCTTATGTCAATGTGCTTTGTTCTTGAATGTTGAACCGGATTTTGTGTCATCTTTATAGCACTCTCATTATCACAAAACAAAGGCACATTCTTGAATTTAATTCCAAAGTCATTCAAGGTGGCTTTCATCCAAAGCAATTGTGTACAACAACTACCGACACTAATGTATTCGGCCTCGGCGGTAGATAGTGCAACACTATTTTGTTTCTTTGATGACCATGAAATAAGAGACCTTCCAAGCAATTGACAAGTGCCACTTGTGCTCATTCTATCAATCTTGTAACCACCATAGTCGGAATCCGAATATCCAATCAACTCAAAGTTAGATCCCTTAGGATACCATAATCCAACATCATGAGTGCCCTTAAGATATCTCAATATCCTTTTGGTTGCTTTCAAGTGACTTTCTCTAGGTGAAGCTTGATATCTTGCACACTTGCACACACTAAACATCACATCCGGCCTAGAAGCGGTGACATAGAGCAAACTTCCAATCATAGACCGGTATTGCTTTTGATCTACCATGTTTCCACTATCATCAATACCCAAATGATCATTTGTGCCCATTGGTGTACTCATTGGCTTAGCATCTTGCAATCCAAACTTCTTGATTTGAAGTCCAAGGAAGTAACTAAGCTCTCCAATCATAGACATCTCAAACTCATTAGCCATCATATTTCCAAATTCTTCACAAAAGTCTTGGTTAGTTGATCCAAAGATAATGTCATCCACATAGATTTGCAACACAAACAAGTCATTTCCAAGCTTCTTGGTGAAGAGAGTGGTGTCAACCTTTCCCATCTTGAACCCTTTAGAGAGAAGAAAGTCCCTCAACCTCTCATACCATGCTCTAGGTGCTTGCTTCAAACCATACAATGCCTTCTTTAGCTTGTAAACATGGTTGGGCTTCTTATCATCTTCAAAACCGGGAGGTTGCTCAACATAAACTTCTTCATTGATGTAGCCATTGAGAAATGCACTCTTGACATCCATTTGATAGAGCTTGATGTTGTGTGCACAAGCATATGCTAATAAGATTCTAATTGCTTCCAATCTTGCAACCGGTGCATATGTCTCTCCAAAGTCAAGACCCTCAACTTGAGTGTATCCTTGTGCTACTAATCTTGCTTTGTTCCTCACAACTATGCCATCTTGATCTTGCTTGTTTCTAAAGACCCATTTAGTACCAATCACATTGTAGTTCTTTGGCCTCTCAACAAGTTTCCAAACTTGATTTCTAGCAAAGTTGTTTAGTTCTTCATGCATGGCATTTACCCACTCGGAATCTTTCAATGCATCTTCTATTTTCTTTGGTTCTTCTAATGAGACAAATGAGTAATGCTCATAAAATGATGCTAATCTTGATCTAGTTTGAACACCACTTTGAATTCCACCAATGATTTGGTCCAATGGATGATCTCTTGCAATACTAGTAGGTTGGAGTATTGGGAGTTGATTGCTTCCACTTGTTTGACCTTGAACTTGAGCTTCATCATGAGAACCACTAGAGCTTGCTTGATTTGTATCAATTTGCACACTTTGGTTGATCACATGAATATCATCATCATCAACTTGCATCGGCCTTATATCACCAATGTCCATGTTCTTCATTGCATTTGACAATTGATCCCCTCTCACATCATCAAGGTTTTGAGCTTCATTTTGAGACCCTTGGGTTTCATCAAACTCAACATCATGAACTTCTTCCAAGGTGCCATTTGTGAGATTCCAAACTTTATATGATTTGCTTGTGGTAGAATAACCAAGTAAGAACCCTTCATCACATTTCTTTTCAAACTTGCTCAACCTAGTGCCTTTCTTGAGAATATAGCATTTGCAACCAAACACTCTAAAGTATGCAATGTTGGGCTTTCTTCCATTCAATAGTTCATATGGTGTCTTTCCAAGCTTCCTATGGCAATAGAGACGGTTACTACAATAGCAAGCTGTGTTGATAGCTTCACTCCAAAATGAATGACTAACATTGTATTCACTAAGCATTGATCTAGCCATATCAATCAAGGTTCTATTTTTCCTTTCAACTACACCATTTGATTGAGGAGTGTATGTTGGTGAGAATTGATGCCCAATACCAAGATCATCACACAAATCTTCAATTCTTGTGTTCTTGAACTCACTACCATTATCACTTCTAATCTTCTTGATGGTGATTTCAAACTCATTTTGCACTCTCTTGACAAAAGACTTGAATAGATCATAAACATCACACTTGTCATAAAGAAAGAGCACCCAAGTGTATCTAGTGTAGTCATCCACAATCACAAAACCATACTTGTTGCCACCAATGCTAGTGTATGTTGTTGGCCCAAACAAGTCCATGTGCAATAGCTCAAATGCTTTTGATGTGCTTATTTCACTTTTACTAGGATGTGAATTTCCAACTTGTTTGCCGGCTTGACAAGCACTACATAGTTTATCCTTCTCAAAGGTGACATCCTTCAATCCTCTAACTAAGTCATGCCTCAAAAGTTTGTTCAATTGTTTCATTCCAACATGACCAAGCCTTCTATGCCACAACCAACCCATACTAGATTTACTAAGCAAGCATGATGTCAATTGTGTCTCACTATCATTGAAGTCAACCAAGTATAAGCTACCATGTCTAAATCCTTTGAATATCAAGTTTGATTCATCAACACTTATGACTTTAACATCATCACTACCGAATATGCACTTGAAGCCAAGATCACAAAGTTGTGCCACCGATAAAAGATTAAAATCTAAGCTCTCAACTAGCAACACATTAGATATGCTCATATCATTTGAGATAGCAATTTTACCAAGCCCCTTGACCTTGCCTTTCTTGTTGTTGCCGAAAGTGATAGCATCAAAACCACCATTTTGACTTCTATCAATAGATTTGAACATACAAGAATCCCCGGTCATATGTTGAGTGCACCCACTATCAAGCACCCAATGCCTTCCTCCGGCTTTGTAATTGACCTACAAGACAAGATCAATTCCTTTTAGGTACCCAAACTTGTTTGGGTCCTCCAAGGTTAGAGACTAAGCTCTTTGGTACCCAAATGGCTTTCTTCTTTGAGCCCATCCATGGTGTACCAATAAACTTAGCATGAACACCATTTGTACCCTTGGTAACCATATAGAAAGAATTAAACTTGATTGAGGATACATTTGCATTGGATTTCTTGTTCATGCAATGTTGCTCTATGTGACCAACTTGCTTGCAACTTTTGCAATAGCTACCATTGTTCTTCACAAAACGAGTCTTGTGAGGAGCAAAAGCGGCCTTGCCTTTCTTGGGGTTATAGCCCAATCCCTCTTTGTAGAGAGAAGCTCTTTGGCTACCCAAGCACATAAGCAAGCGGTCCTCACCACCATAAGCCTTAGCTAATGTGTGATTGAGCTCTTTTACCTCCTTCTTGAGATTTTCATTCTCAACTATAAGTGTGGAGTCATAAGTGAAACCATCACTACTAGATGAGGATGATGTAGATGAGCTACATGAAGGGTTAGTAGGAGCAACAATAATAGGCTTATGAAAAGTTTCATCAATTATATCACATATGCCTATGTTGCAAGTTTTAGCTTTCTCAACATTAGTTGGTATGTTTTCATATTTTTCAACTAGAGAGGAATGAGCTTCTTCTAGCTTAGTGTGAGACTTTTGAAGCTTCTTATGGTCTACCTTTAGACTCTCATAAGATGCCCTAAGCTCATCAAGTTCTTGCATAAGATTTTTCTTTTCCTTAAGCAAGCCCTTGCACTCCTTTCTAGATTCTTTAAAATGTTGAGTGCAATCTTCTAGCATAGTGATTAGTTCATCTTTAGTGAATTCCTCTTCATCACTATCACTATCACTAGCATTATCATGATCACTCTCATCATTGGATGATACCTTAGCGGCCTTAGCCATGAAGCACGATGGAGTGTCGAAGAGGGAGACCTTCTCTTGGATGGCAATGCTAGCATGTCCCTTCTTCTTGCTCTTGTAGTCATCCTCATCATCACTTGAGGAATCATCACTATCCCATGTAGCAACATGAGAATCATTCTTCTTCTTATAAGAGCTTTTCTTCTTTTCTTGGTTCTTCTTCTCCTTCTTGATATCATCTTCATCATCACTATCATAAGGACACTTTGCAATAAGATGATCCTTGCTATGACATCTAAAGCATCTCATGTTATGCTCATTCTTCTTAGATGAGTTCTTCCTCCTCCTTGCATGATAGCCCTTCTTCTTCATGAATTTGTCAAATTGCTTGATAAAGAGAGCCATCTTCTCATCAATGTCATCACTATCACAAGAGCTTAAGTCTTCATCACTTGATGATTCAATCTTGGACTTGCCCTTAGATGTGGTGGCTTTGAATGCCACACTCTTCTTCTTTTTATCATCTTTCTTCTCATTTTCCTTTTTCTTCTTCTTGACCAACTCATCCTTCTCATCATCTTCTCTATATGAATCATCGGTCATCACTTCTTGAAATATTTGTTGAGGAGTTGAATCCTTCAATGTAGTCCTCACTAGCACGGTGATCAATGTATCAAATCTCTTGGGTAGACTTCTCAAGAACTTCATAGAGAATTGATTGTCCTTGACCTCCTCACCAAGTGCCTTGAGCTCATTGACAATGACTTGCAACCTATGAAACATCTCCGGTACACTCTCATCATCTTGCATCTTGAAGCTTGAAAATTTTTCTTGCAAGATATATGCTTTAGCGGTCTTTGTACCTTCGGTGCCCTCAAATGTTTCTTCTAGCTTGGCCCAAGCATCATGAGCAATCTCTATGTTCTTTACTTGCTCAAATGTCTTGTCATCTAGTGCCTCATGAAGAGCACTAATGGCAATATCATTGCATTGGAGCTTCTTCTCCTCTACCGGTGTAGGTGCTTCCGGATTAGCAACCTCAAATTTTGTTTCGGTGACCTTCCACACTTCTCTATTGATTGACTTTAGGTGTGCGGTCATCTTAACCTTCCAATATGCATAATTTGTGCATCAAAGTGAGGTGCCTTCTTGGTGTTGTTGATGTGCAAGCTTAATTGAGCCATTTCTTTTTCACCGTAGGTTGTTAAGCCTCAAATAAACGGGTGTCTCGGCTCCGATACCACTTGTAAGGTCCAAATAGGCTAGAGGGGGGGGGTGAATAGCCTAATTAAAACTTCTACAAGAATTACTTAACCACGAGTTAGTATGAAAGGTGGCGAAGCAAAAGCACTAGCTCTAACTAATTAAGCAAGCCACCTACACAAGTCTAGTACAAGGCTATTCACTAAACACAACAACAAACTATAAGCTAGAAACAAGAAGTAATACGAGAGAAGAGCTTTGATTGATTATACCGCCGTGTAGAGATGAGATGTACCAATCAATCAATCACACAAGAGAAATCCTCGGGAAGAGAATGACACAAGAATTTATCCCGAGGTTCACTTGCTTCCCGGCAAGCTACTCCCCGTTGTGGCGATACACCCACTTGTCGGTTCGCGAGCTAATCAACTATCAAGAGTCGAGCCCTCGGCGGGCGCCGCACAACCGCACACAAGATGGGGATCCTCCAAGCCACGAGCTCCACTAGAGTATCCAATTCACGAACTCCCGCGGGGAAGGATCAAGAACCCCTTACAACACTTGGTGAAGGCTCCAACAATCTCCAATTGCGAGCTCAATCACCTCCGCTGCTCCAAGCCGTCTACCGTGTCGGGAAACACGGAAGAGTAACAAGAAATCCACAGCAACTCTAAGATCAAGTGCCTCTAGAATGCAACTCTCAAGCAATGCACTTGAATCTCACTCAATCTCACTCAAGATATGCAACTAATCAAAGAGATGAGTGGAGGGGTTGTTCTCTAGCTCAAAGTATGTCTCTAGTTCTCAAAATGTGCAAGAGTTACCCTCAAACCCCCGGCCAACGTCTATTTATAACGAAGGGGTACGCAGCTAGCCGTTACAGACGACGCAGCGAAAAACGCACTGACTGGACGCTCCGGTCAGGGTGACCGGACGCGTCCGGTCACTACACGACAGCAAGAAACAGTGCGTGTCAGAACTAGCCGTTGCCGTGACCGGACGCGCTCAACCGAGTGACCGGACGCGACAGTGCCAGCGTCCGGTCGCATTCCAGTAAGCTCCAGCTGCGACCGGACGCGTCCGATCGCATGTGACCGGACGCGTCGCGCGTCTGATCTTCACTCCGCTTCGCTCTGTGTTTCTGGACGCGTGACCGGACGCTCCGGTCCCGTGAAGGACCGGACGCACCGGTCGCGGCTTCTCTCTTACGCCTAGTTGAACTGACCGGACGCGCTGGTCAGGCCAGACCCGCGTCCGGTCACAAACCCTAGCGCTCGCGCCGCGTTGAACTGACCGGACGCGTCCGGTGAAACCGTGACCGCGTCCGGTGCAGCGTCCGGTGCAGCGACCGATCAACGCAGTGACCTCCTTTCGCCTCCGTTTCTTTTCCGACTTCCGGCGCAGTAGAAAATAGGCGTTTCACTTCTCCAAAAAGCGCCGAATCCCGCCTCGCAAGCTCGGCGGGAGGGAGAGAGGAACCCAAACCCCTCTCTACCGCTTGAACTCCACCGCCTTCGCAAATGTGCTAACACCACCAAGTGTACACCACCATGTGCATGTGTGTTAGCATTTCACAATCATTTTTCAAGGCGTTATGTTAGCTCTTTTACTAGATCCTAATGCATATGCTCAAGACAATGATCTAGTGGCACTTGATTCCCGAGCTAACTGTGATTGCCCCTCTTGATAGTCGGCTATGTATCCTAAATCCGGTCAATCACTTCTCTACTCAACTTAGACCGGCAAAAGGAAAACCCTATGGTTTATACCTTTGCCTTGCGCTCTTAGTTCCTTCTCTTCTACTTGATCATCATGTACACCATATTATGTGCATCACCACCACTTGTGATCTTATGGCTATCACTCCATGCCACATGCTCCTTCATCACGTGTGTTGCTTGTGCCTAACTCAAAACACTTAACACATGGCATTAGCAACTTGGTGTCATTAATTACCAAAACCAAACTTGGGCTTTCAGTAGGCCAACACTCAGCACCATATAACATCGCCGGACGAATCGCCGTCCTATAGAACTTACCTATAGAACTTTTTGGGTAGCTTAAGTTAAGAAAAAAAAACTGGGTAGTAACATCAGTATTACGATTCTTATGAAAAAATACAATTAAGTTGCATGGCTAGGTGACGCACTAATTGGGATGGTACATTAATTTGTCCTGTACTGTATGTGAGAAGCTAATTGGTGTATGCCAGTGACTATTGCCCTTAGCCTTGATTTGTATCGAGTGATACAAATCATATGGATTCTGTAGTTACCTGGAAGGACACTTACCTAACATCCTTATGCACTAGGAAACCTAATTTCTCCAACAGTTCTTGTTTACCTTATGCACTAGGAAACCTGAGATTGTTACTATTTGTCTTGTCCACATGAATTTCTTGTATTTATCTTTATAAATTGGATCAAAATCTCTCATCGTACACATGTGCTGATAATGCTATGGACCGCATTTTTTTTTCTGCTTTGCTTGTTTCGATCACTAAATTTGCCTGTTTCGATCAGTACTTTTTCTGAACCAAAATCCTTGATTTGCTTCAAATATATGGAGAGTGCAACTTTGCTGATTCCATATACTTGGTCATGAACCCATTGAACATAGAGTAGCTCATTGAGCCACTGACATGCATGTATATCCAACTGGCAGGAAGCAGTGTGTTGATAAAACGGGTTTATATCAGCTGTTATTTAGCATGTGGGAGCCTCTGAGTGGAAAACAGGTGTATCAGATTTGCTGATGCAGCTCATCTTTCATGAACAGTTGATCATAGCTTAAAAGCGTATCACTATGCTTCTGAAAGCGAAACATTCTTGGTGTGCCCTCTTTGGTATGAAATGGTACAGCCGTACAGCCTAAGAAAAAATTGCTTTGTGCAACGCTTGAAGTACTTTAGTATGCATTTATCTTTTATTACTGCTCCTCTGCTTCTCTTGTAGAATTCTAAAACTGTCCAACTCTTTCATTTGCCTGCCTTAGGCATAGCTTCTAGGCTTAGTAAGGTAATAGCTAGCAGACACATTTGTTTTCTAAGATCAGCAGACATATTTTCTTGATAACTTTGCATATGAGCCATCCGTACACCTGTGTGGATTGCGTCAAGGATACTCAAGTTGACAGCCTTTATCTTTCGAAAAGCATATACTTTTCAAAAGGGTAATGATGATGCACACTAGATAAAGTGCTTCGTGTTCATCTATTCTGTTGTGCGCCCTTTGCACAGTGTATCTTGTGTTGTATGCCAACTTGTGTTAAATTGATCAATGATTGAGATAGCTAACCTGTTTTGGTCCACAAATTCATTCTGAACCCATTATTATTCAGTAAAATTTGTTAGTTCCTGTAGGAGAAATAGAATTGGTAGAATTGGTCAATTGGATATTGTATTGCTGAGCCTCATGGGCAGATTATACAGGAGTACGTTAAGGGTCAAGTAGCCTTGCTTAGAGATACGGTTCTATTGCTGAGCCTCGTGGGCAGATTATATAGGAGTACGTTAAGGGTCAAGTAGCCTTGCTTAGAGATACGGTAGGCCGGGATTACAAACAGTCCTGATATACCATATCTAGAGATATCCCTATATACTCTAATGGTTCCTTTCAAAGAAAATAGCATCCCTTAAAGTTCTGTGAAGTTCTTGTTTTATTACTTCATAGAACCCATATACGGATCCCACTTCGCCAGACAGAACCTGCTACCCTTTTCCATTCTTGTGCTACAGCTTTTCCATTCTTAAGCTACAGCTCTTTAGTACATTGGTATTGAATTCATCCTTTTCTAAACATATCCTTGGGGACATACCTGAAACTTCTATCCAGAAGAGTGAATGCGTCACCTCCTTGGTAACTTTCTTGCCACCCTTACAAAGTGTATTCCATATTTCCATATTATTTAACGGTTTCTTTTTCTTGGAAAAGACAGACAGTGAGATGAGCGTCAAGCAAGCACTACCACCAGCAGATGCATGTGGACCACAGCACTGGCCAGTACCACGGATGGTTCCGCCTACCTGACCGTGCACGTCAGTCCACTTCTCATCATCCTCTGTACGTGCAAGTGCAGCTCCACTAGTTACCTTCCAAGTATATATACCAAGCCTCCTCACCTTGGAAGTCTGGGCTCTTATAACCAGATAAGCAGAAGGCAGGTGATGCAAATGACCCGGCTGGAAGACCTGACACCTGCTCCATCCATGACGTTGCCCATTGAGCATTCGTCAAGGCCGACCCTGGGGTTTCCCCTGGGGACTGCTCTCTTGCTCCTCGTGATCTTTGCCCTGAGTGGCATGTTCTCATGCTGCTACCACTGGGACAAGCTCCGCTCCCTCCTCCGGTCTCGGCATCCTGCCATGTTCCAGGACCAGGAGAGCGAGCATACGGCCATCTCCATCGCGTCATCACCGAACAAGACGACTTCTGATCACAAGGTAAACTTCCGATCAATGCACACACCTCATCAGCATGTTGCTGAATACCCGAAAGATCATCACTGTTGCAAACTTGAGCTGAAAATCATATCCGTGTCCTGTTTGCAGCTGGAGAAAGTGGGGAAAGAGTGCGGTCTGCCCGTTATTATGCCTGGGGACAAGGTTCCCATGTTCTTCGCGAGGCCCTGCCCTCACGAGACGTGTTTGCCTGAGGCACAGAAGGCTGAAGTTCCGTTGGAAACCAAGTGTTTGGATCATGAACCGTCTGTTAGTATCTGTATACATGAAAGCACAGTTAGCTGTTAGCGATTTATGATTGGCGGATTGAGTTTATATATGCTTGTTGGAAATTTGGAACCTTGCCTGCTGCCGACTGGGTGCCTAGGTAGCCATCCAATATTGATGCAGGGGTGGTATTTGTTGGTGCCGTGCAGGTATGTTTTTAATACCGGAACCTAACGCATTACCGGGGGCTAAAAGCAAAGCAGGGCAGAGGCACTATCACCAAGTGCTCTAAACCGGCCAAGATTTTCGTTCGTGAACCTCCCAAGCAGCCTCCTGCTAAGCCGGTGTTGCCGTGGCGGAGCAGGAGGTTGGCGGCTCAGAGCCTCTCTCGAGTGCCAGCTTCCAAGTGAGGTGAGGTGTTGATTATGCAGCGTATGGGCTACATCAAGGGTCCATCTGCGCCATCCGCTTCGGAGTTGGAGACCTTTGACAGGCTCTTCGACGGTAACCTGACTGGGTCCAAAGCCGAGGCGCTGGACGAGCTCTTTCCGGCCATTGGAAAGGCATCGTCCAGGCGGCCGCAAAGACGCAAGACCACCTCCTAGGTCACAAAGTTGCGTCAATATTGGTTGTTTCCTTTTATGTAATATCGAAACATGAGGTCTTTTGCTAAGATGGTCCAGCTTCGGCTGTGTTAGGTCAACCTTCTTCGGCGCTCGTTAGAAGCGTGTTGTATGTTTGTTTAAACTATTCTTCTTAATACAATAATATGCAAATCTTTTGCGTATTCGAGAAAAAAAAAGTGTGAGCAGAATGCAAAGTGCGTATGACTCCAACTGTTTACTTTTGACATGGCCACTACCGGCGGTTCTTGTGTACTACACCAGCATAGTATGTAGTACGTGGAAACTCTAAAAAATGCCTAGGACTAGGACGATCATGAAGAAAAAAAAAACTTGGACATGCACGCGTTGGCCCGTTAGCCTAGCTGCGCCCCCAGCTGCAGTGCGCGTGTTTGATGTCCATGGGCCGTCTCCCAGCCCGGCTCCCCGGATGCATTTTGGTCCCCTCAGCCTAGCTCTAGGGAAACGCTCCCCCCTTCGTTTTTCTAGGGCATGGCTGAGCGCGGCTCCTCTCGGGCGATTTCGGGGCGATTCGTGGTGACGGCGGCTGGCTCGCGCGGGAAGTGTGAAACCTCCTCGCGCGCTTCTGCTACCGGTGAAATCTGCCGCCTTTATAAGCGCCCCTCCCTCGGCGAGCTCCCCTCGTTCGTCTCCATTGCTTCTCCACCAAATCCTTTGAGAGACCGGTGGTGTGTTGAGGTGTAGTGTCCGGCGAGGCGGCGTTCTTCTCCGGCAGGCTTCCTCTCTGTTCCCCCGGCCCGGATCTGGTTGGACACGGCGCCACACCTTGTTCCTAGCTGGGACTCCGGGAGGCGGTCGTCTTCTTCCTTCGTCTTCCTCGGTTCCGATGGTGCGCGTGGTGGTGCTGTGTACCGGATCTGCTTCCTCTACGTCGGGATCTGCTTCTTCTTCGTCGCCTCATCTTCTTCTTCTTCGTTGTTCGCTTTGCATTTGCTGCGTCAACCACCCCGAGGTGAAATCCACCCCCAATGGACCTACTCTTTGATTTGGATAATGCTAGGGTTTCGTTGTACTTGTACAAGGTTCTGTCTTTGCGACTTATCTGAGCTTTTGGTGCCGGTTGCTTTGTTATGCGATGTTGGATTTAGGGTTTGCCTTGAACTGTTGTTACTGTTCTTATTTCATTATGGTTTGATGATGTTTGTTTACCTGTTATTATGGTCGATGATGATGTCCATTGCACTGGGAGGCATGTTCTATCATGCAGCCATGCCTACTTTTGTTGTTGAATGATTACACATCCATGTTGAGGCCAGCCAGGGTCAATTGAACTGTGTTTGTCTTGAATGTTCATGCATGTAGATGGATCCGGCCCAAAACCGTGAGCTGATGGCCAATCAAGCCGCTGCCTTGGTAGTTGTTATGGTGTCTTATGTTGTCACTAGGCTTAGGAGGTCTAGGCCTGAACTAGACCCACTGTTGTATCATCTTAGGAGTGATGTTGAGCAGCATTGAAAGCCCAAGTTTGGTTTTGGTAATTAATGACATCAAGTTGCTAATGCTATTGTATCAAGTGTGATTAAGCTAGGCATAAGCAACACATGTGATGAAGGTGTACGTGGCAAGGAGTGGCGGCCACAAGATCACAAAGAAATGGTGCATGGACATGAAATGATGATCATGGTGGAGATGCACATAATATGATGAACTTAATGATCAAGTGGAGGAGAAGGATCTAAGAGCGCAAGGCAAAGGTATAACCATAGGGTTTTCCTTTTGCCGGTCTAAGTTGAGTAGAGAAGTGATTGACCGGATTTAGGATACATAGCCGACTATCAAGAGGGGCAATCACGGTTAGCTCGGGAATCAAGTGCCACTAGATCAATGTCTTGAGCATATGCATTAGGATCTAGTTGAGAGCTAACATAACGCCTTGGAAAATGTTTGTGAAATGCTAACACACGTACATAAGGTGGTGATCACTTGTTGGTGTTGGCACTTTTGCGAAGGCGGTGGAGTTTAAGCGGTAAAGAGGGGTTTGGGTTCCTCTCTCCCTCCCGCCGAGCTTGCGAGGCGGGATTCGACGCTTTTTGGAGAAGTGAAACGCCTATTTTCTATTGCGCCGGAAGTCGGAAAAGAAACGGAGGCGAGCGGAGGTCACTGTGTTGACCGGACGCTGCACCGGACGCGGTCTCGGTTTGACCGGACGCGTCCGGTCAGTTCAACGCGGCGTGAGCGCTAGGGTTTGTGACCGGATGCTGGTCTGGCCTGACCAGCGCGTCCGGTCAGTTCAACTGGGCGTAAAAGAAAAGCGCGCGACCGGCGCGTCCGGTCTTTCACGGGACCGGAGCGTCCTGTCAAGCGTCCAGAGAGGCCGAGCGCAGCGTAACGCCGATCGGACGCAGGGCGCGTCTGATCGCAGCTGGAGCTTACTGGAACGCGACCGGACGCGGGCACTGTCGCGTCCGGTCACTCGGTTGAGCGCGTTCGGTCAGGGCAACAGCTAGTTCTGACGCGCACTGTTCACGGTTGTCGTGTAGTGACCGGACGCGTCCGGTCACCCTGACCGGAGCGTCCGGTCAGCGCGATTTTCGCTGCGTCGTCTGTAACGGCTAGCTGCGTACCCTTTCGTTATAAATAGAGGATGTCCGGGGTTTGAGGGCAACTCTTGCACATTTTGAGATATAGAGACATCATTTGAGCTAGAAAACAACCCCTCCACTCATCTCTTTAATTGATTGCACATCTTGAGTGAGATTGAGTGAGATTCAAGTATATTGCTTGAGAGTTGCATTCTAGAGGCACTTGATCTTCGAGTTGCTGCGGATTTCTTGTTACTCTTCCGTGTTTCCCGACACGGTAGACAGCTTGGAGCAGCGGAGGTGATTGAGCTCGCAATTGGAGATTGTTGGAGCCTTCACCAAGTGTTGTAAGGGGTTCTTGATCCTTCCCCGCGGGAGTTCGTAAATTGGATACTCTAGTGGAGCTCGTGGCTTGGAGGATCCCCATCTTGTGTGCGGTTGTACGGCGCCCGCCGAGGGCTCAACTCTTGATAGTTGATTAGCTCGCGAACCGACAAGTGGGTGCATCGCCACAACGAGGAGTAGCTTGCCGGAAAGCAAGTGAACCTCGGGATAAATTCTTGTGTCATTCTCTTCCCAAGGATTTCTTTTGTGTGATTGATTGATTGGTACTTCTCATCTCTACACGGCGGTATAATCACTCGAAATTCTTCTCTCGTTTTACATCTTGTATCTAGCTTGTTGTTGTTGTAGTGTTTAGTGGATAGCCTTGTACTAGACTTGTGTAGGTGGCTTGCTTAATTAGTTAGAGCTAGTGCATTTTGCTCCGCCACCTTTTATACTAACTTGTGGTTAAGTAATTCTTGTAGAAGTTTTAATTAGGCTATTCACCCCCCCTCTAGCTATTCGGACCTTACAAGTGGTATCGGAGCCGAGGCACCGTTTATTTGAGGCTTAACAACCTACGGTGAAAAAGAAATGGCTCAATTAAGCTTGTACATCAACAACACCAAGAAGGCACCTTACTTTGATGGCACAAATTATGCATATTGGAAGGTTAAGATGACCGCACACCTCAAGTCAATCAATAGAGAAGTGTGGAAGGTCACCGAAACAAAATTTGAGGTTGCTAATCCGGAAGTACCTACACCGGTGGAAGAGAAGAAACTCCAATGCAATGACATTGCCATTAGTGCTCTTCATGAGGCACTAGATGACAAGACCTTTGAGCAAGTGAAGAACATTGAGATCGCTCATGATACTTGGGCCAAGCTAGAAGAAACATTTGAGGGCACCGAAGGCATAAAGACCGCTAAGGCATATATCTTGTAAGAAAAATTTTTAAGCTTCAAGATGTAAGATGATGAGAGTGTACCGGAGATGTTTCATAGATTGCAAGTCATTGTCAATGAGCTCAAGGCACTTGGTGAGGAAGTCAAGGACAACCAATTCTCTATGAAGTTCTTGAGAAGCTTGCCCAAGAGATTTGATACATTGATCACCGTGCTAGTGAGGACTACATTGAAGGATTCAACTCCTCAACAAATATTTCAAGAAGTAATGACCGATGATTCATATAGAGAAGATGATGAGAAGGATGAGTTGGTCAAGAAGAAGAAGAAGGAGAATGAGAAGAAAGATGATGAAAAGAAGAAGAGTGTGACATTCAAAGCCACCACATCCAAGGGCAAATCCAAGATTGAATCATCAAGTGAAGAAGACTCAAGCTCTTGTGATAGTGATGACATTGATGAGAAGATGGCTCTCTTTGTCAAGCAATATGGCAAATTCATGAAGAAGAAGGGCTATCGTGCAAGAAGGAGGAAGAACTCATCTAAGAAGAATGAGTATACCATGAGATGCTTTAGATGTCATAGCAAAGATCATCTCATTGCAAAGTGTCCTTATGATAGTGATGATGAAGATGCTATCAAGAAGGAAAGGAAGAAGCAAAAGAAGAAGCAAGAAAAGAAGGAGAGCTCTCATAAAAAGAAGAATGATTCTCATGTTGCTACATGGGATAGTGATGATTCCTCAAGTGATGATGAGGATGACTACAAGAGCAAGAAGAAGGGACATGCTAGCATTGCCATCTAAGAGAAAGTCTCCCTCTTCGACACTCCATCGTGCTTCATGGCTAAGGCCGCTAAGGTATCATCCGATGATGAGAGTGATCATGATAATGCTAGTGATAGTGATAGTGATGAAGAAGAATTCACTAAAGATGAACTAATCACTATGCTAGAAGATTGCACTCAACATTATAAAGAATCTAGAAAGGAGTGCAAGGGCTTGCTTAAGGAAAAGAAAAATCTTATGCAAGAACTTGATGAGCTTAGGGCATCTTATGAGAGTCTAAAGGTAGACCATAAGAAGCTTCAAAAGTCTCACACTAAGCTTGAAAAAGCTCATTCCTCTCTAGTTGAAAAATGTAAAAACATGCCAACTAATGTTGAGAAAGCTAAAACTTGCAACATGGGCATATCTTGTGATATAATTGATGAATCTTTACATAAGCCTATTGTTGTTTCCACTAACCCTCCATGTAGCTCATCTACATCATCCTCATCTAGTAGTGATAGTTTCACTTGTGACTCCACACTAATAGTTGAGAATGAAATTCTCAAGAAAGAGGTAAAAGAGCTCAATCACACCTTAGCTAAGGCTTATGGTGGTGAGGACCGCTTGCTTATGTGCTTGGGTAGCCAAAGGGCTTCTCTCTATAAAGAGGGATTGGGCTATAACCCCAAGAAAGGCATGGCCGCTTTTGCTCCTCACAAGACTCATTTTGTGAAGAACAATGGTAGCTATTGCAAAAGTTGCAAGCAAGTTGGTCACATAGAGCAATATTGCATGAACAAGAAATCCAATGCTAATGTATCCTCAATTAAGTTTGATTCTTTCTATATACTTACCAAGGGTACAAATGGTGTTCATGCTAAGTTCATTGGTACACCATGGATGGGCTCAAAGAAGAAAGCCATTTGGGTACCAAAGAGCTTGGTCACTAACCTTGGAGGACCCAAACAAGTTTGGGTACCTAAAAGGAATTGATCTTGTCTTGTAGGTCAATTACAAAGCCGGAGGAAGGTATTGGGTACTTGATAGTGGGTGCACTCAACATATGACCGGGGATTCTTGTATGTTCAAATCAATTGATACAAGTCAAAATGGTGGTTTTGATGCTATCACTTTCGGCAACAACAAGAAAGGCAAAGTCAAGGGGCTTGGTAAAATTGCTATCTCAAATGACATGAGCATATCTAATGTGTTGCTAGTTGAGAGCTTAGATTTCAATCTTTTGTCGGTGGCACAACTTTGTGATCTTGGTTTCAAGTGCATTTTTGGTAGTGATGATGTTGAAGTCATAAGTGTTGATGGATCAAATTTGATATTCAAAGGATTTAGACATGGTAGCTTGTACTTGGTTGACTTCAATGATAGTGAGACACAATTGACATCATGCTTGCTTAGCAAATCTAGTATGGGTTGGTTATGGCATAGAAGGCTTGGTCATGTTGGAATGAAACAATTGAACAAACTTTTGAGGCATGACTTAGTTAGAGGCTTGAAAGATGTGACTTTTGAAAAGGATAAGCCATGTAGTGCTTGTCAAGCCGGCAAACAAGTTGGAAATACACATCCTAGTAAGAGTGAAATGAGCACATCAAAGGCATTTGAGCTATTGCACATGGACTTGTTTGGGCCAACAACATACACTAGTATTGGTGGCAACAAGTATGGTTTTGTGATAGTGGATGACTACACTAGATACACTTGGGTGTTCTTTCTCTATGACAAGAGTGATGTACATGATCTATTCAAATCTTTTGTCAACAGAGTGCAAAATGAGTTTGAGACTACCATCAAGAAGATTAGAAGTGACAATGGTAGTGAGTTCAAGAACACAAGAATTGAAGCTTTATGTGATGATCTTGGTATTGGACATCAATTCTCTCCAAAATACACTCCTCAATCCAATGGTGTAGTTGAAAGAAAGAATAGAACTTTGATTGACATGGCTAGATCAATGCTTAGTGAATACAATGTGAGTCATTCATTTTGGAGTGAAGCTATAAACACGGCTTGCTATTGTAGCAACCGTCTCTATTGCCATAGAAAGCTTGGGAAGACACCATATGAGCTATTGAATGGAAGAAAGCCCAACATTGCATACTTTAGAGTGTTTGGTTGCAAATGCTATATTCTCAAGAAAGGCACTAGATTGAGCAAGTTTGAAAAGAAATGTGATGAAGGGTTCTTACTTGGTTATTCTACCACAAGCAAAGCATATAGAGTTTGGAATCTCACAAATGGCACCTTGGAAGAAGTTCATGATGTTGAGTTTGATGAAACCCAAGGGTCTCAAAATGAAGCTCAAAACCTTGATGATGTGAGAGGAGATCAATTGTCAAATGCAATGAAGAACATGGACATTGGTAACATAAGGCCGAGGCAAGTTGATGATGATGATATTCATGTGATCAACCAAAGTGTGCAAATTGATACAAATCAAGCAAGCTCTAGTGGTACTCATGATGAAGCTCAAGTTCAAGGTCAAACAAGTGAAAGCAATCAACTCCCAATACTCCAACCTACTAGCATTGCAAGTGGTCATCCTTTGGACCAAATCATTGGTGGAATTCAAAGTGGTGTTCAAACTAGATCAAGGCTAGCATCCTTTTGTGAGCACTATTCATTTGTGTCACTTGAAGAACCTAAGAAAATAGAATATGCATTGAAAGGTTCCGATTGGGTAAATGTCATGCATGAAGAGCTAAACAACTTCATTAGAAATCAAGTTTGGGAACTAGTTGAAAGGCCAAGGAACTACAATGTGATTGGTACTAAGTGGGTCTTTAGAAACAAGCAAGATCAAGATGGTGTAGTTGTAAGAAACAAAGCAAGATTGGTAGCACAAGGTTACACATAAGTTGAAGGTCTTGACTTTGGAGAGACATATGCACCGGTTGCAAGATTGGAGGCAATTAGAATCTTATTAGCATATGCTTGTGCACAAAACATCAAGCTCTATCAAATGGATGTCAAGAGTGCATTTCTCAATGGCTACATCAATGAAGAAGTTTATGTTGAGCAACCTCCCGGTTTTGAAGATGACAAGAAGCCCAACCATGTTTACAAGCTAAAGAAGGCATTGTATGGTTTGAAGCAAGCACCTAGAGCATGGTATGAGAGATTGAGGGACTTTCTTCTCTCTAAAGGGTTCAAGATGGGAAGGGTTGACACCACTCTCTTCACCAAGAAGCTTGGAAATGACTTATTTGTGTTGCAAATCTATGTGGATGACATTATCTTTGGATCAACCAATCAAGACTTTTGTGAAGAGTTTGGAAATATGATGGCTAATGAGTTTGAGATGTCTATGATTGGAGAGCTTAGTTACTTTCTTAGACTTCAAATCAAGCAAATGAAGAATGGTACTTTTGTAAGTCAAGGCAAGTACATCAAGGACATGATCAAGAAGTTTGGATTGCAAGATGCTAAGCAAATGAGTACACCAATGGGCACAAATGATCAATTGGGTATTGATGCTAGTGGCAACATGGTAGATCAAAAGCAATACCGGTCTATGATTGGAAGTTTGCTCTATGTCACCGCTTCTAGGCCGGATGTGATGTTTAGTGTGTGCAAGTGTGCAAGATATCAAGCTTCACCTAGAGAAAGTCACTTGAAAGCAACCAAGAGGATATTGAGATATCTTAAGGGCACTCATGATGTTGGATTATGGTTTCCAAAGGGGTCTAACCTTGAGTTGATTGGATATTCGGACTCCGACTATGGTGGATGCAAGATTAATAGAATGAGCACAAGTGGCACTTGTCAATTGCTTGGAAGGTCTCTTGTTTCATGGTCATCAAAGAAACAAAATAGTGTTGCACTATCTACCGCCGAGGCCGAATATATTAGTGCCGGTAGTTGTTGTGCACAATTACTTTGGATGAAGGCCACCTTGAATGATTTTGGAATTAAGTTCAAGAATGTGCCATTGTTTTGTGACAATGAAAGTGCAATCAAGATGACACAAAATCCGGTTCAATATTCAAGAACGAAGCACATTGACATAAGGCATCACTTCATAAGAGACCATCAACAAAAGGGTGATATTAGCATTGAAAGCATTAGCACCGAAGATCAACTAGCTGATATCTTTACAAAGCCACTTGATGAGAAGAGATTTTACAAGTTAAAGAATGAATTGAACATACTTGACTTCTCCAACTTGAATTGAGTGCACCCCCACATTCTTATATGACATGCCTCTCCTCCGACATAGCAAGGTAAAGTTGTTTGGCATATCATCCATACTTTGATAAGGACATGTTTAGAACATATAGACATATTTGCATGACAAATAGGCTCATTCTTGAAAATCAAATGAGTTTAATGTATATATGGTACCACTATTGCTTCTATGTTTGATTGACCTAGTGGTAGCATATGACATGTTTGTGGGCTTGCAAACCTAGTGTTGAATCTAGAAAATGAGCTCATGATGTGTAATTCAACATGGTCAAGATAACCCTTATACTTTATGAGGTGTGAAGAAGCTTGTCCTTGGATCAAACCGAATTACATACTCTAGGCAAGTGATCTAGATTGAACCATAATTTGGACTCCCTCATATTGATTGACTTATCTCTCACTAAAATTGGCACCTTTTTGGTGATTGTTGACAAAGGGGGAGAGAAAAGTCACAAAGATAGAAAAGTCACAAAGATAAAAAGTTAAGTTACTAAGGGGGAGCAAGCTCATGAATTATTTGTTGCATTTGTATGTGCATTAACATAATGAATTGTTGCATTGCAAAGCTTAAATTCATAATTCATGATTGTATGGTGTATGCTAGAAATAGAACTTGAATGATGATTTGTTGAAAGTAGCTTTATAAGTGGTATCTAGACACCTTTGCTAATAATGTTGATCTCACGGGGTACTTTAGTGTTTGTGATCTTTACAAGTGATATATTACAAGTGGTGTCTAGCTACATCGATGCTAAGAATGGTATATAAAGGCAACTCCGATTGGTATCACGCTTCAAAGGTCCATTCTATATACCTTAGCATCAATTTGATAGTAGTAACTCTCCCAAAATTCAAATCCATACATATGTGCACAATTGAACCAAACTCATGGAAGCACATATGTAGGGGGAGCTAATACTATCGAAATTGAAAATTGATTTCATTTCATATCTTTGTGATGGTTGTCATCAATTACCAAAAAGGGGGAGATTGAAAGCCCAAGTTTGGTTTTGGTAATTAATGACATCAAGTTGCTAATGCTATTGTATCAAGTGTGATTAAGCTAGGCATAAGCAACACATGTGATGAAGGTGTACGTGGTAAGGAGTGGCGGCCACAAGATCACAAAGAAATGGTGCATGGACATGAAATGATGATCATGGTGGAGATGCACATAATATGATGAACTTAATGATCAAGTGGAGGAGAAGGATCTAAGAGCGCAAGGCAAAGGTATAACCATAGGGTTTTCCTTTTGCCGGTCTAAGTTGAGTAGAGAAGTGATTGACCGGATTTAGGATACATAGCCGACTATCAAGAGGGGCAATCATGGTTAGCTCGGGAATCAAGTGCCACTAGATCAATGTCTTGAGCATATGCATTAGGATCTAGTTGAGAGCTAACATAATGCCTTGGAAAATGTTTGTGAAATGCTAACACACGTACACAAGGTGGTGATCACTTGTTGGTGTTGGCACTTTTGCGAAGGCGGTGGAGTTTAAGCGGTAGAGAGGGGTTTGGGTTCCTCTCTCCCTCCCGCCGAGCTTGCGAGGCGGGATTCGGCGCTTTTTGGAGAAGTGAAACGCCTATTTTCTATTGCGCCGGAAGTCGGAAAAGAAACGGAGGCGAGCGGAGGTCACTGTGTTGACCGGACGCTGCACCGGACGCGGTCTCGGTTTGACCGGACGCGTCCGGTCAGTTCAACGCGGCGTGAGCGCTAGGGTTTGTGACCGGACGCTGGTCTGGCCTGACCAGCGCGTCCGGTCAGTTCAACTAGGCGTAAAAGAAAAGCACGCGACCGGCGCGTCCGGTCTTTCACGGGACCGGAGCGTCCGGTCAAGCGTCCAGAGAGGCCGAGCGCAGCGTAACACCGATCGGACGCGGGGCGCGTCCGGTCACGTGCGATCGGACGCGTCCGGTCGTAGCTGGAGCTTACTGGAACGCGACCGGACGCGGGCACTGTCGCGTCCGGTCACTCGGTTGAGCGCGTCCGGTCAGGGCAACGGCTAGTTCTGACGCGCACTGTTCACGGTTGTCGTGTAGTGACCGGACGCGTCCGGTCACCCTGACCGGAGCGTCCGGTCAGCGCGATTTTCGCTGCGTCGTCTGTAACGGCTAGCTGCGTACCCCTTCATTATAAATAGAGGATGTCCGGGGTTTGAGGGCAACTCTTGCACATTTTGAGATATAGAGACATCCTTTGAGCTAGAGAACAACCCCTCCACTCATCTCTTTGATTGATTGTACATCTTGAGTGAGATTGAGTGAGATTCAAGTGCATTGCTTGAGAGTTGCATTCTAGAGGCACTTGATCTTCGAGTTGCTGCGGATTTCTTGTTACTCTTCCGTGTTTCCCGACACGGTAGACAGCTTGGAGCAGCGGAGGTGATTGAGCTCGCAATTGGAGATTGTTGGAGCCTTCACCAAGTGTTGTAAGGGGTTCTTGATCCTTCCCCACGGGAGTTCGCAAATTGGATACTCTAGTGGAGCTCGTGGCTTGGAGGATCCCCATCTTGTGTGTGGTTGTGCGGCGCCCGCCGAGGACTCAACTCTTGATAGTTGATTAGCTCGCGAACCGACAAGTGGGTGCATCGCCACAACGAGGAGTAGCTTGCCGGGAAGCAAGTGAACCTCAGGATAAATTCTTGTGTCATTCTCTTCCCAAGGATTTCTCTTGTGTGATTGATTGATTGGTACTTCTCATCTCTACACGGCGGTATAATCACTCGAAACTCTTCTCTCGTTTTACATCTTGTATCTAGCTTGTTGTTGTAGTAGTGTTTAGTGGATAGCCTTGTACTAGACTTGTGTAGGTGGCTTGCTTAATTAGTTAGAGCTAGTGCATTTTGCTCCGCCACCTTTTATACTAACTTGTGGTTAAGTAATTCTTGTAGAAGTTTTAATTAGGCTATTCACCCCCCCTCTAGCCATTCGGACCTTACAAGCATAGGAAGCAGACCCTGCAAGCCATTTACAACTCCGCAGATGCAGAGTGTCTGTCCATGTTAAGGATGACCAGAGCTCCTTTTTATGCTTTGTGTAACCTGTTTAGAAATAGGGGGCTTGTACCAGAAAAGGCTGGGTGCACAGTTGAGGAGCAGGTTGCTATGTTCCTCCATGTAGTTGGACACAACCAAAGGTTTAGGGTGGTTCACCAATCCTTTAGGAGGTCAATTGAAACTGTCCATAGGCACTTCCACCAGGTTTTGTATGCTGTTGGTGAGCTTAGAAGTGAAATGATTAAGCCTCCTACACCTGGCATACATCCAAGGATCCTTGGGAGTCATAGATGGAACCCTTACATGCAGGTAACTGTAAATTTAACTATTAAGCCATAACTCACTGTAGGTGTGAACCAATGCACTTATCTCACTTACACCTTTTTTAGACTGTATTAGTGCTATTGATGGCACCCATGTGTTGGCAAGGGTGCCTAGACACATGCAGCAGGCTTTTAGGGGTAGGAAATCAAACCCCACACAGAATGTGATGGCTGCTATGGACTTTGACCTAAAGTTTACTTATGTATTGGCTGGCTGGGAGGGCTCAGCACATGATGCCCTCATCCTTGCTGATGCCATTGAGAGAAATGATGGGTTCATAGTGCCTGAAGGTAACTGAAACCACCTGTCCACTGCACTTATGTCCTTACCATGTCATACACATTCACCAACACCATCTTTGGTGCACTTGTAGGTAAATTCTACCTTGTAGATGCAGGATATGCCTGCCGCAGTGACTTCCTCCCTCCCTACGGGGGGGGGGGGGTGAGGTACCATCTATCTGAGTATGGCAGCAGAAACCACCCAACCAATGTAAGGAAATTGTTCAACTTGAGACACTCCTCACTTAGGGTCACAGTTGAGAGGGCATTTGGGGCTTTGAAGAACATGTTTCGTGTTCTAGACAACAAGTCATTCCACCCATACAAGACATAGGTCAAGCCTGTGCTAGCCTGTTGCATTATTCACAACTGGATTATAGACTTTGGCATGGACCAAGTAGTGCCACCAGAGGACTGGTTGCCACCAAACCAGCCTGATTCTCAGCCTGTCCATGAGCTGCTGTCTCAAGACTCTATTGTCATGTCCACTAGGAGGGATGCCATCTGTACTGCAATGTGGGAGGGTAGGGGTACCTCTAGGAACTAATTCATGCATGTTTATTCTTGTATAACTTAGTTTGTTGACCCTAGTATGGAACATGTGGTTTGTGTACTTCTGTTGTAATATTTATTGGACAAGGCTAAGACCAATGAGCTTTAATACTGTATATTGCTCTTACTTTTTATGGCTTTATGGATACTATATTGCTGGTTATAGATTTCTATTGTAAATAGAATGGCTTCAGCTCCTGTTGATGTGCTACCTGTTGAGGGTGGGTTTGTGGCTACTGCTAAGGTTGTTGGGGCTGAAGCAGCTCCTGCTGCTGATGTTGCAGCTGCTGCAGCACCAGCTGCTAGGCCCATGAGGTGGAACAACAACACCTCTGGGTTTGTGCTTAGGAGGATGTCCCGGTTGCTTAGTGATGGCACTAGGCCTGACAAGGTGTTCAAAGACAAGGATGTTAACCTTGTAGCCAAGTGTCTTAAGGACTACAGTGGGGATGTAGTGAGACCAACTCAGGTGTACAACCACCTGAGGAAGTGGAGGCAAAAGTGGTCTAGGATCTGTAAGCTAAAAGATCTTAGTGGTGCCTTGTGGGACAAAGATGTCAATGCAATCATGCTTGATGGGATCACTACATAGGCCACTGCAAGGTAGAATACTTGAGTTGCTAACCATGCCACTATGTCTAACCTATCTTACATGTCTTACCTCATCTGTAACTGTATCCCCTACTGCAGGACCACCCTAAGGATGCAGAGTTCCTTAACTATTCTATAAGGTTCTACTCTGAGATGGAGACCATATTTGGGCATTCTATGGCCACTAGTAGGTATGCACTTGGTTCTGGTGAGGCCCTTGGGGTCAACCAGGCTGATAGTGTAGCTGCTAAGGTTGAGGGCTCTGCCTTCCACCATATCCCTAAGGAGAAGACCAACACTGAGGTTGGTGAGGGCAGCAAGGCCACTGAGTAGCTGCATTCTACTGTGGGTGGGAAGAGAAAGAGAGGGAACTTCACTGAGGATGAGATGCTCTTGCTGACCAACATGTCTGATGCTGTCAACAATGTTGCCAATGCATTTAGGGAGACAGGTGCCGCACATGTGGATCCTGACCTCTATCTTGCAGTCATGGAGATGCAGGGCTTCACCACTGAAGCCCGCATTGTTGCCTACACCTACCTGCTAGAAAACAAGGTCATTGTCACAGGCTTTGTGAAGATGGCAATCAGCCATATGGACATTTAGCTGAGGAACTACCTTGCCAAGAACTACTATATATAGTTCTGTCCAATTAGGACTGCAAGGCAAAGAGGGGGTTGACTGTTGAGATGTATAGTTCCTCCACCTCTCTCACCCACTCTCTTACCTTTTGTACACACCTAGGTGTAGCTTTTGTGCAACTTAGTTGACTGATTCACACCTGTCCTTTTGGGTTAGTGTAGTTAGAGGGGTTCTGACTATCGGTAACATTAAACAAGATGGATCTTATTTGAGCCTACACGTGTGAGGTTGTACTGGTATCTGTAATGCACTATTATTGGGCTCTATTGGTTGCTCTATTTGGTATTGTTCATACTTTCTTTTATTTCTGTTGGATTCAGTTCTTTTGTCTCCCAAATAAAATAGATTTTTTTAGGAATATTCTTGGAAATAGATTAAGACACTACAAACCCAAATAAAATATTTAAAGCGCATGAAAATATCTCTACAAGCTGTAAAAAATTAGATTTAGGTCTGTAAGAATCGAAAAATGTATAGAAAAATCTAGAGTTTTCTCGGAACTTTGTAATTGATGTCCAAATGAATTTTTAAAACTTTCCATAGTAAAGAAATTATAGGATGAAGCCAGAAAATTACCAAGGCTTAAAGTTCGCGGACGAAGGCCTTGAAACCCACTTGTAACATCGGCACTGCTAGCGCCTGACGTCCGGACGGACGCCCGTGGCTGCTGTCCGTTTATGCGTCTGACGCTGCTACTCCCAAGAAAATGCACTCCTACTTCATGCCTCTATTTGGATGCCCGCGCCCCCTCTGCTTACCGCACCCGCATGCCATGCGGGGACCACCTCGCCCCTGCTGCCATCGCCCTCTGCTTCCCACACCTGTTGCTAAGCAGCGCTCCATCCTTTCGCTCCCCCACATGCATGCACAATGTCCAAGCAGCTGCAGTAGGCGGTTGTGGCTGGATGGGTCACATTCCAACATGTGCAACATCTCGATCTACTTTTGAAACATTTAGATAAAACACTTACAACATACGTACAAAACAGTTGAAACACTTGCAACATGCGTCTAAAACACTTGAAAACTTTTGAAAAAAACATTACAAATATATGTAACATTCATATAAAACACTTGCAGCATACATGTAAAACATATGCAACATCCAGATGAAACACTAACAACAAAACATCTAAAAAAATAGATGAAACATTTGGAACAAACACTTCAAACATACGTGGATAGCCATTGTAACATGTGCAACATCATGATCTACTTTTGTAACATCAAGATGAAACACTTACAACATCCAGATGAACACATCTGAAACAAATAAAACACAAGCTTGCAACATGTGCTGTGCAATATCACCATGCTGCTTGGACGATGTACCCAAGCAGCGTGGGCACGCCAGCGAAGGAGAGCGCCGCGACAGCCAGGAGCTTTCACACGCTGAGGTCGAGGTCCCTACCAGGGAGGTCCACGTTGATGAGCACTTGGAGGAAGTCGTCGTTGTCATCCCTCGCGCCACCGAAGACGTCTGACTCGTTGACCACGCTGGCATCGACGAGGTTCTGTAGGAGGAATGAGCACGGTGAGGCGGAGTAAGGTAGGCGTTGACGAGGTTTTGTATGAGGAGTGAGCGCGGTGTGGTGGTAGAAGCGGCACGCAGTGGCGAGGCAGATTGGGGCAGGTGTCCGATGCGGTGACGCCGCGACGAGTGTAAGCAAATGGGTTTTCTGTCGTTGGGTAGAGATGGAGAAGAGAGCGTAGAGGGAAGCAGGTCGATTGCCTATTGGGCCCGATCACTGCGCAGGCCTAGCAACAGGGGTGTCTAGATGCACACGCCTGGATGGACGCCCTAATCACCCAAGAACAGGCAATCGGCAGGAACAGGAGCGGGGATGAGTAGCTAAGGACGAGCACTCTCCTAGCGCGCTCTGACCGTAGCACCACCATCCAGCGGACCTGTCTACCAGTCCCCCGGCGCGCCGCGTGTCCTATTCGCTCGTCCCGGCCGTACAACATAAAACACTTACAATATGAAAAACATTTGAATGCAACATACGTCTAAAAGTAGATGAAATATTTAGAACACACACTTGCAACATGTGTGTGAAAGACATGAAACATCTAGATTTGCAACTTGCAACATGAAACCGCTTGCCGCAACATAAGACTGAAACAACTTAAACATTTGGAATATACTATTGCAACATATGTGTGAAACACATGCAACATCCAGATAAAAAAAATATTACAACAGACGTCTGGAAATAGATGAAACATTTTGAACAAATGCTTGTAGCATGCCTCAGAAACACTTGCAACATTCCCCAACCTACTTCTGCAACATCAAGATGAAATAACTGCAACATACATCTGAAACGTCTGAAATACTTAAAATATACATATGCAATATAGGGGAGGAAAGGCCGAGCTAGTCGATTTCGGTCGTCGGGGTGGGAGCCGGTGAAAGTCCCTAGTTTGGTTTTGGCTAATTGATAAAACCTAGGACTAACCTTTGTATCTAAGTGGATGATTTAGATAAAGGTGGTCATTGAATATGAGACATGACATTGACTCATGTGACCAAGATGGTGAAGACCAAGATGAAGCTTGGCTCGATGGACCGGTTGTGAAGGTGAAGGGCAAGTTGAGGCTTCGAAGCGAAGGACCATGCGATGGTGAAGCTTGAGCAAGACTTGGCACCGACGGACTGATGCAACGGTAAAGAGCAAGTGAAGTCAAGATCGATGGATCGAGACGGTCATGTGATAATATGAAGTGGATCATATCATTTGGAGAAACAAAATGGGCTCAAGGCTAAGGTATAACCATAGGGCCATTTTGTTTTACACTTAAGACACCATAGAGGGTGTGAGTGGTTTAGGGTCGATAGCCGAACTATTAAGAGGGGAAGTCTTATCGGTTATTCGACACACGGGTGCCACTAGGTGAATTTATGAAGTGCATTGCATGTAGGGCCTAGTGAGCTATTTGGAAAACCTTTGAAAATGATTGAGAAAAAGCTAACACACAAGCACATGGAGATGTACACTTGATGGTGTTGGCACATTTGCAAAGGTGGTATTGGTCGCGCTGTGGTTTGCGGGTAGAGAGGGGTTTGGGTTCCTCTCTCCCTCCCGCCGAGCGTGCGAGCGCGGGATTCAGGCGATTTCGGGGAAATGAAATGCCTATTTTCCACTACGCCGGAAGTTGAAAAGAAACGGAAGCGAACGGAGGTCATAGAGGTGACCGGACGCTGCACCGGACGCGGTCTCGGTATGACCGGACGCGTCCGGTCAGTACAGCGCGGTATCGGGCGCGCGGGCTAGGGTTTGCAACCGGCGCGTCCGGTCACTCGCGGGACCGGCGCGTCCGGTCAGGTGCCCAGAAGGAACTGCGGTTCGCAAGGACGATCGGACGCGGGGCGCGTCCGGTCACACGCGATCGGACGCGTCCGGTCGTCGAAGGAGCTTACTGGACTCCGACCGGATGCTGGCACTGTCGCGTTCGGTCGTTGTGTTGAGCGCGTCCGGTCGTTGCTTCGCGGGCGCGGGTGCTGTGCGCATCGGCGCGTCCGGTCGTTGCGAGGAGCGCGTCCGGTCGTTGCTTCGCGCGCGCGGTGCTGTGCGACCGGCGCGTCCGGTCGGTTGAGCAGCGCGTCCGGTCATTGTTTGACCGTTGGCGCGCAGTGACCGTTGGAGGATCTAACGGTCGCGTTTGAATTCTGGGAGGACATGTGGACGTCGCAGGACGACCGGACGCGGTTGAGCGCGTCCGGTCAGTTATGACCGGCGCGTCCGGTCATCCCGAAAAGACCCAGTGAAGGGGTATAACGGCTCTATTCGGATGGGATGCTTATAAATACTCGTTGGCCGGCCCTTGGGGAGGTCTCTTGGCATTTCTAACACTCTTGTGCATCCTTTGAGCTAGAGCTACTCCTCCCACTCATCTCTCTTGCTTGATTGCAAATCAAAAGTGAGATTGAGTGATCCCAAAGTGCATTGCATAGCTTGAGGGCATCTAGTGGCACTTGTGGGTGGTTTAGCCGGTGGATTTCTTGTTACTCTTGGAGAGTACCGCTCCTAGCCGGCTTGGAGATTGTTGGAGGCGTTGGCAAGAGAAGGTGATTGTTCTTGGCCACCTCCGGTTATTTGTAAGAGGTTCTTGTGCTTTCCTCGGCGGGACGCCAAAAGCAACTCTAGTGGAATCCGCGTGTCATTGAGTTACCTCACTTGAGAGTGGCGTCTTGCGGTGCCTTGCGGGGCGTGCCTTGAGGGGCAAGTGACTTGAGGGTCACACCGGGGAACCATCTAAGTGTTGGTCGACACAACTGGTGACGTAGCTTGTCGGTGCACAAGTGAACACCGGGTGAACAAAAATATTGTGTCTCTTGTCTCCCGGTGATTGGTCTACATATTGTGTTGTTGTCAATATTAATTGATTGTATATCATCTTGGTGATTGGCAACATCTTCACTCCACCGTCGGTATAAGATTCACAATCCTTTCTCTCGCATTTACTTTTACTAGATTATCTTGTGTAGCTCTAGTGGTAGCCTTTGCTAGTAGTTGTTAGCTTGCTCACTAGTGTAAGTTAGTGACCTAGCACTTGTGTGAACTAGAGATCATAATCTACTAGACTTGTGGATAGGAGGCTTGCATCACAACCATAGGCTAAGCAAAATTCGCTTTACGCCGTTTGTTATTCTAACAAGTTTGCTTAGTGGTGCTTGTAGAATTTTTTTATAGGCTATTCACCCCCCCCTCTAGCCATCTAGGACCTTACAGCCGGCGGCGAGCCACGGCGCGCGAGCACCACCAGCGCCGGCCACGCTCGTGGGTGCCTTTGGCTCGGCTGGGGAAGACCTGAGGCACCACGACACGTGTGTCCCAGCGGCCATGGCGGGGTCAGTGGCGCACCCAACAGCGATGGGCGTGACTGAACAGCGAGGGAGCGAGCGATGTTGGTGACTTCCATGCAGGTGAGCGGCGCAGGGAGCAAGGGCGCGTGCGCGCGACCGGCGATGGGGGAAGGGCACGGCGTAGCAGGCCAGCAGCCCGGCGAGCGTGCGCTGGGGAAGGGGGCGGACGGATGAGCAGCCACACCGAGGGACGTAGGTGGCTACCATGCAGGTGAGCGGCGCAGGGAGTGAGGGCATGCGGCGCGACCGGCGATGAGGAAAGGAAAGGGTGCGGCAGCCCGACGAGCGTGCGCTGGCGAAGGGGGTGGACGGATGAGCAGCCACGCTGCTTTGGGGCCAGACAGATAAGCACGAAGGAGTGGGGTGTGAACTTGAGAGGGACAGGCGGATAAGCACAATATTTTTTTGTTTGAGGCCGCTCCTAGGAAGTCGCGTTCAGACAGATGAACATACACCATTATTTCCGTTGTAACATACTAGGTAAATGGCCGTGCGTTACAACGGGAATACATATACCACATTAACATATGCATGAGCGTGTGTTATACTGATACTACAATCATGATGTTTGGAACATCAATATTACATAAGTCTTCAAGAAAGATAGATAATTAAAATATAACTCCAAAATTGAATGCGAAACTAAAAAATCTCTCAATAGTTCAACCAGGAGAACGTGCTTTGCACGGACACCAAGCTGCAGCTGGTCACCAATCAAAGATGATCCAGAAGATTTTTAAGTCCAAGATACGGGGTCGGACTTCTTGCAGCTGAAGCATGCAGATGGCTCAAGCTGTAGTTAGAAGTATCCTGTATATAAGTTGTTTGTGAATTTTTAAAGTTAAAGTACTATTGATATCTTGAAGAAATATGTATCGTGATGCATTACCTCTTTCATGGAGAGTTAGAACCTCTTTATATACGATATTCTTTGTGAGGAATGAAGAAATATGCAAATTGTTCTTGATCCAAAATAATTTCATATCCATATATATGTATATGAATAGTTACCTGCATTGGTGGTGTTTTTCAAGTTTCCTAATGGAGTGCGACCACCGTTATTTTCCACTAGATCCATGTAGAAGATATTGGCTAAAAAAGTTTATCAAGAAGATATAGGTTAGCCTAAATAAGTTCACATAACTCGTAGCAGCACATAATCAGAACAATATAAACCGATGTAAGGTATCCTAGAGATCGTATTTCTACTTAGGTGAAATGAAAATTCAGATCGACAGCACAGCTGTATAAAATTGACACTGAATAGCAAGAGCAAACGACAGTGACGGGCTGACCAACAGAAGTTGTTTTAGCCTTAGGAGAGGTTAATTGGATCATATTTCTACTTATCACACATTTGGGCATGCTTCCCGACTTTGATTACAACCAGAATATGTTACCAGATTTAGTAGGCAACATGTTGAACATGGAACTAAAATTGCCAAGAATTCTAGCAATGCACTAAAGGAAACATATTGTACAATTTGAATGAAAAAATAAACAGCAAGGAAATTTGTAATAGTGTTTTTTCATGCTAGCAACGAATTAGAAATTTTTGTCACCAAAGCTTAAATCCGACAAACACGTGCTAGTGATTAAACAATAATGAAGTAATGGCCGACAAGTAACAAAGGTTCGCTGATCATGTGAGTAAAGCCAACAAATCTGCTGCCACTGAACAAAAAAGACACAGGCTAGCTGATTCACTTACATGTTCACCTGCTGCACTACCGGTGCTGTCGTGCTGAATGGAACTGAGGTCCTGCACCCTAGTTGGTCTGTTGTGCTGTTTACCTGAAAATGGAACCAAGTTACAACTGCAGACAAGTGATCGAGTAGGTGAAATGAAAATTCAGATCGAAGGCACGTCATTATTGTTGGAATACTGCTCCAATCTTCAAAGATAGGTGAGACCATGGAATATGCTCCATGTGATTGGTGTGGACATGAGTAATGATATTACGATTATCACACTACATATCAATGCTAGATGGCCCTTGAGGAAGATATGTAGGGGAACACAAAAATAAACAAAGTGAGAAGGGGTTGATTTGCATATGACCTGAACACACAAAGTTATTAAACTTCACCCCAGTGGTTGTAGTCAGTGTTCCCACAGCAACTTCTCCCAGCAGCACAACAGAAATGACCCTCCTGAGGAGCAGTGCAAAGAAACATACTAGTCCGTCCCATAAAAAGAGTCGCTACGGGAGTCGTGCTGGTCAAACTTCCTCAACTTTGACTAGATTTATAGAAAATACGTGTAACATTTAGATCTAAAAAAAGTATATTATGAAAGTATATTCAATGATCTACCTAATGGTACTAATTATATACCATAAATGTTAATATTTTGTTAAATATATTTGGTCAAAGTTAAAAGTTATTGATTTTTTGGGAAGCAAGAATGACTCTTTTTTTTTTTGGGACGGAGGGAGTATGCAATAACTGAATCACTCAATTTAGCAAGCATATGAGAAGAAAAGGGCTGCTGGAACTATATACCAAGGCCAAAATTATATAATAGCTAGGTAACTGTGTATTGTAAACTCTGAATGCATACAGGCCATACACATTCTCATGTGCACAAGCGTCAAGATGCCAATATCCCACTAATTCTGATATTTTCATGAGTAGAGAGGCAAGAGGAACATGTGCATACTGACCCAATTTGGATTTCCTGAGTGTGCAGGTGATCAAGTGTTTTTTGTGCTGCTGTATCTGGTGCAGCTCCTTCGGCTAATATCCACCTGAACACAACCAGCAAAAGAAATCCCATCAGAAAAAAACAATGATTTGTAGGTGGAGCTCTTTGGGCTAATATATTGTCTGCCCATGAATAGTAATGAACCAACGACTGATAGAATAGACCCTCTCGTCCACCACTTACATAAATAGCTTGCAAAAAAAATCTCACTGTGTGAGCCTACATTGTACGTGTTAATTCAATCAAGGTTATACAATTTAATTAAATCTGATGATAATGGCTTCCAGTTGCTAATCGTACTGAAGGAAAGGTGTATATAAACCAATAGAACAACAATGAAATACAACTAATAATACTGAGAAGTACAGAGTCAAACTGATATGCAAGTTACAAAAGCAAGTTATAGTTTGCCAAACTTGGTTGTCAAACTGATATGCAAGTCACAGAAGCTCTCGACATGGGAATATCGACTGACTTTGTGCAGTTGTCAATTTTTAATCATCCAAATATCAAGTTAAAATCTGAGGTATAAATTGGACAGCTGCCCAGTTTGCAGGTTCTAGCAACAAGAAAAGGAAGTTCTATCCTGATGATCTAAAGATCACCATTTACCTAGAATTGTTAGCAAAAACAGATCCTCCTATTCTTCGCCGTGGAGTACTATGTAACGTCTGAATCAACAACCTCAATCTGATGACACAATGCCATGTGTGAGCATATGAACTACTACATGATCTAACTATCAACCAAAGCAGAGCAAGCATGCCCCATTAACATGACATTGCTTTTCTCTAGTTGGACATTAGGTTCACCATCAAACTCACCAAATCTGTTTTTTTTCTGAATTTTCTTTAAGCGAGGCAACAATTACCAATTTATTGATGTCGTAATATTTAAACCCAAAACATCATACAAAATTTTCGACGATGAGTATCACATTCGTATTGGCATTGATACATTGTAATGGGTTGAAGCACACACAAGTAGCATGGCCTGTTAGTATTGCTCTGGCAATGTTTTAGTTGTAGAGATTATGTCAGTATCCCAAATTTAAGTGCATTGTAAGCAGGCCACGCCGCCACACCAACAGCTCACCATCTTGTGGCAGCGCCGCAGCAGGTCAACCATCGTGCAGCTCCGATAACTCAGGAGAAGGGTGAGGAGATCCCAGTTCCCAGAAGAAGGTGACTCACCTGGTCGAGATCCGAACTGGAGAGAAGGTTGGCAGCGGTGCCCTGTAGCTCGTCATGCGCTGCCGCCGGCCGGCCAGTGGATAGGGCCGAGCATCGCCGGTAGAGGAGCCGCTACCGTGCCGCCGTGCTGCCCGCGCCCCCCGCGCCCGTCGGACGGATTCGTGAGGAAGAGCCTTACCGCTCCGCCTTGCCCTCGATGTGCCGCGCGCCGCTGCCGTGGCGAGGTGACCGAGTGCCTCTGGCCGGGGAAGGGGGCCGACCGCCGCCAGTAGAGGAGCCGCACCCGTGCCGCCACGCCGTACGCGCCACACCGCCCGCGCCGCCTTGCCCTTGCTGCCCACGCCCGCGCCCGTCCATCGGAGATGTGAGGAAGAGCCGGGACGCCTTGCCCTTGCTGCTCGCGCCGCCTCTGCCGCCGTGACGCCGCTCTGCCGTGAAGGTGGCCTCGCGGGGCAGATGGAGCCCGCCTTCTCCGGATGCTAGCACCTGCCGCGCCTCGCCGCCGTCGCTCCGTGTCGGGAGGAAGAGCCGCGCCGCGCCGCCTTGCCCTTGCTGCCCGCGCAGACGCTCTGAGTCATGGGGAGTCGCCGAGCTTTTTTTTGCATGGGATTGGTCGTGGCGAGGGGGAGAGAAAGGCGTAATAGGTCCCTTAGCTATTATTCGAGGCTTAATTTCATTCATAAACTTTTAAAACGATTGTTTACGTCCTCAAACTTTAGTTTTAGGCTTAATTTCATCCTACAACTATAAAGATGATCGTTTCGGTCCTCAAATTTTGTATTTTGAGGTCAGTTTCATCTATAAACTATCAAAGTGCATTTAACTTTTATTTCAACTCAATTTTATCTATTTAAAAAGAAAACTTTATATTTTAGGCACAATTTCATCCATAAACTATCAAAATTATCGATCTGCTATTGTTTCAATATATCCATGTATTCTTAAAGAATAAATAGTGTTTGATGCAACTGTAATTGCTCCCATAAATATCATTTAGTCGAATATATATATATGGTACCATTATAAGATAACACTAAAAAAACAACTTGGAATTGGCCCTGTTCGGCTGGCTGGAAAAACGGCTGATGCTGATGCTGATTTGTTGTGAGAGAAAAACACTGTTATTTCGCTGAAACGGTACGGCTGATAAGTTCAAGCGAACAGGGCCGTTAATGGCCACGATCGAGTTTTTTCATGAATATTATTTGTCTATCTCAAATCGTTGGTGGTGTTGGACCTAACCAAGTGCAACAGTGCAGCGTTCTACGTACAACGTAAATAAAGTTGAGTTGAAAATAAAAGTTTAAAGAACAAAATACACTTTGATAATTTATAAATGAAATTGAGCCCAAAATACAAAGTTTGAGGACTAAAACGATCATCTTCATAGTTCTATAATGAAATTGAGCATAAAAGTAGAGTTTAAGGAATAAAACGACCGTTTTGAAAGTTTAGGGACAAAACTAAGCCTTGAGTAATAGTTGAGAGACCAAAATGACTATTCTGTCGGAGAGAAACTAAGGGTCTGTTTGGTTGGTGACCAAAACCTGCCACGCCAAAGGTTCGTCGTGCCACAGTTTATTCAGCAGCTGTTTGGTTCACTGCCACACCTATGTCACGCCAAACTTTCTTAGTACCTACCCTAGATGTCATAGACATATTTTCGTGCCAAATTTTATCACAAGTGTGGCTTCAATTTCGATCGCCGTACTTTTTTTTTTTTGACAACCACAGTTATCAAAAGTTAGATGTGGCAAATTTTAGTCACCAACAAAGGGCCCTAGATTAGAGTCAGGATCCGGGGGAGCGTGCCGCGCGTGCACCGGGGGAAGCGAGCGAGCGGGAGCGTGATTGGCCGATTGCACCGCGCGTCTAGGTCCACCGCGCGGGGGAGCGTGCACGCGAGCGCCGCGGGACTGGGTGTGAATTTTTAATCGCGCGTCGTCTGTCAGGTGAACGGGGGTGTCTTGTCGCCGAGTGAACGATTGTTCTGTCCGTGTTTTAGCTGTAGGTCTGGTTTAGTTTTAAAGTTGGGAGGCGTCAGAAATACTGTAGTATTTTATTTGTATTTGTCAATTATTGTCTAAACATTGACTAATTAGGTTCAAAAGATTCGTCTCACAAAGTATAAGCAAATTGTGTAATTAATTATTTTTTTACCTACATTTAATACTCCATGGATGTGTCTACAGATTTGATGTGATGGTGATGTGATAGAGAATTTTTGCACTTTTTGTATTTTGGAGGGGAAAACAAGGGCGTAGAAGAAGATAGAAGATTACATCGCACAATGGCACGGTCGCCATGGCCTCCCTCTTTTACATCGCACAATGGGCCGCTTGTCCGCCCAAGTTGTAGGTAGGCGTGGCCCATGTGGCAATAAATGAGCCCACGGGCCAGCTACTCTCGGCCCACGCGTTCGCGGTCAGCAAGGACGCCGCGTCACTTTCCTCCCGGACCAGACAACGAGCGCCGCGGTTATTCCAACTCCTTTCTACTCTGTACCCGCCACCTCTCCCCGTCTCCGGCGAGGCGACGCCGACGGCCGACCTATGATACTCCGCCGCCTGCATGGCCGCGTCTCCCGCCTATCCCTCGCGTCCGCCGCCCTCCTCGATGCGGCGCCGCGCGCCTTGCCCTCCGCGGGCCTCTTCAGTGGCTTCCACGGTGCAGCGGGGGACGGCGCCTCCTCGGAGCACGGCCGCAAACCCGCAGGTACCTCGTCATCTCCATCCTCCTCCCCGATGCTGATTGATAGCTCGATCGGTTCCAAATTTCATATGAGGCCGGACGCCCGGAGCGCCGGACTAGTGGGTTCAAGTCGCAGCTGCGTTTCAGGGAATTCAAATCCGCCACTGCTGCGTTTTCATGTGCGCTTGCAACCAGATATGATATGCCACTCTGTTCATCAGAAATAACATCTAAGCTAACCAGTCCTGTGAACCTGTGATACCTCCCCTATGAAAATAAACCCGCACCTGACTGTGGTATCGAACATGCAAAAGATGCAGCCATCTGTTGTACTGAACATGATGATATACAGTGATAATTCTCATTGCTCAAATTTCATCATAACATCACCCCCTCCCCCACTCTCTTCAATCTCGGTGTCTCATACTCTTGTGTTCTATCTGAAGGTCCTCTTACGCTCTACAGGAATCTAGTAAGCCAAGGGAAGCTCACGCATGATAGTTACCAGGAAAATGTAGCTTCTGAATTAGACAACTTACTTAGTAGGCTTCAACAGTACGAGATGGAAATGGAGGATTATCATGTAAGTTGCACATCACTTCTTCTCAGTTGTCAGTACCTCGTTGTGACTGTTCAGGAAGAAACCTTATTTATGCAGAACAAGCTGTACATCTGGGAGAATAGCAGGGAGAAGGAGCGGCGAAGGCTTCTTGTCGAAGAAGCTGAAGATAAGCAGCGTGATGGTGTATGGATAGACGAGAAAAGGGGATTTCTTGACAAGTTGGTTACGCGGTAATAGTTAGTCTCCTTCCTCGAAATTATTCATTGTTATAGAACCATTTAGCATACTTAAGTGGGATGTCTATTGGCGTCACAGTGCATGTATCTCATAATAGTTTCAGTATGGCACTGTGAACTTCTGTTATGTTGAAACCATCCATGGATGGAGCACTGCTATTACTCCCCAACTCCTGCAATAATATTAACAGCTAAATATGCATAGCAATACATCTAAGCATTCCAGATTTTAGTTGCTTTATACAAGAAATGGACTATGCTGGTTTTTTCTAACCTGTATTTTGTTGATTAAACCCAGGAGAAGAAGAGGAAACATAGAACCTGGAGTTGGTAAGTGGGTCTCGTACCTGAACCGAGAGAAGAAACTAGATACATTGGTAGGCCATAGACCAGTCGCTCCTGTTGCTCCTAAAGGATTGTATCTCTATGGAAATGTTGGAAGTGGTAAGCTACCTGATTCTTGCACATGCTCAAAAGAAACAATTTCTAGCCTTATTGGTTCCGTTCTGTCCATTAGTTTTTTTTTCAGCTGGCCTAAAAATGAGGGGTAAAATGCTTCTATTGGGCCATTGCCCTACATTTATGAAAATAACGTGAGCAAGTAACCGTGCTGATATTTACGTTTTCTGAAATATTATTCTGTCACTTGTACTAATCTCAAGGCACAACCTATACATAGGGAAGACAATGTTGATGGACATGTTCTATGGGGCCACTGAAGGTGTCATCAAACACAGGAGGAGGTTTCACTTTCATGAGGTAAATTCTCTGCTATTTACAAATACCAATGACTGTTCAGTCATTCAGTTGTAATCTGATTTAGCTGTCATGGTAGCATACTCGGGCACACACACATCTGTCTCAACTGAAGATCAATTTATTTGATTGAAGATGGCTAGCAATAGTAGATCGATACTGTCTCAACTGTATCTGTTAGCTGTCATGGTAGCATACTCGGGCACACACACATCTGTCTGAACTCATTTACACAGGTGTGGCTTGGCAAGTTGGCATTAACATAACACTATAAATTAACTTTTTAGTTATATTATTTTAATTGTGACCTTGTTGCCAAGGACTTGCATAAGACTAGAGTACCCTTTGATGCAGGCCATGCTTGAAATACACGATCATATGCATGATGTATGGAAGAGACGTGATGATGACAAATCTATTCACTCAAGTGCTTTCAGTTGGATATCAAGCCTTCCCTTTGATGTGAAAATTAAGGAGTGGTTGATTGGTGAAGAGAAGTACAAACAACAGTCACAGGAAAAGCACATCCTTTTGGCAGTTGCTGACAAGTTTTTGGTTGATAGACAGGCAAATAAAACTGGAGCAAGCATTCTATGCTTTGATGAGATACAGGTACCTAAATTTTGAAGTGTCAAGGATTGAAGCCTTTTTGCCTTCTTTTCATCCTGATCTGACAAAGAGGATTGGCATTTCCTAGTACGTAACAGCTGCTTATTAGATTACTTTTAAAACTGGGGACATAAGAAAAATGAAGATTGGTGTTGGTAAATAGCATTGATTAGTTCCACCACCATGACCTAGCATAATATTTTAATTTCATCCTGTCTATAAGTTTTATTGAAGTTAACGTGTTACTGGAAAATTCTTTTGAATCAGCATTACTGGAACTTTTTACACCTAATCTTTATATTTTGTTGAATCTGGGAAGAATCAAAGTTAACAAAGCTCTATTTTATCTATACTCTTGCATGTACATCTTTGTACTTACTGCTTCATTATGATTTATTAAGCTTTTAGAATTGTCATACTTAATTAAACATGCTCTGCAACCTAGTGTTTTTTAGTACACTGAGCACGTGCATTTTTGCAGACTATCGATGTTTTTGCAGTTGTAGCACTTTCTGGCATTCTAAGCAGGTTGTTAAGCACAGGGACAGTACTTGTAGCAACCAGTAATAAAGCACCAGAAGATCTGAATCAGGCAGGTCCTTCTTAATGATTAGATGTGTTATCATTTTCTCACGACCTTTACAAGTTAAAATACCTTAGTACCATATTATGATCATCTCATTCTTTTCTCTGTTGATTTGTAGGATGGGATGCAAAGGGACATCTTCCTTGAGTTATTATCAAAATTGGATGAAAACTGCAATAAGATTCTTGTGGGTACTGAAAAGGATTATCGCCGCCTAATTCCGACAGAAGGCTCAACTGAGGTTTACTTAATTTTTTTATTTACTCTAAGAAATTTGGTTAGGAGCATCAGTATTCAATTTAGGAGGAGGTGGGCACCTGGATGAATCCCATGAATTGACCCCTAGTGGATGACGGGATGACATAGCGTGTTAACAAATTGTATAACAATGTAGGAGATTTATGACACTTGGCCTGTACAAATTTGCTGCTTTTTTCCCCCCATGGAGATAAACCTTGTGGTTATCCTGGTCCTTAAGAAATAAGACTATATTGATCTCTAGGCTTTATGGTGATAACATAAGTTCAGATCCTGGTATAAAGTTAAAGTTATTAATCTACACAATGTGATCTTTATGTGATCTATTTTGCATTTATATATCTTGACATAAACTTGTTAGATATATCCTCTTCTAAGTACCTGCAGATTTACCCACTATCCGCTGTATTTATTATTCCCTGTATTACCTGTCATATTATGTTTATAATCTTGATCTAACTACATACCTTCTATATTGTTGGCAGGTTCACTATTTTTGGCCTGCCACTTCTGACGCTCGCAGCATGTATGAGGCCATGTGGCATGACATAACTAACCAATCAGGAGGAAATATTATTTCTGTCACCATTCCTGTAATGTTTGGGAGGTCTGTCCATTTGATAAAGCATCTCTGCACCTGTGAAAATAAAAACTAAATGAACTTCAGTCGCATGTTGACAGGTCTATTGAGATTCCTCAAAGCTGTAATGGTGTCGCAAGGTTTGACTTCGAGTATCTATGCGGTCGCCCAGTAATATCTCAATCTCATTTCACATCTGTCTATAATTCAAGTTAGATGGAAAGAAAAAATTATTACTGCAGAATAGCTGATATTATTACTTCCACAATAGCTGATGTTAGACAAATACATAAATTTATATTTCCCAATAGTAGCTACTTTTTATTATATCTGAGAGCATAGTAGCTCTTTCACTAATGCATTGATCGCCCCTATACTAAATTTTCAGGTCGGAGCTGCAGATTATATAGCAATAGCTAGGAACTACCATACAATTTTCATATCAGAAATTCCAGCTATGAGTATGAAGATCCGTGACAAGGTATTTGTTCACGTGCTGTTTTTTCTGTTTCTTTCAGTCTGTTTGGGCAGAGAAAATAGGTGGAAGGGAACAGGAATGTAGCAGTCAGGACTGGAGCCTATCAGCCTATAGAAGTAGAGCAAATGAAATATGTTCTCAAGAAATAAAATGCAAAGTAAAAATATGATTTTGAAGTGCTGAAGAGCAAGGATCTCTAGAAGGATGTAGCAAACTAGCAAAGCAAGACAGTAATATTTTGGATAGAAAGATGGAGATGACATGTTGATTGAGTCGGATTTACAAATATATTGCAAGTTAGGAAAGAGAAAAGGTCCGTTTGTTAAATTTTTAGATAGCTATCTGAATTGATGGGCAGTAAGCATTAGTTAGTTGTTACTCTCTACCTTTCTGAAATAGTTTGTTTTCCCTCTGTTGCTAATATCATGACTCATTTAGGCAAGAAGGTTTATCACTCTGATCGATGAGTTGTACAACCATCACTGCCGCCTTATATGCCTAGCTGCCTCATCCATTGATGATCTTTTCCAAGGAACTGAGGAAGGACCTCTTTTTGATTTAGAGAGGTAACTCGATAACCCTTTCCTGATCATTTAAGGCTGTTTTTTCAAACACTATGAACTGAAATATGTCTCAGTGAGCTTTCATATATGCTGGTGCTGTTGTGGAGAAAATGTTTCTGTCTTTTCCCTTTCTTTTGTTTAAAGCAAATGCAGAAGATCTGCCATCCATTAAAGAGTTTACAACAATTACATAGGCCTAAAGCAAAATACCATGACTAAAGAGATTAATTGATTGTTAGGGGATATTGTTTCTGGTCGTCTACAATGGAATGTAGAAGTCTGAATCTGAATTGCACATGAATTGAGAGCGAATTTTCACAATGGTCATGCTATGCAGTTTTCAGTTCGAAACTGAGTCCGAAGGGACAAAGCTGAGGAGGGATGTTTTAGCGGGAGGCAATGTTGGCTTAGGACCATCTACGACTGGCCTTGTGGCAATATTGTCTGGCCAAGAAGAGATGTTTGCGTTCCGCAGAGCGGTATGTACCGGACCTTGTTATCATTGTTATGTACGAAATAGTTGCTGCTTATTATCGGCATATGCTTATTTCGTCTAGCTTTTGTCACTGCAAACAAGATGCAGTAGACATCCACTTTTATGATTTTGTACTTTTAGTTGCGTTAATTGTAATTGTGAGGCACACCTTGTTTTGCAGATATCACGGCTTATCGAAATGCAGACCCCTCTGTATCTGGAGCGCGTGCAGGATGTACATCCCTCGTTCCGACTGCGGGTGTGTTTAGTTCCGCGAAAAGGTGTAAAAAAAGTACTGTAGCACGTTTTGGCTTTATTTGATAAATAGTGTCCAATCGTTGACTAATTAGGTTCAAAACGTTCGTCTCGCAAAGTACAACCAAGCTGTACAATTAGTTTTTGATTTCATCTACATTTAGTACTCCATGCATGTATCGCAAGTTTGATGTGACTGGGAATCTTTTGTTTGCACAGTGTTTTTTTTTTTGAGGAACTAAACACAGCCTGCAGCATCCTCCTGGTCTTGCAAGCAATAGGCCTGCAGCTTCTCAGCCTTCTCCGGCGGTTTGACAGCCTCGCTGTACCATTGCTTTATTTCGAAATTCGTGTGACAAGGCAATAAAACCAACCAGAGATGGTAACAGTGAGACATTGTAAATGATTATAGAAATGTTGAGATTATTATTTGTAATTAAGTTAAAATTCGCCGTTGCCTAGGTCTGAGGCATTTGTTTCCGCTGAATGATGCATTTTCTGTTCAAAGTAAGATGACAAGATCCAATCAGGAAATCATTTAACAGTACACTGTACTACCCCCTCCATTCCAAATTATAGCTCTCATTTTTTAACATTGTCCAAGTCTACAGAAAAATATATCTTATATATACTGTAAAATTAATTTCATTAACCTGTCATTGAAGAATTGCGTTTATTTAAACATGTAATGATATATCTTTCTAAAAATCTTTCTTTAAAATATTGCATTTATTTGTACTTGTAAATGTTAGCATATATTTTTCTTCTAAAGTCAAACTAAAAAAATGGGCTAAATAATGGACTAGTTTTTTTTAAGCCCTTGTTTAGTTCCCCCAATTCTCCCCAAATTTCACTATGCAAAAAGAAGATTCTCTGTCACATCAAAATGTCGGCAAATGCATGGAGTACTAAATGTTGATGAAATCAAAAACTAATTGCACAGTTTTGTTGTACTTTGCGAGATGAACATTTTAAGCCTAGTTAGTCAAAATTTGGATAATTTTTACCAAATACAAACGAAATGCTACAGGAATTCTGATACAGTGTTTTTCTCCCCAATTCACCGAACTAAACGAGGCCTGACATATACAGCTACAGTACCAATGAGAAGACACGCTGGCAGTTCTGCTTGTTTGTCGCACGCACCTGATTGGCCCAGCAGCCCCTCCCACGGATCGTCCCTCCGAAACCGCAACCACTCCCATCCAACCGTCCATTCCCCTGCCGATCGGACCGTCCATTGGCCTCGCACGCGGATCGACGGGCCCACCTCACGGATTCCCTCTCTTCCTCCCCGCGCGCTCGCGGTTTAAAAGCATCCCGCCGCGCTCCGCATTTGGCATCCACACACAGACACAGATTGCCACTCAACTCTCAATCTCTCTCCCGATCTCGAAGCCGCAGCAGCATCCAGCAGCCATGGACGTGAGCGGAGCCGGAGCCGGCGGGAAGGCGAAGAAGGGCGCGGCGGGGCGCAAGGCCGGCGGGCCGAGGAAGAAGTCGGTGTCGCGGTCCGTCAAGGCCGGGCTGCAGTTCCCCGTCGGCCGCATCGGGCGGTACCTCAAGAAGGGCCGGTACGCGCAGCGCGTCGGCACGGGCGCCCCCGTCTACCTCGCCGCCGTCCTCGAGTACCTCGCCGCCGAGGTGCTCGAGCTCGCCGGCAACGCGGCCAGGGACAACAAGAAGACGCGCATCATCCCGCGCCACGTGCTCCTGGCTATCCGCAACGACGAGGAGCTCGGCAAGCTGCTGGCCGGCGTCACCATCGCCCACGGCGGCGTCCTCCCCAACATCCACTCTGTGCTCCTCCCCAAGAAGGTGGCCGAGAAGGCGGCCAAGGAGCCCAAGTCGCCCAAGAAGGCCGCCAAGTCCCCCAAGAAGGCGTAGAGTGCTCTCGTCTCTTGAGGAGAAGGGAGGCTCCTCCATTAGACCATTACCATTAGTGCTGTCCTGTTAGATTAGATCATGTTTAGTGTACCTCTGTAACTTTCTTGTTCTTGCTGCTAATTGGAATGGTTTATCTAGTACTAGTACATCTGTGCATTTTCGTTGGTTGCAACAAGATTTCAGAAACCAGAGTTTGCTACTTGCAAAAAGTGTGCTCAACTTCTCATAGAACCTGGATTTGGTAAGTGGGTCATATAGGCTGTGTTTACTTTGGCCTCGTTTAGTTCGGTGAATTGGGGAGAAAAACACTGTATCAGAATTCCTGTAGTATTTTGTTTGTATTTGGTAAAAAATATTTAAATTTTGACTAACTAGGCTTAAAATGTTCATCTCGCAAAGTACAACAAAACTGTGCAATTAGTTTTTGATTTCATCAACATTTAGTACTCCATGCATTTGCCGACATTTTGATGTGACATGGAATCTTCTTTTTGCATAGTGAAATTTGAGAAGAATTGTGGGAATTAAACAAGGGCTTCCTCAAAAAAGTACTGTGCAAACAAAAGATTCCCCGTCACATCAAACTTGCGATACATGCATGGGAGTACTAAATGTAGATGAAATAAAAAAACTAATTGTACAGTTTGGTTATACTTTGCGAGACGAACGTTTTGAACCTAATTAGTCAACGGTTGAACACTATTTGCCAAATAAAGCCAAAACGTGCTACAGTATTTTTTTTACACTTTTTTACACTTTTTACACAACTAAACACAGCCATAGTCATAATTGAACCTATAGAAGAAACTAGATACAGTGGTATGCCAGAGACCAGTTGCTCCTAATGGATTGTATCTCTATGGGGAAAAAAATGTACATGCAGCATGCACAAAAGAAGCAGCTTCTAGTCTGGTTGGTTGGATCCATTCTGTTTATTACTTTTCTAGCTGTCATGAAAATGACAGGTAAAATGCTTCTATTGGTCCATTGTCCTACAATTTTTATGAAAACTACCGTGAGCAAGTGACTGCCAATGTTTTACGTTTTCTAAATGACTATTCTAACACTAGTACTAATCTCAAGTCAACCCGTATATCAGGAAGGCAATGGGCCACTGAAGGTGTTATCAAACACAGGAGAAGGTTTCACTTTCATGAGGTAAACTATTTAGAAATACCTATGACTATTCAAACATTTAGTCTTATCATGATATATCTATTTTACCTGAAAACCAATTTATTTGGTTGAAGATGGCTAACATCGTGTAGGAATGGTGGTGGAGGATACTGGCTTCAAACTTTGGTACACGGGGACAACATCGGGTAGGAATGGTGTAGACATATTGATCGATATAAGCCTTAAGGATGGAGTTGTTGATGTTAGGAGGCAAGGCGACCGGGTTATCTTGGTCAAACTGGTAGTTGGAGATTCGGCTCTGAATGTGATCAGTGCTTATGCCCCTCAGGTAGGTCTTAGCGAGGGCATCAAGAGGCAGTTTTGGGAAGATCTTGATAGCATGGTTAGTACCGTGCCTATCAGCGAGAAACTATTTATAGGAGGAGACCTCAACGGCCATGTTGGTGCGACTAATGTAGGTTTTAAGCGGATGCACGGGGGGTTCGGGTATGGTAGTAGGAATCAAGAGGGGGGATGTTTTGAACTTCGCGCTGGCCTATGACTTGTTGATAGCGAACACCCTCTTTAGAAAGAGGGAATCTCATCTAGTAACCTTTCGTAGTGGACAACTGAAGGGTCGAGATGGCGGACTAGAGGGGGGGTGAATAGTCTTTTCTAAAACTTAAACGCGTAGGCTAACCAAAACAAATGCGGAATTAAACTTATCGGTCTAGCCAAGACTACACCCCTCTAACTAAGTTCACAAGCACCTCACAAAGAACCTAATTAAGCAACTAAGGTGCTTTCCTTAGCAAGAGCTCTCCTATTTAATTCTAGAGCAAGGTCACATAAACCTATGCACTAGTACTTTGCAAGCAAGAGGGAGCTCCTACACAACTAGTGAAGCAAAAGCACAAAGCTCCTAAGCTCACTAACAAAGCTCAATAACAAGGCAACTAATGCCAAATTAGAGAGTGCAAAACACTTAGCTACACAAACTAAGCAATGTGACTAACAAGGTTACACAAACCAAATTAGTCACGCAAAGGGAAGCTTCTAGCTACACAAGCAAGAAGACAACTAGCAAGCTACACAAGCACAACTAGAACAAGAGCAACTACACAAGCACAAGTATATATGAAAGTAAATACAAGCTTGTGTTGTACGAAAGCAAACCACCGAGAAGAGTAGACAATGTTGACACGGTGATTTTCTCCCGAGGTTCACTTGGTTGCCACCAAGCTACGTCCCCGTTGTGTCGACCAACACTTCGTGGTTCGGCGGCTAATCGGTCACACACCGAGCCTCTCAAAAGGCACCGCAAGAACCTACCATAAAGTGTGGTAGCTCAATGACACGCTCAACTAGAGTTGCTCTTCGCGATCCCCGCGGGGTGAGCACAGTCCCCCTCACAAAGCTTCTCCGGAGCCTCGCACAATCTTCTTGCGAGCTTCGACGGAGCCACAAGCCACCAAGCCGTCTAGGAGGTGGCAACCTCCAAGAGTAACAAGCACCACCGGCTTGCAACACGATCACCTAGTGCCACACGATGCAATCTCTCAAAGCAACGCACTAGAATCGCTCTCTCACTCGATCCGATGAACACTATCAAGCATGAGTGAGTTAGAGGGCTCCCAAGCACTACCACACAAGTCACAAAGACTATAGTGTGCTTAGCTACCGACCACAGCCGGCCAAGGCATCTATTTATAACCCCACGGTCAAATAGAGCCGTTACCCCTTCACTGGGCAAAACTCGGGACGACCGGACGCGCCGGTCGTAACTGACCGGACGCGCTCACCGCGTCCGATGCTCCAACGGTTACTGCGCCAACGGTCAAACCCTATGACCGGACGCGCCTCTCAAAACGACCGGACGCGCTCCACCGCGTCCGATCCTCCAACGGTCACTGACCCTCAACGGTCAAACCAACGACCGGACGCGCTCCTCGCAACGACCGGACGCGCCGGTCCCGATGACCGGACGCGCCTGTCGAACGACCGGACGCGACAGTGCCCGCGTCCAGTTAGAGTCCAGTAAGCTCCTTCAACGATCGGACGCGTCCGATCATGTGTGACCGGACGCGCCTCGCGTCCGATCGTACTCAGTTTCCTCTGGACACCTGACCGGACGCGCCGGTCCCGCGAGTGACCGGACGCGCCGGTTGCAAACCCTAGCACCCGCGCCTGCGCTGTACTGACCGGACGCGTCCGGTCATACCATGACCGCGTCCGGTGCAGCGTCCGGTCACCTCTGTGACCTCCGTTCGCCTCCGTTTCTTTTCCGACTTCCGGCGTAGTGGAAAATAGGCATTTCATTTCCCCAAAATCGCCTGAATCCCGCGCTCGCACGCTCGGCGGGAGGGAGAGAGGAACCCAAACCCCTCTCTACCCGCAAACTACAGCGCGACCAACGCCACCTTTGCAAATGTGCCAACACCATCAAGTGTACATCACTTTGTGCACGTGTGTTAGCATTTTCATAATCATTTTACCGAAGGAGTTAACCACTCAACTTGCCACGCCACTCGATCCTAGCAACGATGCATAGTTAGATCACACGAGTGGCACTAGATGACCGATATGCAAACAAGTTTGCCCCTCTTAATAGTACGGCCATCTATCCTAAACCCGGTCATAAACTTCTCTACACACCTATGACCGGTGAAATGGAAATGCCCTAGGTTATACCTTTGCCTTGCGCATTCCATTCCATCTCCATTGATGTTGATGCAACACATGCACCAACCAATCATCAAATGATATGATCCACTTCATATCATCACATGACCGTATTGGTTTATCGATCTTGACCTCACTTGCTCTTCACCGTTGCCTCGGTCCTTCGGCGCCAAGCCATCACACAACTTGCCCTTCACCCTAGCAACCGGTCCATCAAGCCAAGCCTCATCTTGATCTTCTCCACCTTGGTCACATGACTCCATGTCATGTCTCATATGCAATGAGCTCCTTCATGACACCATCACATGTGGACTAATCTCCTGTGTATCTCACATAACCACATATTAGTCCACCTAAGTTGTCACTCAATTACCAAAACCAAACAAGGACCTTTCAATCTCCCCCTTTTTGGTAATTGATGACAACTCTACAAAGATATGGAAAATAAGTTCTTTTGGACTTTATGCCACTTATCCAACATTTAAGCTCTATGTTAGAATTTGGATAAGCACCATAAAATCTGACTTGGTAGTGATAACTCCCCCTACATATGTGCTCAAATGGTTTGGTTTCAAGCTTGCACATATGCATAAATATGAAATTTGTGGGAGGGTTAGCACTACTAAGTGATGCTAAGGTGTATAGAATAAACCTTTGTAGCTTGATACCAATTAGTAGCTTGATACCATTTGAAAATCATAAGTTTGCCACCATCCTTAGCATCATGAGTAGCTAGACATCAAAAACACTAGAAACCTCGTGAGATCAACATTATAAGCAAGGTTCTAGTTTTTGCATGATAATCATAAGTCTAGCTAACATCCTATGCATGCTAGTTATCAAATCATCATTTAAGTTCTATAACTAGCATACACCACACAAGCATGCATATTGAATTTAAGAACTTTATGCAATGCAAGCAAACACATGAATTATGCACATATCAAATGTAATCAATCAAAGTTCATGAGCTTGCTCCCCCTACTTGTGTGCTTTCTTTGTCCAAGAATGTTTGATCCCCTTACATTCTTCAATGTTGCTCCCTCTTTGTCCATGTACATGTCCAATCTTTCCAATTTCTCCCCAAAGCTCAAAAGGCTTCTTTTCATATCTTTGTACAACTTCTCCCCCTTTGTCATCAATTTCCATAAAAGGTGTTCTTCTCAATTGATACAAAGGCTTGTATTGGGGTAGATGGTTGAGACTTGAATATTGCATTTTTGATGGACATTACCACATATGTTGGAATGACAAACTTTATGGTTGCTCTTGAGATTCCACATAGGATCTTTGACCTTGATACCAATTGGTGGGGCTCCTCCCCCTATGTCATAGCATGTGTCATTCATTTGAGATACCACTTGGAGATGAGGGTAGCATTTCTTGATTTGATCACTTAAGGTTGAGGATCACTTGTGAAACCATCGTCTTGCATGAATGATACCACGTGAAGCTACCATGAGTAGAAATGTGATACCATTTGAAAGAATTTTCTTGTATGGATTCACTTTGAAGGATTTGGCAATAACATTCACTTCTTGAACATTTTCTCTCTTCATGAGTACCACTTGTAAGATATCACTTGTAGATCATGATCTAGACACCACTAATGAATACCACTTGGAAGATCGATTTGAGTCTAGATACCACTTGAAACAAACTAGATATCTATTTTCATTATTGTCTTGTGCTTGTACTCTTATCATTGTTATGAGCTTCTTGTATGACTTGAACTATGTTGATTTGCCTAAGATTCCAAGTCCGATTTGATCCAATGACAAGCTTCTTCACTCCTCATGCTAAGGGTTATCTTGCCAATGTTGTACTTGTCACTTGTTAGCAATCCAAGCTAGATCAAGTATTTGGGTTTACTAGCTCATGAACAAACTCATATACATACCACTAGAACATTTTAATAAATTCAAGCAATAGTGGTAGGCTATGAATTTAAACATTTCATTTGTTATGCATGATCCTAGTAGCATGTACTATATGCACTAATCACATACTAGTAAGGGATGAAATGATCATGCACATTACAATGATACCTTTGCTATGTTGGAGTAGAGGATAGTCACATAGATTCCAATTAATTACTCCAATAGCAATATGAAGTCCAATTTATAAGTTTGGTGAAGACCAATCATCATAGATAAATCCATTCTTCACCCATATGAAAATGTAAATCACTTATGATCAAGTGCACTATCGCTTGAGTTGTGGTTGGCTTGCTTCATCTTTTTGATCAATGCTTGCATGAGAGAACTACTTAGAATACCACTTGAAATACATGACTAGCTCTCTTTTGGGTGTTGCTTGCTTTTCTTGATCAATCCTTTTGATTGCTTCAACTAAGCATCACAAGTTCCTCGGATCACCACTTCCATGTTAGCCTTCCAAGTCCCAAACTTGGTTTCACCTACACACGGCGGCAAGCCCCTCACTAGGGAGAAGTGACCTTTCTCCAAAGAACCACTCTTGATACTCACTTGAAATGATATAGTTTGATTGATCCAAATGATGAACTCAATCTTGATGAATAATCCTTGAATCTATATTTGAGTCCAACTCTTTCTACTTGTTTAAGTCCTTTTCTTTCTACCAAATGATCTCTAATCATCACTAGAACTTAAACTTCATCTTTATCTTAAGTTTGATCTTGATCTTCAAATTGAGTACCAAATAAGTACATTCCACAATCAAATGTTCTTATACTCATTGCTCTTCATGATTCTAGATCAATCCAAAACCAAACTTAGGTTCCTCAACCACTTATAAACATGTTTCCAACTTGAGGACCTTTCAATCAAAGTGACTCTAGATTAATCCAATGATTGTCACTTTTCTGGCAGATTCTGTACCCTTCAAAGAATAATTCATATCTCCCAATGTACAGATCCAAATGCCATGCAATTTGGTGGAGATGTGATTCACTAAGTCATATATCAACTGTAAAAATTTGAGATTCATTTGACATCTAGATTGCTACCAAATTTCAAATCTTCCACCACTGCTATATGCTAAAAACTGCTGCACTATAGCTGACAAGATGCACTCCAGAACCGAAGCATCTCTTATCCAATTCTCATGAAATTTCTACAGCATCTTCTTTCATAAGTGTAGAGCATGTATACTAAATTTCATGCCAATCCAAATAGATTTGATCACTCAAACATGGCTAAGATCACTGCTAGCTCAGATTTTTAATGTAGGACAGATTTCAATACATGAGCTATTCTTCATTAAAAGTGAATCAAACTTGAAACTAACTTGTTTGAAAACCTTCACAAGACATATATCCATCCAATCCACTTACTAAATGTCATCTCATGAATTTATCCAACACAAATCAATTCAAACTTGATTGCTAAGCATTTAATCCATTCAATCATCTCATAGCAAGCAACATTGCATATTTATCCAATTCAATCAACTCATATGCACCCAAGTGAAATGATCAACAAGGGATATACCTTGGTTAGCTCATGATCATTCAATAGCAAGCTTTTACTCAAATAAATTGCAAGCCATAAAATAATTCCAATAAATTACCACAATCTTTAACATTGCACTTGTATGTTGTAGCATTTGGACTCCACTTATTTTGACTTGGCATTGGGATAGAATATGCATTGAGTTTCATAACTTGACTCAATATATGATGAACAAAATTAATCTAAATGAATCAAGCCTCCAATGCCGATGATACCTATAATCATTTATCCACTTTTTGATGGTACCCAAACTAGTTTGGGTCCTCTCAAATTAGGTGCAACATACTTAGGCATAGCCTTAGTATGAGTAGCGGGATGTTTTGCAATTTCAACCAATGAGGTACCATTGCCATCCTTTCTAAGCATATTAGTATTATCAATTGAAATAGGCTTAGAATTGTTACCTAGGGGACATGAATGAGCCATGTGTCCCCTTTTCCGGCATAAGTAGCAACTTCTTTTAGAGTGAGCCTTTTCTTCCTTGCTCATGTGTTGCTTCTCAATGCCTTGCCTCTTATGAGTTGCTTGAGCTTTCTTCTCAAGCTTGGTAGGACACCCCGAGACAAAGTGTCCCATATCTCCACACTTGAAGCACTTGATGTGAGCATGTACTTTCTTCTCCATTTGATCCTTGCTCATCATCTTGGCATCTTGGATTTGCATTGGATGCCTTGCTCTACCACCCCTTCTTGTTTTCTTTTTCTTCTTTATCAAGTCACCATCATCTCCATGGTTGATCTTGATTTGTTCTTGGGGTGTCGCTTTTGGCTCAACTTGAGACTTCTTGGTAGGGCAATACTTAGCAATATGTCCCATTTCATGGCATCGGTGGCACATGAGTTGGGATAGCTTCTTTGCATTTTGCTTCTTCATAATCTTGCCCTTGCTCTTGTTGTAGCCAATACCACTCTTATCACCATATCTTCTTTGATTGGTAATGATATGCTCAATGGCGATTTTAGAGTTGTAGCACCTCTCTAACTTGTTGCTCAAATTCTTCACTTCACTTTTGAGCTCATTGTTCTCCTTCAAAAGGTTAGTCTCACAAGACATAGAAGTAGAACAAGCATCTAATTGTGAAGAACATGGCATATATAATAAATCATCACAAGAGGTGGATACATGCTTCTTGCCTACATCACAAGGGTTAGTAATATGTGATTGATCATTTGACCCAAATGATGAGCTCTCACTAGATTTGGTTTCTTCATTAGAAAGCTTCTTAGTGAGTAAAGCATGTTCTTGTACCAAGTTATCATGAGCAACACTTAGTTTCTCATGAGTTAATTTTAGCTCCTCATGTGAACAAGTAGTAACATAAAGTAGATGCTTTTGTTGTTCACATGTGGTCTTTAGAAAAGAGTTATCATTTTCCAATTTACTTACTCTTTCCATTTCCCTTTTCAAGGATCTTGAGAGTTTATATAAAAGCTCTAAATTTGGATCATCACAATCCACAACAAAACCACCAACATGTATCTTAGTGTTACCATGTGATGATGTTAAAGAGCTTGTTGAAGCATCACTCTCATAGCCATCATCTTCACCATCAAGTGTGCATGAGGTAGAATCAATGTGTGCATCACTTGTGGCATTATCATTCTTCTTGTCAAGTGATGTTGTGATATGATCATCTTTGTCATCACTTGACCGTGAGGTGGAGCAATCCTCCACAACCACCTTGTTGTGGTCATGCTCAACATCCTCATGTACCTCCATCACTATGTGATCATCCTTCTTGAATTTTCCATCATCCCAAATTGAGGAGTCACCATAGTGATGCTTGAGCGCCGTCCACATGCTATGTGCACTTGAGAGACCCCTCACCTTGTCAAAAATCTCATCATTTAAAGCTTTGATTAGATAAAACTTAGCTTGTGCATCAAGTGTTCGGCAATCCTTTTGAGCTTGGGTACGGTTACCACACCCATCCAAGTCATGAGAAAAGCCAACAACTATGATCCACCAAAACTTAGGGCCAAGAGCACGAAAATGATCAAGCATGTGATTTTTTCCACCGTGCATAGTGAGTGCCATCAAAAATGTGTTCCACACAATCATCTAGCCCATAAGTCGCCATCCTCTCGGGTCGGTGAAGACCGCAAATGAGAGACCCGGCCCCGATACCACTTGAAGGGTCGAGATGGCGGACTAGAGGGGGGGTGAATAGTCTTTTCTAAAACTTAAACACGTAGGCTAACCAAAACAAATGCGGAATTAAACTTATCGGTCTAGCCAAGACTACACCCCTCTAACTAAGTTCACAAGCACCTCACAAAGAACCTAATTAAGCAACTAAGGTGCTTTCCTTAGCAAGAGCTCTCCTATTTAATTCTAGAGCAAGGTCACATAAACCTATGCACTAGTACTTTGCAAGCAAGAGGGAGCTCCTACACAACTAGTGAAGCAAAAGCACAAAGCTCCTAAGCTCACTAACAAAGCTCAATAACAAGGCAACTAATGCCAAATTAGAGAGTGCAAAACACTTAGCTACACAAACTAAGCAATGTGACTAACAAGGTTACACAAACCAAATTAGTCACGCAAAGGGAAGCTTCTAGCTACACAAGCAAGAAGACAACTAGCAAGCTACACAAGCACAACTAGAACAAGAGCAACTACACAAGCACAAGTATATATGAAAGTAAATACAAGCTTGTGTTGTACGAAAGCAAACCACCGAGAAGAGTAGACAATGTTGACACGGTGATTTTCTCCCGAGGTTCACTTGGTTGCCACCAAGCTACGTCCCCGTTGTGTCGACCAACACTTCGTGGTTCGGCGGCTAATCGGTCACACACCGAGCCTCTCAAAAGGCACCGCAAGAACCTACCATAAAGTGTGGTAGCTCAATGACACGCTCAACTAGAGTTGCTCTTCGCGATCCCCGCGGGGTGAGCACAATCCCCCTCACAAAGCTTCTCCGGAGCCTCGCACAATCTTCTTGCGAGCTTCGACGGAGCCACAAGCCACCAAGCCGTCTAGGAGGTGGCAACCTCCAAGAGTAACAAGCACCACCGGCTTGCAACACGATCACCTAGTGCCACACGATGCAATCTCTCAAAGCAACGCACTAGAATCGCTCTCTCACTCGATCCGATGAACACTATCAAGCATGAGTGAGTTAGAGGGCTCCCAAGCACTACCACACAAGTCACAAAGACTATAGTGTGCTTAGCTACCGACCACAGCCGGCCAAGGCATCTATTTATAACCCCACGGTCAAATAGAGCCGTTACCCCTTCACTGGGCAAAACTCGGGACGACCGGACGCGCCGGTCGTAACTGACCGGACGCGCTCACCGCGTCCGATGCTCCAACGGTTACTGCGCCAACGGTCAAACCCTATGACCGGACGCGCCTCTCAAAACGACCGGACGCGCTCCACCGCGTCCGATCCTCCAACGGTCACTGACCCTCAACGGTCAAACCAACGACCGGGACGCGCTCCTCGCAACGACCGGACGCGCCGGTCCCGATGACCGGACGCGCCTGTCGAACGACCGGACGCGACAGTGCCCGCGTCCAGTTAGAGTCCAGTAAGCTCCTTCAACGATCGGACGCGTCCGATCATGTGTGACCGGACGCGCCTCGCGTCCGATCGTACTCAGTTTCCTCTGGACACCTGACCGGACGCGCCGGTCCCGCGAGTGACCGGACGCGCCGGTTGCAAACCCTAGCACCCGCGCCTGCGCTGTACTGACCGGACGCGTCCGGTCATACCATGACCGCGTCCGGTGCAGCGTCCGGTCACCTCTGTGACCTCCGTTCGCCTCCGTTTCTTTTCCGACTTCCGGCGTAGTGGAAAATAGGCATTTCATTTCCCCAAAATCGCCTGAATCCCGCGCTCGCACGCTCGGCGGGAGGGAGAGAGGAACCCAAACCCCTCTCTACCCGCAAACTACAGCGCGACCAACGCCACCTTTGCAAATGTGCCAACACCATCAAGTGTACATCACTTTGTGCACGTGTGTTAGCATTTTCATAATCATTTTACCGAAGGAGTTAACCACTCAACTTGCCACGCCACTCGATCCTAGCAACGATGCATAGTTAGATCACACGAGTGGCACTAGATGACCGATATGCAAACAAGTTTGCCCCTCTTAATAGTACGGCCATCTATCCTAAACCCGGTCATAAACTTCTCTACACACCTATGACCGGTGAAATGGAAATGCCCTAGGTTATACCTTTGCCTTGCGCATTCCATTCCATCTCCATTGATGTTGATGCAACACATGCACCAACCAATCATCAAATGATATGATCCACTTCATATCATCACATGACCGTATTGGTTTATCGATCTTGACCTCACTTGCTCTTCACCGTTGCCTCGGTCCTTCGGCGCCAAGCCATCACACAACTTGCCCTTCACCCTAGCAACCGGTCCATCAAGCCAAGCCTCATCTTGATCTTCTCCACCTTGGTCACATGACTCCATGTCATGTCTCATATGCAATGAGCTCCTTCATGACACCATCACATGTGGACTAATCTCCTGTGTATCTCACATAACCACATATTAGTCCACCTAAGTTGTCACTCAATTACCAAAACCAAACAAGGACCTTTCAACAACACTCGAGCCAGATCGACTTTATCCTTGCAAGGAGGGAGGATAGACGTGCTTGCTTTGATTGTAAGGTGTTACCTGGGGAGTGTGTTGTCCCTCAACATAAGCTTGTGGTGGCGGACTTTCGCTTTCGGGTACGTGTCCACCGGGACAAACGAGCCAAGATTGCGACAACGAAGTGGTGGAAGCTTAGAGGAGAAGCAGCGCAAACGTTTAAGGAGAGGATGCTAGACGAGGGGCCTTGGGAAGAAGGAGAAGATGCCGACGACATGTGGCTAAAGATGGCAACATGTGTCCGGAAGGTGGCTTCAGAAGTGTTTGGCGTGAGTAGGGGAGGCAAACGGGAAGCGAAAGACACATGGTGGTGGAATGACGAGGTGCAAAGGGCTATTAGGGAGAAGAAGGAGTGTTTCAAGCGTCTCCACCAGGACAAGAGTGTAGCCAACATCGAGGGCTATAAAATAGCGAAGAGGGTTGCAAAGCGAGCGGTGAGTGTAGCAAAAGGTCAGGCGTACGATGGCCTTTATCAGCGGCTAGGCACGAAGGAAGGGAAGAAGGACATTTATAGAATGGTTAGAATCCGCGAGAGGAAGACAAGGGACATCAACCAAATAAAATGATTCAAAGATGTGACAGATCGACTTCTGGTGAAGGATGAGGAGATCAAGGACAGATGGAGAGAGTACTTTGATAAGCTGTTTAATGGGGAGAATGATGGTTCTGCCCTTGAGTTGGACGACTCATTTGACGATACCAACAGACGCTTTGTGAGGAGAATTCAGGAGGCAGAGATCGGAGAGGCTTTAAAGAGGATGAAGGGAGGTAAAGCGATGGGCCCTGATGGTATCCCCATTGAGGTGTGGAGATACCTAGGCGCCAGAGCGATAGTATGGTTAACTAAGCTTTTTAACCTTATTTTTTGATCTAACAAGATGCCTGAAGAATGGAGGAGAAGTATATTAGTACCTATCTTCAAGAACAAGGGAGATGTTCAAAGTTGTACTGACTACCGTGGGATTAAGTTGATGAGCCATACGATGAAGCTCTGGGAGAGGGTTATCGAGCATCGCCTAAGGAGAGTGACACATGTGACCCAAAATCAGTTTGGGTTCATACCTGGTAGGTCGACCATGGAGGCAATTTTCTTATTACGACAATTGATGGAGAGATATAGGGAGCAGAAGGACTTGCACATGGTCTTTATTGACCTCGAGAAGGCATATGACAAAGTACCGAGAAATGTCATGTGGTGGGCCTTGGAAAAGCACAAAGTCCCAAATAAGTACGTTACCCTCATCAAGGATATGTACAGGGATGTGGTAACGTTTGTCCGAACATGTGATGGCGACATTAGTGACTTTCCAATTAAAATAGGACTGCATCAGGGGTCAGCTTTGAGCCCTTATTTATTTGCTTTGGTGATGGATGAGGTCACAAGGGACATACAAGGTGATATCCCTTGGTGTATGCTCTTTGCTGATGATGTGGTGCTAGTTGACGACACTAGGACGGGGGTTAATAGGAAGTTAGAACTATGAAGGCACACGTTAGAGTCGAAAGGGTTCAGACTTAATAGGACTAAGACCGAGTACATGAGGTGCGATTTCAGTGCGACTAGGCACGAGGAGGAAGACGTTAGCCTCGATGGGCAAGTGGTGGCCAAGAAGGATACTTTTTGGTATTTAGGGTCGATGCTACAAAAGGATGGAGACATTGATGAAGATGTTAGGCATAGAATTTCAGCCGGCTGGTTGAAATGGCATCAAGCTTCTAGCGTTCTCTGTGACAAAAGGGTGCCTCAGAAGCTGAAAGGTAAGTTCTATAGGATGGCGATTCGTCCGGCGATGTTATATGGTGCTGAGTGTTGGCCTACAAAAAGGCGACATGTCCAGCAATTGAGTGTAGCAGAGATGCGTATGTTGCGTTGGTGTTGTGGGCACACAAGGAGGGATAGAGTCCGGAACGACGATATTCGGGATAGGGTTGGGGTGGCACCAATTGAGGAGAAATTGATTCAACATCGGTTGAGATGGTTTGGACATGTCCAACGGAGGCCTCCTGAGGCGCCGATGCGTAGTGGAGTTCTAAAGCAGGCCGATAATGTAAAGAGCGGTAGAGGTCGACCTAAACTAACTTGGGACGAGTCCGTTAAGAGAGATCTTAAGGAGTGGAATATCTCCAAGGATTTAGCTATGGACAGGAGCGCTTGGAGATTGGCAATCAACGTGCCTAAACCGTGACCTCTTTTTGTCTTGTGCCCTTTATGTCTCCCTGCTTCTCGTCTCTTTTGGGTTTCATCTCTAGCCTACCCCAACTTGCTTGGGACAAAAGGCTATGTTATTGTTGTTGTTATTGTTGTTGTTGTTGTTGTTGTTGTTGTTGAAGATGGCTAACAATATTGGGTTAATACTATCTCAATTGTATCCACCTGTGCACATGCACATGTCTGAACTCGTTTACACTGGTGTGGCTTGGCAAGTTAGCATTAATATAATCCTATAAATTAACTTATTAGTTATCTTATTTAGGTGATCTTGCATAACACTGGATTACTCTTTGATACAGGCCATGCTTGAAATAGACAACCATCTGCAGGACATATGGAAGAGACATCCTGATGAAGATCTATTCACTCAAGTTCTTTCAGGTGGATATCAGGCCTCCCTTTTGATGCGAAGATTAAAGATTGGATGATTCGGGAGAAGTACAGACAAGAACCACAGAAAAAAAACATACCCTTTTGGCTGATTTGATGAGACATGCAAATAAAACTGGAACAAGCATTCTATGATTTGATGAGACATTGAAATGTCAAGGATCAAAGTCTTTTTGCTTTCTTTCCATCCTGACCTGATATGGAGGATTGGCATTTCTGTCAGCACTTAAAAGCTTGCTTACTTACTAGATTACATCGAAAACTGAGGAAACAAAATTTTAAGAATGGTGTTGGTAAATAACAATGTTTAGTTCCACCAACATGACCTAGCATAATATTAACTTCAATGTGTTAAGTTTTCATGATGTCAGTGCTTTTAATGGAACTTTGCACACCTAATCTTGACATCATGCTGAATCTGAGGAGAATAATTGAAGTTTAACTAAGCTCTACTTTATTTAAACTCTTGCATATATTTTGTACTGACTGCTTTTATCATAACTTATCAAGATTGTGGAACTTGTCATTGTTGATTAAACATGCTCTGTGACCTAGTGCCTTTTTTATACATCAAGCAAAGTTCATTTGTTCAAGTATTGATGTTTTTGCAGTTGTGGGTGGCCCTGTCTGGCACTCTAAGCACATTGTTGAGCACAGGTACAGTACTTTGTTGCAACCAGCAAAAAAGCACCTGAAGATATGAATCAGGATGGTCCTTCTTCAAGTGTTCTTTTTTAGTTTTCCTTATTGTAATTTATGGATTAGATGCATGTAACACCCTAAAATTTTGGCATGATTTAAAAATAGGTGAATATGATTTTTATGTATTTTTGTGAGCATACAAACTTAGAAAAGTAATAATTTTTTTTAATAATTTAAAATCAAATATAAGGGTAGAAACATGATTGAGCATTCATGTTGCTGCATTTGAATTTTTGTATTGAGTGGTTTGATTCAAATTTCAAAGAGAATTCAAAATTCATTTGAAAATTTACTTTGAAAATGTTGAAAAGAAAAAAAAGAGTTCATTCTCTCCTTTCGGGTTTTGGCCTAGTTCTCTGGCCCGGCCAGCTCCCTTCCTCTCCCTCGTTCGGCCTTACTCCTCTGTGGCCCAGCTTCACTCCTTTCCCCTGCGCGGGCGGCCCGTCTCGCTGCGGCCCAGCGGAACTGGTGCCCGGTCTCCATCCCGCGCCCTCCCTCTTGGGCTGAGCCCGGCGCTGGCCCAACACTGCGCGCGCCCGCATTCCCTCTCCCTTTGTCTCCCTGACACCCCAACCCCACAGGTCAGCGACCCTTCTTCCCTTCCATCTTCTACCTCCGGTGCCTTCCAAGATTAGAAGCCGACGCCTTCCTTCCTCTACCGAGTTCGGCCGAATCAAATCCCGCATCCAATCCTCCTCTTTCCATTCTTGGTGCAGCCTTTGAGCTATAAAACCAGGGGTCACCACCACCACCTCCATTCCACGCTACCGTAGCTACAAATTGAGTCACAGTCGTCATAGCCCTAGAACTCCGCCCTAGCTCGAGGTTTGACGGATAAGTCGCGTCTTCGTCATCGTAAGTCTCCGCGTTGCTCCGGGTCAAGTTCGCGAAGATGCCGAACCTTTTCTATTTCTCCTTTTTGCTCCTAATTGCTTACACGCCACCACCAAACTCTTGCAGGAGCTCACCGTCTGCCGTTTCACGCCGCCCGATGCCTTCAGGCCTTTCCCGAACTTCTTTTCGGGCTTGGTGAGTTCGCATTGAGTTCCTCTATCTTCCCATGCCTTCTTTTTGTTCGATTATGCCCGGAGTCACTGTATCGATGAACTCCGGCGAGCTCGGGCCGATTCCGGCCATGGCGCCGCCGTCGGGCCACGGTAGCCGGCCGACGTTTTTCTTTTTCTCTCTCTTGATTATATCTGATCCGTTCAAATCGGATCCAACGGCCGAGGATCAAAGATACCGGTTCGGCCGGCACTTTTGCTAAAGAGTCCCTGTAATTTTTAATTATAGAACCTGCAGTCCAAGGCGTATTCCCGAGTTACGTTTTCTTTTTCGTAAAACGTAGTTTGATCTCGGTAACTTCAGAAATACGTTTTCACTTATTTACAATTTTGCCACTAGGTTAATTCATGCGTAGAATCTCCGTTTTAACTCCGATTTGACCCGTTCAAATTGTGTTAGGTTCGTATTTGCGAGCTCTACATGTTAGTACTACTGTACAGTAGGTTTATAATATTTTATTTTCAAGTTTGAATTAAAGTAATTATTTTTCTATAGAAAATCTTCGTAAATTCATAACTTCGTTGTTTTTGCTCCGTTTTTCGTGATCTTCGTGTCTGTGTGATCCTAGCGAGTTGTAGATTTATTTTAAAGACTTTTTATCTTATTTTATTACTATTGGTGTATTATTCTAATTTATTTCTATTGTTTGCTTCGTGTATGATTAAATGGACGCTTGTGTGGTGCTTTATGATTTTGTCTAGTCGGTGAGCTATACGTGGTGAACAAGAAGCAGTGTTCTTTGAAGATTTGGATCAGAGAAAGGATCTTGATTTAAGGAAAGTATAGCATGTGATCTTCCTTGTTACCTATTCACATTAATGTCATAATAATCATATAGCATGTGTCTTCCTTGTTACCACTAAGGATATCCTATCTTTTGTATCTTGTACCTTGACACCCATGAGACATTGCATTGGGTAGTATTTATGCTAGTGCTCAAGATAAATAACCATGATCTGTAACTTGACTAAGGGTATATGCAATAAATGTTTAAAAGATGTTTTAAAGCAACATGGCTCAAGAGGGCTAGAGCATATTGTGTTGTTTTTATGGTGCTCTAGTTTCTCTCCTTAAGAACTTATCTGTAAGTGAACATCCGGGACTTACAGTACAACTGTGAGGGCTATATGGCTATGGTTTTAGTCAAGTATGAGAACCTTTTCTAGCTTGTTAGTGGTAACCTTTATGGCGTAAGAATGACTTGATGAATTGGGTATAGTGCGGCCTCTGTCCTTATGTGTATAGGCTGCGCGTCATTGTGCCATTTGGAAAGGGGGCTCTACATCTGTTTGTCGAGTGATCTAATGGCCCTAACTTGTTAGACGAACCTTTGAAAGACTTCATAGTGAACCCTACCGACCTTCCTTGGAAGTGGGTCAAGAGATTAGCTACCTCGGGCGAAAGGGTAAATCACGACTCACAGTGAAAGTGTACAACCTCTGCAGAGTGTAAAACTGTTATAACAACCGTGCTCACGGTCACGAGTGGCCTTGGACCCTTACAGAATAAATGATGAACACTGATGATAATATTAATATTGATGATGTTGATGCTCACTAATGATTATTGTTTCTTGCTATACATTATTCTCGTTTACATAATCATGAGGTTATTTGGGTTTATGGTAAACTTGTTGCTACTCAATTGCTAAAAAGATGACTCAATAAAAGCTAATCGCAGTAAACCAGTGTTAACTTTTGAGCCTCATGAACCCCATAATATATTTGCTGAGTTCGACATGGACTCACTCTTGCTATTTCCAACACCTCAGGAGAAGTTTAGACTTGTGATCAACTAGTCAGTTTGTTCCTGGAGTGAAGTCTACACCCGGTGTTCGGAGTTGTCTTTTCGCTGTGTTGCTCTCTAAGGTTATTTCTTATACTATTGCGTTATGTTTATTAAGCATTTGTCTCTTGATATTACACTTATCTGCGGCTATACGTGAGATTTGACTTCTTTATTTCACGTATAGTGTATATCTGGTTTTATCCTAAAAACCGGGTGTGACAATGCATTTTCTCGCAACCTTTAAAAGCTGAAATACCATGGTACTGCATTATGATCTTTTCCATTTCTTTCCCTGCTGGTTCTTTAGGATGGGGATGGGATGCAATTGGACATTTTTTCTTTCTGTCTTGAACAAGTAGGAGATCTGCGTTGCAATAGGACATCTTCCCTGATTTATTATCAAAACTGGATGGGAAGTTGGGAACTGCTATAAGATTCTTGTGGGTACTGAAAAGGATTTTTAGCGCTTAATTCCAACAGAAGGCTCAACTCAGGTTTAATTCTATTTTTTTAACTTTTTGAAATTTGGTTAGGAGTATTAGCATTCAATTAAGGAGGATGTAGGCAGCTTGATGAATCCATGAATTGAACTCTGTTGGATGATGGATCAATGACATTTGGCCTGCATAATCTTGCTGCATTTTGATTCGCTGGGTATAAAACTGCTGGTTACCCTGGCCCATAAGAATATATTGATCTCTAGCATTGGGTGGTGATCACATAAGTTCAGATCCGGGAATGCAGTTAAATTAAGCTACACGCTGCGAACCTTATGTGAAGCGATCTGTTTTGCATTTATATATATTGACACAAACTACTTTGATATATCCTCTTCTAAGCACCTGCAGATTTACTCACCATCCGTTGTATTTATTATTCTCAGTATAATTTTTCATATTATGTTTATCTTGATATAACTTCATACTGTACTTTCTAAACTGTTGGCAGGTTCACTATTTTTTGCCGGTCACTTCTGACGCTCAAAGAATGTGTGAGGCTATGTGGCATGGCATAATTAACCAAGCAGGAGGAAATGTTATTTCTGTCATCATTCCTGTAATGTTTGGGAGGTATGTCCATTTGATAAAGCATCTCTGTACCAGCGAAAATAAAAATTAGATGAACTTCAGTCGCGTGTTGACTGGTCTACTTAGATATATTCCTCAAATCTGTAATGTGCGAAGGCCCAGTAATTCATCTCACTCTCATTCCAAAGTTGTATAGAATTCAAGCAATCAAGCCAGATGGGGGGGGGGGGGGGAATTCAAAGCTATTATTGCATTCAGTTTGGCAAGATGAGATAGCATCTTTGTTTTGGAAACCTCCATTACTCTTAAACTTTGAACTGAAGTCTGATAGTATTATTACTTGCATACATTCAAAAAAGTATTATTACTTGCACGGTATCTGATGTCAGACAATACATAGTAGCTACTTTTTATTATCTCTGAGAGCATAGTAGCTCTTTTACTAATGTATTGGCCACGGCGCCTATACTTAATTTTCAGGTCGGAGCTGCAGATTATATAGCAATATCTAGGAACTACCATATAATTATCAGAATTTAAGGAATTGAGCCTGACACAACTGGTTGGGTGAGAGGTGCAGCAATGCACCCAACCACCTAGGTTCAAGTCTCCTCTTGAACTGAATTTGGACGCCTATTTCTCTCCTTAATGAAAAACCACCTAGTTCCTTCTAAGTTGGATCTCGTTTTTTTATCAGAATTTCCATCTTGTTACTGAAACAATTTGTTTCCTCTCCGTGATGGGCATGATGAGATAGCACTACGTATCTATAATCGGAAATGCTACGTTCAGGCGTCCGTTCGTCCAGACGCCCCATCGTGGCCTGCATACCAGCCCAATAGACCTCTGCTTAGCGCCAACTCGTTTTTTTATTACGGTATCCGTGTCCGTCTCTTCCGTTGAGCCAGTTGGATAAGGAAAGTAGGAGACGAGAGACATGCTCCGCCGCGTGTCGACAGTCACCCCGCTTGCTCCTGCTCCGTCAGTCGCCCCACTGCTCCTGCAGTCCTGCTCTACGGCCCGCTTTGCCATCGACGTCACCCGCACTGCTCCTCCTGCTCCACCGCACCGTCACACCCCATGAATGGCGACCGCTCCCTCGACTGCCAGCTAGTCACTGAGGCCGCCGCGCAAGGAGAAGTGTTGGGCCCTAGTGCGGAAGCCCTCCGGCCTCGCCTCCTGCTATGACTGTGGCGCCCCGATACAGATGGCGAAGGAGGCCGTACCGAGATACGATGCATGTTGTAAGTGAACATTTCAAATCTTTCTAATGTTTTAGAGGTACGTTGCAAATGTTTCATAAGGATGTTGCAAAAAGTAGATCGGAATGTTTCACATGTTGTAATGGGCTATATACGTATGTTTTAAGTGTATGTTCCAAATATTTCAGCTGTTTCAGACATATGTTGCAAGTGTTTCATTTGCATGTTGCAAAACTAGATCGGGATGTTGCATATATATGGAAGTGTTTCTGGTGTTTTTCATCTTGATGTTTGCAATGGCTACACACGTATTTTCAAGTTTTTTTTTCTGCTGTTTTGCAAGTGTTTTAGATGTACGTTGCAAGCATTTCAGCTGTTTCGGACGCATGTTGCAAATGTTTCATCTGAATGCTACAAAAGTAGATTGGGTGTTGCACATGTTGCAATGCGCGTGAGAAACGGAGGGGGCGCGAGCGGGGCCTGCGCCGCCAAACCCGCTTGGGCGTGCGAAATGCAGGTTCGGGCGGGGTGCGTGCTGGCCTAAGCGCGGGAAACAGAGTGCAGTGCGGGCGTCCGTCCGGACGCTAGTACTGCCCGATCTATAATTAAGGAAGGACCTCACTTTTATTTACACCCATTTTTGCAAATTTGAAACACTATGAACTGAAAATACATCTCAGTGAGCTTTTTCATATATGTTCTGCCTTGGGTTGAGGGCTCTTTTCTTTCCTTTTGAAAAAAACAAACAAACCCAGAAGATCTGTCATCCATCAAAGAGATGAGTTTACAACAACTAATGTCAGATGATTATGAGTTGCCCAAGTTGTGTTAGACCAGCCAGCCAGCAGTGCTTTTCTCTCACACCAGTTCAGCACCAGCCACCAGCCACCAGCCACCAGCCAGCCAGCAGTATTTTTCTCTCACAATAAATCAGCATCAGCCACCAGCCACCAGCCACCAGCCAGCCGAACGAGGCCAAGATGCAGCAGCCATCCCCTTAGACTAGTGGCTTCACTTACATTGGGTTATTTGTGATGGGGCACCTCACCTTGTTTTTCAGATATCTGGATCGGCTTCTCGAAATGCAGATACGGCTGTATCTGGTCATCTGGATCGTTTCCAGGATGTCCATCCCTCACTCCGTTCAGAGTTCAGAGTGCAGCATCACCTCCAGGTTCGACAGACTCGCTGTACCAATGCTTTATTTCCAAAAAAAAAAACTGGGGACTTGGCTCGTGTGAGAAGGCATAAAACCAAATCAGAGCATTGTGACCATGCAAATTTTAGAGTAGAAATGTTGCAATGAAGTCAGAATGAATATGCATGCCGTTTGTGTTTGTCTAGGGGTCATGTTTCTGTTGAATGATACAGTACGTTTTCAGTTCAAATTCAAATGACAAGATCTGACCAAGAAATCAAATGCTGTATGTACCATTCGCACGTACGAATAAGAATATTGTACTGCATGGAATGAAATGGATCCTAGGAGGAGAGAACCAGCGCATCGGATTCCTCTGGGCCCTTTTTAGTTCTCCAATTCTCCTCCAAATTTTACTATGCAAAAAGAAGATTCTCCGTCACATCAAAATGTCAGCAAATGCATGGAGTACTAAATGTTAATAAAATCAAAAACTAATTGCACAGTTTTGTTGTACTTTGCGAGACGAACATTTTAAGCCTAGTTAGTTAAAATTTAGATATTTTTTACCAAATACAAACGAAATGCTACAGAAATTCTGATACGGTGTTTTTCTTCCTAATTCTCTCATCTAAACGAGGCCTTGTCTTGTGTCCTTGCATTGCATTGCAGCAGGGCAGTGCCGGCCATTCAATCGCAGTCGCAGCATCGCAGGCAAAAGAAATAAGGCATTATTATATACTGCTCTGTCCCAAAAACAGAGACATTGTGGGAAGTGTGCTGGTTAAACTTTCTCAACTTTGACTACGTTTGTAGAAAATACGTGCAACATTTATATCTCCAAATAAGTTTATTATGAAAGTATATTCAAAGATCTAGCTAATGATACTATTTGTCTTGTGTCCTTGCATTGCATTGCAGCAGGGCAGTGCCGGCCATTCAATCGCAGTCGCAGCATCGCAGGCAAAAGAAATAAGGCATTATTATATACTGCTCTGTCCCAAAAATAGAGACACCGTGAGAAGCGTGCTAGTCAAACTTTCTCAACTTTGACTACGTTTGTAGAAAATGCGTGCAACATTTATATCTCCAAATAAGTTTATTATGAAAGTATATTCAAAGATCTAGCTAATGATACTATTTATGTACCATAAATATTAATATTTTGTTAAATATATTTAGTCAAAGTTAAAAGTTATTGACTTTTTGGGAAGCGAGAATGACTTTTTTTTTTGGGACGGAGGGAGTACTCTTCACATGCATGATGGATGTTGCTGGCACCGCCCATAAAAATGAAAATGAAATTAAATCAAATCAAATCGTTTGAATCGGAAGCAGTGATGGACGGTCAATGGAGATTTGATTAGCCTCACTTCTCTCATGTGATCGACTCGAGAGACTCAGAGCATGCACCCGTTGAAGCTTTTCTTTTTTATTATATAAATAGTTATTTTTTAATTTCCCAAAGTTTTTTTTAATAATTTTCTTCTTTGAGATTGATCCAAGAGATAAAAAAAAAAGCGCGTAGGTACGTACGTCGAAGCTGGGCGCACATGCATGGTCACTCCCTCCATGTGACCTACTAACACAGCTACGCTTGATTAATTGTTATTTGCCTTTAAGCTCATGCATGCAACTTGCAGCAGGTTCGTACTATAATCCAATCCAGTGTACTGAAAAGGGACTACAGATTAAGGAAATGTTAGGGAACGAAGGGTGATGAAATGGTTTATTTCAGTAGTGCTGATTACTGCTTAGATGCATGCATTACAACAACTTAGTGAGTACTCACTCACATGAAACGTACCAAACAATTAATTTAGGGAGAAATGAACTAAAATAACATGCATGCCACATTATTACTAATTCTGTAGTAGGTGCTAAAAACAAGTTTGTAGACTGAATTTAAGTTGTTTAAACATTTTCTAGATGTAGAGCTACCTATAACCAGCTCTAGAAAATCTATAGAGCTCTGCTAAACATGGCCTAGTTTTTTTTCTTAGATCAAAACATGGCCTAATTTAATGTTATTATATATATATAGCACCTATTCTCTTGCACGACCAAGTGAGAGGACAAAAAAAAAATTCCGATGTCCTTGCGATAATAGAAAGGCAAAGAAAAAGAACACTCATCTAAAGCTTCTTACATGTCCTCGAGTGCATTGGCCCTGCACCGGCCGGTTGGTCAATTTTGTGGCACCGCTTGAACTGGCAACTACACACAACGACAAAGGGCCAGCTTGTTTGCTAGCTTTTTTTTTTTCTGGAATCACTGCTCCGAGAAACGATACAAAAATAGAGCTAAAACGTGATTAGGATAAGCTAGTAGCCTGACCCATCTTTTGTATTTCAGTATAGATGGGGCTGTGGTGAGAAGCGTGGTAAAAAGCTAACAAAGAAGCGTGTTGTTTGGCTATTAGTTTCTATTTGTTTTGGTTATAAGCAGTTTAGAGCACCTCTAACAGATTGAGAAAACTCAATCTTCTTTCCTTGAAACCAGTGATAAAGGGTATTTGGTACTAGCCCCAACATATCTCTTTTCCCTATATATTTTCTTAATCCCTCAACGAAATGGCAAGGGGTTGCCCCCTACTGGATTTAGTGAAAATGCTTGAAAATTTACAAATTACAGAGAGCCAAGCTCTAGACTCCTTGACTCGTGACAAACATTGGAACCACACATTAATAGGAGGCGCTTGTTTGTTAGCTGACCGTCACCACGCCGTCGCCCCTGGGCACCACACAAGCGAGGGCCTGAATCGGCCACGCGGTCGCACTGGGGCATCGATCGCACGGGTGGGGGCGATGAGGGGCAGGCACGCTGAAGGAAGAGAAAAGCCAATAGGAGGAGGAGGAGAAGAGTTCCACTGAGTGAGACAGGTAGGTTCTACTTAATAAACTGAATGGAGTCTTCTCAATTTGCTGCTGCAGCGCTCCCCTTTAATCTGAATTTTTGTTTTGTCAATAGTCTATAGTTTTAAGGAAAAAGGGAAACGAGATCTGATGGGGATACTCTCTTAGTGTATCAAGAGTAAAGTCCAAAGCTTCTTGAGTTGTTCCAAACAGGTCCAAAACTTGCCTTTGTTGCACTCTCAATCTCTCTCTCTCTCTCTCTCTCAAGAAACCTTTTGCTGGGTTTGTCATCATGGATCACACACTTATTGACACAAATACTTTCATTGAACTTGTTAATTGGTCATCATTGGGTTATTTTGTCACGAGAATAATAATATCTCTACCCACTTAGTTTTCTCTTGATTATTTGTTAATCATCGACCTAGCTACTCAACAACAGGCAGGACAACAATCTCCCTCCCCAGAGAAACATGGAAGAAGCAACAACAAGAGGATTCAAAATTCAAATCAGGAACAGGAGCAAGCAGTAGAGAACAGGTTCATGTGCGTGTTTGTCAGTATTTCCTGACAGGTATATACCCGTGCGCGGCCGTTTGGCGCCCCACCGCGCGCGCCCCCACGCAACGCAAGTTGGGCGGTCGTTACCTGCGTGCTGTCTCCCGCCTCCCAAGCACCACGCATGCGATGCGAGGAGCAGCCACATGCCAAGCATATACTCCTACGTGTGACGTGTGAGCTAGCTTTACTCCATTTGGATTTGTAGATACGTATATAGACAAGTAACCAGCCGACTTGTTCTTCGTTCTCCGTGGCATCCATCGGTCTCTGCAGTATTCAATTCAAGATGTACGTCAGTACGTGTATACCATGATCTTTATCAAGGTTTAGGATTTAGAGTTTAGGGTTAGCATCTAGTATATCACATCTTTAGATAAATATATAAGTATCTTTTGCGGTTTTGCCTAGCTATTTTCGTGCATGCATGATGCATTGCTCCGATCCTCTTGTTGCGTGAAGTTGACATCGTCACGGTACAACTACACCTAAGCATTTCAAGGCCGACCCGATCCGCGAGCTTTGGAATTTTTTTAGACCTAAGCTTGACCCTAATGTAATGATTTTAATTTTTTTTAATTTCATACCAAAAAATAGCATGCGACCTGTCTAGGTCTAGACGTGGTCCACATAAGAATTGGAATGTAATATGTGTCATGGATGAAGAGTGATTTAAGGACAAAAGTTGTTGGAGACAGATAGTCGTGGATAAGCATGAAGTATGAACTTCTTTTAAGAAAAACTATGCATCAAGATTAAATTGTTTCCTCTAAGCCGCATGTGATCTTCATTCCTAACCCACCGTTTCCAAATTCCAACCTGCCATATCTATAGGGTAGCTCAGTTCAATTTCCTACCGTTCTAAAAAAATCCCATCTTTTTTTTCTTGGAAATGGAAGGAAAGGCTATTTGACAATTTCAATATAACGAGAGAGATGAATCCGAAATCAAAGAATAATAGTCTTACAGGAGAGGACAGGTGGCTCTTAAAATGATCACTGCTACATGACTGGGTTACAGTCTCGGTTGGCTAGTCCCCTTTAGCCCCGGGCCATTCAACCGGAATTGAATGGGCGCCTTTTAGTCCCGGTTATTTATATCAACCGAGACTAAAGGGGGCTCCAGGCCGAACCCAAGGGCGACCACTTCCGATCCCGGTTGGTTACTAAATATCTCTTTTTTTGTTTTCTTTTTCTTTTCTTTTCTTTTATAGTTTCTTTCCATTCAATTTGTTTTCCTTTCAAATAGTTTTCGTATTCGTATTATATGCTATACTATTATACATCATCCATAAATAAGAATGGAACTAATTAAGAGCTTATATATTACAATGATCATCCCCATTTATCAAGTTCATACAAACCATAATAATTTAAAACAAGTCATTGCAAACAAGACGCATGTCCAAGTACATCCCAAAGTTCATCAACTACACACCAAGTTTATGCAAGCGCAAGTAAACCACCAATAAAGTTGACTACGTCGTATTATGAGGTCGGTGAAGTGTAGATCGACGATGTGGTATCCACAAACGTCATTGACGAAATCCAAGGCATGCAATAATACTCTCTCTCTCTTGCTTCAAAAGTACGAGCACAAGGTCTACTCACAACGGTTAGCAACGGTGGGTCAGATGATCCCCTCTTAGTCGCAAGCAGCTTCTCCTGAAATCCTTCCGTAGCGAGTGTTGGCCATTCATCGGCATATTTCCAATCATAACCCAATGCATACATTGTTTGGTTAAGAATGGCTTCAAAGTTACAACCTGCTTAGGTTAAGTCATAGTCCTCAACCTGTAGTTAAGTGTTGGCAGAAAAAATTGATATGAGAACCAAGTTTTCCAATAACAACAAATCTTGATACAAGTTAGGAGTTCGACTTTGACTTACCACATCATTCCGGTTGTTTCTAACCATCCTTGCACAAAAGCCCGCAATATTATGATAAGAGCTCACATCAATAGCTTGTATCGTCATGGAGGAATAAGTAGGCAGGTTGTACCCAATAGTCGCAAGATTATTTACGCATGCTAGGACATCATATTTTTGTGCAATAGCCTGATTAGGTGTCTTTCTTCCCACCTCTGAGATTTGTACAACACGGCCTCTACCCCTCCTAGCGGCGATGGAAAAGCCAACTCGATATTGCATCAATCGACCATTGTCTACCTCAAAGCATTGAACATCCACTTTCTGAACTCCGAAATTTTAGAGTGTCTCTTCAAGCCAAATGATAGTGTCAATTACCTATGGTACATTTAAGAAACACACACACACACACACACATATATATATATATATATATATATATATATATATATATATATATATATATATATATATATATATATATATATATACACACACATATTAGAAAATATATTTATACAAGCGTATTTGAGACATTAATTTATTGGAAACATATAGAGTTGCTTACTATGCTTGAATGATTATACGGTACATTCGGCAACACTGGATTGAATCTCATCCACTTTACATGGCCGCTGAAACCTATGACTTCCGGCGGAGGGAGACGACGTCCAGCCATCTCTTTTCACTAAAGTCAATATATCAAAAATCATATCACTGGAGACAATATTTTTCATACACGAAAATGCATATCACTAAAGTCAATTTTTTTCATAAGTCTATAAATACCAAAATTCACATCACTAAACCCTATATATCAAAATTCATATCACTGGAGATAATATTTTTCCTACACGAAAATGCATATCACTAAAGTCAATTTTTTCATAAGCCTATAAATATAAAATTCACATAACTAAACCCTATATATCAAAATTCAAATCACTGTAGTTGATATTTGGGTAAAAAGTTTTCAGTTTGTTCTAGGCTTCTAGATGTAACTTTTCCTATAGTAATCAAAATTAGATCCTATGTACTACATTTTTTAGTACAGTTTAACTTAGTTCTGAAAATTACACCTTAAAGTTGGTTTTCTTTTGGTAAGCACTCAGCACTGCTTCAGTGAATTATGATCTGAAATTTAAAGCACGACACAAGCTTTTTTTTTACTACAGTATAGTATGACAGATGCATTTCATGCTAATCAAATTTCCTGTGACCCTGGACCTCCACTCATCCGTTGCCGTGCGTCGGGGAGAGGACGAGGGAAGAGGGGGCGAGCGCGGCCGGCCTGGGGGATTGAAGCGGCGTGGCGGGGGCGTTGTGAAATTTTGGGGAGGAGGAAGAAGAAAGGCACCACCCATATGTATTCGGTAGAACCCTATAGTTTCGGGTTGGGCTACCAATTGGGATCAGAGACCTTTTAGTCCTGGTCGGTAGCCTAACCCGGGACTAAAGTCAAATTTTAGCGTGCGGCGAAACTGTTACTTACCCGGCAGTTTCGTTTTCCGCTCATGCAACAGTTTTTAACATATCTTTTATTATAAATAGGCTAAAAATTAGAAATTGCATAGTAAAAAAATATAGCTTAAAAAATTACAATACAAAATTGTTGTGATATACAATTTATAATTACATTTAAAAATTCAAATTTCAAATTTAAGAAATTCAAATATAGTTTTTCTTGACAAGATGATTTTAAATGAAAAAATCGTCAACTATAAAGTTGCATAACTTTTTGAGATCTATAATTTTTGTTTTGGTTGTTTCTCCATTTAAGGTCATTTTAAAAAATCAAATTTCAAATTCGAGAAATTCAAACATAGTTTTCCTTCAAAATATGACTTCAAATGAAAAGTTTGTCAACTACAAAGTTATGTAACTTTTCGAGGTCTACAACTTTTATTTTGGTCATTTCTTCACCTAATAATGTGGTAGTGCACATTGTTCATAAATGTGTAGAGATGTGAATTTATGAACAATGTACATTACCACTTTGTCGGACGAAGAAATGACCAAAACAATAATAAAGATCTTAGAGAGCCTTACAATCTATACACACATAATTATGATGTCCATACAAATAAATCTAATGAAACATAATTAACTTATTTATACAAACATAATTAAAATATCCATACAAATAAACCTGATTAAACATAACAGTACGAATGAACCAAACTAACACATGGATTCTAAAAACCGGCTGCAGCCATAGTCTATCTCCATTACCAGGTGTGTATGTCTCGGATGGTGTAACCACGATCATTGTCTATGTAATCTAAGGTCCGCACTATAACACTCTCCACCGCCTCACAACGCCGAGGACATGGCATCCCATAGATGTAGCCTACTGATGGACTATCGATGGCCTAATTCTGCCTAAATCTCACGCAATACTGGATACCAGCTATCGGCCTCTGGCCCATCGCTTATACGAAGTCCTAGGCGTACCCCAGTCGCTTAAGAGTTTGCGTGAGAATGGGATGTAAGCCACATGTAGTATATGTGTAATCATAGAGCAAAACATGCAAGTGGACAAACAAAAAATATCAGGAAGCACTCATATAATAATAAAAATAAATAAACATTATTCTCATATCATACATGACGTACCGCATCCATAAAGTTGAATGTCTCATGCCTCTCGTTTACTACCGGCACGTCCAAACTATGCTGACGTAAAGCTTATATCTTCGACGACGATCAATCAGGCATATGGTAGTGTAAGTGCAATCAAGCCTATGTGGATTTTGGCATTGATGACCACCAAATTAGAGGACTAATGAGATTTGTGAGATGACAAGCAGATACTTTAAGAAAGGAGGATGACTTATGACAAGGAGGACACCCCAATTACTTTTGGTGATGGTTTCTGACTCAAATGAGGTTTAAATTCTTTTTACATTTCAAGTTTGAGTATAGAAAAAGTCGTACTATCAAGGGAGACTCAATGACTACTGTCAAAGTGTGAACTAAGTGCTTATATCTTCACTAGTTCATCCTCATACCCTACCATAACAGCCATTGAAATAGTTTGCAAATCTTGCTGTCATGGGCAGGGCGGCAGTGCTGCCCTTCTAGCCCGACAGTACCGTCCATAATAGCCGTTGGGTCCCAAGGAGGTATAAATATCTCTTTCACCGAACCCCAACGTCTCTCTTCGGCTCTCCAACGTTCAGATCGACCAGAACCAAAACAAAAGCTCTCTCTCTCCCTCCATTGTTGCCTACTCCATCTCTCAAGTTAAGCTTTGATTTTCACCATCAAAACCTGAGAGGAATTGCAACAAACTTCAATTGGAGGCTAGATCTGGTGATTCCCAAAATTTGAGAGCACTTGTTTCAGTTTGGCAGGCGTTCTTGAGTTTGTTACTCTTAGAGCTTTGCTCCTAGCCGGCTAGGTGTCTCCCTTGAGCTTGCCAACACTTGTGGCAGCCGAGGAAAGTTTGTAACCATCATCTCATATAGTGGAAACTCTCAAATCAAGGGTTAAGTCTCTTGATTTGAGAAGAGGGAAAGAGCCAACCTAAGTGGTGAGCTCATCCTTAAGTGGATGCCTCAACAACGTGGAGTAGGGACATTCGAACCATAGGATAAATCTTGTGTCTTTGTGTGCTTACTTGGTTTACTTGTTATATCTTGTTGTTGTTGAGGTTGAGATAAGGTTGGAGCCCGATCTACTTGTGCTGCAGGTTCTCCAGCGAGTTGTTTACTTTTCTGTATTCCTAACACTTGCAGGAATCTAGAAAAATTAGTTGCTAGACTTATCTTTTGATAGATTTTGAATTGTGGCCTAACCCACTGCGTGAGGCCGGCAGTGCCGCCCTTCTAGGCCGGCAGTGCCACCCTCAGCAGTGTAACCTGCTATTTTGTTTCGAAGAATTTTTGACAGGCCCATTCACCCCTCCCTTTGGACCTTCTTGACTTACCTAGAGATCCTACAGGTAGCCAATTCACTCAATTGCCTGCAAAGAAAGTAGCACGACATCAATCTGGGCGTCTATCTTGGTCGGCGACTATCGTCCAGTCGGCGACTATCGTCCTGACGCACCTCATTATTGTACCCAATGGGGATGTCAAAGGTGAGGCTACACGTCCATAACTTGCCTCCTTCATCATTCACAACCTCACTTGTCGTGTTCTCGAAGATGTCATACACCCCGAGCAGCTATAGTGTTGCTTCCAGCCACTTGACCGGTTTTATAGTCTGTAACATATGCAACAATCATATAATGAATGAATGTATATATGCAAAAATTATATTAGCACGTAAAACTTAAAATATTCCTTACTATTGATGGGTCTGGGTAATGCGGGACGACCCTATCTGGACCTAGAGTATCCTAGTTTTTGCTAGGATACTTATTATATATTTTTTTAATAATTATTTATTTCTTAGATATTTTTAGCATACAAGAATATCTAGACCTAGAGTATCCTAGTTTTTGCTATGAAATATGACAAACTTGTCTCATGTATGCTCATTGTTTATCTAGAAAGTTTCACAAATATGCATCGCTATCTTTAGCACTAACATTTAATGTATATTTATCTCCATTAGTCATGTATGATACTATCTTTAAATCTTTTATGCTTTGTCATCCTGGCCTTCTACCCTAGTGACAAGTTCTACTGTTCCTTCATCTTGTACATTTTTTGTTGTGAACATCACTCTTTTGGATACACATGATGCTCCTTAAATTTGTTAACAAAAACATGAGATGGCACACTTGACACATAGATCCATCTGTCAGCCCATAGTCTTTCTATTTTCTTTCTTTTCTCTCCTTAGTCGGTTCTTCCTACTCCCAATCCATCCGCAGAGGGCGGCGGCTGCCTCCTCTCCCTCGCGTCCAAGCTCGCCCCAATGTTCCACAAGGCGCTCGTCTAGGCGCGCTTATGTGCTAGGCGGAGGGACACCACCTTGCCTAAGGGGGTAGACGGAGAATAGACGGCGTGCCCCAAATTCAGAGCCGCGCTGCTTGAGGGAGGGACGACAGGTGGCGGCGAAGGCGGCAAACACGCCTAGAGGAGGCTAGCGGCAGGTGCGGCCAAGAGGAAGACGTGCTATGGGCGTAACTGAAGGCAGCGGCAGAGACGCTGGGCGCGAGGTTGCATAGGCGAGAAAGAGGCAGCGCCGGCAGGTGAGAAGCGTGGATAAGAGGAGGCAGGTACGAGCGCAAGCAGAGTATTGCGGGAGGTGGATGCAGTAGGGAAGGTGGACCGTTTAGGTCAGAAATGATAAGGTGAACTGGCTTTTTATTTCTATACAACTTTATAATTATTTATTTTAAGATGATAATACATGTATATAGGACACTGGAGAATGCGTAGGTGAGCCTGCTCAGGCGGGGTAGGTCACTATAGATACCGAGATACCGCTAACATTGTTTGAGACCTTGCTCGACCCTTGCCCGCCGCCTGGACGCGTCTCGCCCGCGGCCGATCTCCTCCATCCGCTCGCCGCGCCGCAACCCGGAGAGGAGACTGCGCTCGGCCGAGCGCCACCTGGGGCCCAGCGTCCTCGCGACCATCTCCGGCACGGCGTCCGCCCTCTGCAGCCCCGGTGTCCCTGCGACCGTCGCTGCTGTCCTACTTCGCCACTCGTCACTTTGGCCGGCGACGAGCACCACCAGGACACTAGGTATTCCCTCCCCTTGGTCCTCCCTTCCTGCCGTTCGAAGCCGTGCGCCCAAACCTTAACGTAGTTCATAGGTAAAACAGTGCGCCCAAACCCTAACATACTATTCGTAATCAATCGGATCTGAATCTAATTACAGGTGTATATGCATGTATTATGCCTACTACTAACTTCGATTGCTTTGCAAAAATTATTGGGTGTACACCCATGTCCTTTACTGGGTCTGCCCCTGCTTGCAGTAGGTACCTAGATTGGACGAGCCATGGACAGCCTGTGGCATCTGGGGGACGAGCTCCGTGGGCAGCCGAAGGTGGTGGAGGACCGCCAGTGGTCTCTCATGACGTCCAAGCTGGCGGAGATCACCAGGTCCAAGGGCGAGAGGATGAACGACCTCGACTACGCGAGGATGAACACCGTCCCTGACGCCAAGCAGTGGGACAAGACGTCCTACCAGCATCACGACGAGAGCAGGATGGACCACATCAACCTCGGCCTCATGAACCTGGATCTCAAGATGAACGATCTCAAGATGAACGAGGCCGCCACCGCCATGAAGCTCCCCTTCCACAACATGCCCTATAACATGAACCCAATGTACCCCAAGGGGAGCAATGTCAATGTCAATGCGTTCAAGATGAATGTTGGGGTGAACAAGTACTCCAGTAGTCCTAACGGGAAAGACGCCAATGGGAAAAACAATGGTGGCAGCAACAACAATGGAGGAAACAGCAATGGGAGCGCCAACAGCAATTCTGCAGTTGACAAGCGCTTCAAGACATTGCCAACGAGTGAGATGCTACCGAGGAATGAAGTCCTTGGTGGATACATCTTTGTCTGCAACAATGATACCATGCAGGAGGATCTCAAAAGGCAGCTTTTTGGTATGTGTTGTATGTTGTTGTATCTCTTGAGAAATCAAATGATAACTGTTCTCGAAAATAGTTTTGATTCCAGTGTATATACTAATTCGATAATGGTATCTCAAGATCTGTTGCTCTTCTGCAGGATTGCCAGCAAGATATCGTGATTCAGTCCGAGCAATTACTCCTGGCCTGCCTCTTTTCCTCTATAACTACACGACTCACCAGCTTCATGGGGTATTTGAGGTGTGTGATTATCTGATTTCCTGATTCCTGCAAAGCCTCTCTGAAGTTGAACACTTGCCATATATATGATACGTTGAACTAAAAAAATGTCCATTATTACCATTCTAGATAGACTGTTTTAAGCTTGACTTGATCTTTCGTTCCCTTGTGTCCTTGTATAGTTATATGTAACTTCTTACCGTTGGTTTGTTGATATTCAAAAAGAAACATCCAGCTACTACAGCAAATGCATCGAAGAGGCATGATTTGATTACATTTTAGGTGGATGACTTGCAGTCTTTTAATGGTCAGGTTTTAGCTTGTACTCAATCCCTTGTATTGTTTTGCGCACTGTTGGTGTACTCGTAAAAAATTGTTGACATTATTTTGTAGTTCAGTGTAGGTGTACTCTGTATACGTCTAGATCTATACTGTTTGTTGCTACCCATTTCTGTTAGCTCACTGATTCATCATTTTAGTTGGTTTCAGTAAATAAAATGTCTTAGTCTTACTTTGATTCCACACATTTGTATTTTTATATTGAAGTTTTAAATTCCAATCACACTTCAGTATAAATCTAAGAAACTTTTATCTTTTGTTTTGAAATTTCAAACGAATTTGCTTAGGCTGCCAGTTTCGGTGGGTCTAATATCGATCCCACTGCATGGGAGGATAAGAAGTGTAAAGGTGAATCTAGATTCCCAGCGCAGGTACTGATAACATTTGTCATTATGTTCATTTCTCATTTCCTTTTGATTTCTTTTGCTCTGACACCTTCTTCTTGTTAGGTGAGGATCCGCATTAGGAAGCTTTGCAAGCCGTTGGAAGAGGATTCCTTCAGGCCAGTTTTGCACCATTATGATGGCCCAAAGTTTCGCCTTGAGCTCTCCATTGCGGAGGTAAGCATATCACATGAATATACAATGAAAGCTCCCTTGTATAATGAAACTTTATTAGCGTTGCTATGCACGGGGATACACTTTGTTCTGCACCAACCACAACATTCTTTTGTTTAAAAGCATAATTGTGACTTTGTCGATGTCTCCTGTGCAATTCCATGCATACGTCATTTGCATCCTTTGTCTGTTATTGAGCATTAAATGGATGATGTTTTCAGCTAACCCTCCTTCAAAGAAGCATGCCAATACCCTTGTGCCATTGACATGCTGGTATTGTAGAACTTATGGGCATGGAATTTACTTTTAGATTTGGGCCAGACTTTTATTTTCGTTATGCATCATCTCATAATGTTGTTGTCCAGTTGTCATGTCAATCATTCTCATGAAATTTAAATTTGCAGACCTTGTCGCTGCTGGACCTATGCGAGAAGGAAGGCATCTGAGCTGTTGGGGAGGTGGTTGCCTTGTGAGCTTCTAGTAAATATCAATCATCCTTGTATGTTTTGTGGATGGTGGTTGGCAATGTTGTTTATTTAAGCGCAAGCTGCTACTGGTTCCGTTTTCCCTACCCTGGATGGAAGGAATGACCTGGTACTTGGAAGGCCCCCTCAAACAAGCTGTGAGCCTGTCAGTGTACTGCGTTGTGTCTGTCGTCGTCAAGAACGAAACCAATCTTGGACCGACTGAGAGTTGGAGTGTGTATGTTTTGCTATCTATCTACATGTCTTAGTAGAGTGGGTATACCTTGGCAGAATGGGTCCCCAAAAGATGGGGGCCTGTCTGTATACTATGTGTAATGGTTAAGATGCATGTAGGGCCGGTGATGTCGATGCCGGTGCTCCGGGTGTTTATTTTGTCCTCTGTTGTACCTTGAACCTCCTTTGCATTTGCCTTAATGCTGCTGCTTTGCACTGTCACGGAGTGTTGGCTTCTGGTTCATGTTATGCTGTGCGCATTTGCGCTGTAGTACAGCCCAGAATCTTTCATTGATTTCATAATCTTTAATGATTTACTTAATCAATTTGGATGCTGTGGATGCCAAAAGCAGGTGGCTTGTGGAACATTGGGTCCAGCCGCAGGTTTTGGGCTGCAGGTGCACCAACCGGACTTGTGTGAAACAACAAAGGTGGTTGATTGCATTTGTTCAACTTCTCTCGCCTCCCGGTCAGTGACAGGCAAGTACTAGCAGCTGTTTGTTGGTGAACTGTCTGTCTGGACATGCCTTTCGGCTGGTGAGAGTAGGAGCGGTGAACTGAGTGCTGCTGCTCTCATCAGAGGGTATGCTGTCAGCAATCCAAGGCCCAGAAATCCCAGTCGTGAACCATTGGACAATTGACGTTTCAGCTTTTGGTAATGCTCCTGTTCGGTCGTCTGGGTGCCACGCCGCCCACTCGCCGAAGAGACCTCGCCTACGCCGCCTCCCTCCACATCGCTCGCGTTGCGTGCCCCCTGCTTGCGAGACAAATCCTGCTCTCCCTCACGCCCCGCGCTCCTGCTCGCGAGGCAGATCTCGCCCTCCCCCGCGCCGCCCCCACCCATACTTGTTGTGGCCGCGCTCCATCTGCCTACCGTGGCGCCTTGTCGAGGTTCGTGCCGCCGACGAGATTCACACCGGCAACTTCCGCGCCACTCCATAGCATCGAGATCTGCGTCGACGAGCCTCCATTTCGACTAAGTAACAAGTGGATGTTGCGCTTGGAAGCGCGTGTTGCAAACGTCTGTTTCAAGTGTTTTAGATGTTTCAGAGATATGTTGCAAGTGTTTTATATAGATGTTGCAAAAGTAGATCGAGATGTTGCATATGTTGCAATGGTTGTACATGTATATTGCAAGATCCACGCCGGCATCAAGCTCCGCGTCGACGAGCCTCAATTTCATCCAAGTTGTGACCCCGCACAGAGCGGGAGCTCTCTGCACTGGGTACGCCCTAACAAGTAGATGTTGCGCTTGAAAGCGCATTTTGCAAGCGTCTGTTTGAAGGGCGGGCCTGGTGCAAGCAGTAGAGTCTTACCGCCTGTGACCGGAAGGTCCTGGGTTCGAGTCGCGGTCTCCTCGCATTGCACAGGCGAGGGTAAGGCTTGCCACTGACACCCTTCCCCAGACCCCGCACAGAGCGGGAGCTCTCTGCACTGGGTACGCCATAACAAGTAGATGTTGCGCTTGAAAGCGCATGTTGCAAGCGTCTGTTTCAAGTGTTTCAGAGATATGTTGCAAATGTTTTATATAGATGTTGCAAAAGTAAATCGAGATGTTGCATATGTTGCAGTGATTGCACATGTATGTTGCAATCTTTTGTTCCCAATGTTTCATATGTTTTTTTAGACGTATGTTGCAAGTGTGTTTATCTGTATATTGCACACATATATTTGCAAGTATTTTATCTGGATGTTATGTATGTTTTTGCAATGGTTTCAAGTATTTTTGCAAATGTTTCAGATACACGTTTTCAAGTGTTTCATATGTCTTCAAGCGTATATTGCAAGAGTTATATCTTAATGTTTCAAAAGTAGATCGGGTGTTGCATCTCCCTCCTCACTTTCTGCTGTCTCGCCTTGGTGTCTCCTCCTCCCGGCGCTGGTTGGGCATCTGCCACCTCCTACCTTTCTTCTCGATGCTGGTGATATTCGGGCGGCATGGGCCCCACATGGATGCGCGAAACGGTGCGAAAAAAATGACTGCAAGCACGGGCGTCCGGATGCCCCATCCGTGCAGACGTCTGGGCGCTAGCAAGTCCCTTCAACTTTGAAGACGACATGCGATTAAATTGGTTTACATCCGTTCATCTCATTGAGAGCGATGTTGGTCTCTAGATGTTAAGAAGAAAGGGTGACCCACAGGTGGGGAGGAGATACCGAGTGACATGAAATAATCTAATTCCTGTTTTTTCATTTGTTTTATTATTAGGAGATAGGGAGGGATAGAAATATATGATGACTGTCCACGAAGATGTTCTCCTAGCGGCGCGTTTGGCAACTATAGCCTACATACAGGGAAGGAGGCAAGGAGCACATGAATGTGCGATACATATTAGTATGTTTTTGTCAATAGAAACTTCAACCTGACAACCTCCATCTTGAGCTTGGAATTGCCAAAAATCTGAAAATGAATACCAAGCTTGTCAAGGGCAAAAAATGGTGCTTCCTTCCTTACGGTACCCAACTTGCTCTTCTCTCAGTGGGAACTTGCTGATTTATTCTGCATTTTACCAATTATGAATTGACTTTACAAAGTCTCTCTATTAACTCTGATATATCATCTTTCGATCTTTGAACCTCTTTGTTGACTAGGTAACTCGACAATTTTAACTTTTGGAATCTATGAGACTGAAGCCAGCAGCAGAGGCAATGCCAAGTAAACGTGCTCCAGTCGTCACCTTCTATGTGTTCTAGATGGTAGCAGCTGTGCAGCAAAGGATAGAAAGCAAGGAAGAAATTGGATCGAGTAGGCCTTTGGTTCTGTGATGTTTGACTTGGTTGCAATTACTCATTGTGATTAATCAATTCAACGAGTCGCAAAAAAAAAGATCAATCAATTCAACTGAACAATGACCAACGACTCTGTAACTCTAAACACAAGCAGATAACTACATGCTGAAGGAAGCACCAGCGTCATCCAAACCTACTCGATCTCTACTTACCCAGCTTGGGACAACCAAGCAATGCTATTTCTGAGTGGGACAGGGAGAGTAATATGGAATTCTTCTTGGTCTTAATGTCAGCTGTATATGTGTAAATTAAATAGCTTAGCAAACAGCTAGCGAAGATATGCCGGAACTATTGTGCGCAAGCCTCCATTCTGATAAGTTAGTGTTGTTTTATGTTGGCCTGCCATATCTGTTTCATTTCTGTTCTAAAGTCATTGCTATTTTTGCTAGATTTCTCAGGTATTGTAACTGGTGCTACTGCTGCATAGCAATTTTGCTTCACAAAGACAGTGGGAAGGAGAAGATAGTGAAGAACTGAGCAATTATGGATCCAATGGACAGATAGAGCATTCCCAGGAATTCTTTTTCTGCGAGAAAAGATACAATTGATGCAGCCTTAGTGTTCTGACAGTTTTGTTATTGGCAGGCTTCAGAGAGTGCTTGGATCAAGCATCAATGGGCAGTTGAGAACTAGAGATCTACAGAAACTGGTACATATTCTATTTAGAGCAAAATGCACTATAGGTCCATTAACTTTTGGGTGTGTGTCACTTAGGTCCATCAACTCTCAAACTGTATTTCTGGGTTCATTAACTTTTGGTCATGTGTCATTTAGGTCCATCAACTCTCAAACTGCATTTCTGGGTCCATTAACTTTTGAGTAGAGTGCACCGGAGGTCCATTAACTTTTGAGGTGTCATCTACGTCCATCAACTCTCAGACTGTATTTTTTGGTCCCTAAACTTTTTAAGTGGCTCACCGGAGGTCATAAATAATTCCATTTCGGTTAATGGACCTCCGGTGAACCACTTAAAAAGTTTAGAAACCAAAAAAATACAGTCTGAGAGTTGATGGACCTAGATGACACCTCCTCAAAAGTTAATGGACCTCCGGCGCACTCTACTCAAAAGTTAATGGACCCAGAAATGTAGTTTGAGAGTTGATGGACCTAAGTGACACATGACCAAAAGTTAATGGACCCAGAAATACAGTTTGAGAGTTGATGGACCTAAATGACACACGCTCAAAAGTTAATGGACCTATGGTGCATTTTGCTCTTCTATTTATTTTGCCTTGACCCATTTCAGACTATTGTTGCTAGTTTACGATGTTTTATTTTGGTAATGGGACAAAAGAAAAAATAACTAATTAGGTTTTGTATTACAAAAGTTATACACAGTTTGCAATTGGCAGTGCAATTTTTTAAAAAACTAATTTTCACGGGCTCGGACAATTTTAGTACAAATTTATGGCCCATAGCAACACGCTGGCCAATACCTAGTGGTGTAATACAGATGTGTGGTGGTTACATTGATGAGTCATAACTTTACAAGTGAATATCACAAAATTTCCCAGGTATATCAAAAAACTATGCAGGAGTTCTGTGTGTCATTTCATTAAGATAGAGGAGTACAAGACCTGCTGGATTTAGAAAGAAACCCGGCAAGCCGAAAAAAACAAACAAAACCCTACACACCCACCCAAACCGAAAAGGAAGGGGGTGGGGATGGCTCTATACATGACCAGTAGAATCTATAATATAACAAGGCAATTCTTCTGTATTAGCCTTCTCATATGGTCACGGTGTTCATTTGTTTGATTTACTGCATAACAATGCACAATGTGCAATTGTGCATGTGTTGTGCAGGTGGCAGATGATTAATGCCTAAATTTGGTTATAAAGGTATTTGCAGCAGCAGATGCCATAACAAAAACATTCCATTCATTGATTCAATAGTATGCAAGCAGCAGCAAATGGATCAGATGAGTTGAACCTTGTCTGGAAAATGTACAAAACAAAAAAATATACATTTAACTCTTGAGTTCCCTTTGACATCTACGGTCAAGTTCTTGTTCTGTGAATGGATCTCACCGAAGAAGAGGTCAGGTTTCCTTGTGCTAGTAGCGGTGACAGCCTGCATGAAAAAGTAACAGAGAACATTAAAATTATTCCAACATACTAACAATTTTCAGTACAAGTATGTAGGTAGCATTAGGAGAGCACCACACAAAAATACACACTATTCTAACTTACTCACAATTTTCAGTACAAGTGTGTAGGCAGCATTAAGGGAACAATCAAATACCAAACGATTAATTGTTACATCACACAAGGCTTACCATTTAGACCCCAGCATACATAATTCCGGATTCCGACGCATCAATGAAAAATGCAAGCTGCAAAAGTTATCATGAGTTAAGAAACACAATTATGATGGTAACAGCACAACTGGGGTTCAATACCATTATTAGACTATCCATGTTTTTCACGTAGGTTATTGGCAAATCATAAACCAAGCAAAGTTGTACCTGGAGTGCAGAAGCCCGTGTAGGGAACAACACAGGGAACACGGCCGAGGTAGCCAAATACATCACATTCATCCTCGTATACCTTGCTCACCCGACCAGACTTTAGATCAAAACTGAATAATCCATCATCATACGTCCCCACGAAAAAGACACCAACAGCTTGCGCAAAGCCAAGGAAAGTACAAGAGATGGAGTCGCCATTGACAGGAAGCAGCTTCTCGAGCTCAGTGACTCTAGTCTGTGTCCACCCCATGTCTCCGTTCGGATTCGCCTCCATTGACCAGAGGGAGAGTCTGGCGTCCATATCCACTCTTGCAAATCCCAGCCCGCCATCCTCCTCCATCACCATGAGCACAGTAGCACACTCGGAAGCTTTTGGAGGTAGGTGAATCACAGATGTTTCCCAAGTGGCCAAGTCAAAACTCCAGGAAGCATCCTCCGATGAGTAGACGCGTAAGCACCAGCGCTGGCTGTGGCTCTGGGTGACCACGCGAACGACGACGAAGGGCATGTTGTGGTGGCCGTTGGCTGTGGACGCGCAGAGCACAGTCGCGTACCACTCGAAGCGGTCGCAGTCGCAGATGTCCGGGACTGGGGATATCTCCCACCGTTGGTCGGTTGTTGGGTCCCAGACGAGGAGGAGGAGGAGGAGGTCGTCACCCACGACAAAGTTGTTGTGAGGAGGACGAGGCCGTGGCGGGCGTCGAGCGCGACGCAGTCCCAGTCCCAGATCTCCTGGAGGGGTTGCAGAGGAAGCCGAGCAGTGGAGCGACGCGGTGGAATTCCATGAATCGGCGGCGGAAGCTGGGGCCGCAGACGATGCGGCACCAGGGCTTGCGGACGAGGCTCGCGGGGTCGGCCGGTGGGAAGCGGAGGAGGATCTCTCCGACGACGTCATCCGGCAGCACCTCCATAGTGCTTGGCCACCCAGCTCCCTCCAGCTCGGGAGGCGGCCACAGCGGCGGAGGAATTGAATTGGAGGGGGAGAGGAGCGGCGCAACGCAACGCACGCTGAGTAGGCGGGCACGAGGCCTTCCGTTCCATTTTGCTGCGGGCTGCTAGCAGGCCAAGGCCCAGTACCAGCCCGCAACCTTTCTGTGGAGGACCGGGAGGGGACTCAAGTCTTTTTTTTTTTTTTTTTGGCGACGAAAGAAGAATTATACGAACTCAAGTCAAGTACTCAGCAGTCAACTAAAAAACGGTCAACTCAACTCTGCAGTCTGAAGAACAACAGAGCTTCAGATTATGTGTGTTTAACAGAGCGAATCTGAAGCAATAATCCGATGAGAGAGAAAACATGATCAGATTCAATGCTAGTAGTATCTGGGTCCACCACAAAATTCCATCAGTAGTTTGCAGCAACCATTTGCATGGTCCATTTTCTGATTCTATTGATTCATCAATAGCTTCCTTTCCTTAGCCTCATCAAAAACATCACTCAACGGTTCCGCTGGGGCAGGACCTCTTCCATCATTTCCAACAGAAATCCGTTCACGGGGCATGCTGTTAGAGCTTGCTTGCTGAGAAAACCAAAATGTTCACCGGCTAATATGCACTAGTCTGTTGTAAAATTCTAGATTAGCATATGCATTACAGCGTACAAGAGCAGGCAGTTCACAAACATAGCCTTTATTTGTTATTCAGAGAACTCTAGCCATTCAGGCATAAGGTATTTGAGACAAGAAAGCGTGTCGGTATACTCGTTACACCACAAGAAGCCGTGTCTAAATATCTCCATTCATCAAGGCTCAGCAGATAGACAAACAACAGAGTTTATCTATCAGAGGACGTCGACTGGATCTCGATATTGTCAATTAGCCTGACCTTTCCGAACCATGCCGCGACACAAATTACACAAGGGCGGTCCATCCTCTCCACAGGCACCAGGCTTTCTTGCTCCACAATCTGAATTGACACCAAACAAAGGTCGATTTTGATTTGAATCAATAAATATGGAACCACTTGATTATAACATGTTGCCAGAGATGGTTCTATATATGCTTAGTCATCATATCAGGTAAGCACTGGGTTCTCATAACAAAAAAAAAAGGTTTAGTTGTACTGATTTCTACTATCAGAGACAATAAATTTGCAGCATGTCATGCAGATTTCAGCAGTTTCCCTCCCCAGGGGGAATCCAGCAGTACAATATAGTACTAAAAGAAAACAGTAAGAAGAAAAACCATGATGAGTGAGACAGTAGAAAACTCAACCACTAATAGAAGACCTATGAACAGTAGTATTGTTCAGGAGCAGCACGGAGGCATACCTCAACATAGTCAACCTGACCACCAGCTTCAGTAAGTGTCTGCACTATTTGATCTTTTATTTGTTGGCTATGATTGCTTCCATTGAGGGCAGCAATTCTAGCATCCACCAGTGATCTACTAATTGATAACGCCTGACAAAGGAATGACCACAGTTAACAGCTAGGTTTATTGTGAGAAGGAACAAAGATGTTTACAAAAGTTACCTCTGAAGGTAATCCATATGCAGCAAAACTTTATTAACAAACAAATCAAATTGTTAAGTTGTAACAATGAAACAACAAAGCTACCATTATATTCTGATCTATAGCATGGAAGCAACACCACAAGGAAGGGTAATCTAGTACATGTGAAAATCAGCATAATGAGTAACAGTTTGAAAATTATGGTTTCTTCTAGAAATTTTACATGCAGTCGACTATCACATTATAGCCTAAAATCACCATATTTGCATTTGCAGATTAACTCCCATTCTTCCCTTATTATCTAGTTCTATGGACTACCTTAAGATTGTTGTGATGATAAACTGACAATAGCTTTTGGGTCTGCGCAAGGACAGTGAAGCAGAACCGAAACGGTAATGGTAATTTACTAGTCGTCTTACAACAACAACAACAACAACAACATAGCCTTTTGTCCCAAGCAAGTTGGGGTAGGCTAGAGATGAAACTCAAAAGAGACGAGAAACAGGGAGACACATAAAGGGACATAAAGGGCACAAGACAAAAGAGGTCACGGTTCAGGCACGTTGATTGCTAATCTCCAAGCGCTCCTGTCCATAGCTAAATCCTTGGGGATATTTCACTCCTTAAGATCTCTCTTAACGGACTCGTCCCAAGTTAGTTTAGGTCGACCTCTACCGCTCTTTACATTATCGGCCCGCTTTAGAACTCCACTACGCACCGGCGCCTCAGGAGGCCTCCGTTGGACATGTCCAAACCATCTCAACCGATGTTGAATCAATTTCTCCTCAATTGGTGCCACCCCAACCCTATCCCGAATATCGTCGTTCCGTACTCTATCCCTCCTTGTGTGCCCACAACACCAACGCAACATACGCATCTCCGCTACACTCAATTGCTGGACATGTCGCCTTTTTGTAGACCAACACTCAGCACCATATAACATCGCCGGACGAATCGCCGTCCTATAGAACTTACCTTTCAGCTTCTGAGGCACCCTTTTGTCACAGAGAACGCCAGAAGCTTGACGCCATTTCAACCAGCCGGCTGAAATTCTATGCCTAACATCTTCATCAATGTCTCCATCCTTTTGTAGCATCGACCCTAAATACCGAAAAGTATCCTTCTTGGCCACCACTTGCCCATCGAGGCTAACGTCTCCCTCCTCGTGCCTAGTCGCGCTGAAATCGCACCTCATGTACTCGGTCTTAGTCCTACTAAGTCTGAACCCTTTCGACTCTAACGTGTGCCTCCATAGTTCTAATTTTCTATTAACCCCCGCTCTACTGTCGTCAACTAGCACCACATCATCAGCAAAGAGCATACACCAAGGGATATCACCCTATATGTCCCTTGTGACCTCATCCATCACCAAAGCAAATAAATAAGGGCTCAAAGCTGACCCCTGATGCAGTCCTATTTTAATTGGAAAGTCACTGGTGTCGTCATCACATGTTCGGACAAACGTCACCACATCCCTGTACATATCCTTGATGAGGGTAACGTACTTAGTTGGGACTTTGTGCTTTTCCAAGGCCCACCACATGATATTTCTCGGTACTTTGTCATATACCTTCTCGAGGTCAATAAAGACCATGTGCAAGTCCTTCTTCTGCTCCCTATATCTCTCCATCAATTGTCGTAATAAGAAAATTGTCTCCATGGTCGACCTACCAGGCATGAACCCAAACTGATTTTGGGTCACATGTGTCACTCTCCTTAGGCGATGCTCGATAACCCTCTCCCAGAGCTTCATCGTATGACTCATTAACTTAATCCCACGGTAGTTAGTACAACTTTGAACATCTCACTTGTTCTTGAAGATAGGTACTAATATACTTCTCCTCCATTCTTCAGGCATCTTGTTTGACCGAAAAATAAGGTTAAAAAGCTTGGTTAACCATACTATCGCTCTGGCGCCTAGGTATCTCCACACCTCAATGGGGATACCATCAGGGCCCATCGCTTTACCTCCCTTCATCCTCTTCAAAGCCTCTCCGATCTCTGCCTCCTGAATTCTCCTCACAAAGCGTCTGTTGGTATCGTCAAATGAGTCGTCCAACTCAAGGGCAGGACCCTCATTCTCCCCATTAAACAGCTTGTCGAAGTACTTTCTCCATCTGTCCTTGATCTCCTCATCCTTCACCAGAAGTTGATCTGTCCCATCCTTGATGCATTTTATTTGGTTGATGTCCCTTGTCTTCCTCTCGCGAATTCTAGCCATCCTATAAATGTCCTTCTCCCCTTCCTTCGTGCCTAGCCGCTGATAAAGGTCATCATACGCCTGACCTTTTGCTACACTCACAGCTCGCTTTGCAACCCTCTTCGCTATTTTATAGCCCTCGATGTTGGCTACACTCTTGTCATGGTGGAGACGCTTGAAACACTCCTTCTTCTCCCTAATAGCCCTTTGCACCTCGTCATTCCACCACCATGTGTCTTTCGCTTCCCGTTTTCCTCCCCTACTCACGCCAAACATTTCCGAAGCCACCTTCCGGACACATGTTGCCATCTTTAGCCACATGTCGTCGGCATCTTCTCCTTCTTCCCAAGGTCCCTCGTCTAGCATCCTCTCCTTAAACGTCTGCGCTGCTTCCCCTCTAAGCTTCCACCACTTCATTCTCGCAATCTTGGCCCGTTTGTCCCGGTGGACACGTACCCGAAAGCGAAAGTCCGCCACCACAAGCTTATGTTGAGGGACAACACACTCCCCAGGTAACACCTTACAATCAAAGCAAGCACGTCTATCCTCCCTCCTTGCAAGGATAAAGTCGATCTGGCTCGAGTGTTGTCCACTACGAAAGGTTACTAGATGAGATTCCCTCTTCCTAAAGAGGGTGTTCGCTATCAACAAGTCATAGGCCAGCGCGAAGTTCAAAACATCCTCCCCCTCTTGATTTCTACTACCATACCCGAACCCCCCGTGCACCCGCTCGAAACCTACATTAGTCGCACCAACATGGCCGTTGAGGTCTCCTCCTATAAAGAGTTTCTCGCTGATAGGCACGGTACTAACCATGCTATCAAGATCTTTCCAAAACTGCCTCTTGGTGCCTTCGCTAAGACCTACCTGAGGGGCATAGGCACTGATCACATTCAGAGCCGAATCTCCAACTAGCAGCTTGACCATGATAATCCGGTCGCCTTGCCTCCTAACATCAACGACTCCATCCTTAAGGCTCCTATCGATCAAGATGCCTACACCATTCCTACCCGATGTTGTCCCCGTGTACCAAAGTTTGAAGCCAGTATCCTCCACCTCTTTCGCCTTCTGGCCCTTCCATTTAGTCTCCTGAACGCATAGAATATTTACACGCCTTCTAATTGCTGCATCGACTAGCTCTCTTAGCTTACCCGTTAGGGACCCTACATTCCAGCTACCTAGACGAATCCTGGTTGGCTCGGCTAGCTTCCTTACCCTTCGCACCCGTTGAGGGAAGTGCGAAGACCCTTGCTCATTTTTCACTACACCCGGGCGTAGATGTAGCGCGCCACTAAGGTTGCGACGGCCCGACCCTTGCTCATTTTTCATCGTACCCGGGTCACGATACGACGCGCCACTAAGGGGATGACGACCCGGCCCTTGCCCATTTAACACCACACCCGGGTTCCGATGTAGCGCGTCGCTAAGAGGGTTACGCCCCAACGAATCTCTTGTGGGTTTCAAATCCATGAGAGTGGCTGTTTTTTTTACTGTTGGTTCGCCAGACCTTAACACACCCTCCTCCTTTACCCGGGCTTGGGACCGGCTATGTTGAGACGACTTAAGAAAGTCTTCCAGTCAACATAGGCGGAGTTCTAGTCGTCTTAACAGAGTATAGTTTACAACCATGGCTACTGCAGGAAAGTTGCTGCATGAATCCAACCTGATTAAATTAAACACTGAAGAAACTGGACATAAGTTTTTTTTTCTACAAAATACTTAAACCTTGCTTCTCTATTTTTTGGTGATTGTTGTACAACATAGTAAAAAAATTACATTAAAAAAACAAATTGCAACTTCCAGTAAAAGACAGACCTTCTCCCTATCCTTGTGTGACAGATTTACATTACGAGAGCTCATGGCAAGACCATCAGCTTCACGCACTATTTCCGAACCAACTATCTGTATAGCAAAATCGAGATCGCGAACCTGAAAACAGCAAGAGCTAGTATCAGTAGCAGAAATCAAATAAACTTGATCTGAGATAAATAGCTAAGACACATTACATGGGGCTAGAGTTGGAGTGAACATGAAAACAGAAAACAAGCAAAGTCGGCTTCTAAAGAGACACCCAGTGCCAATTTTTTGTTTTCATTTAGGGGGGCTGGTGAAGCAAAAGTGTCTGAAATGTTACCATTCACCATCAGTCGATGGCCTAAGGCCTATTTGGTTTCAATTTGCCATGGCTGTCTTTTTCTGCAGATCCTAAACGGAAGAAATTATGTCTGTGTCGATGTCAAAGTTGTTACCATCCGGCAGATGACGCGCCACTGCTGATAATCCTTCTTCCCGAACACAGCGACGTCCGGCTCCACGATGTTGAACAGCTTGGCGACCACGGTGGCCACGCCGCGGAAGAAGACGGGCCTGCTGCTCCCGCACAGTCCCTTCTCCAGCCGCTCCACCCGAATCCACGTCTCGTGCGCATGCCTACCGTCGTCCTCCAGGCACGACACCGCGTCCCCGGACGCGCCGGCGGCGGAGGGGCGGTCAGCGCTGCCGCGGACGTAGAGGTCCGGTGGACAGAAGACTGCGGCGACGACCCCGGTGGCGCCCAGCTTGCGGAGGTCGCCGGCGAAGTCGGAGGGGTACGTGTTGAGGTCCTCGGTGGGGGCGAACTGGCTGGGGTTGACGTAGATGGAGACGACGACGGCGACGGGACCGGTGGAGGCTGCCACCGCCGCGGAGATGAGCGAGAGGTGGCCCTCGTGGAGGAAGCCCATGGTGGGGACTAAAGCCACGGCCTTTCCCTCCGCACGGCGCCGGCGTGACCATGCGCGCATCGCCGCCTTGTCGCGGATCACCTCCGGCTCATGTACCGCCGCCGCCGCCGCCATGGGTCAAAATGGAATCAGACGCACAAACTAGGAACAAGTCAGAAACCGAGCGCCTGTTTAGCTCATGAAATATTCCTACGAAGGCTACTGTAGCACTTTTTTTATTGTTATTTCATAATGAGTGTTCTATCATGGCTTAATTAGATTTAAAAGATTCGTCTTATCCATTTCGTCTAAACTGTGTAATTAGTTTTATTTTTTATTTATATTTAATGCTTTATGCATGTGTCTAAAATTTGATGTGACGGAGAATCTACTGCTTTTTCGCGAAATATTTTGAAGCTAAACAAACCCCGAGAAGATAGAATAGGCCCTTGTTTAGATTGAAGAAAATTTCAACCCGATGAATAGTACCACTTTCGTCTTATTTGGCAAATATTGTCCAATCATGGACCAACTAGGCTCAAAAGATTCATCTCGTGATTTCCAACTAAACTGTGTAATTAGTTATTTTTTTACCTACATTTAATACTCCATGCAAGCGATTAAAAATTGATGTGATGGAGAGAGAGTGAAAAAACCTGGAACTTTGAGGCAAACTAAACGAGGCGTAGAATGGGAAAAGACGAACTTTGTTGACAATAAATGGGAGTGGGATGCAGCAGATAAGGAAGAAGGCGGTGACTCGTGAGAAAATGGAACCGAGGACAGTCGCCCAGTGGGAGGGAAAACAACGAATTTTCCTGGAGTCTTTCAAAAACAATACATACGGTCTGTAGCATCCAGGTTAGTTAGATTCTTTCGTGGACATGACAGGGACGCATATATGTGCATCCCTATTGTATTTTTTTTTAGCAAAACAGGAGGGGAATCCCCAACTGAACTCTTTTTATAAATTTGGGTAAAGTACATTTTTCAACCTTTAACTTACACAAGAGGTTTAGTTTTCAACCCTCAACTATAAAACCGGATATTGGACACCCTACAATTTTTGAAACCGGACAAATTAAGTCCTTTACCTAGCTTCAAAGGTGGTTTTCTATTTTCAGAAATAATAATAACTTATTTTAATATCTAAAAATTAATAACTTATGTATTTTAAATAAAAAATAAGAAACCAATAACATTTTTCCTAAAAAATATTATCTAACTGTTGGTAATATATTTACAAATATTTGGAACTTATTTAATTTTGTTCCTATTGTTTTATTGCTTGTGGACTGGTTTATTAGAAACATGAACAAATAAGATTCAAATGACTCCAAATAGATCACCAATGAATAAATAATTTTTTAGGGAAGAAACGGTATTAGTTTCACATTTTTTATTTAAAATAAATAAGTGCATTTTTAGAGATTAAAACAAGTTTTTATTTTTTTTAAATAGAAAACCACCTTCAAAACTAGCTAGAGGACCAAATTTGTCCGAATACGATAATTGAAGGGTGTCCAGTATCTGCTTTCATAGTTGAGGGTTGAAAATTGAACTTTAGTGCAAGTTGAAAGTTGCAAAATGCACTTTACCCTATAAATTTTATCTGTACAAAAGAGCAAAAGCTAAACAAACTTAAAAAGAATAAAGGCAGTCCTTAAGAGCATCCCTATTGTATTTGACACCCCCATCGACGCTAAAATTGTTGCTACCACATCCCCTCGGATATCTCGCTGTATCTGCATCCACTTGTGGTAGCCTGGTAGGCCAAGGAGAGAACAATGCTCACTTCATCTGACAATACAAACCTTGGATAAACAGTTTTCTTTCAAGGTCAGGGAGCTTCATTAATCATTATATCCTAGCAGGATTACCATAGTTTTTTTCAAGCTATAGGTGCTGACAAGCCACACTGCTGCAGCTTCATTAATCAATATGTCCTAGCAGGATTACCATAGTTTTTTTTTCAAACTATAGGTGCTGACAAGCCACACTGCTCGCTGCTCTCTACTAAAAAGATGTCAACATTATTACAGTTCCGCAAGGGGAAACAATAATTGAAGAACTGAATTTCTTGCTGAGCCCTTTGATATCCAAAAGGAAATTCTGTTGGTTACTTTCCACATATCACAAATGAGTAGTGTACAGAAGGCACATTGGTCCTGTTCATCTGGCTTATAATCCGTCTTATTCAGCTTGTTTTTTCAGCCGGAACAGTATTTTTCTCTCATAAAAAATCAGCCAACAGTGTTTTTCAGCCGGCTTATAATTCCAGCCGAACAGCTCCATTATGCTTGGTAAATGCTTGCAGCAGTTTCAGCTGACCCATAAACTTTTTAGAGCCTCGGAGATCTTTCAGCCCCCAAAAGTATTTAGCCCCCCAAAAAAATCATGTTTACCCTTTTGTGACAAAGTAACATCTATTTTGCACTTTTCCAACAAGCCCAGGCAACCGAGGTCGTTGGGCGGTGGATCCGCCAGTGCATCAGACAAGAGAGTCGGTTCCCAGAATCCCATGCATGATGAACCCTTCATCTGAGGAACAATTGTGTCATTCAGCATCTCATATATTTCAGGACATTGTGGATGCTCTTGATCCCTTGAGTAGAACACATGATTCCTCATGTTAACCTCAATCTGACTAAAACCAGGCGTCCTCTTCGCCTTGCTGCCACTCATGACCTTCCACACATTTGCTGTTTCATCCCACATTCCATGTGATGCAAATACATTGGCCAGGAGCCTGTAGCCTCCGGAACCAGAGGGGTCAAATCTGACAAGGTCTTCACCCACATCTCTTGCTACCTCCACCTCATTATGCATCACACAGGCTCCCAGAAGCGTCGCGAGAATGGCCTCATCGCGCATACCCTGCTGCATACCATTGACAAGTTCCTTGGCTTCCCTTACATACCCTGATCGACCTAGAAGGTCCACAAGGCAAGAGTAGTGCTCAATGGTTGGTTCTACTCCATAAACATGGTAAATGGATTTGAACATCTTGCGACCTTTCTCAACCAACCCAGCATGCCTACAAGCAGACAGCACAGCAGTGAAGGTAGTTGAACTGGGTTTATACCCATGTCTCAACATCTGAGCAAAGCCCTGTAAGGCATGGTAACCACAACCATGGTTCGCAAAAGCTTGCACTATCGACGTCCATGTTATGGCATCCTTCTCTTCCAATCTTTTGAAGGCAAACCAGGCAGACGTCAGATCTCCACTTCTCGAATACATTGTGAGCAGAGCATTTCCTAAGGAAGTTTCTGACAGGAATCCAAGTGCAATAACCAACCCGTGAATTTGCTTAACTTCAGCTGTGCTCTCAGATATAACCAGGATACTTATTAATGTTCTGATGTTAGGAGACAATGCTGACCGGCGCATAAGAATAAACATGTTTAAGGCTTCATGCTTACGCTCGTTCTTTGAATATGCCTCAATGATGGTACTCCAGGTCACCAGGTCTTTTGCAAGCATTGTATCGAATAATCTCTGCGCCTCATTCAGCTGGCCATTGTTGGCATAAGCGGTGATCATTGCATTCCATGCTGCAGTATCCTTTGCTGGCATCCGATCAAAGAACTCTCTTGCCCTGCAAGCAAGACCATTCTTTGCCAAGCCAGTGACCATTGTAGTCCAAGAAACAGCATTCCTGTGTTTGTGTGGCATCCTCTCAAACAACTGAACTGCTTCGGCCACTTTCCCAATGCTGAGAAAACCAGAAATCATGGCATTCCAGGAATACGAGTTCCTCTCAGGCATCATATCAAACAATTCCCACGCCTTCTGAATGTGACCACTGTCAACATAGGCCTTAACCATGGCCGTCCAAGCGACCACATTCCTGTGAGGCATCCGATCAAACATCTCCCTCGCTACCCTGAGCATCCCGTTGCTCGTGTACCCCTGCACCACCGTCGTCCACGAATAATCATTCCGATCAGGCATGACGTCAAACAGCTCCCGCGCCTCGCGAACGCGGCCGGCGCGGAAGTACCCGGAGACCATGGAGGTCCAAGTGACGACGTTCTTCACCGGCATTCCCTCGAACAGCTCGCGCGCGCGGTCGACGCGCCCGGCCTTGGCGTACCCGCCGAGCATGACGGTGTCCAGATAGAGCCCCCGGGCAGCCGCGGGCGCCGCGCGGAAGAGCGCCTCCGCGCGCGGCAGGTCGCGCTCCCAGAGGTGGCGGTCGACCATGGCGGCGTAGGCCGCGGCGGCGGCGTCCCGGTCCGGCGTCCCGTCGTAATCGAGCACAGCACGAGCAGCCGCGGCGCTGTGCGGCGGCCTGGGGTCCTGGCCGGTCGTCGAGCAGACGTCGTCGTGGGCGGCGCGCTGCCGCAGCGGGGTAGAGGGATCCGCGACGGTGCCGTGGAAGCGGAGAGCAGTGGTGCCGGTGGCGTCGCGCCTCCGCCGAGCAAGGCCGATGGCGTGGGTATCGTCGTTGCTGGTGTAACGGGTGTCTCCACGGGCGCGTCGCCGCGGAGGCGGACGGGACCTCGGGACGGTGCTCTGGTGGCGGAGCTGCGAGCATTGGACGAGGAGAGGGAGGACGCGCCGGCGGCGGCGGAGCATTGGGAGGGAGGAAGATGACGCCGACGGGCGCGGTGGCGCGAAATTCTGCGGCCGGTCCCTCGGGTTATTCAAATATATAGCCAGGATCAAATTTGGGACGATTCTGAACCGTCCGATTGATTATGTGAGGCTCCTGATGTCCTTGGACTCAATGTCCGGAAGCTGCCATTTCTATCCGCTCCCTTTGCTCCTTTCCGATCACGGTAGATTAAAAAAAATCACGCATCCGCTTCCTGACCGGCTCCGCCGCGGCTTCCGCTCGTCACCCTCTCTACCGCCGGCCTTCCTCTCCACCGCCATCGCGCCGGCACCGCCGCGATGTGCTCCCTCACGACCGCACCACCTGACCGCTGTTGTTGCCTCCACCGCGGGGCACCGCGGGCGCCCTAACACCGAGAGCTGCACAACTGCTCGCCCGCTATCATCCTCCTCCACCGCGACCGCACAACCAGGATCCCGTTGTGTCGTGCTCCGCCCGCCTGACTGCCATGTTTTTGCTGAAAAAGCGTATGTTTTGAGTGTTTCTGAAGTATATTGCAAGTGTTTCAGATGGATGTTGTAAAAGTAGATTGTGATGTTGCATATGTTGCAATGGTTGTACACATATGTTGTAAAGGTTTGTTACCAATGTTTCATCTATATTTTCCGAACGCATGTTGCAAGTGTGTTTATTTGGATGTTGCATATGTTTCACTCATACGTTGCATGTGTTTTATTTAAATGTTGCATATGGTTGCAATGGTTTTCAAGTGTTTTTAGGTGTTTTTTTTCAAGTGTTTCAGAAACATGTTTCAAGAGTTTCATCTGCCTTCAGACGTATGCTGCAAGTGTTGTATTTGGATGTTTCAAAAGCAGATCGGGTGTTGCATCTCTCCTCGTCGCCTTCTGCTGCATCGTCTCAGTGTGTCCCCCTCCCGATGCCGGCAGGGCATCCATATAACGTCGCGGTCAGGTCCTTCCAAATCGGAGGCGTTGCCCCCTTCCCCTATTGTCACTCGGGCGGCGCGGGCCCCACGTGGAGCGTGCGGGCGTCCGTCCGGATGTCCGGACGCTAGCACTGTTGATTCGGCAGCAATCGCAAAAATTGAAAAATGAAAATTCTGAACTGGAACTCTAAACACAGATTGGATTGGACTGTGAAATGGAATTTTGTTCCTTATTCATTACGAAAACCTCCTGATGAACGAGGAGTCCGATCCGATAAATAAAAATATAATTGCACCGTGATCACGCAAGCAAAATCTGAGACCGACGATACTCTCGATACATATACACCCAATGCAACTAAGTGATGAAGGTGGATCGGGAGAGAAATCAACAAAGCATGGCATGCAGAGCGACGTGGAGGCGGCGGCGACAGGAGCAGGACGGGCCGGCGGCCGGCGGCGTCTATACGAAGGCGTGCTTCTCCAGCAGCTTGAGGACGTCGTCCTGGTTGTTGAGCTTGGCCACGTCGATGGGCGTCTTCCCGTCCAGGTTCTGCAGCGTCCTGCAATCCAATCAACCAGCAGGTGTCATCAGGCTGCTAGCTTAAATTTCAGGTGAGCCGGCACGGCAGATCGCCGGAGCGGGCGGGCGGCTTACACGGCGGCGCCGCTCTCGAGCAGGAGCGCGACGCAGTCCTTGCGGCCGTATCCGGCGGCGTAGTGCAGCGCGGTGTTCTTGTTCTTGTCGACGGCGTCCACGGCGGCGCCGGCCTCCAGGAGCGCCTGCGCGCACTGGAGCTCGCCGTAGCCGCACGCGAAGTGGAGGCCACGCCGCCCTTCCGAGTCCTCCTCGTCCTTGTCCGCGCCCTCCTCCAGCGCTTTCTTCAGGCCCTGCGTGCAGCTCCGACGACCAGGGTGGTGCGTGTAGTCAGCACCGTGCATATCGTAACGAGCTAGAGGAGCTGCGTGCGTGCGTGACTGCGTGGCAGCGGCACAGACCTCGACGTCGCCGACGCTAGCGGTGTGGTGGACGATGGACTCGTCCTCGTACTCGCCTTCCTCCCCGGCGTCGTCCTCCGCCTCGGCGTGCTCCGCGCCGCCGGCCTCGCCGGACGGGCCGCCGCCGACGCCCATCGCGCGGCCGAACTTCTGCAGAGCCTCGGGGTCGTTCCAGTACCTGAACCATCAAACACGCATTCGATCATTCGTTCATCATCATGGTAGTTCTTCCTTCCCGTACTCGATCATCGTTGTTGAAGGAACAAAGGGAGCAAGCTCGCAGCTCACTTCATCATGGCGGCGGGGCCGCCGGACTCGATCTCGTCGAGGATGGGCTTGAGCTCGGGGTCATCCTTCATGCGCGCGACGCGGGCCTCCAGCTGCTCCTTGTGCGCCGGGTTGGTGAGGCCTCCCAGCATGGTGGACACGGCAGGGTCCTGCATCAGCTCGCTGCCCAGCCGCTCCGCCATGGCCACGAACTGCGGGTTCTGCATCAGCTGCTGCATCGTCGCCACGTACTTCTGCGGGTCCAGCTGCGCCGCCGGCGCCTGCTGCCGCGGGGACACCACCGTCTTCTGCAGCTGCTCCGCCATCTCCGTGAACGCCGGGTCCTTGGCGATCTTCTCCGCCATCTCCTTGATGCTAGGGTCCTGCCGCCAACATTTGTCAACCAAAGATATGGCGAGGGCAGGCCGGCCAGCCCACCATCATCGGAAATCCACGAGGTAGGCCAGTTAATCAAGCTCTTTCAAATAACATCAAACTCGGCTAAACGTGACAAAATTTGATTTTCTTAGTTCAGTTTCGAGTTTTGCAGAAGGATCGGATGAGCAAAAGGAGGAAGACGACTCAGCAGCGTACATTGAGAAGGTTCATCATGGTGGAGAAGTCGAAGGGGTTGGCCGGCGCCGACGGTCCTGCCCTGCGCGCCGCCCCAGCTGGCTTAGGCTGAGGCTGAGGTTGCTGCTCCGCCGCCGGCGCAGGCTCCTCTGTCGTGACAGCAGCAGCAGTCTTCTCCTCTGCACAAACACCACCACAAGTCGTCTTGAGCTTCTTGATTACTTCATTTCATGGCCACAAATCGCGCACGCCAAGAACAGAAGAGAAGAGAAAGCATGGCATGGAGAAGAATCAAATCAAATCAAATCAAATCAAATCAAATCAAATCCCTGACCTTGTGCAGCCATGTCGACGGCGGCGGGGAAGAAGGAGGCGCTGGCGATGAACCGAGCGAGCGAGGGAGGATGACGATAAGGTGGGTGCCTCTGGCTGCAGCTGTGGAGAGGAGCCGAGTTGAGGAGGGAAGGCGACCAACCAGAGGCGCCCACGCAGTGATTTGGCTTATATAGCGTTTGAGTGATTGCAATTTGTACACATGGATGATGGATGCTCTGCAAGGAGCATCTCCTTTCACAGATAACAAAAAAAAAAAGAGGTAAAAGCACCACCACCACAGGTAGATCTCCTTGCAATTGCAAGTCTTCAGTGTTTTTGCATTTTTTTTTCAGGGTGGTTTTTCAGGTAAAGAAAATCTGTTTTTCATGATTTGTTGATGCAAATCTTGCTCTTTTAAGTTGCCAATGAAATGAAAAAGTTTGCTCTTTTAAAATGGAGACCTTCTACTTTTTTCTATCTAGTGTATAATACAACAAAGCTGCGCACGGTTCATTCATTCAAGAGGGGAAAAAGGAAACAATCTTGTGTGATTTCGGGAGGAAAAGATAATCAAATCGGTGAGGCTGAGACAGTAGTTTTTTTTTTGGAGCAACTACTGTCTCTCTCTAGTAGACCAAAAACCAAGTTAAATTGAAGGATTGAGAAGCTTCTTGGAGTTTTCTTTTCACAAACCTTTAGCATCTGGCCCTGTGGCGTGGGCCAAAGAGAAAGAGATGTGTTGAGGTGCCAAGCTTGCAGCATGGCATGCAATGGAGGGCCCACCAAAGCACGGGGGAATCCGGGTCAGGGATTTGGGATAGCAAATGTGCGGATGCAATACCTTCCCTCCCCTGCTGTTGCGACTAAAAACCAATAACGCTGCGCTTCTGCTGTTTTTTTAGCCTCTCATCGTGGCATTGTACTTGTACTCTTCTAGTACTTTCTTTTTTCTAAGAGAACACAACCACTTATTGTTATTTTGAGTTACATCAGAGCGGATCTAGAAACATAAGTTAAAATGAGCTTATTGCATTATCGACTCATCGAGTAGTTAAAGCATCTCAGTGTAGGGGCTTAGGAGAAGTTTCATGCTTAGTAGTGGTAGCAAAGGCTTGAACCCATCCCACCTCAGTGTTTTTTCTCTCTCGAATATGCAGGAGCTCTGCATATCATTTTCATTAAGGAGAAGAGCAGTTTAAGGTACAAGAATTGCCAGCGATGTCGGTTGAGTGATAGAGGCTACATTATGAAAAGAAACAACCTAGAGTCGCTAGACTCGAAGGCAGAGCTATCTTGCTTTGAGCATTTCAAGCCTACAAAACACGGATACTTCAGGAAACAGCCGTATCGCGTATCTGACACGTTTCGGATACGGATACGTGTCGGATACGCCATGGATACGTATCGACGAAGTATCCGATTTTTTATTATTTTTACAAATTCTGGATACGTTTGCTGGGTACGTATCAGGCCTGCGACACGCGTATCTCTGAATTCGATACGGCCATGACCCGTCCCCGCGCCGCTATCTCCTCGACGGGTGAAGTCGCGACGAGACGACGCGACCCGCCGACCCCGTTCGACGCACGGCGGCCACCGGCGGCGAGCCTCCACTCGCCGGAGACGACCTCCCTGCTCACCGCCCACTTGAATGCACAGCAGCACGAGTGCCGCCTCCCGACGCGCGGCTTCCTGCCAGTACGCTTGAGCGCCGATGCGCAGCCCGCCCGACGCCCCCCTCCTGCCTCCGCGCGGTCGGGCACCCGCGGGGCCACCTCCGGGCTCCGGCTCCCGGCGTGAGCTCGGCCCCAGCTCAGCGCGGGATGAGGCGGAGGCCTGTGCCGAGGAAAGGGCGGCGCAGACGGTGGCAGAGATGAGCAAGGCTGGCCGTGGACGGTGGAGGACGAGCTCTGTCCATGGCGTGCGGCCGTGCATCGTGCAGTGAAGAAAGAGCAGAGGATAAGGATAAGGCCAAGTCGTGCGGTGGATCTATTGATGTGTGGTGGACAACAAGAAGATAAGATGAGATAAGTATTTTTCTATTTGCCTCCCTCCTCTTCTCTTCACTTTTTGCATTCTGCATCTTTTCTTTGTATTATTTTACAAGCCAACTCCACTGCTGCTGCACTGAGTACTGTGGCATTATTATTTGAGAGTTGAGGAGACTTCAGACTTATTGTATTGTAATAATAGTACACTTAAGTTGTTAATTGTAATGTTTTATTGTCATCAGTTTTAAGGTCAGACGTGCATAATTTTTATTTTTATTTTTATTTTTATTTTTATTAAATATTAAACGTATCCGCGTATCGGGTTTTTGGGAAGTTGGCGTATCCGATACACGTATCCGTATCCGATACCGATACGCGTATCCGTATCCGTGCAATTTAGTTTCAAGCCCGACTGCCTCAGCTTCGATCCAGCAATCCACCTCCATCTTGATGATCTGGAGCAACTCAGCGATCGAAGCAGATGAGTTGTGAAAACAACTCGCATTTCGTTCCTTCCGTACTTGCCAAGAGATCAACACGAGCAGTGAGTCCAGCCCCTTTAGTTGCTGACCATTGGCTAGCCCACGCAATCGTCGCCACCAGGTCAGAGTTGAAGCCGTTCCTAGCGGTAGATGAAGGCCAAGCGCTTGTAGCGCATAGTGCCAATTTTCCCTTGTGAATGGGCAGGCTGCGAAAACGGTCATAGCTACTGGGCGACAAAATGGATAAAGGGTACTGTCAATAAGCCCGATCTTTCTTGAGTTTGGTCGCAGAGTAGCATTGTTCTCTTGCTTCCAGCCCATGTCTCGCACTCCTATCTATCTATCTGCTGTCCAATGTCTGCGCCGAACTGCCAGTTACAAGAAGATCCTTACTCTCAGCGGTGCCTAGGTTTTCCCAACCAGCCGATGGCCGCATAATGTGGTGGCGCCATTGTGAAGCATACTATAATCCCACCTCAGTGCTAGATCCTCCCCTTAATTAATAAAACGATAATAATTCTGTGCAAAACAAATTTTTTTTACCTTTTCTCTGTAGGCTGATAGAATTTGTGCGACAAGAGCTCCAGACATGGATCTTTCAAAAAAAAAAGAGCTCCAAACATGGAAGAACTCCAATGTCATTTTAGCCATAAAAAGTGGCCTGCAAAACACTCGAAAATGGCCGAACCACTGCAAAAGTGAAGTAGCATATAAAGGCTACACATTGTCGAATACTCCCTCCGTCCAGGAAAGAATGCAATCATGGGATATGTGCTGGTCAAAGTAGCTCATGTTTGATCAAACTTATAGTAAATAGTATTAATATTTATGTCTCTAAATAAATTTATTACGAAAATATATTATATAATTAATCTAATAATACTAATTTTGCATCAGGAATGTTAGTATTTTTTATATAATTTTAGTCAAAGTTTAAATTGTCTGACTTCTCAGGAAGCGAGAATTACATTCTTTTTTATGGACGGAGGGAGTACGTTGGGCGCATCGGCGCATGGCATACTCCTATATATAAAGTTGAATGTTTTCTTCCAGGTAACAGGGGCACAACAATCAGGCAATCAGCTCAAGCGTCTTCAGAGTTCAGACTGGCTGTGGCTGTGGCAACGCACAATGGGAGAGAATCAGAGAATGATGTGGTCCCAATCGCTGCAGCTCAAAAGGTGAAAATGTTTTCATCAACCAGCTCAGCTGCATCGCTGTCGCATTGAAGCCCGAGGGTAGCTCAAGTTCTCTCTTTGTCTCTCGCGCGGAGGGCTGCGCATCATTTTGTCTGCTTGTTTTGTTCCTATTCTATTTACAACCTGATAATTTTGTAAAAGCCTTTTTTTTTTCTTCTTGCAATCATTTCTATGTACATATTTCTGCTTGTTTTTTTTTTCTTGTTTTGTTTCATATTTGTTGGACTGTGTGAGTGCGGCCATGACTTTTTTAAAAAAAGCATTTGTTTGGTATTTGTGGTTGTGGACTATATATGTGAAGGCAGCTATGATTTAATCAAAAAAATTACATTTGTTTACCCAATTACAGTTGCTTACCGTGTCGAGTAGGATGTGTGTGAATGGTAGTTTCAGTTGGGCCTTGTTTAGTTGCCAAAATTTTTGACAAAATACAACTGTAGCATTTTCGTTGTAATTTGGCAATTAGTGTCCAATTATGGTCTAATTAGGCTTAAAAGATTCGTCTCGTCCATTTCGTCTAAACTGTGTAATTAGTTTTATTTTTTTATCTATATTTAATGCTTCATACATGCGTCTAAAGATTCGATGCGATGAGAAATCTACTATTCTTTTACAAAATTTTCTGGATCTAAACTGGGCTTGCTCGGCTCAATGAGCTGAGAACTCTGAAATGGGAGCTCCAACTGTTGCTTCAGTGGACTGAGAAGGGCCCGTGTCTCCGCGTCCGCGGTCAGCAGGCCAGCCAGCACGCGGCGCGCCATTGGAGAACACACAACAGGCCCGGTAGGTGGAGTCACACTTGCCTTGTACCAACCCCTGTCCGGCAGGCAGGCTGTCGTCATCCACCGGCCGCTGCTGTCCAAGTCCAACAAGCTACGATTCCCTTTCCTTCCACTCTCCAAATGTCCGCGTGCCCGGCACCGGCAGTGGCCACCTTCCTCCTCGTCGCCCTTCTCTCCTGCTGCTGCCAGTCCGCACGAGCCATCCGGACGCACGGCGGCGGCTATGTCTCCGCGGTCGGGGACCCCGGCATGCGGCGCGACGGCCTCCGCGTGGCCTGGGAGGCGTGGAACTTCTGCAACGAGGTTGGCCAGGAGGCCCCCGGCATGGGCAGCCCCCGCGGCGCCGACTGCTTCGATCTCGGTCCGTCCATCCATCCCTCTCTCTCACTCTCTCGTGCACACATTAGATAGAAAGAATCGTCAATCCCGCGCTTCTCCCGGGGTGGGTGGTGTGCCATGCCACCAAGATTCGATTCGGTTTTTTTGACGACCACGGATTGCATGGCTGAATCTTTCTTCCGCAGAGGCGAGCTCCGACGAGCACGGGCAGCCAGTGTACTCGGTGGCGCACCTGGTGAGCGACGCCGACAACCGCCTGGGCGCGGGCGACCCGTTCCCGGGTTCCCCGCATCACCGACGCCGACCTCTACGCGCCGGCGAAGGAGCTCTACCTCGGCGACCGCTGCCAGGTGGCCGACACCCCGGCGCCGTGGCAGTTCTGGATGGTCATGCTCAAGAACGGCAACCTCGACACCACCACCGCCATATGCCCAGAGAACGGCCGCCCCGCGCGCCCGTTCCCGCAGACGTCCCGCTTCCCGTGCCCCGGCGGCGCCGGGTGCATGAACCAGCCGCTGCTGTTCCACAACCGCACCGCGCTGGACGACGCCGGCCGCTGGCTCCGCGGCGGCCTGTTCGGGACCTACGACCTGGACGCCGGCAACCGCCTTGCCGCCGGCGGCGATGTCTCGTTCTACTCCGTGACGTGGGAGAAGGAGGTGGCGCCGAGCGGTGGCGGCGGCGGGTGGGCGTTCCACCACAAGCTGCGCACGTCCAGCAAGTACCCGTGGCTGATGCTGTACTTGCGCTCCGACGCCACCAAGGGGTTATCCGGCGGCTACCACTACGACACCAGAGGCATGACCAAGCAGGTGCCGGAGTCGCCGGACTTCAAGGTGCGGTTGACCCTGGAGGTGAAGCAGGGCGGCGGGCGCAACAGCCAGTTCTACCTGATGGACATGGGCAGCTGCTGGAAGAACGACGGGCGCGCCTGCGACGGCGACACGGCGACGGACGTGACGCGGTACAGCGAGATGATCATCAACCCGTCGACGCCGGCGTGGTGCTCGCCGTCGCGGATCGACCAGTGCCCGCCGTGGCACACGTTCCGGAACGGCAGCCGCGTGCACCGCACCGACGGGGCCCGCTTCCCCTACGGCGCCTACCACGTGTACTGCTCCCCCGGGAACGCGGCGAGCGCGGAGAAGCCCACCACCTACTGCGACCCCTACAGCAACCCGCAGGCGCAGGAGATCCTGCAGCTGCTGCCGCACCCCGTGTGGGGCGAGTTCGGCTACCCGACGGCGAAGGGGCAAGGATGGGTCGGCGACCCTAGGGCGTGGGAGCTCGACGTCGGCGCCATGTCGCACGCGCTCTATTTCTACCAGGACCCCGGCACGCCGCCGGCCAGGAGGCGATGGACGTCGCTCGACGTCGGCACGGAGATTTACGTCAGCGACAAGGCCGAGGAGGCGGAGTGGACGCTCAGTGGCTTCGACGTCCTTGTGCCGGACAAGTGTATCAAGTCACAGCAACGGGCCACCAACAGCTGCTGGTAGAGACGACAGAGAATACGTTACGTTGCTTAGACTACCCGCACTTATGACCTCTATATTCATCCTCTGTATGTCCTAGTTAGCAAGATTCTCTCCTCTATACTTAATTCTCCTGCACCTATCCATCCTCTATATCATCCTCTATCCACTGTGGGACCCACTTGTCACTTTATCTAAATATATCCATGTGTGATCTAGTTTTAAATGATTTATTGAGACGAATTTAATGGTGCAGTCGAAATTTAATTTAGATTTTTGGTTTGTGAGTTATAGCATTTTTTTCCTTTATTTAGCTAGTAGGGTCTGCCACTATTGAGTATAGAGTAAGCACAGTACCACTCTAAATATAGAGTGAGAGAAATGATAGAGTATCGTTTTAGAGTACCCAGTGCAGCAGTTTTTACTCTATATTCATACTCTAAAGCTTTAGAGTATCGTTTTAGAGTACCCACTGCGGGTAGTCTTAGCAGGCCAAAGTGTTAGTATTTTTCTTTATTTTATTTTATCTATATCTACAATAATACAAAGAAAGGGTGAAAGTGTTATTGCTCTCACTCTCTCAGATGGCATTTGCTTGCAAGCAACACCTCATCTGGTATGATTAAAGAAGCAAATTCTAGTTTAAAAAAAATAATGAAGAGGAAGCAATTCTAGTTGAAACTTGTAAGAAATACTAGTAGACAGACAATGAGACAAGTCTGCTTGCGCCGTCTAAATTCTTTAGGACAGCTGCTACTTTCAGTTGCATGTGGTAAATATATATATTGTTGTAGCATGTTGACCACAATCAAGAATTGAAACTTGTAAGAAATAATAGTAGACAGACAATGAGACAAGTCTGCTTGCGCCGTCTAAATTCTTTAGGACAGCTGCTACTTTCAGCTGCATGTGGTAAATATATATATTGTTCTAACATGTTGATCAGAATCAAAGAATCAAGGGGGAAATGATTCCATATGGTTAATATACTTGAATTACTTGTTCTAAAATGATGCTGATGAAGTTTCTGAATAAAAACTACTTCACTTTATTTTTCTAAAAAAAACAGGAAACAAACATGAAAGAACTCTCCTGACCACAGGACGGCAAGTGCAAGAATACTAAAGTAAATACCGAAGAACACAAATTATGGGCGAGTCACCTTGGATGCATTATTATTATTATTATTATTTTTTGGAGAAACAGAAACCTGTAGCTCCCGTAAACGACCCAAACATGGGCAAATCTACTGCAAAAAGGCAGTAACAGACGAGGGAATACATTGCCGTATATATTGGACATAATGTGTACAGTTGACTGTTTTCTTCCCAAAGTAACCAGGGCAACACATTGAGCCAAAGAGAGTTCAGATGAATGACCTACCACTCCGGCAGCAGCTCAAAAGATGGAAAAGTTTCGATCAACTGGAGCAAACATCTAACTCTGGGGCTCAGCTGCTGCTGAGCTGCATGGTTCTTCCACATAGCCAATGACAAACCAGGGCCAGCAAAACAAGCTCAAAGCACGCTGATTTTGCTGTTTCTTCAATTGATGCAAAGTCCTGCTTTGAGCAGACAAATTCCACAAGTATTCATGGAACGTACCTATTTCACTACAAAAAAGCATTGCTGAGCACCAAAATCAGACGTGATGGCACTTTCATGAATATCTGTGGATTCCAATGTTGAGGTCTGACGATATGGAGGTCAGATATGGCAATGTTTGATGCCAAACAGCTTTGAACACTCGCTTTTGATGTGCCTGAACAGACTGGCAAGGATTCTGGCCATGATGCCTGATGTCGAAGATGTGGATCACAGGATCTGCTGAACCAGACGACACGTACCAGCCATCTGGAGACCATGATTGGTTAATCAGAGCTGACTGAGACTCACTGCTCTCTTGCTTCCAACCAAATGCATGGACCTCAGTTTGCCTAAGCCTGACATCAAACAAGCGCAGCTGTCTGCCTGGAGCCCTGTTAGCACAAAGAAACGGACAAGACTGTTTAAGCATGCACCCCAAATATGAATAGAGCGCTACTGACAAACATTGCACATAGAACATCGCGTAATCACTATATATATCAATCAGTGAAAGATTTTCTTTATAAAACATTATTATAAAACTACAGCTTGAGCAGTATATTAAACTTGTAAGTTATAATGCAAGAATAGGTTAGGATTACCTCAAGGGTTAAAGATAACAGCAACAAAATCAACCCACTATTCCAGAAACATTTTTTTTAAATTTCACTTACCCTGTCTGCACCATATATAAGTTGAAATCACATGGATTTGCTAATACACTCATGCATTTGCTATCAATTAGGTTCTTGAACTCTGTCCTTCCAGCAGAGAGATCAAATCCTATTATCTTCTTGTCACAGCCAACTGATAATATCGTTTTTTTCTGTTGCAATCCAGCAACACCCATGACAGCAGAAGAATGGAAATCCTTATGCACTCTCTTGGGTTTCCATGAATCATCTTTGTCTTCCCAGAGTATAACAGCATGGTCACTTCCTCCAGTTACAAAGCATGCATCAGACCAGGGCATGAAACTTATGTTATTTATGATTCCTTTTGAGTGAGGCTTCTCCGGTAGGAAAGTAACTTTCCTCTGTTACAGTTCAGGGGAAAAATTGTGGAACACCGTTTAGTAATATTTCAAGAAAGTAGATTATCTCTTACTCGCAAAAATAAGGCATAGACAAGTATAGCTATAAAGTAGGGATGACAGAATCAATTCTTTCAAGGTTTTACGTCACGTAACAACATATCACACTAAGGCATTGACACCTACACGCTACACAGTGAAACAGTAAAATGGCATGAAGGCAATCACTGATGAAAACAATTTTGGGAAAACCTAACTGAGTTATGACTGGTCGATTAAAGGTAGACCACCTCACTACCTCAGCAGCCAATCATTATTGCCATCAACATGGTAGAACAAAAGAAAAAGAGCAAAGTCTAACTATGGTTTGCCCAAATTAAGTTAATACATGAGCAGGAATAACTAAAACAACCACCTCTCAAATTCCTCCCTCTAACTATTATTTCAAAATACTAATTATATGAAAATCATATATGCAGAATTTGATAATTTAAATCACATAATAACACTGCACCTAACTGAATCTATATAGCCATGTAGCTAGATGTAAAGGGGTGCACAAGTTTAGACAGAGTTCTTACCTGTCCTGATATAAGGTTTGTCATTGAAACCTGAGAATCATCATTATCAGCAGTGTATACAGCAAAAATTGTCTCACCATCTGGATGCCAAGCTATATCTTCAGGCCATCTATGCTTTGGGGAAAAGAAATCTGTTTTGCCACGAAATGAGAGAGAAGTTCTGCAAGTATAATAATGTACATTGTCAAATGGTGCTAAAAATTGAAAAGATACCTGCCCAACAATTTTACCTTTTCACTAACGCAAATTGTGTTTGCAGGAGTGTGCTTCCGCAACCATAAATGATAAAAGTTAAAGTTACCATGTACTCAGACAATAAGTGCATCTATCACGGAGAACTATATTCTCCTTAGTACCTGCACTACTGGTGTACAAATTTAACATTGACATGCTAAAACGTGGCGTCAGTGTAGCATTTCTTCCTTCAAAAAGTAATGACATGAAACACGGATACACCAACGCACATAAAAACAGCAACAAAAAATACACTTCCTGGAGGTTGTACCTATACTAAAATCTTTCCAAAATCATCCTTCCATGTGACTTAAGTAAGGACGTAAGGTTAATGCCATGTTCCTAGTCCATGACAGGGTAAGTCCACTGGGAGACTGGCTAGGTGGAGTAGGCTGCTAAAGATGAGAAAAATACAGATGGGGAACTATGATTGATTGATTCTTGCCTGCCTTCTCATGAATACATGGTTCCTTCAAATAGCCTCACAACTAACCGATGGGTATTCCTAATGCAACTAATCACTAAGAAACCAACTAACCAAGCAGATAAGATCAAGCTGTTGCTGCATGGCTTGGATGGGACATCCATGCTGCTTGCCTCACATGTTGGGCCTAGCCAGTCCCATGATTGTTAACTACTGTACAAGATTCAGAAGGTTGATGTTATCTGATATTCTGATGTTAAAACAGTATATTAACCATCATGTGTGTGCCCATAGCAAGTTCGCTTTGAAAATAATACGCTAAAATTTTACTAACATGTATTGAAGGAGAGTTGTTGGATGTTTGACCATAATGGTGTTCCCCATGGCATAATGGAAAGTGTTGGCAAATCCTTTTTGGCTACTAACTGTGCTGAACTTAAAAAAAAACCAACTAAAGGTTTCAGAGTAAAAATCCTGCTGGGGATACCAGTGCACAAGAAAAGTGCTGATTTTCAGTTGTGCCATAGCATTACAACATTTTGGTTGCGCGAGAAGAGAGACAAGAAAAGTGCTGAGTTTAGTATACAAGTCTCGACTAAGTGCGAGAAGAGAGACAAGAGACAAACAATAAAAGAAAGCAGATTAACTTGTTTTTTTTGTCATTTTGTGCTAATGAACTTGGCAAGGTAAGACATACTAAGGTGGGCACTTCAGTATTAACTCCAAAAATCCACACTTGCGATTCATAAAGTAAATACTTAAATCTACATAATTGATATCAACCCCACGTATACATTTATCATCTCCTTAGTGTTTTGGCATAAATCTACAAAACCATTTTGGGAGTGAGGCTTCAAGAATAAAGCATTGTCTAAGGCTCCTGTTGGCATAAATCTACAAACCAATGCAATATCTGTCAAGCAAAACTATCATTAAGTACTACTGAGTCACTCATTAAGGCTTATACAAAGTATGAATTTAAGTTTCAGGATAGATATAAGTTTTTCTTTCTTCCATCACCATGTAACCATAACCACTTAAGCTGAGATCATTTGCAAGTATCATAGGGCATACACTTTACCTAGTTCATATTTCATTACAACTTTACAGAAACTAGCGACATATATCTCTTAAATATGATTGAAAAAAATAAGTAAAAAAGCAGGAAATGAAAAGGAAAACATGTTGACAATTCATAGTAACATTATGCGTACCCTCTAGTCTCCACTTGCCATAAAGTAACCAATCCATCCAGCGCACTGCATCACAAGAAAGCATAAGGTTAAAGTTTTGGAAATTAAGCAAACTTATCAAATCATGTTTAATTTAAATTATTTTTTCTGTCACGTGCAATTTTTTGAGATAAACAAGTAACCAAAATCATTCATCTGATAAGCATGTATGTTGGAACAGTGGTTGAGAACTTAGTCCAGTCATCCCAGTTTCCAAATCTAAACCAGCAGCCTATACTACTGCTCACAAAACTTTGTCCAAGAAAGAAGTACAAGCAAATAGTCCAATTTAGAAGTAAGCTTTGTGAGCGGTGCTTGTAGACTGCCATTACATAACCTTTTTTTGTGTATTGTTGCAGGCACCCAAAAATTCTGGAGGTGGATAAACGATTTCAATGATGCCAAAGCTGAACACTGATGGTACATGTGCGTGCTCCTCATGCTCCTTTTTTTTTGCCTACAGTTGGTGCATTTATGGTACCTATTTACTAGTATTTATTATATCCCATGAATTGTAGTACCTGGTAACAACGAGCTGATCATTAGCAGGGCATAGCTCAAGACACCTAAGCTTCCTCCTATGTTGGCTCGAGACCAAATTGCCACCTTGAAATTTAAGCACAGTCGCAGATGATTTCCTGACACTCGGAATCAAGTTCTGATGCTCCTTCTGTTCTGCAAATCCAGATAAGCACAGCTGAGAGATGTGAATAGCACATCAAACATCAACAATGATCAAAGCGCGGCTGAAACTACTTCTCCTAAGGGGAGAAATCTTTAGTAAGTACCAATCTTCCTCTTGGGCTTCTTCTCCTCTTTCCTTGACCGCTCTGGCAGCGCCGGTGATGAAGACGATGACGGGGCGGCGGCCTTCTTCAACCCAGGCATGGGCTCAGGGCGCGGGGCCGGTCGGTTGCTGGTCCCAGGGATGACAAGCTGCGGCCTCGCCAACTGCTGCGGCGCGGGCGAGGGAGCCTTCTTCTCTGGCATTGGCGGCTGCGGCGATGGCTTGAGATCCCTCTGGTTCGGCGGCGGGGATGGCTTTGGTTCCCTCTGGATTGGCGGCGTCGGTAGCTTGGGTTCCGACCGGCTTGGCGCCGGCTTGCGATCTCGGAACCTGGCGAACCGCGACTGCGCCTCCTCCAGCTTCATCTCCGCGGAGTCCAGCTGCGGCGGCCATCGGGAGTTGAGAGACCCAACCAAGATCGCGAGTTTGTCATCATCGCCATGTCAGGAAGGGAACGCGAGGCGAGGGCGTACCAGGGACTGGTAGTGGAGCAGCTTGAGCTTGCAGCGCTCGACGTCGCGCTCGCGGTGCGCGATGAGGGCGACGACCGCCTCCTCCGAGATGTCCTCCTCCTCGCCATTGGAGGCAGGGCGGGGGCAGTAGGTGGAGTCGTTGCCGTCCTTCTCGAGCTTGGGCCTCTTGAGCGCCGGCGGGTCGGCCATGTCGAACGCGGCGGCGGACGGGTCGAGGACAGGACAAGGGGTTGGGCAGCGAAGCGGAGCGCCTGTCTCGCCCGCGTCCCCGCGAGTCGTTGCAACAAGTTTATCCGCGTCTCTCGCCCGCACGCACGCACACGACACGGCACACTCAGCCCGTCAGCCGCAGCCAACGTAGTGCGATGGCAAGTTTAGGGTTACGATTACAGGCCGGTTCGCTTGCCCTCAAATCTGGCTAGTTGTTTTAAAAGAAAAATACTGTTCTGATTTTTTTAAAAGAAAAAATACTGCTAAATAACTATTTGATCTTGTTGATAACCTCAAGCAAGCGAACAGGTTGTAAGATTTTAGAAAAAGAAAAAGCTTGTGTCAAGCCATTTTTAGTAACTTTGACTGACATTTAATATATGTCAGCATCTAGTCTACAATGCCAAATAAGAAATATTTTATGCCGGATACATTGAAACTAATTTGATGCTACGTGTATTTTTTCTATAAACTTGGACAGAGTAAATATGGACCTGTTTGAGGTAAGGGAAAAAGGTACTGCGTATATATTCATAATTCCGCAAACTGCAGCTGGCAACGTTTTTGCAAGACAAGACTGTACGAAAATGAGCAAACAACATGGCACCAACATTACAACAGCTCAAGGCCCTAGCAACGAGGGGTAACTTGATGTGACTCTGTATTTACAGTGCAGTATGGGTACTGATAGACTGACGGATCAACACCAGTACACCACAGCCTCTCAAGCGCAAATCTGAACAGAGCCGATGTGGAGAAATGTTGGTCTTCTACGGCGTCTCGTCTTCATGGTACAGGTACAGGCCGAAACCAAACCGTGCGCAGGCTTTGCAGAACGCGGCCTCTTCTGCCGCAGACACGGGATCGTCGAACCGTGCATCGCTCAGTGATGCTGTTCCAGCGGCCTCCCTATGAACCTGCATCAGTGGAAACAACATCAGACAGGACTATCAAATAACTCTGCAGTTTTAGTTTGCCAGTAATTCATTTCATTTTATGCCTGCAAATTCAACATCTCCTTCAGAACACGAACTGCGTAGCCTAAAATGTAATCGGGCATGGCCCACAGCACAGATTGTTAAAACCATGGTGCAAACTAAAGCCTTCAGAACACGGACTGCATAACCTAGAACGTAACTGGGCACTGCATAACCTAGAACGTAACTGGGCATGGACAGTACAATGTTAAAGCCAAGGTGTCCGAGGCAGGATGAAGGGTTATGATCCAGTGCTGAATCACATAACCTTATGCCCTCTGCTCGTATCATATCTCATATAGTTCACTGGCACCCATGAGGCTAACTGAACAGACTGGGAGTTCCTTATGCCATTTTATGGTATGACTTAACATGCATCTACCAAATCATATTTTGTCTGGTTAGCTATAGAAAACGAATTCAGGCAACAGATATTGCTGGTTCTTACTAATGGCCAAAAACTGACACAGCAATGTGGTTATGCCTTGGGTGGGGAAATAGGCAAAGCCTGAACAAACTAAGATTGAGTAAGAACTTGGAATCGTCTACCACTGGAATCATTTCGAGAAAACTGATGAACTATCATTAACAGAATTCATGGTAACCTAATAACAGCTATAATGCACAAAAAACTGGCCTCTCTAGCCTGAGTTCTCCCATGGATTTCGGGCCCAACCCCACCTATCCTCTATCCCCAAAAAAAAAGAAAGGAAAAAATATTAAAATGTTCTTACACGACAAAGTTATAAGCAAAAGAAAGAGTGGCTATCCATTCAACTAATGGTCTGAAACAAATATCAACGAGTTATCACAATTGAAGATGATAGTGGAGGTACCTCTCCATCTGTTCCGCGTACAGTCACACGGTATATGACCGTCACCTTTCCACTGTCAGTGTAAATAACATCACGGACTTCCCCACACCAACCTGGAGAAAGAGAACAACCCAGTGAAATTTTGAAAAGCAGACAGTTGGCACATCCAGCACATTTCAAGTCGAGAGTCAGCACACAAGATCAGTGGAGCGAGGAGCTGGGGTAATTTTACAAGGGAATGGAAAGGAAATGTTGAAAATTCGTCTGATGATAAAGGAAAAAGTCTACTTAACCCCCTGAACTATCAGCTAGTATCTAACCTACACCCCCACCTACAAAACTGTCTGTTTTACATCATGAACTTTTCAAAACCGTTCAAATTACACCCTGGAGCGGTTTTGGACGACGGGTTTGCTACAGTAAACATGGTTTTGCTACAGTATCGCGGTTTTGACTTTTCTTTTCCTATTTATTTCCGCTGAATCTTTGAAAAATCATAGTAAATCACAGAAAAATCATAAAATAGAAAATCTAATTTTGTTGGACTACACATGAGTAGATCTACACAATGAATATATAATATAATATGCTTTAATACAAATTTTTTCTGTAGCTTTAAATTAGTTAGAAAATCAAATTTTGTCTGTAATTAATTGGAATAATTCATAGCTACAACTTTTATGGTCCAATTGTGGTTGAATTTTTATAGTGAACTAATTATTGTATGCTTGAACTGTAGTAAAAATTTCATGCTGATTGGATCATGTATAATTTAGTTATAGATTTATTTATATTTAACAAGCATAAACCTAAACATAAACCTAAATAAATATATAACTAAGTTATATATGATCCAATGAGTATGAAATTTTTACTATAGTTCAAGTATATAATAATAACCTCATCATAAAAATTTCACCACAATTGGACCATAGAAGCTGTAGTTATGAATTATTCCAATTAATTACAGACAAAATTTGATTTTCTAACTAATTTAAAACTACAGAAAAAATTTGTACTAAAGCATATTATATTATATGTTCATTGTGTAGATCTACTCATGTGGAGTCCAACAAAATTAGATTTTCTATTTTATGATTTTTCAGTGATTTACTATGATTTTTCAAAGATTCAGCGGAAATAAATAGAAAAGAAAAAGTCAAAACCGCAATTACTGTAGCAAACCCGCCGTCCAAAACCACTCCAGGGTGTAATTTGAACGGTTTTGAAAAGTTTAGGGTGTAAAACAGACGATTTTATAGTTGGGGGTGTAGGTTAGACACTAGCTGATAGTTTAGGGGGTTAAGTAAACTTTTTCCTGATGATAAATGGATTTTTGCTAACACCCACAATGATCCTAATCCTGTGCAGCTCATCACCCTTCACACTTCATTACAAGTTTGCAACCTTTCAAGCTCAATGATGTATGAAAGCAGCGCTTTGGGATGGGGATGCACCATGCACAATTCAAAAATAACGGGTAGAGAAATGGTAACTAGCCTCAGTTGTAAGTTGTAAGCACATAATAGTGAGTGGGCATTATCAGTGGCATGGGTTTGGATTGTAGCCTCACCTGGAGCATAAAAGCTGAGCATCCTATTGGCATGGTACCTGTGAACAATCCGGACGAGGAAGAGTTGTCAGATAGAATATGAGTATGGTCCAAGCATCACGCATGGGTTGCTAGATCCGCCTGAATTCTGGCCTAGGATTAAGATCTGCGACGCTTTAGCCCAGCCCCAGCAGGGGAAGAGCAAGAGAGCTAGTAACGGAGGTAGGTGGGGTGGCGCACGCACCAGGGGATGACGGGGTCGGAGGCGGAGGCGCGCCGGGAGGGGGGCCGCACGATGGCGTCCGGGACGCGCTTGTTGAGGTCGCGGAGGATCTCGACGAGCGGGCGCGTGATCCCGGACGGCGCGGCGTCTAGCGGCACGACGTAGTTGGTGGTGGACGCCACCGCGCCCGGCGGCTTGCGCTCCGGCGCCGCGGCGGCGACGGACACGCGGGCCGGGCGGCGCCGCGGGAGGGCGGCGGAGGCCGGGAGCGGGGCGGTGAGCGCGCGCGCGAGGAAGGCGGAGGCGGGCTCCATGGTCTGCGGCGGCTGCGGCTGCGGCCGACGTGGGGTCAAAGGCTGGCTAGGTTGGCAACCGCGGTTGGTGCGAGTGGGACTGTGTGGGAGGGCAGTTGTGCACGTACATTGACTAGACTGCTGCCGCTTCTTGCACAAGCGCGTTCGAGCTTTCGACCTCTTATTTTTAGCAACTAGAAACATTTTTTTCTCACAGCCAACGTGACAGGCTATCCATAACATATTTAAAATAAATTTAAAAATCTATTTAAATTACACAAATAAAAAATTAATGCTGAAATTAATCAAATATACGCAAAAAAAATATATAACATTTGAATGTTGAACAAAGACGATTGCTCGTGCATTGCAACGGATTGCAGCAAAAAAAAAACTAAGATGTTTGGTAAATTTGGTAGATAAGGGTCTGTTTGATAGGTACTGGCTCCTAAAAAAACGGCTCTGACTCCTCTAAAAGAGCAATTTATGTGAAAGAGCTGAAGCCATTTTGAAAAACATTGGGCAAAAACGACTTCTCCATTTTTTTTTTCTAAAATGAATGTAATATATCAAATGTCCATAATGATCTTATCTCTAAAATTTAGATAGCGGAGGCATGGCCACCGACCATGAGGAAAACATTTGAAGCGAATAGCTCTTTATATGTTGCACCAAAGAAGTGACTTTTTCCTCAACAATGTCAGCCTAGTCTTCACAATGATTGTCTTTCTGTTGTCATACTGCTGTGTCGAGGGCTGTGCCTAGATTCAGGGGCTAAAGTTTAGTCGTGTCACATTGGATCTTCGGATGCTAACTAGGAGAACTAAACATGAGCTAATTATAAAACTAATTGCACAGGAGTAGACTAATTAGCGAGACGAATCTATTAACAGCCTGTTCGTTTCGCTGGTTTATTGTGCTGAAAGCACTGTTCGCTGGTTTGTTGTGAGAGAAAAACACTGCTGGATGGCTGCTGATTCTGCTGATAAGTCCAAATAAACAGGGCGTAAGTCTAATTAATCCATAACTACAAAGTTTATTGTAGCACCACAATGTCAAATCATAGATTAATTAATTTTGTAATTAGTCTATGTTTAATACTCCTAATTAGTATCAAAGATTCGATGTGACAGAGCTAAACTTTTGCCGAATCAAACACAGCCGAGTACCCTCCTTACGTTTTCTTTGTCCATCCCCTTTGCAAAAGGTTCAACTCTGAAATTTTCCATAAATCTCAATTACATGTCCGTAAGTATATGCCAATTTCCTGTCATATTATGAACTTTATATTATTTCTCCATAGATCATCTTTCCATTTTCCATGGACGCAATCTAATTTATCAAACAAGTACATATCTTTACTCGAGTTGGATATGGCCTTTATTGCACAATTTAAGTTGATAGCCATTTCTCATTTGCTGACATATTCTATCCTTCTTGGTAATCAATTCATATCTCACAAACTACAATTCCAATGTTCAGTAAGGTTGGTACGAATGTATATCCACGAGTATCTTAACTACTTTCAAAATTTCAGCCCAAACGGACTTTATTTCATCACCCAAACTACAGTAATTAAGACTGACAAAACCCTTCTCGAATTTGATGTTCTACTCAACAAATCTTCAAGCCAACTGAGCAGGTAAAAGTACTTTAAGTGCAGAACAAGTGCCAAGTATTGCGCTAATCCAACTTGATGCTCCGATCAGAAGCTTGAATATAACCGGTTTACAATTACTAAGATTGGACAAATTTCCTTCACATAATGCATTTGATATGTTGATCTCTGAGTTTTCTCTTAAAGTTCCAAATAAAGATTGACCATGTCACATTTTCTTCACGTAGTAGCTATACAAATCATTTATTAAGTTTAGGCTAGATGACGCAATCGTTGACTGTGCAACAACCGCTATATGTAGAACGAAACACAATGCACACATTTTTTTTCTAGTAATTCTTTTATATACTACGAACACATGGCGGATATGTGCCCATGTGTGAGAATAATGAGTGATTATCAAGAGGTAATCACATTTTGGTTTAGTGTTTGAGACTACCATTGCGTGAGTCACTACTACATAGAATCTTTTAGGAGACGTTTCCATTTTTTTAACCGTGGCAGGCAAGTCTGGAAACCACCTCGGTTAATGCCTCGATTAACTGAGGCGGTCATTTTTTATTTACCGAGACGATTATAATGTTAACTAAGGCGGTTCTTATAAGCAGTCTGCCACGAAAAATCAGGACATTTTAGGAGGCGGGCCTCTTAAAATGACCCGCCTCGGTTAATATGGCCGAGGCCCAAAGGCCCAGATGAGCCCCGATAGGCGCGACCATATATAAAAACCCGACTTAGGGTTTCCTCTCCCCACTCTCTCATCTCTCAGACCCGATAGGCGCGTCACCCTCCCTCTCCGCTCCCGCGACTCACCCTCCCTCTCCGCTCTCCCCCTCAGGCGGGCCGACGCAACCTCCCCTACCCGAGCAGTCTCCTCTCTCCCTCGCGCGGACACCGACGACGCCTCTCCTCTCATTCCCTGCGCCCTCCAATGAGCAGGCCGTGGCGGCGCCACCCCTTCCCCACCCGAGCAACGGCGGCGGCGCACCTCCAAGGCAGAATCCGGCGGCGCGGGGCGGATCCGGGAGATGGCGCGGGGCGGATCCTGGCGGCTTGGGACGGATCCGGCTCTAGAGCGGCGGATCCGGCGAGCGGCCCCTCCGGTGGGTGTAACACCCCTGGGTGTTAAGCATGCATTAGCATTTCAAAGCATAAAGCATTCAGCATCATTTCATGACTAGCATTGCATGAAATATAGCTCTTTTAAATTTAAACTTGAAAAGCAAATAATTAGAACCCTAACTTTGATGTAAGTGCCAAAAAGGTAGTATACTTTTGGGTATTAGCAATTTTAAATAATCTAGAATAAATTAACATGATTTTTGGAGCAATTCTTGAATCCAAGTTTTTTTCAAATTTTGTTTTAAAAATATTCTAAACAAATAAATTTTTGATTAACAATTTAGCTTTAAATCCTAAATTCAAAATCTATTGAGAATTTTGAAAAGTGCCCTACATGAAAGTTGTAGAGAATTAAATTTTGAACAACTTTTATTTTGGGCAAAAGTTCTGAAAACCTCTTTTTCATCTTCAAATTCAAATTTGAAACAAATATAGAAATCGGAAAATTTTATTTATAAAAGAAAAATCGGTTTTTCACTTTAGTGGGCCGCGGCCTCCCTTTCGGCCCAGCAGCGCTGGCAGCCCGCCCCGCGCCCCGCGCCGGCTTCCTCCCGCGCGCGCGCGCCCGCGCGCGACGCCGTGGTGCTGTGGCAGGACTCGGCCGCCGCGTGGCCGAGCGACGGCGATGCCGCGCGACACGCGCCCCGGTGGCTCCCGCGTCCCCCACGCCCGCTTACCCCCCTCCACGCGCTCGCCCGTCTCGGCTGCTCCCTCCATTCCCTCCTCTCGCTCCGCAGCAGCTCGCCAGCAGCAGCCGCGCCATTGCCGGCTCCCGGAGCTCCGCCACCGCCGTTGACCGCTACTGCCGCGCCCGCGTCCGATTCCTTGCGGCCATTGCTCCGCCTCCTTTCGCTCTACCTCGTGCTCCCTCCAGCGGTCGCCTTTGTCAAGGTGAGGAGGCCAATTTTGGCCGGCCGCTCTTCACCGCCGCTCGCCGGAGTTCGTGGCTACGGCAATCTCTCCGTTCCACCCCTCCTTCTTCCTCCCTCTCACGGTCAGCAGTTTCGCCTCCCTCCCGCGAAGCCGTAGCGCCTCCCTGCCCGCCTTGCCATGGCCGGAGTCGAGCTCCCGCCGACGAGCCGCACCGTCGTGCCGCCATGCGCGTCGGCGAGCTCGCTCCGGTAGGCCACCCGGCCAAGACCGAGCACCGGTCGGTGCGGCTCGTTGTGCTGAGCACACTGGTGCCGCCAGCGCCGCACGTGGGCTCGCCGCCGGTGAGCTCCGGCCGGCGATGCCCCTGCTGGCCTCCCCTTCGGCTGACCTATGGGTCCCGCTTGACTCCTGAGCCCGCCTGTCTGTCTTGGTGTTTTGGTTCGGTGTGTAGCAGCGGGGTGCACGTAGCGTTAAAGGCCGGATAGACTTTTAGTTTTAAAGAAAATGATTTTCAGAAATGTTGAAAAGGCTTTCAAAAATCATATCTCCAGATTTATAGCTCCAAAAATTGTGAAACAAATTTTGTAATGTTCCTCTTGAATAGATCTACAGTTTAAGCATAGCTCATGTTAATTTTGTGACACTTTGCTGTGCAAATTTATTTAATTGCTATAAATGCTGATATCTTAGAAAATATGTAGTAAATAAAATAATGAAGGGAAAAATGTGATTCTTGTTGCTTTATTCTTTATTAGTGATGTACTTTTTAGGAAAAATACTTGTGAAGTATGTTCTATGAAAGATTTTTGAGGTGTAGTACAAATGCTTTTAATTGATAATCTTTGTTATTTTTAGTAGAAAGCTAAATTTGTATAGAACATACATGTGATAATTTTTGTAGTATGTTAGTTTACTGTTAGTAACATAGAAAAAATGTGAAATCTATTGTTTGATACTTTTTCTAGTACAAAATAATTTCATGCTCATATTTAGGCTATAACTTGTTTATTTTGTATAGATAATTTTACATATTCAATTCTCATGAAATTTTGGTAGTAGGTTATTTAGAGTAACGGTAAGCTACTGTAATTTTTGTAGATTTTTATCTACACCAGAAATAGGTATTGCTGTGTAACCCTAATTAAATAGGAAATAAAATATTATTCTTTATGAGAAATTGAGAGAAAATAAAATATGTTTGATGTATCTTTGAAGCATCATTATGCCTTGCTGATGTTGTGGTTGAGTTAGGTTGGTAAGCTTTGGTAGCTTAGGTTCACTTGTATGTGTGGATGATAGGCTAACTAATAGAAGAATAAGGTGCATGTTTTAGGGTATATGTTCTTAGATGACGTGGACTACCTTGTAGAAGAAATAGTTATATTCAAACTACTCATTCCATGTGCTCATCTGCATCTCATGTCATCAAAGCACTCCACCACAATCCGATGCATCATTCGCATGTTTACTTATGCACTTGTATCATACAGGATCGCAGGAAGAGTCGCAGGTAGCAGTACAGGAGGAGGAGGCTTGGACGGATCAGCAGGAGCCCCAGGCACAGGAGGTGTCCGAGGAGGAAGAGTCAGGCGAGGAGCTGCCAGAGTGCATCGACCACCATCCTAGCTCGTTCGAAAGAGGCAAGCCCCGGAGCATTTTAAGTCTCCTATTTTATAAAAGTTGTTCCTTACTACATGAACTATATTTATATATATAGTTGCATTAAGTTATAGGAGTTGAGTGAAACCGTTGTTGCATTATTACCTTGGCCACCGGATTATCTTTCACCCTGTTAGGTCAGGATCGAGTAAATTGCTTAGCCATGCTTAGACCGGTAGAAGTCGGGTGATTTTCTGTCACCTGCGAGTTATAGGTGGATACCGGGTTATGGTTAGCTGTAATTGTGATCATAAAAAGTAACCAAGTGTTGATGGATAAACGAAGACCGGGCGGAGTCTTATAGGGTTTTGGACTATAGTGATTCCGTCTGTGTCGATTAAGGACCGATCGTTGCTCGTCCCTCTTGTCATGTTGAACGCATGCCTCACATTTAGCTGGCCGAATAAAGTACCTTTTGACCGCGAAGCTAGTGACACTTTTTCGAGCCGGGATAAACTCGGGTTGGCAGACTGGTATTGAAGGGGGTGTAACGGAGACGCGAAGAGTGAGCCCAAGGTGCGTCCTGGTAGTCGGGCGGTCCCTGGGTAGTGCGATCCATGATTGTTATCCCATGGCTTCTTGGAAAGTGTCATTGGTGATCTATGCGACCCTGACGGGGGAAGCAGGGTTTATGTGAGGAATAAATCTCCAGCTGGATAGGAATTCGATTCGAATCGCCGTCGCTCCCGGTTAGTGAGCACTTGACTCGAGCTATGACATCGTAGTAACATTAATGGAACACTGATGGTTAAGTGAATGATGTTGGAAATGCTAAACCTGATATGGTAATCTAGATTGTTAATGATGAATCAAGTGATTGTTTTAGCAATAGGTGCTTACCTAGCTTGAATAGGTTATACTAAAAGTGATGCAAAAAAGTACTGGTATAGTTTTTCATAACAACTTATGCTTTTCGCAAATGAGTCAAGCCAGTCCAATCTATAAAGCCTTGCATAATCCTTGGTGTCCTTTATTTCTGGTTTATGACGGGTAAGTCTAGCTGAGTACATTCTCGTACTCAGGGCGTTGTTCCCATTGTTGTTGCAGATGGTCAGATGTACTATGGGTACTGCTCCAACTGTCTGTATCCGGTGATGGGCGACAACTAGGACCTTGGGCAAGGGTCACTCTGTTCGTCTTATCTAATGCTTTTGTGGACCATGACTATCTACCAGCTGTAACAGAACCGTCCAAATTATAAGAGCACAAGTACAAAAACAATCACCGAAGTGATCAAATTCTCGCACTTGAGCCCATATAACTCCGGTAGTCCAATGAAATCACGAGGGATTTCAAACCAACCAACATACCAGCCAAGATCGTAGTGATTCAACATAACAAGTCATATGTTACAACCATTTCACAAGTAATTGAATATACATCGGAGTTCAACATAGTTATTAGAACTTACATTAAAAAGTAGCGGAAGCAAAGTAATTTGAAACTAACATTATTCTTATTTCAAATACATGCCAGTACCACGGTCGACTTCCAACAAAAGCATTAGAGATAAGGTAAATAAGAAGGATCATGCCCGTGATCACACTCCGCCTCTACGGCAGGAGCCAACCAACTCTTGCAGTTGCCATGATACATCATAACCTGCAACAAGTGGGGATAAAACCCTGAGTACAAGAAGGTACTCAGCTAGACTTACCCGTCAGAAACCAGAAATAAAGTGACACCAAGGATCATGCAAGGCTGATATAAAGTGGGCTAGCTTGACAACATTTTGCATAAAAGCTTATTATGGATAAGTAGTCATTAATGCTTAAGCATCAAGTTAATTATCATTAGCCTGTCATCTATATTAGAACTTGTACTAGAGCACTCACTTTATTAGGAGCAAACAATATTAACCATAGCAGGTATAAATTGAGGCAACCTTTTCATCGTGATCCAATTAACCATCCGTTCAATTTAATGGAATCTACGTTGCCGCTGCTCAAGTCAAGTGCTCACTAACCGGGAGCGACGGCGATTCGAATCGAATTCCTATCCAGCTGGAGGGGTATTTCTAACACTCACCGAGACACGCCTGGCGAGGGCTGCTCAGGTCACCTTTGGTACAGTTCAGGAGCCGCGGGTCCGAATGATGTCGCGACCCCAAGGGCGACACTCTGCCAGGTGATAGGGACTCTAACCCCCCCTTGGTCTCACGCCAATGTCCCCAAGCACATCCTTTCTCTCCTCCAAGAAGCAACCTACCAGTCGATTCCCGGGCTGAACTGTATTACTCGGATTCGCGGTCGGAACGACTTATCCGGCCAACTAAGTGTTAGACTGCGTTCAACATGACTCAAGGACGTACAGCGAATCGGTCCTTAAACGACTCAGACGGGGATAGATTCACACCCAAGACCTCCATGCCTTGTTGCTTCACTATCGTCATCCCGCCCGGTCTCATTTCATTTTATTAACACATGGTTCCATTCCACGATAGCAAATATAGCCAACCGTGCCATATATGAATATCCCTATATCTCGCAGGTGACAGGAAATCACCTGACTTCTACCGCTTAAAGCAGGGCTAAGCATCTACTCGATCCTAGTCTATGTAGGATTCAGGGATTCATATATCTGGACAAGGAATGATATAATGCAGCAAGGGTTTCCAACCAACTCCTATCACTTAATGCAGCAATACTTATAACATATATAGAATTAATTGCTTTAAAGATAGGAGGCTTATAATGCTCCGGGGCTTGCCTGGGATCCAACTCAAGTTAGAGTATGTTAGATGAATTCACTTGGTGAGCATCTTCCAATCTACCACTTGTCCGGTCCTTCTATCTTCCGGTTTGGATCCACCAAACACCGTCTTCGGGTTTGGCTCCACATCAGGTCCTTCACGTGCTTCAGCTAGCGTACCTAAATGAGGTGCAATAATGCATATGTATGAATGCATAGAAGTGCAATAAACAAAGTAATCATGCAAGCATACCAAGTTCACATAAACCCTAGAGCTAATTAACTTAACTATCACTTAAGCATATCCTTAAAAGATGACCAGCATATCGATCATGACACAAGTCACACAAGATCTCAAGCACACTTAACACTAACAAGATGTATATCACTCTTTAGAAATCAACATAGCAAAGCAAGTCAAGGTGAAGCAACAACTATAACTAAAATATGTTAATTTCTGGACTTACAAACAGTAGCTTCATAAATCAATCATATCTGGAGTTCCATAAGTCCAAATGACTTGCAAGAAGACATTCTGGAAAGCTTAGGAAATTATCTACATTTCATTTATAATCATCACAGCATGATTCCAAAGTTTCACATGTCGAATTTACACAAACACAGAAACTGGTCTAGCAAGACAGAGAGCAAGCAATTCTGTACCCCAACTTTAAACAGCTGTAGTTTCTAAACCATATGGCCAAATGTCACCAAATTTTAACAACAGCTAGATCATGAAATTCACAACTACCTTGTTATAGCACACAAGACATGAAAACATCATTTGCATAGGGTAATTAACAATATTCTCAAATCTGTTCAGAAACCTCATTTGCAAGAAATAATTATTAACTTATATTGCAAACATATAATTGGATAAAACCAACTTTACCAACATGTCACCCATGACCAATGAACACCAGAAAACATAGTGTCAAATACTAAATAATTTCTTTTAATACATTTTCTTAATTTATTTAGATAAGTAGGTGGAATTATGACCACATCATAAAGATGCTCAATAAATTCTACTAAAATTACAGGGGTCTACAAATGCTCTCAAAAGTCTACTGTACAAATTTCAAGCTAATTAGACATGTATCTCAACCTCTATGAAAAAGACAAATAGCTATGACAATAAATCATGTGAGAGCAAGTTAAACCTAAAACTCAATATTTTCTGTGAACATAAGGCCATATTATGAATCAATATGATAGAGAAACATCATACTAAGGTAATGGAACAATATTTTTTTATTTTACCATTTATATATTATTTATAAGCTATTTATCAAGCTATAAACAAGTTAAATCAATAACTTGAGCATACAGTAAGCAATGACCATGAAATTTCTACCACAGTACATTCATAGCATGGAAATACTACCATAAAAATTTCACATCATTTGGAGCATCACAACTCAAGATATAAAATGACAAGTAATAAAAATATAATTTTCCTTATTTAACAAGGTCAAATCAAAACCCTAAGAAAACAGTGAACAACTAGGGTGTTTAATATTTTTTCTAGCAAATATATGTCATCACAAAATTAACAAAACAAGAATCACTATTTTTGGAGTTCTAAAACTCTAGATATGGCTCTGCTCAAGATGATAAGCATTTTTAGGAGCATTTTTAAGGCTTAACTAAAGACATCAGAAATTATCTACAAACATATAGAATTTTATGACTCTACTGCATAGATCTCTTCTCAAGGTTTCCAAAAAGTCCACATTTACTATTTTTGGAGTTTCCTAGCATGAAATATGAATCTTTAAAGATTTAAATGAAATCTGAAATTCAAACACAGAATTACTCAACCCTACTTAATTTGCTAGGTGTACCCGAACGTGTACCCAACTCAGCCACCCCTTAAACCGACGCGAGGGGCCCACGGTCAGGCCGGGCCCGCACGTCAGTTACTCAAACAAAGACACAGAGAGGGGGGGGGGTGCCGGCTTCTTCTTCCTCCCGTCGGCAGAGCAGGGGAGGGAGGACGCCGGTCGGCCGCTGGGCTCGGCGAGCCGCCGGTGAGGGCAAGGGCAGTGCGCGGGGCAGTCGCGGCCACGCCCGCACCCGTAGGTGTCCACGGCTCGTCTCGAGGTGGCCCGAGGAGGCGGGGCCATGAGCGCCGGCGGCTTTCAGCGGTGGCGGCGGCTCTCCGGCGAGGTGGACGACCTCCGGTGGCGAAGTAGAGGCGGCACAGCATCAGGGGGTCTCCGAGCACCTGTTGGTACCCATGGCTCGGCCTGAGGAGACTCTTGGTGGCACGGCTACCACAGCAGGTGGTGGCGACGGCACGGCCTCCGGCGGCCGGGCTGCTCCGGCGGGCTCCGGCTCAACAGAGGTGTGCCAGCCATAGAGGAGGATGAGGCGGAGGTGTCGGTGCATGTGATTGAGCATAGGGATGGATGGAGCGAGGGAACAGCGGTGGCTGCAGAGCTTTAGCTCACCGGTCATGGCGATGGCGCGCTCTGCGCTGCGCGTGCGTGTGCTGCGAGCGAAGCGAGGGCGAGCGAGCGGGAGCTAGGCAGTGAGGGCACGCGAGAGTGAGGACGAGCTCAGCTCCTCCATTCTTTGCGCGAGGAAGGGCAGGGCACGAGGCATCGGCACGGACGCGCGTCGTCACGGTGGGGACGCGAGGTGAGCATGGTCGCCACGTCCAGGGTGCGTGGCATTCTCCCGAACAGGTGGCGGGCAAAGTATTGAGCACCTCGGTTGCCGTTTTTGAGCATATTCCGTGAAGATTCGGCTCCGACTCCTTAAACAACTTTTGTTGTTCTCCTGATGCTCCACAACTTTCATTTAGGGTGTAAGATCATTAGTGTCCCAGATTAGGAGATAATTAGCCTCCAAAATGGCATTGTCAACATGTTAAGCTAGGGCTCGGTTTTGGGATTTTGAAATGCCAAACTTGGTCAAATTGATCCCAACTTTTCACATGTTGTTCTTCATAACATAAACTCCAACTTTTGTTAAGGGGTCAAATCATGTTGGTTAGCAAAACCATGAGAACGCGGGATGCCAACGTCGATGTTACCGGAATTAGGGCTTAAAAATGGCTAAGTGCTGAAATCAGCCCTAAAACTGACTTGTGGGCCCTGTTTGAGCATGTTACACACATTTTCATGACTTGACTCTTAAACAAAGTTTGTTCCTTATAAAATTCTCTACAACTTTGTCAAAGGGTGCACAGTCATGCAAAGCTTCTAGGTCACACTTTTGAAATGGTCAAACCATAGGGCTCCAGGGTCCATACATGGTCAACCACCAATTAGAAGCATAATTAGGCAAAATGATCAACATGAACATTATTCCATTAAGTGTCCTAAGTGTAGTTAAGGTCTTGTAGAGTTCAGCTAGAGTCATTTGGACAAGTTTGCAAGGTTTGGTTGATGATCTATAGTTCCATTAACTTAATGGGACAGATTCCAATAGGAATGGAACTTATCATTTCATGTGACTTTTTGATTCCAAACTTCATGAAACTTTTTCCAGGGATCAATATAGATAGAATGTGATGTGAGACACATGAAGATATTGCCATAACACCACCCAAACATATATCTTTGAAAAGGGACATATATGTAAAGCAATGATGCAACATCCACTTTAGGTTAGGCTCATCTCCATAGGTTGACCTTGACATTGTCATCTCCACTTAATTTGTCGTGTTTGAGATTAAACCCACTGCCTAATTGGTGATCAACACCTGGGGTGTTACAGCCCTCCCCCCTTAAAAGAATCGCGTCCCGAGATTCGGAATGAAAGACCTTTTAAGGAAGAGAGACACGTTATCAAGTTCCCAACATTTGCTATAGCATTCAGCTACAAAGCTTCAACATCGGTGAATAATTTAGCCAAAGACACTTTCTGATACTTACTCTTCATGGTAAAATTTGTCTGAAGAATTTCCTTCATTGACTTCCATGAAGCATTGTTACTTTGGGAGGAATCCAAGATAGCACGTACTACATTCTCAGTGTACGGAGATCATTCGGTCCATGAGCGAACCACTAACAAGTATCTGATTCTTTAGTGAACACAACATAGTCCATATGAACTTCACATTAGACCCAAAATCTTCAGAAGTATACTCGTTAAAATGACTCTATGTCCACAAAGTTTGAAAAGCAGTCCTCTACCAAAATGGTTTGAGCACAACCTTCCAAAAAGGGTGAGATCATAGACGACAAATATACTCTGAGGCTATAGGATACTGACTAACCGATAGACAGTGTCTATGTTGGTCGTAAATGTTCATTCATTTAGACACCAACTAATGGAAAACTACTTGTGGTTCCATGTGTGTAGTTCTCTTTCTCTGATGATAACACTGTATTATCTGAGTCTGTTGATGGGTTAGTGAATGTGACAGCTGACTTTGTCGGCTCCATAATTCTACCAACAGCTATCTAAGAAGATTCTTCTATCCAAAGGCAACAGTTATCTGAGTTGAATCAGATGCAACCTCTTGGGTAAAAACATTTATAAGGTACCAAAGATCAGTGAGTATTAGCAATTATTCCTAAAGAAAGATATAGCAAGGTTTGGTAGACAACAAAAATTGCAAGTATTTACCAACTTCGGTAATTAACTCACTACCGAGCAAGTTAAGTACAATCCCCTTCGGGAGTTAGTAGCATAGTAAGTTGAGTTTGACTTGCAACCTAGTGCAACCAGCTTTGTCAGGCTAACTTTTCACCTTGAGGCTTCCCTTTTAGGATCAAACCACAGCTCTAAGATAGGAATCTGTTGTTTGACACTTCTTAGATTGCTTTCAAATATTCCTCAATACTTTGTCCAATAGTTATGGACAAACCGTTTGTGGCACCTAAGGGCACAAGGATGTTGATCAAAACTAGAGCATGCATTTCTCTAATTCTTCATCACAGCTGATAGAACACCTTGCACTATCTGTGTGATTGTCCAAGACAAAATTGACTTGATCACAATGGCTCTAGAAGATAGAATACCATGCAAGTTGTTGACTAGTTAATTAACTTCTTGTTGGTTATTGCTCTGTAAGACATAGCCTTCGTAGCTACCAAAGAGTCGTTACCTAGCTGGAGATTAACCTTCCTATTGGTAACGAATTAGTTGTCTCTCAACACTAAAAAAAAAATTTCAATTCTTCATTCTCGACCACAACAACTATGGTTGATGCAGAACAGATGGTTGCCATCGAAGTCAGTGGATAAGGAGTCACACCAAAGATGGTTGATTTCAACGGTATGGCCATTATGCATACAAAGGTTAAGATTTACATAATGTGATGATTGATTCTTATCCAACGAATGACTTGTCCAGTAGTAAGTGTTGCGTGTCCTTTTTATCCAACAGAGCTGAGATACGTGGCTCCCTAGATGCTGGTTGTCAATACTGGGCAACTATGTAGGGTCACTTGACTACCACATATTGCAGTCTGTTAAAGTTTATGTCGGTGACCTGTTCTTTAAAGGTTATCCTCTTAGCAACTTCAGGAGGAAACTCCACTACTTTCGGTCTAAGATATGGATCTTACGATACGATATGGGAAAGATAACCAAGGAAAAGTTCACATGAGAATAACACGTTGATGTTGTTCCGCAATGGATCATGACTAGAAACCACGATACCAGCGCGTGCCGAGCAGCACAACCTTGTGTCGGCCGCCACAGGAGGCTCTCGGTTTCGTCGCGGCACCATTAGTTGCTACTCATAACACCATTACCGATCACCCCACCCAGGTGAAATTTCAAGTGAAACAATTTGGGTGGTAAAAACAAGCATTATACAAGGGAGGGATAGCAAGCAAAGGTAGTCACAAGGTTTGAAATTAACCAGGAGGTTATTCGAAGATCAAAACATAGCACAAGAGAACATAGCTCAATTGCCGAATGCGACTAAGCATGAGATTTTTGCTTAATTCCACGCACGCCAAGCGTTCACCAAAGTGATGGAAAAATGAAAGATTACCATGAGATTTGGTCATGTTGGACAACAACATGAGATCAAAACTGGTAAACATCCCGAGACTTGGGAAGGTTGGGGATGGATTAAGCAAACTTCAAGGCGAAAACCGATATGTAGTCATAGATTGAGTTGATAAGGTAGATGCATGAAATTGCAAGCACACGATTTAGAGGCCATAGCATGGATACAATGCGTCACACTAGCTAACCTTTAGGAGAGGTAACCAAAAGGTCTAACATAGATTTGGGTATGGTCTCCACAATTGGCAACGTACGAACCATGATCAAAGGCTAGCGTTGATGAAAGTTAACTTGGTTGGGCAGTCGATAAAGGTCTTCACAAAAAGGGTTGCAAAACATCCATGGCTTAGGCAAACATATAGGAGAACTAAACTTTGGGTTTTTGGCCAAGCAAAGGCATGGATACAAACATTCAAGGACTAACCACTAAGTCTACAGGCTCAGGCTCCTAAGATAGAGAACCTAATGGAAGATAACAACCATACAATTACGTATGTGCACTTTGTTATAGGATAAAGCTATGTGACCCTCGTATGCTCACCGAGGACAAACGAGGTGACAACTAGGGCACTACCAAGATAACAAGCATACATACAACATCACAATCAAGCAATCATTTGAGAAAATTCAACGAATGGGCTTAAGCAACCAATACAAGGCACAAGGCTCACCCAAAATAAGCATTTATCTCAAGCATGAACTAACTACAAGTTTAGCTCTAAACAAATACTAGCTAAGGTGGGTAATTTAGCATGGGCATAGAATCTGGACAGCAGCACTGTGGTTACTTGTTTCAATGGTAACTGAGGTTGTAGACATCCCACAAAGGTGATCCTAGACTTTTTGGAAAGATTAGGAAGTTTTCCACGCGTTTGTTATTCATACCAAAAGCTAAATCATAAGTTAGCATGACCAAACATTCTGATGTTTCAGATCTGTACTAATATGGACAGAAAACTGACAAGAACTTCAAAAATGCATAACTGGAGTTCTAGGGACCCAACAAGGCTGAGCCTTAACTTTATGTAAAGCTTATTAATTTGTCTATAACTTTCTTATTATCATATTAAGATGATTCTATATCTAACAAGGCCAAACAAGACAAAGAAGACATCTCTGCTCCGATTTGGACAGATTCTGTCATTCCACTTTATAAGCTTATAACTAGAGATTTAGACCACCAAAATTAGTGCTATAGGACATTTTGGAAAGCTTAGAAAAAGTACTACACTTCTTCTATTATCTCCAAGACATTATTCTCTATGCACATAGGTCAAATAAATCAAACATTCAGATCTATTCAGAGCATAACAAAACCTGACAGTAAACTTCTAAAATTCATAATTCTCAAACCATAATACCTAGGGTCATGAAATTTTAGGACAAGCTAGATAAGTAAGTTAGCTACAACTTTGGTATTCCCCATAACTACAGAAAACACCATTATGACCATGAAAGCATCACTACAACAGAAAACGTTCTAGCAGCCAACATTCGACAAGCAAAACTAAACTTGCCTTTGTTCTACTTAACAAGAGAGCACACAAACATGTTATTCTAGTAGCTCTAAATTTTGTTACCTTAGACCAACATGACTTTAATTCATTCATGAGAATCCATAATTATTTAAGTGAGGTCTAAAGCATTTGCAAACACTTGTATGACAACATATCCGCCACTTGGCCAACCTAGAGGGCATCTATAGGTTCAAGCATGTAACCACAACTATTTCTAGCAAGGCTAAGCACACACTTTTCTCAAACAACATGGAGTAAGGTATTCTTATTTAGCTTCATTCAAGAAAGATAGTGTAACACATTGATCACAAGTTACACACTATAGAGCAAGGGTGAGAAGAGCATAACTATGCATAAGGCAACAATCATGAAGATGCATGCTTCGTCCTATTCGTCCTCACAAGATTGCCAACCTAAGGTGGCGATCACGTCCTATGTCGGTGGCATAACACGCACTCTCTTGATATATAGCTAGTCGACAGCTACATTCGACTTACGCATTCGTGGTTAGCGTACCTGCAGAAAAGTTTCATTGCAGCCCCACATTTCCCAATATAGTACACAATGAAAGCAGAGAAGTAAAATTCTAAGTACTCTCATATACATATACCCCCGTATATATACATGTAGCACCAAAACTACCTGAATCATCAATCACCCACAATTAAGTACCTTCATATATACATGTGTGTAACATGTAAATAATCCAGTAGCCAAAACTAGCTCTCCCCTAGACTGCAGTTTGTACGATCATGCTCTCACAACTCACACTTACCTGAGCGTAGGTGCGATGTTGCATAAAAGTAAACTAGCAACATATATGGCTATTTCATATATGAAGGCTACCTCTAATCTGACACACCGGGTAGCATAGTGTGGGAGAGTCATCACACATACATACCTTGGCCTAGGCGTAGATGCATAAATGAAAAACCCCAAAGTTAGTACTTATATAAGCCACCTAATAATCCTTATATGGGCGTAAGGAAATTGACCACTGGCATACTTAGGTTTAAAATTTAGATTTGACAAACCTATATATAGCTATAAGTTGATAAAACTGATTTTATAAAACAAAACCCTTGTTTTAAATACGCATACGACATGTTTAATGTTGAATCTTGCTCCGATACCAGCTGTAACAGAACCGTCCAAATTATAAGAGCACAAGTACAAAAACAATCACCGAAGTGATCAAATTCTCGCACTTGAGCCCATATAACTCCGGTAGTCCAATGAAATCACGAGGGATTTCAAACCAACCAACATACCAGCCAAGATCGTAGTGATTCAACATAACAAGTCATATGTTACAACCATTTCACAAGTAATTGAATATACATCGGAGTTCAACATAGTTATTAGAACTTACATTGAAAAGTAGCGGAAGCAAAGTAATTTGAAACTAACATTATTCTTATTTCAAATACATGCCAGTACCACGGTCGACTTCCAACAAAAGCATTAGAGATAAGGTAAATAAGAAGGATCATGCCCGTGATCACACTCCGCCTCTACGGCAGGAGCCAACCAACTCTTGCAGTTGCCATGATACATCATAACCTGCAACAAGTGGGGATAAAACCCTGAGTACAAGAAGGTACTCAGCTAGACTTACCCGTCAGAAACCAGAAATAAAGTGACACCAAGGATCATGCAAGGCTGATATAAAGTGGGCTAGCTTGACAACATTTTGCATAAAAGCTTATTATGGATAAGTAGTCATTAATGCTTAAGCATCAAGTTAATTATCATTAGCCTGTCATCTATATTAGAACTTGTACTAGAGCACTCACTTTATTAGGAGCAAACAATATTAACCATAGCAGGTATAAATTGAGGCAACCTTTTCATCGTGATCCAATTAACCATCCGTTCAATTTAATGGAATCTACGTTGCCGCTGCTCAAGTCAAGTGCTCACTAACCGGGAGCGACGGCGATTCGAATCGAATTCCTATCCAGCTGGAGGGGTATTTCTAACACTCACCGAGACACGCCTGGCGAGGGCTGCTCAGGTCACCTTTGGTACAGTTCAGGAGCCGCGGGTCCGAATGATGTCGCGACCCCAAGGGCGACACTCTGCCAGGTGATAGGGACTCTAACCCCCCCTTGGTCTCACGCCAATGTCCCCAAGCACATCCTTTCTCTCCTCCAAGAAGCAACCTACCAGTCGATTCCCGGGCTGAACTGTATTACTCGGATTCGCGGTCGGAACGACTTATCCGGCCAACTAAGTGTTAGACTGCGTTCAACATGACTCAAGGACGTACAGCGAATCGGTCCTTAAACGACTCAGACGGGGATAGATTCACACCCAAGACCTCCATGCCTTGTTGCTTCACTATCGTCATCCCGCCCGGTCTCATTTCATTTTATTAACACATGGTTCCATTCCACGATAGCAAATATAGCCAACCGTGCCATATATGAATATCCCTATATCTCGCAGGTGACAGGAAATCACCTGACTTCTACCGCTTAAAGCAGGGCTAAGCATCTACTCGATCCTAGTCTATGTAGGATTCAGGGATTCATATATCTGGACAAGGAATGATATAATGCAGCAAGGGTTTCCAACCAACTCCTATCACTTAATGCAGCAATACTTATAACATATATAGAATTAATTGCTTTAAAGATAGGAGGCTTATAATGCTCCGGGGCTTGCCTGGGATCCAACTCAAGTTAGAGTATGTTAGATGAATTCACTTGGTGAGCATCTTCCAATCTACCACTTGTCCGGTCCTTCTATCTTCCGGTTTGGATCCACCAAACACCGTCTTCGGGTTTGGCTCCACATCAGGTCCTTCACGTGCTTCAGCTAGCGTACCTAAATGAGGTGCAATAATGCATATGTATGAATGCATAGAAGTGCAATAAACAAAGTAATCATGCAAGCATACCAAGTTCACATAAACCCTAGAGCTAATTAACTTAACTATCACTTAAGCATATCCTTAAAAGATGACCAGCATATCGATCATGACACAAGTCACACAAGATCTCAAGCACACTTAACACTAACAAGATGTATATCACTCTTTAGAAATCAACATAGCAAAGCAAGTCAAGGTGAAGCAACAACTATAACTAAAATATGTTAATTTCTGGACTTACAAACAGTAGCTTCATAAATCAATCATATCTGGAGTTCCATAAGTCCAAATGACTTGCAAGAAGACATTCTGGAAAGCTTAGGAAATTATCTACATTTCATTTATAATCATCACAGCATGATTCCAAAGTTTCACATGTCGAATTTACACAAACACAGAAACTGGTCTAGCAAGACAGAGAGCAAGCAATTCTGTACCCCAACTTTAAACAGCTGTAGTTTCTAAACCATATGGCCAAATGCCACCAAATTTTAACAACAGCTAGATCATGAAATTCACAACTACCTTGTTATAGCACACAAGACATGAAAACATCATTTGCATAGGGTAATTAACAATATTCTCAAATCTGTTCAGAAACCTCATTTGCAAGAAATAATTATTAACTTATATTGCAAACATATAATTGGATAAAACCAACTTTACCAACATGTCACCCATGACCAATGAACACCAGAAAACATAGTGTCAAATACTAAATAATTTCTTTTAATATATTTTCTTAATTTATTTAGATAAGTAGGTGGAATTATGACCACATCATAAAGATGCTCAATAAATTCTACTAAAATTACAGGGGTCTACAAATGCTCTCAAAAGTCTACTGTACAAATTTCAAGCTAATTGGACATGTATCTCAACCTCTATGAAAAAGACAAATAGCTATGACAATAAATCATGTGAGAGCAAGTTAAACCTAAAACTCAATATTTTCTGTGAACATAAGGCCATATTATGAATCAATATGATAGAGAAACATCATACTAAGGTAATGGAACAATATTTTTTTATTTTACCATTTATATATTATTTATAAGCTATTTATCAAGCTATAAACAAGTTAAATCAATAACTTGAGCATACTGTAAGCAATGACCATGAAATTTCTACCACAGTACATTCATAGCATGGAAAGACTACCATAAAAATTTCACATCATTTGGAGCATCACAACTCAAGATATAAAATGACAAGTAATAAAAATATAATTTTCCTTATTTAACAAGGTCAAATCAAAACCCTAAGAAAACAGTGAACAACTAGGGTGTTTAATATTTTTTCTAGCAAATATATGTCATCACAAAATTAACAAAACAAGAATCACTATTTTTGGAGTTCTAAAACTCTAGATATGGCTCTGCTCAAGATGATAAGCATTTTTAGGAGCATTTTTAAGGCTTAACTAAAGACATCAGAAATTATCTACAAACATATAGAATTTTATGACTCTACTGCATAGATCTCTTCTCAAGGTTTCCAAAAAGTCCACATTTACTATTTTTGGAGTTTCCTAGCATGAAATATGAATCTTTAAAGATTTAAATGAAATCTGAAATTCAAACACAGAATTACTCAACCCTACTTAATTTGCTAGGTGTACCCGAACGTGTACCCAACTCAGCCACCCCTTAAACCGACGCGAGGGGCCCACGGTCAGGCCGGGCCCGCACGTCAGTTACTCAAACAAAGACACAGAGAGGGGGGGGTGCCGGCTTCTTCTTCCTCCCGTCGGCAGAGCAGGGGAGGGAGGACGCCGGTCGGCCGCTGGGCTCGGCGAGCCGCCGGTGAGGGCAAGGGCAGTGCGCGGGGCAGTCGCGGCCACGCCCGCACCCGTAGGTGTCCACGGCTCGTCTCGAGGTGGCCCGAGGAGGCGGGGCCATGAGCGCCGGTGGCTTTCAGCGGTGGCGGCGGCTCTCCGGCGAGGTGGACGACCTCCGGTGGCGAAGTAGAGGCGGCACAGCATCAGGGGGTCTCCGAGCACCTGTTGGTACCCATGGCTCGGCCTGAGGAGACTCTTGGTGGCACGGCTACCACAGCAGGTGGTGGCGACGGCACGGCCTCCGGCGGCCGGGCTGCTCCGGCGGGCTCCGGCTCAACAGAGGTGTGCCAGCCATAGAGGAGGATGAGGCGGAGGTGTCGGTGCATGTGATTGAGCATAGGGATGGATGGAGCGAGGGAACAGCGGTGGCTGCAGAGCTTTAGCTCACCGGTCATGGCGATGGCGCGCTCTGCGCTGCGCGTGCGTGTGCTGCGAGCGAAGCGAGGGCGAGCGAGCGGGAGCTAGGCAGTGAGGGCACGCGAGAGTGAGGACGAGCTCAGCTCCTCCATTCTTTGCGCGAGGAAGGGCAGGGCACGAGGCATCGGCACGGACGCGCGTCGTCACGGTGGGGACGCGAGGTGAGCATGGTCGCCACGTCCAGGGTGCGTGGCATTCTCCCGAACAGGTGGCGGGCAAAGTATTGAGCACCTCGGTTGCCGTTTTTGAGCATATTCCGTGAAGATTCGGCTCCGACTCCTTAAACAACTTTTGTTGTTCTCCTGATGCTCCACAACTTTCATTTAGGGTGTAAGATCATTAGTGTCCCAGATTAGGAGATAATTAGCCTCCAAAATGGCATTGTCAACATGTTAAGCTAGGGCTCGGTTTTGGGATTTTGAAATGCCAAACTTGGTCAAATTGATCCCAACTTTTCACATGTTGTTCTTCATAACATAAACTCCAACTTTTGTTAAGGGGTCAAATCATGTTGGTTAGCAAAACCATGAGAACGCGGGATGCCAACGTCGATGTTACCGGAATTAGGGCTTAAAAATGGCTAAGTGCTGAAATCAGCCCTAAAACTGACTTGTGGGCCCTGTTTGAGCATGTTACACACATTTTCATGACTTGACTCTTAAACAAAGTTTGTTCCTTATAAAATTCTCTACAACTTTGTCAAAGGGTGCACAGTCATGCAAAGCTTCTAGGTCACACTTTTGAAATGGTCAAACCATAGGGCTCCAGGGTCCATACATGGTCAACCACCAATTAGAAGCATAATTAGGCAAAATGATCAACATGAACATTATTCCATTAAGTGTCCTAAGTGTAGTTAAGGTCTTGTAGAGTTCAGCTAGAGTCATTTGGACAAGTTTGCAAGGTTTGGTTGATGATCTATAGTTCCATTAACTTAATGGGACAGATTCCAATAGGAATGGAACTTATCATTTCATGTGACTTTTTGATTCCAAACTTCATGAAACTTTTTCCAGGGATCAATATAGATAGAATGTGATGTGAGACACATGAAGATATTGCCATAACACCACCCAAACATATATCTTTGAAAAGGGACATATATGTAAAGCAATGATGCAACATCCACTTTAGGTTAGGCTCATCTCCATAGGTTGACCTTGACATTGTCATCTCCACTTAATTTGTCGTGTTTGAGATTAAACCCACTGCCTAATTGGTGATCAACACCTGGGGTGTTACATGCCTAAGACTGCATTCTCTACCAGATATGGCTTGTACGAGTATCTTGTCATGTCCTTCAGATTGACAAACGCTCCTACATACTTTATGTATCTGATGAATTCTGTTTTCATGCCAGAGTTGGACAAGTTTGTGATTGTGTTCATGATGACATTCTAATATATTCAGAAAATGAAGAAGATCACGCAGAGCACCTCAGGATTGTCTTGACTAGACTCGGAGAACATCGACTGTATGTGAAGTTCAGCAAGTGTGAGTTCTGGCTTAAGACAGTTCCTTTTCTCGGCCACGTGTTGTCTAAAAATGGCATTTCCGTAGACCCTAGTAAGGTGCAAGAGGTTATGGACTGGAAGTCACCAACCTCAGTGCATGAAGTTTGCAGTTTTCTTGGTTTAGCCGGTTACTATTGTCGCTTCATACCAGATTTCTCGAAGATTGTCAAACCAATGACAAGCCTGTTACAGAAGGATCATAAGTTTGTATGGACAGAGGAGTGCGAGGCAGCTTTCTGCACCTTGCGAAAGTTGTTGACCACTGCTCCTGTTCTGGCCCAACCGGATATAGAAAAGTCATTTGATGTGTTCTGTGACGCATCTAAGAATGGGTTAGGATGTGTACTAATGCAAAATGGAAGGGTCATTGCCTATGCCTCACGTCAATTGAGGAAGCATGAAGTTAACTATCCTACACATGATTTGGAGCTTGCAGCAGTAGTGCATGCTCTAAAGATTTGGAGACACTACCTGCTGGGTAATGTGTGTAATCTCTTACAGATCATAAGAGTCTCAAATACATTTTTACCTAATCTGAGTTGAACATGCGACAGAGAAGATGGTTAGAGCTGATAAAGGACTATAATCTAAACGTGCATTATCATCTCGGGAAGGCTAATGTAGTAGCAGATGCACTGAGCAGAAAATCACATGCTATTGATGTGCAACCATTGTTTGAAGAAGGGTTCAAATTGTTACATCCTGCTGTATTGCATAATATTCAGATCAGTTGTACTCTGGAAAACCAGATCATTGAAGGTCAGAAGACAGATAAGGGAATCTTTCATATCAAGGAGAAGATGAAGAGGGAACCCACCAAACACTTTCGATTGGATGACCAAGGAGTGTTATGGTTTAAGGATCGCCTGGTGGTACCTAAGGATAGAGAGCTTAAGAACAAGTTGATGAATGAGGCCCATCATTCCAAGCTATCTATTCACCCCGGAAGTAGTAAGATGTACCAAGTTTTACGACCCCATTATTGGTGGACTAAGATGAAAAAAGAAATTGCAGCATATGTTGCTCGTTGCGACATGTGTTGTAGAGTTAAAGCTCTTCACTTGAGACCTGCAGGACTTCTGCAACCCTTGTCTATACCCGATTGGAAATGGGATGATATAAGTATGGATTTCATCACTGGTCTTCCCACCACACAGAAGGGACATGATTCTATTTGGGTAATAGTAGATCGTCTCACCAAGACAGCTCACTTTCTGCCAGTTAAGACAACATTCTGACCACCTCAATATGCAAAAAAGTACATTGCTGAGATTGTCCGATTACATGGTATACCAAAAACGATCATGTCTGATCGTGGTTCACAGTTTACCTCTCATTTTTGGAAACATCTTCATAAAGGTTTGGGTACTAGTTTGATTTATAGTACGACTTACCATCCACAGACAGACGGGCAGACAGAACGAGTTAATGTTATACTTGAAGATATGCTTAGAGCTTGTGTACTATCATCCAGAGGCTCATGGGAATCCTGGTTACCATTGGCAGAATTCGCTTACAACAACAGTTACCAAGAGAGTATCAAGATGGCACCTTTTGAAGCTTTATATGGCAGGAAGTGCAGGACACCGTTAAATTGGGTAGAGCCTGGAGAAAGAAGGTTTTATGGAATTGATTTTAGAGATGAGGTAGAGAAGAAGGTTTGTATTATCCGGCAAAACATGCAAGCTGCACAGTCCCGTCAGAAGAGTTATGCAGACAAGAGAAGGAGACCATTGAATTTCTAAGTGGGTGACTATGTCTATTTGAAGGTTACCCCTGTGAAGAAGAAACGGTTTGGAATCAAGCAGAAATTGTCTGCTAGATATATCGGACCATACCAGATCATAGAGAAAAAGGGTCCCGTGGCATACAAGTTGCGATTGCCAGAAGGGATGAGTTCGATCTTTCCCGTCTTTCACGTATCCCAGTTGAAGAAATGTCTGCGTGTTCCGAAAGAGAGAATAGAACCGCAGGGTATTCGGATCAAGGCGGATTTGGAATATCGTGAACAACCGGTTCGAGTTCTAGATACTAAGGACTGAGTCACTCGGAATAGAGTGGTAACAACCTACAAGATTCAGTGGAGCCATCATGATGAGAGTGATGCTTCATGGGAAACGGGAGAATATCTTCAAACCGCGTATAAAGATTTTTATGATAAATGGTTCGTAACTCGAAATCTCGGGACGAGATTCTTATAAGGGGGGAGGGCTGTAACACCCATGGGTGTTAAGCATGCATTAGCATTTCAAAGCATAAAGCATTCAGCATCATTTCATGACTAGCATTGCATGAAATATAGCTCTTTTAAATTTAAACTTGAAAAGCAAATAATTAGAACCCTAACTTTGATGTAAGTGCCAAAAAGGTAGTATACTTTTGGGTATTAACAATTTTAAATAATCTAGAATAAATTAACATGATTTTTGGAGCAAGAATCCAAGTTTTTCTCAAATTTTGTTTTAAAAATATTCTAAACAAATAAATTTTTGATTAACAATTTAGCTTTAAATCCTAAATTCAAAATCTATTGAGAATTTTGAAAAGTGCCCTACATGAAAGTTGTAGAGAATTAAATTTTGAACAACTTTTATTTTGGGCAAAAGTTCTGAAAACCTCTTTTTCATCTCAAATTCAAATTTGAAACAAATATAGAAATCGGAAAATTTTATTTATAAAAGAAAAATCGGTTTTTCACTTTAGTGGGCCGCGGCCTCCCTTTCGGCCTAGCAGCGCTAGCAGCCCGGCCCGCGCCCCGCGCTGGCTTCCTCCCGCGCGCGACGCCGTGGCGCCGCGGCAGGACTCGGCCGCCGCGTGGCCGAGCGACGGCGACGCCGCGCGACACACGCCCCGGTGGCCCCCGCATGTTCCCCGCGCCATTTTACCCCCCTCCACGTGCTCGCACGCCTCGGCTGCTCCCTCCATTCCCTCCTCTCGCTCCGCAGAGCTCCGCCACCGCCGTTGACCGCTACTGCCACGTCCGCGTCCGATTCCTTGCGGCCATTGCTCCGCCTCCCTTCGCTCTACCTCGTGCCCCCTCCAGCGGTCGCCTTTGTCAAGGTGAGGAGGCCAATTTTGGCCTACCGCTCTTCACCGCCGCTCGCCGGAGTTCGTGGCTACGACAATCTCCCCGTTCCACCCCTCCTTCCTCCCTCTCGCGGTTAGCAGTTTCGCCTCCCTCCCGCGAAGCCGTAGCGCCTCCCTGCCCGCCTTGCCATGGCCGGAGTCGAGCTCCCGCCGACGAGCCGCACCGTTGTGCCGCCATGCGTGTCGGCGAGCTCGCTCCGGTAGGCCACCCGGCCAAGACCGAGCACCGGTCGGTGCGGCTCGTTGTGCTGAGCACACTGGTGCCGCCAGCGCCGCACGTGGGCTCGCCACCGGTGAGCTCCGGCCGGCGATGCCCCTGCTGGCCTCCCCTCCGGCTGACCTGTGGGTCCCGCTTGACTCCTGGGCCCACCTGTCTGTCTCGATGTTTTGGTTCGGTGTGTAGCAGCGGGGTGCACGTAGCGTTAAAGGCCGGATAGACTTTTAGTTTTAAAGAAAATGATTTTCAGAAATGTTGAAAAGGCTTTCAAAAATCATATCTCCAGATTTATAGCTCCAAAAATTGTGAAACAAATTTTGTAATGTTCCTCTTGAATAGATCTACAGTTTAAGAATAGCTCATGTTAATTTTGTGACACTTTGCTGGGCAAATTTATTTAATTGCTATAAATGCTGATATCTTAGAAAATATGTATTAAATAAAATAATAAAGGGAAAAATGTGATTCTTGTTGCTTTAATCTTTATTAATGATGTACTTTTTAGGAAAAATACTTGTGAAGTATGTTCCGTGAAAGATTTTTAAGGTGTAGTACAAATGCTTTTAATTGATAATCTTTGTTATTTTTAGTAGAAAGCTAAATTTGTATAGAACATACATGTGATAATTTTTGTAGTATGTTAGTTTACTGTTAGTAACATAGGAAAAATGTGAAATCTATTGTTTGATACTTTTTCTAGTACAAAATAATTTCATGCTCATATTTAGGCTATAACTTGTTTATTTTGTATAGATAGTTTTACATATTCAATTCTCATGAAATTTTGGTAGTAGGTTATTTAGAGTAAGGGTAAGCTACTGTAATTTTTGTAGATTTTTATCTACAACAGAAATAGGTGTTGCTGTGTAACCCTAGTTAAATAGGAAATAAAAGATTATTCTTTATGAGAAATTGAGAGAAATAAAATATGTTTGTTGTATCTTTGAAGCATCATTATGCCTTGCTGATGTTGTGGTTGAGTTAGGTTGGTAAGCTTTGGTAGCTTAGGTTCACTTGTATGTGTAGATGATAGGCTAACTAATAGAAGAATAAGGTGCATATTTTAGGGTATATGTTCTTGGATGACGTGGACTACCTTGTAGAAGAAATAGTTATATTCAAACTGCTCATTCCATGTGCTCATCTGCATCTCATGTCATCAAAGCACTCCACCACAATCCGATGCATCATTCGCATGTTTACTTATGCACTTGCATCATACAGGATCGCAGGAAGAGTCGCAGGTAGCAGTACAGGAGGAGCAGGCTTAGACGGATCAGTAGGAGCCCCAGGCACAGGAGGTGCCCGAGGAGGAAGAGTCAGGCGAGGAGCTGCCAGAGTGCGTCAACCACCATCCTAGCTCGTTCGAAAGAGGCAAGCCCCGGAGCATTTTAAGTCTCCTATTTTATAAAAGTTGTTCCTTACTACATGAACTATAGTTATATATATAGTTGCATTAAGTTATAGGAGTTGAGTGAAACCGTTGTTGCATTATTACCTTGGCCACCGGATTATCTTTCACCCTGTTAGGTCAGGATCGAGTAAATTGCTTAGCCATGCTTAGACCGATAGAAGTCGGGTGATTTCCTGTCACCTGCGAGTTATAGGTGGATACCGGGTTATGGTTAGCTGTAATTGTGATCATAAAAAGTAACCAAGTGTTGATGGATAAACGAAGACCAGGCAGAGTCTTATAGGGTTTTGGACTATAGTGATTCCGTCTGTGTCGATTAAGGACCGATCGTTGCTCGTCCCTCTTGTCATGTTAAACGCATGCCTCACATTTAGCTGGCCAAATAAAGTACCTTTCGACCGCGAAGCTAGTGACACTTTTTCGAGCTGGGATAAACTCGGGTTGGCAGACTGGTGTTGAAGGGGGTGTAACGGGGACGCGAAGAGTGTGCCCAAGGTGCGTCCTGGCAGTCGGGCGGTCCCTGGGTAGTGTGATCCATGATTGTTATCCCACGGCTTCTTAGAAAGTGTCATTGGTGATCTACGCGACCCTGACGGGGGAAGCAGGGTTTATGTGAGGAATAAATCTTTAGCTGGATAGGAATTCGATTCGAATCATCGTCGCTCCCGGTTAGTGAGCACTTGACTCGAGCTATGGCATCGTAGTAACATTAATGGAACACTGATGGTTAAGTGAATGATGTTGGAAATGCTAAACCTGATATGGTAATCTAGATTGTTAATGATGAATCAAGTGATTGTTTTAGCAATAGGTGCTTACCTAGCTTGAATAGGTTATACTAAAAGCGATGCAAAAAGTACTAGTATAGTTTTTCATAACAGCTTATGCTTTTCGCAAATGAGTCAAGCCAGTCCAATCTATAAAGCCTTGCATAATCCTTGGTGTCCTTTATTTCTGGTTTATGACGGGTAAGTCTAGCTGAGTACATTCTTGTACTCAGGGCGTTGTTCCCATTGTTGTTGCAGATGGTCAGATGTACTATGGGTACTGCTCCAACTGTCTGTATCCGGCGATGGGCGACAACTAGGACCTTGGGCAAGGGTCACTCTGTTCGTCTTATCTAATGCTTTTGTGGACCATGACTATCTACTGGCACTGTATTTGAACTAAGTGTGCGTGTAAAACTACTTGCTTCCGCTATGTTATTTTAAACTATGTTGTAATAACTTTTATTCTGAACTCCGATGTACTCCACTTTTATTGTGAACTCTATGTATCATGTGAACTGTGGCTGCTAAATCAGTACGATCTTGGTTGTATGTTGGTTGGTTTGAAATCCTTCGCGATTTCACGGAATCTCGGGTTATATGGGTTTAAGTTTGATAAATTAACCGCCTCGGTGGAAGATTTTCTTACTTAATCTCGTATAATTACGTTGATCCATTACAGTGGGTGCTCTGGCAAGCTGCGCCCCTCCCTCCCTTCAATCATGGCTGATCCCCCGTCCAACTCTAGCACGAGGAAGAGGGGCTCCAGCATGGCGGCCCCCTCCTCATCCTCCTTCGGCGTTGGGGCACACGGCGCTCCTCCCGCACAGATGCACCCCTTCCTCCCTTCTCTCGGTGGATCTAGGGCGGGGCAGCACAGATCGAGGGCGTGGTGGCCGGATCTGGCCATGGTGGTCGGATCCACGGGCGTGGTGCCCGGATCTGGCCGTCGTGGTAGGATCTGCCCATGGTAGCGGCGGGGCTCGGTTGTCGACGAAATCTGGTCGGCAATCTACCGAGGGGTATGCCCAAGGTAGTGATTATCGGTAGACAGGTGCGCAAGCTACGAACTAGATGGTGACGCAAGACACAACAAGGTTTTTATTCAGGTTTGGCCATCATGAGGGCGTAATACCTAAGTCTTGCGTCTAATTTGTATTGCTGTGTATGATGAGATGTCTTTTGAGGGGGTCCCCTGCTTGCCTTATATAGTCCGAGGGGGCAGGGTTACAAATCTAGAAACTAATCATGCTCGATTACAATTGCCATAGCTGGTCAGATAAGGATTCCTATTCTAACCGACCAGGATCTTGCTTGATCTCCAAGTTTGCTTTCCTTCCTTGCGTGGGACGCCGAGCAGATCGACTAGGCCACGCGTCATCTTCTGGTGGGCCGGGCCCTATAGTCTGGGCCAGCCCAAGTCTAGCCGTAAGGGTATAGGGGTTAATACCCTCACAGCTAGTCCCCGAGCACTATGCATTGTGAAGCGACATGTAACAGAACCGACCAAATTATAAGAGCACAAGTACAAAAACAAGCACCGAAGCGCTTAAATTTTCGAACTTGAGCCCATATAATCCCGGTAGTCAATTGAAACCACGAAGGATTTCAAACCAACTTGCTTACAACTAAGATCGCATCATTCAACATACAACATCGTACGTTACATTTCGCAAGTAGTTTCGAAATAAGTTTACACACATGGAGTCGCAGTTATTACAAACCAAGTTTATAAAGTAGCGGAAGCAAACACACGCCAGTTATTTAACTACTGCCAGTCTTGTTGATCAACAACCCGCAAACGCATCAGGAAAGTACATAAAAGATGATCACGCCCAAGTGATCTAGTCTTTGTCGCCCGCAGGGTGGAGACAATTTTTGCAGAAGCCTTGGTAGAGCATATCATCTGCAACAGGAGGGAATAAACCCTGAGTACTGGAATGTACTCAGCTAGACTTACCCGTCGAAAACCAGAAATAAGATGACACCAAGGATTATGCAAGGCTTACACAAGAGGCTAGCTGACATAACATTTTGCATAAAGGCATAAGTAATTGAAACTCTTATAACTTGTACTAGCAGTTCTTTTAGCATTTACCTGTCATCTATCTTAGCACCTGTACTAAACATTCACTTGAGTAAAATCAAACAACATTATTATTATATCCATAGCAGGTTATCATTGTGGCAACATTGTATCATTCCCTTAACCACCGGTTCATTTAATGAGATCTACGTTGCCGCTGCTCAAGTCAAGTGCTCACTAACCGGGAGCGACGGCGATTCGAATCGAATTCCTATCCAGCTGGAGGGGTATTTCTAACACTCACCGTGCAGACCCCTGCTAGGGTCACACAGGCCACCGTTTCATATGATTCAGGAATCGCGGGTCCGAATAATGTCGTGACCCCAAGGGCGACACTCTGCCAGGTGATAGGGACTCTAACCCCCCTTGGTCTCACGCCAATGTCCCCAAGCACATTCTTTCCCTCCTCCAAGAAGCAACCTACCATTCGATTCCCGGCCTGAATCACATTACTTGGCTTCGCGGTCGGAACGACTTATCCGGCCAACTAAGTGTTAGACTGCGTTCAACATGACTCAAGGACGTACAGCGAATCGGTCCTTAAACGACTCAGACGGGCATAGCTCCACACCCAAGACGTGAAGTGTCTTGCGGCTATACTATCGAACTCCCGCCCGGTCTCAATTTCATTTTAAGGCATGGTTCCATCCACGATAGCCACAAAGCCACTTATGATTCCTTCCTACATCTCGCGGATGACCAGAAATCACCCGGCTTCTGCCGCACTAAGCAGGGCTAAGCATTGACACGTGCCTAAACCTAATATAGGGTTAAGTACGATATCTGGACAAGGACAGGTATAATGCAGCAATTGTTTTCATACAACTCCTACAACTTAATGCATTAAACAATTAAAAGTACTCAAGATAGATTTATAAATTGATGGGTTCAGCATGCACCGGGGCTTGCCTTTCAGAAAGGTCAAGGGCCGGTGGTCAGGACACTCGGGCAGATCTTCGGCAGGAGCTTCGTCGCCGGTTGGTTCCTCCAGAATCACAGGCTCAAATTCGAGGAGAGTTACCCCCTTCGGTACACCTATTGCATGAATGCACAATAAATATCATGGATGCATAAAGGTGCAACATGCTCGGAATGAAATGCATTTCAGAAATAAAAACAATAATCTAATCAAGTTACTTTATCAGTACGTGCAAATCTCTTCTCCGGTGGAGAAGTACTTACCTAATCTACCCAACCTAAGATATAGATGTTCTTCTTCGGTTAAGGCCCTAGCACCTAACAATACAAGAGTAATATTACTTAGGTTACCACAGTAAGATATTCTGGACAGCAGCTCAAGGATTCTAACATAACTAGAGATTCCCAACTCCAAAAGATATGATCTAATACAATCTGGAAAGCTTATGAAATGCACCACAAAATATTTTCAGACCACAACACTTAATTCCAAAGTTTACCTAGTCGAAATTCCAAAGTTCCAGAATCTGTCCTCTCTAAACAGAGAGCAGCTAATTCTGGACTGTCACTTTAAACAGCAGTAACTCCCAAACTACTTGGCCAATTGCTCCCAAATTTTTACACAAGCTAGGTTATCAAGTTTACTACAACTTTGGTATTCACAAGTTTTCCAGCAAACACTTTTATTAAGGGTCAAACCTAGAAATACTACCAGCTGTCCAGAAAACCTAGAATTGCAAAGATTAAATATTTATTTATGTGGCAAACATCCCATAAGACCAAACTAATGTTACCCCAAGTTCACAAAGGTTACAAAAACACCATAAAGTAAGGTGTGCCCACCTAGAATATTTATTTAAACCCATTTCTTAATTTACTTAAGTAATTAAGTGAAATTTTAAACATATATGTAAACTGCTCCAAAAATTTAATAAAAATTACAGGAGACTCTAGGAACCAAAAAGAGACCATTGTAAAAATTTGAACTAAATTTATTTACAGAAACTCCCTAAACAAAATTCACAAGCCCAAAAGGCTGATTTTTGTATAATTAACAAATCATATTAAAAAGTGTCAAACAACAGATTTCCTATTTTTCTTAGACACTTTAAGGTACCAAGATATTCTCCAAAAATTTATAAGAACATTGCACATGTAGAAAAATTACAAAAATTCATTTAAGTATTTCCTAAAATAACAAGATAGCATTATAACTTGAAAAGTACTTAAGCACTACTGCCCAAATTTTTACCAGAGCTAGAGCAAGTATAAATTAGCCTACCCACCAAATTTCATAATTTTTGGAACACTGAAACTCAAGATATGATTTAAACAAGTTTGCATGCAATCTAAAACACATTTCAAAACTCTAATTAATTATTCTAGAAATTAAACATCACATAAGCATTTGATATTTTTCCTAGAAACTACACTTTATTTGGAGCCCAATAAAATTTGGATCACCATTTTTGGATCTACCAAACCCTAGATATGAAAATCACAAACATTATTCAAATCTGTAAAATAATATAGAAACTAAAATTTCAAATAAAACAAAAAGGAACCACTGGGCCGGCCGACCCGACAGCGCGGCCCAGCTCGAGTGGCGCGGCCCGCTTCCGCGCGCGGCCCGCGACGCACGCGCGCCTGCTCGGCCATCCCGCCCGCGCGCGCGCTCTGACGAGCGGGCCCTACTTGTCAGCGAGACGAAGGCGGGGGAGGGAAAACGGTCGACGGCAAACTCGCCGCCGGTGGCAGCTCCGGCGAGACCAAGGGCACAGGCACGTTCACCTCTTCCATGCGAACCTAGGGGTGCTACTAATTGGAGCAATGGCTGCGGCTATGGGGGATGGTGGCGGGCATGGCGGACCGGCGGGGCGGTGGGGGTGCTCCTCGTCGGCGGTGACCTCGGGATCCTCTCCTAGACCCATGGTGAGCATCCCCGTACTACCCCAGTCCTAAAGCACCTACTAGCGCTCGTAGTGGAAGCACCGAAGACCCCAGCCACGGTGAGCCGCCGCGCGGGAGAATGCCGACGAGGTCTGGCGGTGGCGGAACTGATGATTCGTCCTTACCAAGGTGCGTCTGAGGGCAGGGACGGGACGAGTGGGTAGAGGGGCTCAAGGTGTAGCTGTTGGCCGTACTTGAGGCGCGGTGGTGTGATGGAAAACGCGCGCGAGCTCGTCGGAGCAAGAATGGCAATGGCGGCTTGGTTCCTCCGCTCTGTCGACGAGAGAGGAAAGAAGGAGGAGGGAATGGATGGGTGAGGTCGGAACGACAGCAGAGGCGCCCTTCTATGTGCTCGGCAGCTGGCCAAGGCGCCAGGTCGTGCGCGGCGCGTGGAGGACACGCGGTGGTGATGGCCTACGACTGTCAGTGACTAAAGGCTCGTTTCAGAGCTCGATGGCGTCAACTGACAGCGCGATTTTGGGTTCAATTTCCTCCTAATCCAGTGAGAACCAAGTATGGGTGATGTTGGCAATGTTGTAGAGCTATATGAGGACTAAAAGTTTGTCAGTTGGCTCAAGGACTGATTCGGCCTGGATTTGAAACCACAGAGCTCCAAAGTGGTGCACTGTGAAACTAAAACATGTTTTCAGTCAGTGAAACCGACTGAAACCCTATTTTCAAGACACCACAACTCCTAAACCATTTAGAACTAGGTGATGGTCATGTTGACAATGTTGTAGAGCTACATAAGGACTACAAGTTTGCCAATATGAGTTGGGGCTGGTTTGGTCTGGTTTGCAAACTACAAGCTTCCAAAGTAGGTCGCAGTAATACTGGAGGGACACTTTTAAGACTTAGAAAAATTCTAAGTGTTGAGACAGCCCCTCTAGCTGACTTGTGGGCCATTTTTGAGCATGTTCTGGCCAGTTTCATGAGATGGTCATATTGAGACTTTTGTTCCCCATAAAATTCCCTACAACTTTTCTTAAGGGTGCTCCTCCATGCAAGGTCTCTAAGCTAGACTTTTTAATTGGTCAAACTAGAGCTTCCTAGGGCTAAATGCTGGTCAACTACACCTTGGAGGGCAATTTGGTGATTTTGGTCAACATGAACCTTGCTCCATTAGTGACCCTAAGTATAACTAAAGTGTTGTGAGATATAATTGGCTACTCTACCCTTTAGTTACACCAACTCCCTAGGGTCACATGATGTGAGCCAAACAAAACTTTAAAAACAAATCACATTTGTTGCAACCATATGAAATAACATGAAATGATGCTTGCTTATGCTCATGTAATGCAATGAAATTATGGAGCTAAACACCTGAGGTGTTACAGCCCTCCCCCCTTATAAAAATCTCGTCCTGAGATTTGGAAAGCGTACCATTTTTCATAGAATTCCTTATAACCATCCCGCAAATAGCCTTCCCGTTCCCATGTAGCGTCACTTTCACTACCCTGATTACTCCACATTACTTTATACCACTTCACCACTTTGCTTCTAGTTACTCGTTCCTGAGTATCTATCACCCGGACTGGCTTTTCTTCATAAGTTAAATCAGACTCAAGCCTGATATCTCCTAACGGGACTCTTTCCTCAGGAACTCGAAGACACTTTTTGAGCTGAGATACATGGAAGACGTTGAATATGGCACTCATTTCAGGAGGTAACTGGATTTTGTACGCAACAGCACCACTCTTGCCTATGATCTGGAAAGGACCCACGTATCTTGGCGCAAGTTTCCGTTTAACACCAAAATGTTGGACACTCTTCATTGGAGAAACTTTCAGGTAAACGAAGTCTCCAACTTCAAACTCGAGCGATTTTCTACGACGATCAGCATAACTTTTCTGTCTAGCTTGGGCTGCAGCCATATGTTTTTGGATGGTATAGACTTGTTCCTCAGCTTCCTGAACAAAATCAATACCATAATACCTTCTTTCACCAGCTTCTACCCAGTTTAGTGGAGTTCTACACTTACGACCGTACAAAGCTTTGAAAGGGGCCATCTTAATACTCTCTTGATAACTATTATTGTACGAGAATTCGGCTAGAGGTAACCATTTTTCCCAAGAACCCTTGGATGATATTACACATGCCCGCAATAGATCTTCCAAGATTTGGTTAACCCGTTCCGTCTGTCCTGACGTCTAGGGGTGATAAGCAGAGCTTCTCACTAACTTGGTCCCCAGAAGGTGATGCAAGTGCTCCCAAAAGCGAGCAGTGAACTGGGGACCACGGTCAGAAACGATAGTATGAGGTACCCCGTGGAGCCGGACTATCTGATTGAAGTACAACTCAGCATAGTCAGTGGGACGATAGTCCACTCTAACAGGAATGAAGTGAGCTGATTTGGTCAAACAATCCACAATTACCCAGATGGAGTTATGATTTTTGACAGTAGGAGGAAGACCGACAATGAAATCCATACTTATCTCTTCCCATTTCCAACCTGGGATAGAAAGTGGTTGAAGCAACCCAGCTTTCATGTGCACAGCTTTAACTCTACAGTAGGTGTCACACCTAGCAACATATGCAGCTATCTCCTTCCGCATCTTGGTCCACCAATAGTATGGCTTCAAATCATAATACATCTTATTGCTACCAGGATGGATGGACAACTTAGAGGAGTGTGCTTCAGACATAATATCATTTCTAAGCTCATAGTCCTTAGGCACAACTAACCTATCCTTGAACCATAGTACACCCTCTTCATCTACCCTGAACTGTGTAGTTTTTTGCTCTTTCATCTTGCGTTTTATGTGGAATACACCAGGATCAGTCTTTTGAAGCTCCATAATTTTGTTTTTGAGAGTACAACTGACAGTGATGTTGTACAAGACTGCTGGATGTAGAAGGCGAGATCGATGAAAATCAGTTTCAATAAGGAAATGGCAATGAGACTTACGGCTTAAAGCATCCGCAACCACATTTGCCTTGCCAGGATGATAGTGCACTTGAAGGTTATAATCCTTAATCAACTCGAGGCATCTTCTTTGACGCATATTTAACTCGGGTTGGGTGAAGATGTATTTGAGGCTTTTGTGGTCTGTGTAGATATTGCAAACATTGCCCAACAGGTAGTGCCGCCAGGCTTTCAAAGCATGAACAACTGCGGCGAGTTCTAAGTCATGCGTTGGATAATTCGCCTTATGCTTCCGAAGTTGCCGAGAGGTATATGCGATTACTCGGCCTTCCTGCATCAGAACACCTCCCAAGCCTATGCCTGAGGCATCACAATAAACATCAAATGGTTTCTCGATATCCGGTTGTGCCAAAACCGGAGCTGAGGTTAGGAGGGTTCGCAGTTGGTGAAAAGCCGCATCACACTCAGGAGTCCAGACAAACCTGGTGTCTTTTTGTAGCAACCGAGTCATTGGCTTGGCTATTTTAGAGAAATCCAGGATGAAGCGACGATAATAGCCAGCCAAACCAAAAAAACTCCGGACCTCGTGAACCGAGATAGGAGCCTTCTAGTTTAGTACTTCTTGTACCTTGGCGGGGTCCACCATAATTCCTCCATCGGACAACACATGCCCAAGGAAAGGTACTTCTCAAAGCCAGAATTCGCACTTACTGAACTTTGCATATAGTTGATGTTCACGCAGTCTTGTGAGGACTATACGCAGATGTTCAGCGTGATCTTCCTCATTTACCGAATATATCAGGATGTCATCAATAAATACCACCACAAACTTGTCTAATTCAGGCATAAACACCGAATTCATCAAGTACATAAAGTGTGCGGGGGCATTTGTCAAGCCGAAGGACATAACAAGATACTCATAAAGACCGTATCTGGTAGAGAAGGCGGTTTTTGGAACATCTTCAGGATGGATTTTAATTTAATGATAGCCAGATCTTAGATCAATCTTGGAGAAAACTTTAGCTTTAGACAACTGATCGAACAAGATGTCGATGCGCGGTAGAGGGTACTTATTTTTGACAGTGACTGCATTGAGAGGTCTATAATCAACGCATATTCGTAATGACTGATCTTTCTTCTTTACAAAGATAGCAGGACATCCCCACGGCGACGAACTAGGACGAATCAACCCCTTCTTCAAAAGTTCATTCAATTGCACCTTAAGTTCAGCTAGTTCATTCGGAGGCATCCCATAGGGTCTCCTAGAGATGGGAGCCGTGCTAGGCAACAACTCAATTTTAAATTCCACATCTCGATCCGGAGGGAGTCCCGGCAAATCATCGGGAAAAACGTCCGGAAACTCATTCACTACGGGAATTTCGGCCAACGCCTTTGCTTGCATAGCATGAACTTCCCCAGCCAAATCAACTTTTCTAGGGAGTTGTACTAGAAAACCCTTTTGATCTGTAGGATCTCTGAGCATAACTACCCGAGTGGATGTATCAATGAGTACCCCATTCTGACTCATCCAATTCATGCCTAGAATAACATCTATGCCTAAGCCCGGCAAAACCACTAAGGCAAGCGAGTACTTTCGCCCTTCTATCTCAAGCTCAAGATTCCCCACTACTTTATTTGTGGAAATATTCTCACTTGCTGCGCTAATACAATAACCCCCACCTTCAACAGTATGCAATTTGTGTGCAAACTCTGATGCAAACTTAGGACTGATAAAGGAATGCGAAGCACCTGAATCAAAAAGTACCACTGCAGGGTGTTGGTCAATTAGGAACTTACCAGCAGTGACAACCTCACCAGATGGGATTTCCTCAATACTATTATAATGAGCGTGCCCTTGACGGCCACCTTGGTTGACATTCTTCTTAGGGTAAGGACAGTTCCTGGACCAATGGCCTGGCTTATTGCAGTTCCAGCAAGGCATGTTGCTAGGAGGAACACTGGAGCTGCCTTGGCCTGAATTACCCTTTGGCAGGGCCACTGTATATGCCTTGCGAAACCCAGTCTTCACTAACGCCTTCTTTTGCGGAGGACGGAACTTAGCACTTGTGGCAGGAGGGCGAGGAGGAGCCCTCGGGGCAGCTGGAGCTCGAGACTGTGAAGCACCTGCCTCAAGTGCCCTCTTGCGGCTCTTAGAAGCAGCATAGATAGAATTATTGTTCTCTTGAGTCAGAGCATCACTGATAAATTCATTGAAAGTAGTGCACTTGCTAGTGCCCATAGTCTTCATCAGCTTTGGGCCGAGGCCTCTTTTAAAGCTAGCAATTTTCTTGGAATCGGTATCCACAAACTCTGTGGCATACCTTGCCAGGTTGTTGAAAGATTGCAGATATTCAGTCAAGCTTTTATTGCCCTGCGATAGCCTCATAAATTCTGTGTGTTTGATAGCCATAAGACCTGGAGGAATATAGTTCCCACGGAATGCGGCCTTGAACTGGTCCCAAGCAATCGGGACATTTGCAGGCAGTGTGGAACGATAGTGGCTCCACCAAATCCCCGCTGGACCATGCAATTGGTGAGAAGCATATTCAGTCTTTAGCTCCTCAGTCAAGCGAAGCAGACGAAACTTTTGTTCAATAGTGTTCAACCACTCATCGGCTTGCAGTGGTTCCTCCGCCTCCTTAAAGAGCGGGGGCTTAGTATCAAGAAAGTCCTTGAAATCACTGTACTGATTGGGTTCTAGGCCCTGGCGGCCAGGACGAGCCTCCCGGTTGGCCAGCTGGCGCATAGCATCTGCCAGCATGCGCTGCCCTTCGACCACTGTCTGCATCAGCTCAGCCGGGGTAGGTGGTGGCAGAGGGGGTGGCTGTTCCTCATCCTCATTGCCACGACCCCGACGGAGATTGTACGACATCTACAAAATGCATAGCCAATGAGCACTGACGATGTGGGAAATTTATAGATGAATTATTGTAAATATGTCTAACTGACTTCATGAAATAGACTTCTCAAAATACTCATGGCACAATAATTCATCACAACCGCACAATCCATTCAAGCGGATCAATTGGCGCAATCATGCGAGGGGATCCAACAAGATGTACTTGATAAAGGTTCACTCACAAGGAGCACAGCAGTTACTGAACCGTTTATGTTAATATCTACGTGATTTTTGACCTTTCGCCCGGTACTTGGATTCGATCTCAACATTTTTAGTTGTCTGAGAAATGCTACTTCCAGCCGACCACAAAGAGACTTCTCAACGGTAGAGTTCCATGGTGGATCATGACTAGCCACCTCGATACCAGCACGTGCTAAGCAGCACAACCTTATGTCGCGCGCCATAGGAGGCCCTCGGTTTCGTCGCGGCACCGAAGGGTGCTAATCGTGACACCATCATCGAATGCAACACAATAAGTCATCCAATTGCGATCGAATTTAACAGGTTCCAACTAAACATCCAGGAAACATAGGGTTCGACCTTACATCCCAAAAGCCAAGTTATTACAAAGCCTCTCTCTAACACAGGGAGGGCACAAAAGACGATACTAACATCAAAGCTACGTGATAACTACTCTAAGCATCGTCCTCAGAGTCGGTGTCAAGGATCTTCCCGCCGTCCTCATCACTAACAGGCTCTAACTCCTCATCATCTTCTTCTTCTTCTTCTGGTGCTTCTTCTGGTGCGGCATCTTGGGGTCCATTGATGTCCACTTCATCATCCTCTTCAGCCATGATGATTCCCGAACCCATATCCTCATCTGCGTTGATATTTCGAGGCAGCAGAGGATTTAGCTGGTTGTTCAGGCGGTGCACTTCTTCATGAAGATTGTCATTGTATTCTTCAGCATTCTCCAACTGTTGCTCGAGCTCAAACTGACGAGCTCTCAGAATGTTCTCCTCGTGCCAGGCTTCATCCCTCTGATTCATGACATGGACCAGCATGCGTTGATAGTTGCGATGTTCTACTTTCAATCTCTGGACTGCAAGTGTTTCCTGGTCACGATCACGGATCACTTGCTCCAGTTGCTAACGCGCTGCATTCTGGGCAGTAGTCACTTCGGCCAACTTAGCCCTCAGCCTTTCCGCCTCAGTGGGCTCAGGGCGGGGCTCACGTGGAGCGAGCTGGTGACGAGGTGCCCTGCCTCCAGTGGACTTGCGAGCGGTCCTCTTGGTGCGTGCCATCTGTAGCAACAAGATACGACTGAAAGTGAGGATCATTTAGGGGATACGAAATTTAATTCAGTCGGGACTATTGAAATTTTTAAGGAGGGAGTAAATGATATGTATGATATAATTAAACATGATGCATGCACGTTCCGTATGCCCTCTCATCCTAGTAGAATCATAAATTTCTAACGCTAGGCGGTGGCATACATATGTTCTCTCATATAGACGACACTATCGGTCTACTCGTTTGCGCTGTTAGTGTACCTGCAGAAAATCTCATTTCAGCCCAACAGTTTCCCAATATAAGCACACAAGAAAGCAGTAATTTAAATACTTTCCATATACACATCCCCTGATGTATATACTTCAGTATCAAAGCTACCCGATATATATTCCCACAATTAAGTGCCTACGTAATTACATGGTTTAAACATGTAAGTATGCAAGTCACCAAAACTACTCTCTCCTAGATCGCAGGTTGGACGATCATGCTCTCACAACTCACACTTACCAGGGCGTCGAGGCAACTGATCCATACATTACCACCCAAGTGGATAGCATCCATACAATATCACGTCGTATGGACGACGAAATGAAAACAAACAAGGCCCCCAAGTTAGTCTTTATAATAAGCCACCTAAGAGTCCTTATTTGGGCTAAGGGATGTGATCACTGGCATACCTATAAAAATAATTTTTAATGTTTTATCCCCTTTTCATAATCAAATACTTTTGTTTTTAAATACCCGTACGATGTGTTTAATGTTGAATTATGCTCCGGTACCAGCTGTAACAGAACCGACCAAATTATAAGAGCACAAGTACAAAAACAAGCACCGAAGCGCTCAAATTTTCGAACTTGAGCCCATATAATCCCGGTAGTCAATTGAAACCACGAAGGATTTCAAACCAACTTGCTTACAACCAAGATCGCATCATTCAACATACAACATCGTACGTTACATTTTGCAAGTAGTTTCAAAATAAGTTTACACACACGGAGTCGCAGTTATTACAAACCAAGTTTATAAAGTAGTGGAAGCAAACACACGCCAGTTGTTTAACTACTGCCAGTCTTGTTGATCAACAACCCGCAAACGCATCATGAAAGTACATAAAAGATGATCACGCCCAAGTGATCTAGTCTTCGTCACCCGCAGGGTGGAGACAATTTTTGCAGAAGCCTTGGTAGAGCATATCATCTGCAACAGGAGGGAATAAACCGTGAGTACTGGAATGTACTCAGCTAGACTTACCCGTCGAAAACCAAAAATAAGATGACACCAAGGATTATGCAAGGCTTACACAAGAGGCTAGCTGACATAACATTTTGCATAAAGGCATAAGTAATTAAAACTCTTATAACTTGTACTAGCAGTTCTTTTAGCATTTACCTGTCATCTATCTTAGCACCTGTACTAAACATTCACTTGAGTAAAATCAAACAACATTATTATTATATCCATAGCAGGTATATCATTGTGGCAACATTGTATCATTCCCTTAACCACCGGTTTATTTAATGAGATCTACGTTGCCGCTGCTCAAGTCAAGTGCTCACTAACCGGGAGCGACGGCGATTCGAATCGAATTCCTATCCAGCTGGAGGGGTATTTCTAACACTCACCGTGCAGACCCCTGCCAGGGTCGCACAGGCCACCGTTTCATATGATTCAAGAATCGCGGGTCCGAATAATGTCGCGACCCCAAAGGCGACACTCTGCCAGGTGATAGGGACTCTAACCCCCCTTGGTCTCACGCCAATGTCCCCAAGCACATCCTTTCCCTCCTCCAAGAAGCAACCTACCATTCGATTCCCGGCCTGAATCACATTACTCGGCTTCGCGGTCGGAACGACTTATCCGGCCAACTAAGTGTTAGACTGTGTTCAACATGACTCAAGGACGTACAGCGAATCGGTCCTTAAACGACTCAGACGGGCATAGCTCCACACCCAAGACGTGAAGTGTCTTGCGGCTGTACTATCGAACTCCCGCCCGATCACAATTTCATTTTAAGGCATGGTTCCATCCACGATAGCCATAAAGCCACTCGTGATTCCTTCCTACATCTCGCGGATGACCGGAAATCACCCGACTTCTACCGCACTAAGCAGGGCTAAGCATTGACACGTGCCTAAACCTAATATAGGGTTAAGTACGATATCTGGACAAGGACATGTATAATGCAGCAATTGTTTTCATACAACTCCTACAACTTAATGCATTAAACAATTAAAAGTACTCAAGATAGATTTATAAATTGATGGGTTCAGCATGCACCGGGGCTTGCCTTTCAGAAAGGTCGAGGGCCGGTGGTCAGGACACTCGGGCAGATCTTCGGCAGGAGCTTCGTCGCCGGTTGGTTCCTCTGGCTGCTCCGGCAGGTCCTGGACTTTCTCCAGAATCACAGGCTCGAATTCGAGGAGAGTTACCCCCTCCGGTACACCTATTGCATGAATGCACAATAAATATCATGGATGCATAAAGGTGCAACATTGCTCGGAATGAAATGCATCTCAGAAATAAAAACAATAATCTAATTAAGTTACTTTATCAGTATGTGCAAATCTCTTCTCCGGTGGAGAAGTACTTACCTAATCTACCCAACCTAAGATATAGATGTTCTTCTTCGGTTAAGGCCCTAGCACCTAACAATACAAGAGTAATATTACTTAGGTTACCACAGTAAGATATTCTGGACAGCAGCTCAAGGATTCTAACATAACTGGAGATTCCCAACTCCAAAAGATATGATCTAATACAATCTGGAAAGCTTATAAAATGCACCACAAAATATTTTCAGACCACAATACTTAATTCCAAAGTTTACCTAGTCGAAATTCCAAAGTTCCAGAATCTGTCCTCTCTAAACAGAGAGCAGCCAATTCTGGACTGTCATTTAAACAGCAGTAACTCCCAAACTACTAGGTCAATTGCTCCTAAATTTTGACACAAGCTAGTTTATCAAGTTTACTACAACTTTGGTATTCACAAGTTTTCCAGAAAACACTTTTATTAAGGGTCAAACCTGAAATACTACCAGCTGTCCAGAAAACCTAGAATTGCAAAGATTAAATATTTATTTATGTGGAAAACATCCCATAAGACCAAACTAATGTTACCACAAGTTCACAAAGGTCACAAAAACACCAGAAAGTAAGGTGTGCCCACCTAGAATATTTATTTAAACCCATTTCTTAATTTACTTAAGTAATTAAGTGAAATTTTAAACATATATGTAAACTGCTCCAAAAATTTTACAAAAATTACAGGAGACTCTATGAACCAAAAAGAGACCATTGTAAAAATTTGAACTAAATTTATTTACAGAAACTCCCTAAACAAAATTCACAAGCCCAAAAGGCTGATTTTTGTATAATTAACAAATCATATTAAAAAGTGTCAAACAACAGATTTCCTATTTTTCTTAGACACTTTAAGGTACCAAGACATTCTCCAAAAATTTATAAGAACATTGCACATGTAGAAAAATTACAAAAATTCATTTAAGTATTTCCTAAAATAAAAAGATAGCATTATAACTTGAAAAGTACTTAAGCACTACTGCCCAAATTTTTACCAGAACTAGAGCAAGTATAAATTAGCCTACCCACCAAATTTCATAATTTTTGGAACACTGAAACTCAAGATATGATTTAAACAAGTTTGCATGCAATCTAAAACACATTTCAAAACTCTAATTAATTATTCTAGAAATTAAACATCACATAAGCATTTGATATTTTTCCTAGAAACTACACTTTATTTGGAGCCCAATAAAATTTGGATCACCATTTTTGGATCTACCAAACCCTAGATATGAAAATCATAAACATTATTTAAATCTGTAAAATAATATAAAAACTGAAATTTCAAATAAAACAAAAAGGAACCACTGGGCCGGCCGACCCGACAGCGCGGCCCAGCTCGAGTGGCGCGGCCCGCTTCCGCGCGCGGCCCGTGACGCACGCGCGCCTGCTCGGCCATCTCGCCCGCGCGCGCGCTCTGACGAGCGGGCCCTACTTGTCAGCGAGACGAAGGCGGGGGAGGGAAAACGGTCGACGACAAACTCGCCGCCGGCGGCAGCTCCGGCGAGACCAAGGGCACAGGCACGTTCACCTCTTCCATGCGAACCTAGGGGTGCTACTAATTGGAGCAATGGCTGCGGCTATGGGGGATGGTGGCGGGCATGGCGGACCGGCAGGGCGGTGGTGGTGCTCCTCGCCGGCGGTGACCTCGGGATCCTCTCCTAGACCCATGGTGAGCATCCCCGTACTACCCCGGTCCTAAAGCACCTACTAGCGCTCGCAGTGGAAGCACCGAAGACCCCAGCCACGGTGAGCCGCCGCGCGGGAGAATGCCGACGAGGTCTGGCGGTGGCGGAACTGACGATTCGTCCTTACCAAGGTGCGTCTGAGGGTAGGGATGGGACGAGTGGGTAGAGGGGCTCAAGGTGTAGCTGTTGGCCGGACTTGAGGTGCGGTGGTGCGGTGGAAAACGCGCGCGAGCTCGTCGGAGCAAGAGCGGCAATGGCGGCTCGGTTCCTCCGCTCTGCCGACAAGAGAGGAAAGAAGGAGGAGGGAATGGATGGGTGAGGTCAGAACGACAGCAGAGGCGCCCTTCTATGTGCTCAGCAGCTGGCCAAGGCGCCAGGTCGCGCGCGGCGCGTGGAGGACACGCGGCGGCGATGGCCTGCGACTGTCGGTGACTGAAGGCTCGTTTCAGAGCTCGATGGCGTCAACTGACAGCGTGATTTTGGGTTCAATTTCCTCCTAATCCAGTGAGAACCAGGTATGGGTGATGTTGGCAATGTTGTAGAGCTATATGAGGACTACAACTTTGTTAATTGGCTCAAGGACTGATTCGGCCTGGATTTGAAACCACAGAGCTCCAAAGTGGTGCACTGTGAAACTGAAACATGTTTTCAGTCAGTGAAACCGACTGAAACCCTATTTTCAAGACACCACAACTCCTAAACCATTTAGAACTAGGTGATGGTCATGTTGATAATGTTGTAGAGCTACATAAGGACTACAAGTTTGCCAATATGAGTTGGGGCTGGTTTGGTCTAGTTTGCAAACTACAAGCTTCCAAAGTAGGCCACAGTAAAACTGGAGGGACACTTTTGAGACTTAGAAAAATTCTAAGTGTTGAGACAACCCCTCTAGCTGACTTGTGGGCCATTTTTGAGCATGTTCTGGCCAGTTTCATGAGATGGTCATATTGAGACTTTTGTTCCCCATAAAATTCCCTACAACTGTTCTTAAGGGTGCTCCTCCATGCAAGGTCTCTAAGCTAGACTTTTTAATTGGTCAAACTAGAGCTTCCTAGGGCTAAATGCTGGTCAACTACACCTTGGAGGGCAATTTGGTGATTTTGGTCAACATGAACCTTTCTCCATTAGTGACCCTAAGTATAACTAAAGTGTTGTGAGATATAATTGGCTACTCTACCCTTTAGTTACACCAACTCCCTAGGGTCACATGATGTGAGCCAAACAAAACTTTAAAAACAAATCACATTTGTTGCAACCATATGAAATAACATGAAATGATGCTTGCTTATGCTCATGTAATGCAATGAAATTATGGAGCTAAACACCTGAGGTGTTACACGACACGCCGTCTTGATCTTCTCCGAACAGTAAGGCTTGAGTCCTTGACGTCTCCGACCAGTCAAAACACCATCCGAGCAGCTATTGCACGCTTCCGACCAACTTACAATACAGCCGACCACTGTTGTTGCCAGAGAAGTAGGTTGTCCGAAGAATGTATAGTGCTTAGAGAAAAAAGAAAAAGATTTCCTTCTAGGTGAAGTGTGCCCACTTGTATTTCTAAAAAGAAATGTAAGCAGGGTAAACAAAGCGTAGGGGTTGAAAAATAAACACATTCACTGCTAGGTGAAGTGTGCCCACTTAGTCCCCGAGCCTAGTAGTAGGTGACGTAGGCATGTGGTGCCAGGATCTAAAATGAAACTCCATGGAAACTTGATACTACCGATATAGTCCCCGAGCTTGCTGGAAGGCGAAATATGAGCCATGTAGCAAGGTTTGAAAAGTAATGATCCCTCAACTGTATGTGAGTCCAATTTCACTTGTAGCCGAGGAAATCAGTCGTCAAGCTATGGTTGGAGAGTGGTCGAAGCAGTCCCCGAGCACATCATGAGGTATGGATGACGAGTCCCCGAGCAGGAGACACGTTCAACGAGTCCCCGAGCCTGTTCGGGGAGTATAACGTGCTCGGTGGTCTGTGCATAAGTAGACCAGTCATCGAGTACCTCTTATTGTATTCTCATCTGATACGAAGTATACAATTGATATTTTTCTTTCTTCTTTGCTCTAACATGTTGTCACAAAAAGTTGACTGATGTTATGTTATTGTCATGCTCGTCTGCCTTGTCAGTGTCACAATGGACCGTCCGTCAGGCGTAGCAGCCAGTGTGGGCCCGCCGGCAGAGGAAATGAGGGGCGCATTTAATGGCGCAGTAACCAGGAAAAAAAGTAGAAACCGAAGGGATTGTGCCACATTTATTGCACACGTATCCCAAGAATCTCGGGGAGATGGGATGGCACAGTCAATGAGATAAATAGCCGCATCGCGGCTACTCCCATTTACACCCAACAGTCTCATTTGCCATCCAACCGCCTGCATCCCCAGCCCGCTTGCCCTAGTCCGACTCCGCCGCCACCATTAGCACACCTCGCCGCAGTTAGGAGCGACGCGCTCTCTGTACACCATCAAAGCCAGAGCAAAGAGGCGAGAGAGGTAGAAGATGGCCAAGACGGAGGTGACAAAAAGAGCTAAAATGATGAGGAAGGAATGGTGGAAGTCGAAATCCACCGAAGCGACCATCAACGAACTCATTGGATTAGGCGTGCTTCACAACCGGGAGCTTGCAGGATGGCGGCCAACAGACGGTGATAGCTACCCCAATCCCCAGCCTAGTGAGATAGTCATCTTCAAAGATTTCTTCAAGCAGGGTTTTGGGGTTCCTGTCCATCTATTTCTTCAAGGTCTCTGCCTGTATTACGAGATTGGAATCTGCAATCTGCATCCCAACTTGATCTTCCTTGTTTCTGTTTTCATCCATCTTTGTGAGGCGTATGGGGGAATCCAACCCCATTTCGATCTCTTTAGATATCTGTTCTGCTTGAGGAAGAAAGGGTCCCAAGGCGGCTCCAAAATCATGGGCGGAGTGTACCTGACACTCTGGGACGGGATGAAACAAGAATACCTCAACTGTCCTTGGAACACATCTCTCACCGATTGGTACAAGAAATGGTTCTACATCTGCGAAGAGCCCGACAACACCACGCTGTGCGACGTCAGGTACATTCTAGAGAAGAGGGTAGCCTAGAACGAGCGACCAGAGCTGACTGGGTAAGTGGAGGAGCTGATGGCGCTGCTCCCATGGAATCGGCTTAACGGACTGGCTGTAGCTAGGAATTTCCTCAGCCATCGGGTGCAGCCATGGCAGAGGAGGGTGCATGCCGGGTACAAGTACCAAGGCTTAGCCGACCAGACGAGGATGTGGTCGGAGGATCTAGACCACGATGAAGTCGTACGCCGGATTAGGGAGTTATTCAATCTGGCGGACCAGAGCTACTCCCGCCCGAGCAAGATCCAGCGCGCATATAAGCTTATCCGACCAGCCCCGAGGGTAAACAATCCAACTTTTTTGCACCAAAAATGCTGCCAACCATCGTAAAGTAAAAAATGCCTGATTGCTCTTGTCTTTGCATGCATAACAGGTGCACGGCGTGGAGAGGCACAACTTGTACGTGTCGTTGGCGCCTAGAGTGGAGCAACCACAGAGCGTGGAGCCTCCCCCACTAAATGTGCAGCGGTGCTACATGGACGTTGAGGATGACCACGAAGTCGGGGCCCGAGCAGAAGCCGGGAAAAGTCCAGTCGCCGCCGGCCAGTCGAAGAAGAGGGCCAAAAGCCCTCAGGCAGACAAGGCCCCAAAAGACTCGACCAGGAAGCGTTGTCGCATGGTGCAAGACTGGTCGAAGGACGAGGAGGATGAGGACACAAGTGTCTACATGCTTAACCCTCGGAAGAGGAGGAGTGAGCAGACAACACAGGGGGGATCGACCCCACCGACAAAGGGGTCGTAGGAGGGCCAGACACCGCCAGCGGGGCCAACACCCGGCGTGAGGACAGCTAAAGAGCAAGCCAGGCTGCCACCATAGGATGGAGGCCAGGGTTCCTCCGCCCAGCACACAAGCCAGGGGAAGCCGCGGCGTCGTGCCTTCACAACCATCCACCGGAGCTCAGATCTGTAAGTTCCTGAAAACTCATTCAAATCTGCATCAATAGTAGTAGCGAGCGTACAAGTAGTAAAGGTAACTGTTCTGATGTCACATCCTAGCTCAGCATCAACGGAGAGGCCTGAGTAGTTGGGCACCGCTGGGGCAACCGCGTCGACCACCAAGAAGGCGCCAGAGCAGGTGGCGCTCGAGCAAAGCCTTCCGGGGACACTGAGTGAAAAGCAAGTCCCCAAGACCAATCAGAGCGTGCCTGAGCAGACCACGGCCACCACATGTTCAACACAAGGTGGTCTGCCTGACGCCGCAGCCAGGGGGAAATCAGCGGCGATGTCATCACTCGCCAGGCTACACCAAGAGCGAAAGCAAACCGGTGCTGAGCAGGCGGTGGAGTCTGATGATGACATCGTCGAGGTAGTCCAGGGGCACCCACAAGACGGGTAACAATACGTATACGTCTGCCGTGAGTGTGGAGACCACTATGTCTGCCACGAAGAGATCTCCATCGATGAGGAGACGAAGAGAGTGGAGCGGACAGCAAGACGGCTCATTAGAGAAGTACAAGTAAGTGTACTCCATAATCATTGTTGTAGACCAATTCAAATATGTAGTCTTGCTTATATGGTACTGTATTTGGCTTGCAGGGCCTCGTGAAGACTGCCAAGTACAGTAAATGGTGCTTTGACCAGATTCAAGGCATCTTCGAAGACAATAAGGAGCTAACAGCTGAAGTGGATCGACTGCGCAAGCTGCTCGAGACCGCTGAAAAGGATTGGGCAAAAACCGAGTCACAAAGACTCAATGATGTCCTCCAGCTTGGCCAGAAAGAGTGGGAAAGAACAGGTAACTTATCTTAGCCGCACGCCCACAAACACTAAAAAATACTATTGGTATGTACTTATGTGTGTTCCGGAGCTTGTTGTAGACCTGGTGGAGGAAGTCACCAGGCTTCAAGAGACAAACACGCGCCTAGTCGAGGAGAGTGCCCGATTATCAGCAGAGAATGCTCGGCTGGTAGAGGACCACGCACAGCTCCAAGACCAGTCAATGAAGATGATCGAGGAGGTGAAGACCAAAAACTAAGAGATAACTAGTAAGTGGTCGTTGTCCTATTCTTGGTTTCACGAGTCAAATTATGTCCTTTGGCATTATTTTGACCAAAATGCCCTTACGCAGCATTGAAGATCAATGCCAAGAAGCACATTGTGGAGCTGCTTGTGGATCGTGACCTCTGGAAGGATCGCTGCACACAGATGGTGCGGGGGATCGGGCTAGTGCTCGGCTTGCTTGATCTAGGACTACCGCCAGAAGAGCTTCGGGTACAGCAGCGAGGAATAATAGACAAGTGTCAACTTGCCTGAGATTGGCTGCAGCAGTTCATGAAGGAGGCCAGAGAATTTGTGGGCGCCCATGTGCTAAGCATGGTGCGCGCGCATTATCCCCTGATCGACTTCACGTGCTTCGCCAAAAGCTACCCCAAGGAAGTTGGCGTACAGAAAGCGGGAGAGCTACGGGACCAACTGACGGAGCTAGCGACCATAATTATTGGCGATATAAATCTATGCGGAACAGCAACGCCACCATCGCAAAGGACACCGACAAAGTCTGCTCTGGGGTCTTCGAGCTGACCACCTAGGACCACGGTCTCGACCAGCCAGTCCCAGGCCGGGTAGTCTATAAGTAAGGAACAGCCGGAGCCTGCGGTCACGACTAGCCAAACTCCTGCGGCTCAAGCTCGACCAGCGGAGGCAACGCCACAGCCATAAATAGGTGGTAGCGAAATCCAGCTCGATCACCGACCATCGAGTGGCTAGTTACCTGTAGCTGTATGAGCAGGCAATAGTTCTAGTTTATTATAAACTTGTGCCTCGTCAGGCAAGCTTGTAATAAAGTACTATTGCAGCAATGTAAGCTTGTGTTGTTTTTGTGGAAAAAAATGTATTAAGCTTGTATATTGCTATTTGATAACTAAGTTAGAACATATAAGTGTTCTAGTTTAGTGGTATCAGTTGGTAGACGCGTCATCCTATAGAATCCGCATGGCCCCTGTCGGATCTGTGGTCAAGTGCGAGGCGCAGAGCCTGTTCACACGTAAGAGCGCATAGGTATGACAAGGGAGCGCCTACCTAAAAGGGATGGCTAGAGGGGGTGAATAGCCTTTTAAAATTTTCTACAAAGACAAGCTAAACAAGTTTATCAATATAACAAATAGTGAGATGCGAGTTTTGCTTAGCCTATGGGGTGTTTGCAAGCCACCTAACCAATTCACAATTCTAGTATTTGCACTCAACCGCACAAGTCAAACCAAGAAGGTAACTACAACTACAACTAGCAAGCTACACAAAGGAGCTACTATAGCAAAGCTAACTAGCTTGCAAAGATAACTAAGAAAGTAATGCGGAGTTGAGTTGGGAGAGTTTCACCGAGGGGCGAAGTATTGAGCCAACCAATATGATCAATAACGAATATCAAGACAACCGAACACCGAGATCAATCAATCACAATATGAAAGTGATAACATGAAGATTTATCTCGAGGTTCACGTGCTTGCCGGCACGCTAGTCCCCGTTGTGTCCCTCTTCACCACGTGATTCGGTGGATAATCGGTCACACACCGAGCCTCTCAAAAGGTGCCACAAGAACCTACCAAATGACAAAAGGTTGCAAATGACATGAGCAATTCACTAACATTGCCTTTGGCGCTTCACCGAGGTAGGCACAAACCCCTCACAATCACCGGAGGTGGCCAAGAACAATCACCAACTCTTGCCAACGCCTCTAAGCTGCTTCAAGCCGTCTAGGTGGCGGCAACCACCAAGAGAAACAAGAATCCCGTAGCAAATCAACCACCAAGTGCCAACTAGATGCAATCTCACAATGCAAATGCACTTGGATCACTCAATCTCACTTCGAATATGCAAAGAAGCAAAAGAGATGAGTGGGAGGGGAGTTGCTTAGCTCAAAGTGCTCACAAGTATGTCAAAATGTTCAAGAGATAGAGCCTTGAGCCAGCCAATGAGTATTTATAGACGTACCCCTTTGAATATAGCCGTTAGAAACTTGAAACAGCCGAAGTTGCACTGACCGGACGCGCTGGTCAAACTGACCGGACGCTCTGATCACACAGTGACTACGCTCGCGAACCATCGACCGGACGCGCTCCACACAACGACTGGACGCGCGAAGCTCGACCGGACGCACTAGTCCCATAACGGACCGGACGCGCTGGTCAAGCCTGAGCAGCGCACAACGAAACAGCGACCGGACGCGCTACAGAACTGACCGGACGCCACAGTGCCAGCGTCCGGTTGGAGTCTAGTAAGCTCCCTGAACGACCGGACGCGTCCGGTCAATAGTGACCGGACGCGCCACCGCGTCCGATCAAAAACAAAAACACGTGCAGACGCTGAACACTGACCGGACGCGTCCGATCAAACAGAGATCGCGTCCGGTCCAGCGTCCGGTCACCTCTGTGACCTCCGTTCGCCTCCGTTTCTTTTTTGACTTCCGGCGTAGTGGAAAAAAGTCATTTCAACTCCTCGAAAACGTCTGAATCCCGCCTCGCAAGCTCGGCGGGAGGAAGAGAGGACCCCAAACCCTCTCTACCGCTCAAACTCCACCGCCTTTGCAAACGTGCTAACACCACCAAGTGATCTCATCATGTGTGAGTGTGTTAGCATTTTCACAATCATTTTTCGAGGTGATATTAGTTCTATCCAAATGCATATGATTATGAAATGCACACCTAGAGGCACTTGGGAGTTCAATAGCCGTGTCATTCCCCTCTTTATAGTACCACTATCTATTCTATAATGTAACCACACCCACTAGGTGTCTTGGTTACTAAAACACAACCCTTAAGCATATACCTTTGCCTTGATCACGTAGGGTTACGTCCAAATCCAAGTGTGGCCATCATGATCACCATGTCTATCTTGCCACCAACCTTAGAATGTACTAATCCTCATATGCTACATACAACTTAGGCATAGGATTAGTACTTAGGCATTGTCACTAATTACCAACACCAAACATAGGACTTTTAATCTCCCCCTTGTTGGTAATTGGTGACAAACCTTTCACAAAGATGTTATGATAAAATTTTGATTGAACCCATGTTACATTGTCCAAGTATATTACCATGTGTAAGAATTATGGACATGTGATCATGAATTCAAATTGATAGCAATGGCTCCCCCTACATGTATGCTATATGTTTAGATTTTGGAAGCATACATGTTAGATACGAAAGATTAGGAGCATTGACTACCAATAGGTGCTAAGTGTTTAAGACTATAGACCTTTGAAGCATGATACCATCGGAGTAGCGATAAACACCATCTTAGCACCTTGTGTAGTTAGATACCACTTGGAAAAGCACAAACATAACTAGAAACCTCATGAGATCAACATTATAAGCAAGGCTCTAGTACCACTTTGAAAAACATGAAGCAAGAAAAATCTAACTACATCCTATTCTTGCTAATACCTCAATATACCATTCAAATTATACTAGCAAGTCACCACACAAGCAATGTATCGAAGAAAAAGAAATTCATAACTATACATCATACATATGAAGTGCACATGGAAATGCAACATTCATGTTTAAGAGCTTGCTTCCCCTACTTGTGTGCTCAAAATTTTAGTTGATCCCCTTTTTTTATCAATTCTCCCCTTTAGGTTTTCTCCTCCTTTAGAATCTATCTTTGTGAACAACATTTTCTCTCCCTTTGGCACCAATGACCATAAGGGATCAAATTTTAGATAGATTATCATGTTGAATTATGGGGTGAGGATCAAGTTTGTGATTCAACCTAGATTGCTTGCATAAATAAAATGCTTCGGTTTGAACCAAGGGCAAGCTTCTTCACATCTCACTAGAAGGGTTATTATGCACCATGTTGAAGCAAATATTTAGACAAGTGATCTAGATTAAACACTTAGGATCACAAGCTACTTAAACAAGTTATATGCTACCACTAGATCATACAAAGCAAAGAAATAATAGTGGCACCATATAACCATCAAATTCATTTGGTTTTCATGAATGAGCCTAGAACATAAGAAATCATGACTAGATGCACTAAACATGTCCTTAGTATAGAATGTATGACATGTCAACCAATTGTACCTTGGGGCTCGAATGAGAGGCATGTCATATATGGGGTGCATCAACTCATGTTGGAGAAGTCAAGTATGTTCAACTCATTCTTTAGCTTGTGAAATTTCTTCTCATCAAGTGGCTTGGTGAATAGATCGGCTAATTGATCTTCGGTGCCCACACTCTCAATAGTAATGTCACCCTTTTGTTGATGATCTCTAATAAAGTGATGGCGAACATCAATATGCTTTGTTCTTTGATGTTGAACTGGATTGTTGGTTAGCTTCATGACACTTTCATTGTCATATAGCAATGGCACATTCTTGAAATTGATTCCAAAATCCTTCAATGTTGCCTTCATCTACAAGATTTATGCACAACAACTACCCGTGGCGATGTATTCGGCTTCGGCGGTAGATAGTGCAATACTATTTTGCTTCTTAGATGACCATAAGACAAGTGATCTTCCCAACAATTGACAAGTCCTAGAAGTGCTCTTTCTCTCCACTTTGTCATCGGCATAGTCGGAATCTGAATATCCAACTAGCTCAAAGTTTGCACCTTTGGGATACCATAATCCAACATCTTGTGTATGCTTTAAGTATCTCAATGTTCTCTTTGTTGCCTTCAAATGACTTTCTCTTGGTGAGGCTTGAAATCTTGCACACATGCATACACTAAACATCACATCGGGTCTTGATGCCGTCACATAGAGTAGGCTACCAATCATTGATCTATATAGCTTTTGATCCACCATGTTGTCATTCTTGTCACTATCCAAGCTTCCACTAGTGCTCATTGGAGTAGTGATTCCTTTTGCATTTTCCACACCAAACTTCTTTAGCATATCCTTTATGTATTTGGTTTGGCTTACAAATATTCCTTCCTTCATTTGTTTAATTTGAAGTCCAAGAAAGAAACTAAGTTCACCAATCATTGACATTTCAAATTCCTTTGCCATCATTTTTCCAAACTCATCACAATAATCTTGATTGGTTAAACCGAATATGATATCATCAACATATATTTGTAACACAAACAAGTCTTTCCTAATCTTCTTGGTGAATAGTGTTGTATCAACTTTGCCCATGACAAATCCTTTGGATAGCAAGAAGTCACTCAATATTTCATACCATGCTCTAGGTGCTTGCTTCAATCCATACAAAGCCTTCCTTAACTTGTATACATGATTGGGTTTCTTGTCATCTTCAAAACCGAGAGGTTACTCCACATACACCTCCTCTTGGATGTACCAATTGAGAAATGCACTCTTCACATCCATTTGATATAGCTTGATATTGTGAGCACAAGCATAGGCAAGTAAGATCCTAATTTCTTCCAATCTTGTAACCGGGGCATAAGTTTCACCAAAGTCAAGACCCTCTATTTGTGTGTAACCTTGAGCCACTAGTCTTGCTTTGTTCCTTACTACTATCCCATCTTGATCTTGCTTGTTGCAAAAGACCTATCTTGTTCTAATGACATTGTGATCCTTAGGCCTCTCAACTAGTTCTCATACTTCATTTCTCTTGAAGTTGTTGAGCTCTTCATGCATTGCATTTACCCAATCCGAATCTCTCAATGCTTTATCAATGTCCTTGGGTTCTTCTATTGACACAAAAGAAGAGTGAGCATAAAATGATGCCAATCTTGATCTAGTTTGAACTCCCCTTTGTATGTCACCAATGATGGAATTCAATGGATGGTCTCTTGCAATTTTAGTTGGTTAAAGCACTTGGACTTGATTGCTTGGATGTTGATGTTGATCATGAGTTGGAGATGATGAACTAGCCACTTGTTGATCTTGTTGCACTTGAGATGATGTACTAGCTTGATTTTGCATTAGAGAACCACTAGCTTGAGTGATTGGACTTTGGAGCACTTGATCTTTGTTGTCATCTACATCAATCACTTGCTTTGGTCTAATATCACCAATATCCATTCCCTTTATAGCATTACTCAAATGAGTTCCTTTCACATCATCCAAGTTTTCTTCTTCATCTTGAGAGCCATTTGTTTCATCAAACTCAACATCATGTACTTATTCAAGTTGTCCACTAGCTAGGTTCCATACTCTATAAGCTTTGCTAGTAGTTGAGTAACCAATTCGGAATCCTTCATCACATTTCTTCTCAAACTTGCTCAATCTAGTGCCTTTCTTCAAGATATAGCATTTGCAACCAAATACCCGAAAGTATGCAATGTTGGGCTTTCTTTCATTCAAGATCTCATATGGTGTTTTCTCTAAGAACTTGTGGCAATAGAGGCGGTTGCTATAGAAGCAAGCCGTGTTGATTGCTTCGGCCCAAAATGAATGACTCACATTATACTCATTCAACATTGATCTTGCCATATCAATTAAGGTTCTATTTTTCCTCTCAACTAAGTCATTTGATTGAGGTGTATACTTGGCCAAAAATTGATGTTTGATTCCAAGCTCATCACATAGCTCGTCAACTCTTGTGTTTCTAAACTCACTTCCATTGTCACTTCTCACTTTTTTGATTGTGGTCTCAAACTTATTTTGCACTCTCTTGATGAACTTCTTGAATATGTCAAATACATCACTCTTGTCCATAAGAAAAAATACTCATGTGTATCTAGTGAAATCATCCACAATCACAAAACCATACTTGTTGCCACCGATGCTTGTATATGTAGTTGGCCCAAATAGATCCATGTGCAACAACTCAAATGCCTTGGAAGTACTCATAATGCTCTTCAATGGATGAGTGTTGCCCACTTGCTTTCCGGCTTGACATGCACTACATAGCTTATCTTTCTCAAATGTAACATCCTTCAAGCCTCTAACTAAGTCATGCTTCACTAACTTGTTCAATTGCTTCATGCCAACATGACCAAGTCTTCTATGCCATAACCAACCCATACTTGATTTGGTGAGCAAGCATGTTGAAAGTTGAGTGTCACTAGCATTGAAATCAACCAAGTATAGATTCTCATATCTAAAGCCTTTGAAGATCAAGTTAGAGCCATCAACACTAACTATCTTCACATCATCAACACCAAATATGCACTTAAAACCAAGATCACACAATTAAGCAACCGAGAAAAGATTGAAGTTTAACTTTTAAACTAAGAGCACATTGGAAATGCTATGATCATTTGAGATTGCAATCCTTCTAAGAGCCTTTACATCACCCTTGCTATTGTCACCAAATGTGATACTATCAATGCCACTATCATTTGATTTAAGAGAGTTGAACATTCTTAAATCACCGGTCATATGTTGAGAGCACCCACTATCAAGCACCCAATGCCTTCCTCCAGCCTTGTAATTTACCTACAAAACAATTTAATGTCTTTTAGGTACCCATACTTGCTTGGGTCCTTGGAGGTTAGTAACTAAGTTCTTTGGTACCTAAATAGCCTTCTTCTTTGGGCCCACAATTGGTGTACCAACAAACCTAGCATGCACACCTTTCTCACCCTTGGTAAGCACATAACAAGAATCAAAAGGAATGCAATCTATTTTAGCATGAAACTTATTATTGTTCTTATTCATTTTATTACAATTAATCTCTAGATGCCCAACTTGCTTGCATCTATTGCAATAACGATCATTGCTCTTCACAAAGCGAGGCTTTGGAGTAGCAAAGGCTGCCTTGCCCTTATTGGGAGTATAGCCCAAACCCTCTTTATTGAGAGAGAACCTTTGGCTACCCAAGCATTTTAGCAAGCGGGTATCCCCACCATAGGCATTGCCTAATGCGCGGGTGACATCATCCACCTCTCTCTTGAGAGTCTCATTCTCAACCACAAGTGATGAATCACTAGTAGTAGAGATAGAGTTGGTTGTGGTGGATGATGATGAGCTACATGAAGCATTAGTAGGACCAACAAATAAAGAATCATCAATAATATCACATGTTAGTCTAATGTCACAAGTGACAATCACTTGCTCCTCCTTAGCTTCCTTCATGAACTTCTCCAACTTGAGGTCCTTTTCCTTGATGAGCTCAAGTAGAGTGGAGTGGACTTCCTTAAGCCTAGTGTGATCAATTTCAAGATCCTTGTGGTCTTCCTTTAGATACTCACGAGAGGCCTCTAGCTCATCAAAGGATTTCCTAAGAGCTTTGAGCTCTTGTTCAATTCCTTTGCACTCCTTACTCTTTTTGAGAGCAACAAGCTCCTCCATTAAGGAATAATTTTCATTGCTCTTGGCAATGAGCTCTTGTTCCAAGATTTTATATTTCTTGGTGGTTCTCTTGTAGCCTTTGCTCATTTGATCTATTATGCCCAATAGATCATCCTTAGAGTAGTCCTCATCCTCCTCATCATCACTCCTACAACCATCACTAGCACAAGAATCATCATCACTATCATCATATTTTACCTTGGTAGGCTTGGCCATAAGGCATATCGATGTAGTGTTAAAGATGGATGGCTTGTTGGAGAGGGCGATGCTTGCAATGGCTCACCGAGTGGTCCTTTCATCATCACTAGAGCTTGCATCATCATCACTATCAGAGTTGTCACTATCCCAAGTGACCACATAACCACCACCCTTCTTCTTGTTGTTGAATGTGAAGCTCTTCTTTGCTTTCTTCTCCTTCTCTTTCTTATACTTCTTGTTCTTCTTGAGCTTCAAGTCCCCATTATAAAAACTCTTATCTTCATAGGGGCAATCCGCCACTATGTGATCGGGGCTATTGCAATTGTAGCAAAGAATCTTTACCTTCATAGTATCTCTCCTCTTCCTTGCCTCATATCCCTTCTTTTTCATGAACCTTCCCATTTTGTGCACTAGGAGGACCATGGTCTCATCATCAAATGGATCATCATCATCGCTCTCCACCTTGCTCTTGCCCTTAGAAGATGAAGCCTTGAATGCAATGGGCTTCTCTTGCTTGACCTTGGTCTCCTTCTTCTCTTCTACCTTATATTCATCATCATTGTATTGGGCATCGGTCATGATATCTTCAAGCACATCGGTTGGTTTGACTTTGTCCAATTCCTCTCTAAAGATCATTCTTCTCAAGGTAGCAAACTTCTTGGGTAAACACATCAAGAACTTGTGTGGGAAATCCTTGTCCTCAACCTTCTCCTCAAGCACCTTGAGATCATTGACAATGACTTGGAGCCTATAGAATATCTTCGGGATGGATTCATCATCCTTCATCTTGAAAGTGGAGAACTTGTCCTTGAGCATATATAGTTTAGCACTTTTTACCGTTGAAGTGCCTTCATATATTTCTTCAAGCCTTATCCAAAGCTCATTTGCCTTTTCAAGATCTTTGATTTGCTCAAATACTTTATCATCAATGGCACGGTAGATTGTGTCAAGTGCCGCTGTGTTGCATTGTTTGTTGATGCGGTCATTTGGAGTGAGATTTTCCTCATCAAGAATGATGTATCCTTCTTTGATCACATCCCAAACCTTCTCATGTATATTGCCTAGGTATTGCTTCATCTTCCTTTTCCAATGATCAAAGGAAGAGACGCCATCAAAGAATGGAGGCTTGCCATTAACATGATTGAACATAACTTGAGCCCTCTTGCATCGAGGTTGTTAAGCCTTGAAACTGGTGACCACGGCTTCGATACCACTTGAAAGGTCTTGATGGCTAGAGGGGGTGAATAGCCTTTTAAAATTTTCTACAAAGACAAGCTAAACAAGTTTATCAATATAACAAATAGCGAGATGTGAGTTTTGCTTAGCCTACGGGGTGTTTGCAAGCCACCTAACCAATTCACAATTCTAGTATTTGCACTCAACCGCACAAGTCAAACCGAGAAGGTAACTACAACTACAACTAGCAAGCTACACAAATGAGCTACTATAGCAAAGCTAACTAGCTTGCAAAGATAACTAAGAAAGTAATGCGGAGTTGAGTTGGGAGAGTTTCACCGAGGGGCGAAGTATTGAGCCAACCAATATGATCAACAATGAATACCAAGACAACCGAACACCGGGATCAATCAATCACAATATGAAAGTGATAACACGAAGATTTATCCTGAGGTTCACGTGCTTGCCGGCACGCTAGTCCCCGTTGTGTCCCTCTTCACCACGTGGTTCGGTGGCTAATCGGTCACACACCGAGCCTCTCAAAAGGCGCCACAAGAACCTACCAAATGACAAAAGGTTGCAAATGACATGAGCAATTCACTAACGTTGCCTTTGGCGCTTCACCGAGGTAGACACAAACCCCTCACAATCACCGAAGGTGGCCAAGAACAATCACCAACTCTTGCCAACGCCTCCAAGCTGCTTCAAGCCATCTAGGTGGCAGCAACCACCAAGAGAAACAAGAATCCCGCAGCAAATCTGTAACAGAACCGACCAAATTATAAGAGCACAAGTACAAAAACAAGCACCGAAGTGCTCAAATTTTCGAACTTGAGCCCATATAATCCCGGTAGTCAATCGAAACCATGAAGGATTTCAAACCAACTTGCTTACAACCAGGATCGCATCATTCAACATACAACATCATACGTTACATTTCACAAGTAGTTCTGAAATAAGTTTACACATATGGAGTCGCAATTATTACAAACCAAGTTTATAAAAGTAGCGGAAGCAAACGCACACCAGTTGTTTAACTACTGCCAGTTTTGTTGATCAATATCCTACAAAAGCATCAGGAAAGTACATAAAAGATGATCACGCCCAAGTGATCTAGTCTTCGTCACCCGCAGGGTGGAGATAATTTTTGCAGAAGCCTTGGTAGACATTATCATCTGCAACAGGAGGGAATAAACCCTGAGTACTGGAATGTACTCAGCTAGACTTACCCGTCGAAAACCAGAAATAAGATGACACCAAGGATTATGCAAGGCTTACACAAGAGGCTAGCTGACATAACATTTTGCATAAAGGCATAAGTAATTGAAACTCTTATAGCCTGTACTAGCAGTTATTTTTAGCATTTACCTATCATCTATCTTAGCACCTGTACTAAACATGCACTTGATTATAATCAAACAATTATCATCATTATATCCAGAGCAGGTATGAATTGTGGCAACATTGTATCATTCCCTTAACCACCGGTTCATTTAATGAGATCTACGTTGCCGCTGCTCAAGTCAAGTGCTCACTAACCGGGAGCGACGGCGATTCGAATCGAATTCCTATCCAGCTGGAGGGGTATTTCTAACACTCACCGAGTCACGCCTGGTGAGGGCTGCTCAGGTCATCTTTTGTACAGTTCAGGAATTACGGGTCCGAATAATGTCGCGTCCCCAAGGGCGACACTCTGCCAGGTGATAGGGACTCTAACCCCCCTTGGTCTCACGCCAATGTCCCCAAGCACATCCTTTCTCTCCTCCAAGATGCAACCTACCATTCGATTCCCGGCCTGAATCATACTACTCGACTTCGCGGTCGGAACGACTTATCCGGCCAACTAAGTGTTAGACTGCGTTCAACATGACTCAAGGACGTACAGCAAAGCGGTCCTTAAACGACTCAGACGGGCATAGCTCCACACCCAAGACGTGAAGTGTCTTGCGGCTGTACTATCGAACTCCCGCCCGGTCTCAATTTCATTTTAAGGCATGGTTCCATCCACGATAGCCATAAAGCCACTCGTGACTCCTTCCTTCATCACGCGGATGACCGGAAATCACCCGACTTCTACCGAACTAAGCAGGGCTAAGCATTGACACGTGCCTAAACCTAATATAGGATTAAGTACGATATCTGGACAAGGACAGGTATAATGCAACAACTGTTTTCATACAACTCCTACAACTTAATGCAGTAAAAAATTAAAAGTACTCAAGATTAATTTATAAAATAGTAGGTTCAGCATGCACCGGGGCTTGCCTTTCAGAAAGGTCGAAGGCCGGTGGTCAGGGCACTCGGGCAAGTCTTCAGCGGCGTCTCCGTCGCCAACTGGTTCCGCTGGCTCCTCTGGCTGGTCCTGGACTTTCTCCGGAATCACAGGCTCGAATTCGAGGAGAGTTACCCCCTCCGGTACACCTATTGCATGAATGCACAATAAATATCATGAATGCATAAATGGGTGCAACATGCTCGGAATGAAATGCATTTCAGAAATAAAATATAATAATCTAATCAAGTTACTTTATCAGTACATGCAAATCTCTTTTCCGGTGGAGAAGTACTTTCCTAATCTATCCAACCTAAGATATAGTTGTTCATCTTCGGTTAAGGCTCTAACACCTAATAAACACAAGAGTGACATTATTTAGGTTACCACAGTAAGTTATTCTGGACAGCAGCTCAAAGATTCTGACATAACTGAAGATTCCTAACTCCAAAAGATATGATCTAAGACAATCTGGAAAGCTTAAGAAATTTACCACAAAATGTTTTCAGATCACAACACTAAATTCCAAAGTTTACCTAATCGAAATTCCAAAGTTCCAGAATCTGTTCTCTCTAAACAGAGAGCAGTCAATTCTGGACTGGCACTTTAAACAGCAATAACTCCCAAACTACTAAGCCAAATGCTCCCAAATTTTGACACAAGCTTATTTACAAATTTTACTACAACTTTGGTATTTACAAGTTTTCCAGCAACCACCTTTATCTAAGGTCAAACCTAGAAATACTATCAGCTGTCCAGAAAACCTAAAATTGTAAAGGTTAAATATTTATTGATGTGGCAAACATTCTCTAAGACCAAACTAATACTACTACAAGTTCACAAATGTCACAAAAACACCAGAAAGTAAGGTGTGCCCACCTAGAATATTTATCTAAACCCATTTCTTAATTTACTTAAGTAATTAAGTGGAATTTTAAACATATATGTAAACTACTCCTAAAATTCTACAAAAATTACAGGAGACTCTCTGACCCAAAAAGAGGCTACTGTAAAAATTTGAACTAAATTTATTCAAAGAAACTTCCTACACAAAATTCACAAGCCCCAAAAGGCTGATTTTTGTATAATTAACAAATCATATTGAAAAGTATCAAACAATAGATTTCATATTTTTCTTAGACACTTTATGGTACCAAGACATTCTCCAAAACTTTATATGAACATTGCACATGTAGAAAAATTACAAAAAATTCATTTAAGTATTTCTTAAAATAACAAGATAGCATTATAACTTGAAAAGTACTTAAGCACTACTATCCAAATTTTTACCAGAGCTAGAGCAAGTATAGATTAGCCTACCCACCAAATTTCATAATTTTTGGAACACTGAAACTCAAGATATAATTTAAACAAGTTTGCATGTGATTTAAAACACATTTCAAAGACCTATTTAAATATCCCAGAAACTACACATCACATATCAAACTCATATTTTTCTAAAATACTACACACCCTGTAGATTCCAACAAAATTTATCTCATAATTTTTGGGCAAGTAAAACCCTAGATCTACATTTTCTAAACATTATCTAAAACTGTAACAGAATAAAAGAAATGAAATAAATCAGATTTGTTACTGGGCCGGCCCGGGAAAAGACGCGGCCCAAGACGCGCGCGCGGCCCGCGACGCACGTGCGTCCTGCTCGGCCATCCCGCCCGCGCGCGGCACCTGACAGGCGGGGTCCCACGGTCAGCGACAGAGGGACGGGGGGGCGGCGAACCGCGAGCTCCGGCGAGCTCAAGCTCGTCGGAGGGGAGCTCGCTTGGGAAAACAAACACACCCACGCGTTCCCCGCCATACGGTGCTTCGATTCGTGCAAGCAGGAAGGCTTGGGTTGGAGTGGGAGGGGCTCGCCACCGGGAACGGCGGCCGGTGAGGGTCGGTGACGGTGCGCCGCCGCCGGTGAGGCCGCACGGTCACAACTAAACTCGGTACGAGCTTTACTGCAGCTAGGCGGAGCAGTTGAGGTAGGACGGGAAGACAGAGAGAGGCCCGAACTACCCCGGCCATGGTGAACCTGCATGGCGGAGCTCTGGTGACCTCTCGGGAACGGGCGGAGATGGCAACGCGGCTCACCTTGGGCTCAATCAGAGCCACCGGTTGGTCGTAGAGGTGTAGGACGGTAACGCGGAGGGACGAGCGTGATCTGGTGAGCGGTGGTGCGGTAGGGAGTGCGCGTGAGCTCGCCGGAGTGGGGCGACAATGGTGGCTCGTTTCTCCGCTTTGAAGCCGAACGAGGGAGGGAGAGGGAATGGAGGCAGCCTCGACGCGTCGTGGCGGTCTTGAAGGCGCCGTGGACTGACCGGTAGGGCCAGGACCGGCGTACGGTCGCCACCGCATGCCCACGCGTCGGCGAGGCCCTGTGGCCGGTCGGCCACTCCCCCTTCTCTGACGAACTGAAACGAGTCGAACGGTGTCGTTGGTGATCGACTGACAGGCCAAGTTTAACGATAATTATCTCCCAAACCGGTTCGAGTTAGTCGAAGATGATTACACCAATTTTGTAGAGCTACATGAGGGCTACAAGTTTGTCAATTGGAGTTTGGACTGGTTCGGCCTGGATTTGAAACCACAGAGCTCCAAAGTGGTATACTCGGAAACTGAAACGTGTTTTCAGTCAGTGAACCCGACTGAAACCCTATTTTCAAGACACCACATCTCCTAAACCATTTAGAACTAGGTGATGGTGATATTGACAATGTTGTAGAGCTATGTGTGGACAACAACTTTGTCAATTAGCTCAAAGACTGGTTCTGCCTAGTTTGTGAGTTACAAGTTGCCAAAGTGAGGTACAGTGAAACGGTTTTCAGCTTCACACTTAGCCAAAATTGCTAAGTCCCAAAACATCCTCTAATACTAACTTGTGGGCCATTTTTGAGCATGTTCTGATCATTTTCATGAGATGGCCATATTAGAACTTTTGTTCCTTATGAAATTCTCTACAACTTTGCTTAAGGGTGCTCCTCCATGCAAGATTTCTAAGCTAGACATTTTAATTGGTCAAACCAGATCACTCTAGGGGTCCAACTTAGTCAACAACATTTGGAAGGGTAATTTGGTAATTTTGGTCAACATGAACATTGCACCACTACTTACCCTAAATGTAATTAAGGTGTTATAAGACCTAATTAGCCACTCTACACATTGGTTGCACAAAATTCCTAGTATCACATACTTTGGAACAAGTAATTCAATACTTTCTCCCAAATGTTGCAAGCTCATGTTGCACATGTTGCATGAGTGGGTTGCATAACACTTGCTAATTATGTTACACTAAAGTGGTTGACATGTCTCACAAAGGAAATTGCACATAAGGTACTTGTGTGTTGCACACTACTCCCTTCTTACTTCACATGAAATATAAACATATGTGGCAATGTTTCCAAAGCATGTTTCACATATTAAAAGCTTATGCATGAAATGAATGATGCTTGCTTATGCTTATGCAAATGCAATGCAATTAAGGAGCTAAACACCTGAGGTGTTACAGCCCTCCCCCTTATAAAAATCTCGTCCCAAGATTTGGAAAGCGTACCATTTTTCATAGAATTCCTTATAACCATCCCGCAAATAGTCCTCTCGTTCCCATGTAGCGTCACTTTCACTACCCTAATTACTCCACATTACTTTATACCACTTAACCACTTTGCTTCTAGTCACTCGTTCCTGAGTATCGATCACTCGGACTGGCTTTTCTTCGTAAGTTAGATCGGATTCTAGCCTGATATCTCCTAAAGGGACTCTTTCCTCAGGAACTCGAAGACACTTTTTGAGTTGTGATACATGGAAGACGTTGAATATGGCACTCATTTCTGGAGGTATCTGGATTTTATACGCAACAGCTCCACTCTTGCCTATGATTTGGAAAGGACCCACATATCTTGGCGCAAGTTTCCGCTTAACACCAAAACGTTGGACACTCTTCATTGGAAAAACTTTCAGATAAACGAAGTCTCCAACTTCAAACTCGAGCGGTTTTCTACGACGGTCAGCATAACTTTTCTGTCTAGCTTGGGCTACAGCGATATGTTTTTGGATGGTACGGACTTGTTCCTCAGCTTCATGAACAAAATCAATACCATAATACCTCCTTTCACCAGCTTCTACCCAGTTTAGTGGGGTTCTACACTTACGACCGTATAAAGCTTCGAATGGAGCCATCTTAATACTCTCTTGATAACTATTATTGTACGAAAACTCGGCTAGAGGTAACCATTTTTCCCAAGAACCCTTGGATGAAATGACACATGCCCGCAACAGATCTTCCAAGATTTGGTTAACCCGTTCCGTCTGTCCTGACGTCTGGGGGTGATAAGCAGAGCTTCTCACTAACTTGGTTCCCAGAAGGTGATGCAAGTGCTCCCAAAAGCGAGCAGTGAACTAGGGACCACGGTCAGATATGATAGTATGAGGTATCCCATGGAGCCGGACTATCTGATTGAAGTACAACTCAGCATAGTCAGTGGGACGATAGTCCACTCTAACTGGAATGAAGTGAGCTGATTTGGTCAAACGATCCACAATTACCCAGATGGAGTTATGATTTTTGATAGTAGGAGGAAGACCGACAATGAAATCCATACTTATCTCTTCCCATTTCCAACCTGGGATAGAAAGTGGTTGAAGCAACCCAGCTTTCATGTGCACAGCTTTAACTCTACAGCAGGTGTCACACCTAGCCACATATGCAGCTATCTCTTTCCGCATCTTGGTCCACCAATAGTATGGCTTCAAATCATAATACATCTTATTGCTACCAGGATGGATGGACAACTTAGAGGAGTGGGCTTCAGACATAATATCATTTCGAAGCTCCCGGTCCTTAGGCACAACTAACCGATCCTTGAACCATAGTACACCCTCTTCATCTACCCTGAACTGTATACTTTCTTGCTCTTTCTGCTTATGCTTGATGTGGAATATACCAGTGTCAGTCTTTTGGAGCTCAATAATTCTGCTTTTGAGAGTACAACTGACAGTGATGTTGTACAAGACTGCTGGATGTAGAAGGCGAGATCGATGAAAATCAGTTTCAACTAAGGAATGGCAATGAGACTTACGGCTTAAAGCATCCGCAACCACATTTGCCTTGCCAGGATGATAGTGCACTTGAAGGTTATAATCTTTAATCAACTCGAGCCATTTTCTTTGATGCATATTTAACTCGGGTTGGGTGAAGATGTATTTGAGGCTTTTATGGTCTGTGTAGATATTGCAAACATTGCCCAGCAGATAGTGCCGCCAGGCCTTCAAAGCATGCACAACCGCGGTGAGTTCTAAGTCATGTGTTGGATAATTCACCTCATGTTTTCGAAGTTGTCGAGAGGTATATGCAATTACTCGGCCTTCCTGCATCAGAACACCTCCCAAACCTATGCCTGAGGCATCACAATAAACATCAAATGGTTTCTCGATATCCGGTTGTGCCAAAACCAGAGCTGAGGTTAGGAGAGTTCGCAGTTTGTGAAAAGCCGCATCACACTCAAGAGTCCAGACAAACCTGGTGTCTTTTTGCAGCAACCGAGTCATTGGCTTGGCTATTTTGGAGAAATCCGGGATAAAGCGACGATAATAGCCAGCCAAACCAAGAAAACTCCGAACCTCGTGAACCGAGATAGGAGCCTTCCAGTTCAGTACTTCTTGTACCTTGGCGGGGTCCACCATAATTCCTCCATCGGACAACACATGCCCAAGGAAAGGTACTTCTCGAAGCCAGAATTCGCACTTACTGAACTTTGCATAAAGTTGATGTTCACGCAGTCTTGTGAGGACTATACGCAGATGTTCAGCGTGATCTTCCTCATTCACAGAATATACCAGGATGTCATCAATAAATACCACCACAAACTTGTCCAATTCAGGCATAAACACCGAATTCATCAAGTACATGAAGTGTGCGGGGGCATTTGTCAAGCCGAAAGACATAACAAGATACTCATAAAGACCGTATCTGGTAGAAAAGGCTGTCTTTGGAACATCTTCCGGGCGGATTTTAATTTGATGGTAGCCAGATCTTAGATCGATCTTGGAGAAAACTTTAGCTTTAGACAACTGATCGAACAAGATGTCAATACGTGGTAGAGGGTACTTATTTTTGACAGTGACTGCATTGAGAGGTCTATAATCTACACACATCCGCAATGACTGATCCTTCTTCTTTACAAAGATAGCAGGACATCCCCACGGTGACGAACTAGGACGAATCAACCCTTTCTTCAAAAGTTCATTCAATTGCACCTTAAGTTCAGCGAGTTCATTTGGAGGCATCCTATAGGGTCTCCTAGAGATGGGCGCCGTGCCAGGCAACAACTCAATTTTAAATTCCACATCCCGATCCGGAGGGAGCCCCGGTAAATCATCGGGAAAAACATCCGGAAACTCATTTACTACTAGAATTTCGGCCAATGCCTTTGCCTGCACAGCATGAACTTCCCCAGACAAATCAACTTTTCTGGGAAGTTGTACCAGAAAACCCTTTGATCTGTAGGATCTCTGAGCATAACTACCCGAGTGGATGTATCAATGAGTACCCCATTCTGACTCATCCAATTCATGCTCAAAATAACATCTATGCCTAAGCCCAGCAAAACCACTAAGGCAAGCGAGTACTTTCGCCCTTCTATCTCAAGCTCAAGATTCCCCACTACTTTATTTGTGGAAATATTCCCACTTGCTGCGCTAATACAATAACCCCCACCTTCAACAGTATGCAATTTGTGTGCAAACTCTGATGCAAACTTAGGACTGATAAAGGAATGCGAAGCACCCGAATCAAAAAGTACCACTGCAGGATGTTGGTCAACTAGGAACTTACCAGCAGTGACAACCTCACCAGATGGAATTTTCTCAATACTATTATAATGAGCGTGCCCTTGACGGCCACCTTGGTTGACATTCTTCTTAGGGTATGGGCAGTTCCTGGACCAATGGCCTGGCTTGTTGCAGTTCCAACAAGGCATGTTGCTAGGAGGGACACTGGAGCTGCCTTGGCCCGAATTACTCTTTGGCAGAGCCACTGTATATGCCTTGCGAAACCTAGTCTTCACTGGCGCCTTCTTTTGCGGAGGACGGAACTTAGCACTTGTGGCAGGAGGGCGAGGAGGAGCCCTCGGTGCAGCTGGAGTCCGAGACTGCGAAGCACTCACCTCAATGGCCCTTTTGCGGCTCTTAGAGGCAGAATAAATAGCATTGTTGTTCTCTTGAGTCAGAGCATCACTGATAAATTCATTGAAAGTAGTGCACTTGCTAGTGCCCATAGTCTTCATCAGCTTTGGGCCGAGGCCTCTTTTAAAGCTAGCAATTTTCTTGGAATCGGTATCCACAAACTCTGTGGCATACCTTGCCAGGTTGTTGAAAGATTGTAGATATTCAGTCAAGCTTTTATTTCCCTGCGATAGCCTCATGAATTCTGTGTGCTTGATAGCCATAAGACCTGGAGGAATATAGTTTCCACGGAATGCGGCCTTAAACTGGTCCCAAGCAATCGGAACATTTGCAGGCAGTGTGGAACGATAGTGGCTCCACCAAATACCCGCTGGACCATGCAATTGATGAGAAATATATTCAGTCTTTAGCTCATCAGTCAGGCGAAGCAGACGAAACTTTTGTTCAATAGTATTCAACCACTCATCAGCTTGCAGTGGTTCCTCCGCCTCCTTAAAGAGCGGGGGCTTAGTATCAAGAAAGTCCTTGAAATCACTGTATTGATTGGGTTCTGGGCCCTGGCGGCCAGGACGAGCCTCCCGGTTGGCAAGCTGGCGCATAGCATCTGCCAGCATGCGCTGCCCTTTGACCACGGTCTGCATCAACTTAGCCAGGGTAGGTGGTGGCGAAGGGGGTGGCTGTTCCTCATCCTCATTGCCACGACCCCGACGAAGATTGTACGACATCTGCAAAATGCATAGTCAATGAGCACTGACGATGTGGGAAGTTTGTAGATGAATTATTGTCAATATGTCAAACTGACTTCATGAAATAGACTTCTCAAAATAATCATGGCACAATAATTCATCACAACCGCACAATCCATTCAAGCGGATCAATTGGCGCAATCATGCGAGGGAATCCAACAAGATGTACTTTGATAAAGGCTCACTCATAAGGAGCATAGCAGTTACTGAACTGTTTACATTAAAATCTACGTGATTTTTGATCTTTTGCCCGGTACTTGGATTCGATTTCAAAGTTTTTAGTTGACTGAGAAAGGCTACTTCAAACTGACCACAAAGAGACTTCTCAACGGTAGAGCTCCATGGTGGATCATGACTAGCCACCTCGATACCAGCGTGTGCCAAGCAGCACAACCTTATGTCGCGCGCCATAGGAGGCCCTCGGTTTCGTCGCGGCATCGAAGGGTGCTAATCGTGACACCATCATCGAACGCCACACAATAAGACATCCAATTGTGATCGAAATTAACAGGTTCAACTAAGCATCCAGGAAACATAGGGTTCGACCTTACATCCCAAAAGTCAAGTTATTACAAAGCCTCTCTCTAACACAGGGAGGGCACAAAAGACGATCCTAACATTGTAGCTACGCGATGACTACACTAAGCATCGCCCTCAGAGTCGGTGTCAAGGATCTCCCCGCCATCCTCGTCGCTAACAGGCTCTAACTCCTCGTCTTCTTCTTCTTCTTCTGGCTCTTCTCCTAGTGCTTCTTCTGGTGCGGCATCTTGGGGCACATTGACCTCCACTTCATCATCATTTTTAGCCATAAAGATTCCCGAACCCATGTCCTCATCTGCGTTGATATTTCTAGGCAGCAGAGAATTTAGCTGGTTGTTCAGGCGGTGCACTTCTTCATGAAGATTGTCATTGTATTCTTTAGCATTCTCCAACTGCTGTGCGAGCTCAAACTGACGAGCTCTCAGAACGTTCTCCTCGTGCCAGGCTTCATCCCTCTGATTCATGACACGGACCAACATGCGTTGACAGTTGCGGTTTGCTACTGTCAATCTCTAGACTGCAAGGGTTTCCTGGTCACGATCACGAATCACTTGCTCCAGTTGCTGACGCGCTGCATTCCTGGCAGTAGTCACTTCAGCCAACTCTGCCCTCAGCCTTTCCACCTCAGTAGGCTCAGGGCGGGGCTCACGTGGAGCGAGCTGGTGACACGGTGCCCTGCCCCCAGTGGACTTACGAGCGGTCCTCTTGGTACGTGCCATCTGTAGCAACAAGATACGACTTAAAGTGAGGATCATTTAGGGGATACGAAATTTAATTTAGTCGGGAGTACTAAAATTTTTAAGGAGGGAGTAAATGATATGTATGATATAATTAAACATGATGCATGCACGTTCCGTATGCCCTCTCACCTTAGTAGAAACCTAAAGTTCTAACGTTAGGCGGTGGCATACATACGTTCTCTCATATAAGCAAAACTATCGGTCTACTCGTTACGCTGTTAGTGTACCTGCAGAAAACCTCATTTCAGCCCAACAGTTTCCCAATATATGCACTCAAGAAAGCAGTAATTTAAATACTTTCCATATACACATCCCCCGATGTATATACTTCAATATCAAAGCTACCCGATATAAAGGTTCCCATAATTAAGTGCTTACATAATTACACGGTTTAAACATGTAAGTATGCAAATCACCAAAACTACTCTCCCCTAGATCGCCGGTTGGACGATCATGCTCTCACAACTCATACTTACCAGAGCGTCGAGGTGATTGATCCATACATTACCACCCAAGTGGATGGCATCCATACAATATCACGCCGTATGGACGACGAAACAAAAACAAACAATGCCCCCAAGTTAGTCTTTATAATAAGCCACCTAAGAGTCCTTATTTGGGCTAAGGGATGTGATCACTGGCATACCTAAAAAATAATTTTTAGTGTTTTAACCCTTTTTCATAATCAAATACTTTTGTTTTTAAATACTCATATGATGTTTTTAATGTTGAATTATGCTCCGGTACTAGCGTAACAGAACCGACCAAATTATAAGAGCACAAGTACAAAAACAAGCACCGAAGTGCTCAAATTTTCGAACTTGAGCCCATATAATTCCGGTAGTCAATCGAAACCACGAAGGATTTCAAACCAACTTGCTTACAACCAGGATCGCATCATTCAACATACAACATCATACGTTACATTTCACAAGTAGTTCTGAAATAAGTTTACACATACGGAGTCGCAATTATTACAAACCAAGTTTATAAAAGTAGCGGAAGCAAACGCACACCAGTTGTTTAACTACTGCCAGTTTTGTTGATCAACATCCCACAAAAGCATCAGGAAAGTACATAAAAGATGATCACGCCCAAGTGATCTAGTCTTCGTCACCCGCAGGGTGGAGACAATTTTTGCAGAAGCCTTGGTAGAGCATATCATCTGCAACAGGAGGGAATAAACCCTGAGTACTGGAATGTACTCAGCTAGACTTACCCATCGAAAACCAGAAATAAGATGACACCAAGGATTATGCAAGGCTTACATAAGAGGCTAGCTGACATAACATTTTGCATAAAGGCATAAGTAATTGAAACTCTTATAGCCTGTACTAGCAGTTATTTTTAGCATTTACCTATCATCTATCTTAGCACCTGTACTAAACATGCACTTGATTATAATCAAACAATTATCATCATTATATCCAGAGCAGGTATGAATTGTGGCAACATTGTATCATTCCCTTAACCACCGGTTCATTTAATGAGATCTACGTTGCCGCTGCTCAAGTCAAGTGCTCACTAACCAGGAGCGACGGCGATTCGAATCGAATTCCTATCCAGCTGGAGGGGTATTTCTAACACTCACCGAGTCACGCCTGGCGAGGGCTGCTTAGGTCATCTTTTGTACAGTTCAGGAATCGCGGGTCCGAATAATGTCGCGTCCCCAAGGGCGACACTCTGCCAGGTGATAGGGACTCTAACCCCCCCTTGGTCTCACGCCAATGTCCCCAAGCACATCCTTTCTCTCCTCCAAGATGCAACCTACCATTCGATTCCTGGCCTGAACCATACTACTCGACTTCGCGGTCGGAACGACTTATCCGGCTAACTAAGTGTTAGACTGCGTTCAACATGACTCAAGGGCGTACAGCGAAGCGGTCCTTAAATGACTCAGACGGGCATAGCTCCACACCCAAGACGTGAAGTGTCTTGCGGCTGTACTATCGAACTCCCGCCCGGTCTCAATTTCATTTTAAGGCATGGTTCCATCTACGATAGCCATAAAGCCACTCGTGACTCCTTCCTACATCTCGCGGATGACCGGAAATCACCCGACTTCTACCGAACTAAGCAGGGCTAAGCATTGACACGTGCCTAAACCTAACATAGGATTAAGTACGATATCTGGATAAGGACAGGTATAATGCAACAACTGTTTTCATACAACTCCTACAACTTAATGCAGTAAACAATTAAAAGTACTCAAGATTAATTTATAAAACAGTAGGTTCAGCATGCACCGGGGCTTGCCTTTCAGAAAGGTTGAAGGCCGGTGGTCAGGGCACTCGGGCAAGTCTTCAGCGGCGTCTCCGTCGCCGACTGGTTCCGCTGGCTCCTCTGGCTGGTCCTGGACTTCCTCCGGAATCACAGGCTCGAATTCGAGGAGAGTTACCCCTCCGGTACACCTATTGCATGAATGCACAATAAATATCATGGATGCATAAATGGGTGCAACATGCTCGGAATGAAATGCATTTCAGAAATAAAATATAATAATCTAATTAAGTTACTTTATCAGTACGTGCAAATCTCTTCTCCGGTGGAGAAGTACTTACCTAATCTATCCAACCTAAGATATAGTTGATCATCTTCGGTTAAGGCCCTAACACCTAATAAACACAAGAGTGACATTATTTAGGTTACCACAGTAAGTTATTCTGGACAGCAGCTCAAAGATTCTGACATAACTGAAGATTCCTAACTCCAAAAGATATGATCTAAGACAATCTGGAAAGCTTAAGAAATGTACCACAAAATGTTTTCAGATCACAACACTAAATTCCAAAGTTTACCTAATCGAAATTCCAAAGTTCCAGAATCTGTTCTCTCTAAACAGAGAGCAGTCAATTCTGGACTGGCACTTTAAATAGCAATAACTCCCAAACTACTAAGCCAAATGCTCCCAAATTTTGACACAAGCTCATTTAAAAATTTTACTATAACTTTGGTATTTACAAGTTTTCCAGCAACCACCTTTATCCAAGGTCAAACCTAGAAATACTATCAGCTGTCCAGAAAACCTAAAATTGTAAAGGTTAAATATTTATTGACGTGGCAAACATTCTCTAAGACCAAACTAATACTACTACAAGTTCACAAATGTCACAAAAACACCAGAAAGTAAGGTGTGCCCACCTAGAATATTTATTTAAACCCATTTCTTAATTTACTTAAGTAATTAAGTGGAATTTTAAACATATATGTAAACTGCTCCTAAAATTCTACAAAAATTACAGGAGACTCTCTGACCCAAAAAGAGGCTACTGTAAAAATTTGAACTAAATTTATTCAAAGGAACTTCTTACACAAAATTTACAAGCCCCAAAAGGCTGATTTTTGTATAATTAACAAATCATATTGAAAAGTATCAAACAACAGATTTCATATTTTTCTTAGACACTTTATGGTACCAAGACATTCTCCAAAACTTTATATGAACATTGCACATGTAGAAAAATTACAAAAAATTCATTTAAGTATTTCTTAAAATAACAAGATAGCATTATAACTTGAAAAGTACTTAAGCACTACTGTCCAAATTTTTACCAGAGCTAGAGCAAGTGTAGATTAGCCTACCCACCAAATTTCATAATTTTTGGAACACTGAAACTCAAGATATAATTTAAACAAGTTTGCATGTGATTTAAAACATATTTCAAAGACCTATTTAAATGTCCCAGAAACTACACATCACATATCAAACTCATATTTTTCTAAAATACTACACACCCTGTAGATTCCAACAAAATTTATCTCATAATTTTTGGGCAAGTAAAACCCTAGATCTACATTTTCTAAACATTATCTAAAACTATGACAGAATAAAAGAAATGAAATAAATCAGATTTGTTACTCGGACGGCCCGGGAAAAGACACGGCCCAAGACGCGCGCACGCGGCCCGCGACGCACGCGCGGCCTGCTCGGCCATCCCGCCCGCGCGTGGCACCTGACAGGCGGGGTCCCACGGTCAGTGACAGAGGGACAGGGGGGCGGCGAACCGCGAGCTCCGGCGAGCTCAAGCTCGTCGGAGGGGAGCTCGCTTGGGAAAACAAACACACCCACGCGTTCCCCGCCATACGGTGCTTCGATTCGTGCAAGCAGGAAGGCTTGGGTTGGAGTGGGAGGGGCTCGCCACCGGGAACGGCGGCCGGTGAGGGTCGGTGACGGTGCGCCGCCGCCGGTGAGGCCGCACGGTCACAACTAAACTCGGTACGGGCTTTACTGTAGCTAGGCGGAGCGGTTGAGGTAGGACGGGAAGATGGAGAGAGGCCCGAACTACCCCGGCCATGGTGAACCTGCATGGCGGAGCTCCGGTGACCTCTCGGGAACGGGCGGAGACGGCAACGCGGCTCACCTTGGGCTCAATCAGAGCCACCGGTTGGTTGTAGAGGTGTAGGGCGGTAAGGCAGAGGGACGAGCGTGATCTGGTGAGCGGTGGTGCGGTAGGGAGTGCGCGTGAGCTCGCCGGAGTGGGGCGACAATGGTGGCTCGTTTCTCCGCTTTGAAGCCGAACGAGGGAGGGAGAGGGGATGGAGGCAGCCTCGACGCGTCGTGGCGGTCTTGAAGGCGACGTGGACTGACCAGTGGGGCCAGGACCGGCGTAGGGTCGCCACCGCATGCCCACGCGTCGGCGAGGCCCTGTGGCCGGTCGGCCACTCCCCCTTCTCTGACGAACTGAAACGAGTCAAACGGTGTCGTTGGTGATCGACTGACAGGCCAAGTTTAACGATGATTATCTCCCAAACCGGTTCGAGTTAGTCGAAGATGATTACACCAATTTTATAGAGCTACATGAGGGCTACAAGTTTGTCAATTGGAGTTTGGACTGGTTCGGCCTGGATTTGAAACCACAGAGCTCCAAAGTGGTGTACTCGGAAACTGAAACGTGTTTTCAGTCAGTGAACTCGACTGAAACCCTATTTTCAAGACACCACATCTCCTAAACCATTTAGAACTAGGTGATGGTGATATTGACAATGTTGTAGAGCTATGTGTGGACAACAACTTTGTCAATTGGCTCAAAGACTGGTTCTGCCTAGTTTGTGAGTTACAAGTTGCCAAAGTGAGGTACAGTGAAACGGTTTTCAGCTTCACACTTAGCCAAAATTGCCAAGTCCCAAAACAGCCTCTAATACTAACTTGTGGGCCATTTTTGAGCATGTTCTGATCATTTTCATGAGATGGCCATATTAGAACTTTTGTTCCTTATGAAATTCTCTACAACTTTGCTTAAGGGTGCTCCTCCATGCAAGATTTCTAAGCTGGACTTTTTAATTGGTCAAACCAGATCACTCTAGGGGTCCAACTTAGTCAACAACATTTGGAAGGGCAATTTGGTAATTTTGGTCAACATGAACATTGCTCCACTACTTACCCTAAATGTAATTAAGGTGTTATAAGACCTAATTAGCCACTCTACACATTGGTTGCACAAAATTCCTGTTATCACATACTTTGGAACAAGTAATTCAATACTTTCTCCCAAATGTTGCAAGCTCATGTTGCACATGTTGCATGAGTGGGTTGCATAACACTTGCTAATTATGTTACACTAAAGTGGTTGACATGTCTCACAAAGGAAATTGCACATAAGGTACTTGTGTGTTGCACACTACTCCCTTCTTACTTCACATGAAATATAAACATATGTGACAATGTTTCCAAAGCATGTTTCACATATTAAAAGCTTATGCATGAAATGAATGATGCTTGCTTATGCTTATGCAAATGCAATGCAATTAAGGAGCTAAACACCTGAGGTGTTACAAAATCAACCACCAAGTGTCAACTAGATGTAATCTCACAATGCAAATGCACTTGGATCACTCAATCTCACTTCGAATATGCAAAGAAGCAAGAGAGATGAGTGGGAGGGGAGTTGCTTAGCTCAAAATGCTCACAAGTATGTCAAAATGTTCAAGAGATAGAGCCTTGAGCCGGCCAACGAGTATTTATAGACGTACCCCTTTGAATATAGCCGTTAGAAACTTGAAACAACCGAAGTTGCGTTGACCGGACGTGTTGGTAAAACTGACCGAACGCGCCGATCACATAGTGACTACGCTCACGAACCACTGACCAGACGCGCTCCACGCAACGACCGGACGCGTGAAGCTCGACCGGACGCGCTGGTCAAGCCTGAGCAGCGCACAACAAAACAGCGATCGGACGCGCTGCAGAACTGACCGGACACCACAGTGCCAGCGTCCGGTTGGAGTCCAGTAAGCTCCCTAAACGACCGGACGCGTCCGGTCAACAGTGACCTGACGCGCCACTGTGTCCGATCAAAAATAGAAACACGCGCAGACGCTGAACACTGACCGGACGCGTCCGGTCAAACAGAGACCACGTCCGGTCCAGCGTCCGGTCACCACTGTGACCTCCGTTCGCCTCTGTTTTTTTACTTCCGACGTAGTGGAAAAAAGTCATTTCAACTCCTCGAAAACGTCTGAATCAAGTGAGGACCCCAAACCCTCTCTACCGCTCAAACTTCACCGCCTTTGCAAACGTGCTAACATCACCAAGTGATCTCGTCATGTGTGAGTGTGTTAGCATTTTCACAATTATTTTTCGAGGTGATATTAGTTCTATCCAAATGCATATGATTATGAAATACACACCTAGAGGCACTTAGGAGTTCAATAGCCGTGTCATTCCCCTTTTTATAGTACGGCTATCTATCCTATAATGTAACCACACCCACTAGGTGTCTTGGTTACTAAAACACAACCCTTAATCATATACCTTTGCCTTGATCACGTAGGGTTGCGTCCAAATCCAAGTGTGACCATCATCATCACCATGTCCATCTTGCCAACAACCTTGGAATGTACTAATCCTCATATGCTACATACAACTTAGGCATAGGATTAGTACTTAGGCATTGTCACTAATTACCAACACCAAACATAGGACTTTCACCGCCGACCACCCAGAGAGTAAAGAGCGGGTCCCGTGCACGCGTAGGGAGAAGCCAGAGATGGGGCTGGCTCCGAGGACTCGAGAAAGAATGGTGGGTCTGTCAACTAGTCTTTTATAAAAGTATTGAAAGAAATGAGACTCTAGATAAACACGTTAGAGTGATCAAAGGAAAAAATATATATGCTTCATTGAAACAATCAAAATACAAGAAAGTTACATATCTTTATTGATGTATTCTACGGGTAGAAACGCCTAAGCTTGTCAATATGCCAGGAGTTGGGTACCTCAGTACCATCGAGGTGAGCCAACCTATATGAAGTAGGCCGAGTTACTTCGATGACTTCAAACGGTCCTTCCCAAGGAGATGAAAGCTTGTGCATGCCATCTTGGTTTGTTTTCCACTTCAAGACTAGGTCCCCGACCACAAAGAGTCGCTCTTTGGCATTCCTATTATAGTATTTGCGTAGTACAACTAGGTACTTGGTTGTACGCACATAAGAGTCAAGCCGTCGTTCTTCAGAGCAGACGACCTCGAGTTCCCGTGCTTCGTCAGATCTGTCTTCAGCAAAGTTCTCAATACGCGGTGATCGGAAAGCGATATCTGCAGGGAGTACTGCTTCTGCGCCGTAGACCATGAAATATGGGGAAGCGCCAGTGTTGCGACTGGGCTAGGTTCGCAGTCCCTAGACACAGCCGATAATTCTTTAAGCCATTGACTAGGAGCTTTGTCATTTTCCCTATACAACCTCTTCTTTAGCACATCGAGGATCATGCCATTGGCCCTTTTGACCTGCCCATTAGCTCTAGGGTGCGCCACTAACACGTATCTCACAACTATGCTCCTCTCATCATAGAAGTCCCAGAATACACTGTCAGTGAACTGAGTACCCAAGTATGTAATTATGCTGTTAGGGAGGCCAAAACGATGTATAATCTAATCAAGGAACTCGACCGCCCTCTCTGATGATGCCTTGGTTAAAGGCATGTACTCGATCCATTTGAAAAACTTGTCAATCAACACGAAGATACATTTGAAGTTGCCAGGATCCGGCTTGAAGGGACCAATCATATCTAGACCCCAGCATGCGAAGGGCTAGGAAGCTGGTATGGTCTGGATCTCATGTGCTGGTACATGTATACGTTTGGTGAAAAACTGGCATCCATCGCAGCGGCGAACTAGCTTCTCTGCATCGACCACGGCAGACGGCCAGTAGAAACCTGCTCGAAAAGCTTTGCCGACCAGGGTCCGAGAGGCGGCGTGATTGCCACAAGTACCACTGTGAATTTCATGGAGCAGTTGAATACCTACTTCTCGAGTGATACACTTCATCAAAACTTCTCCCTTTGTATTTTTGCGCATCAGGACACCGTCGACCAGTACGCACTGCTTACTACGACGCATGAGCCGCTCGTTCTCTGTTCGATCAGTATATCCAGTCCCATCCTACAAAAACTTGATAAAAGGTACTCTCCAATCTTCGGTGTTAGTGGTCAGAGGTACTGTAGATATGGTCGGAAAGGATTCCGTAATGCTCGGAGGGGGAACCGTAGCCACCAGAGGCTGGTCTAGAGGCTTCTCGACCACCTGATCTGCTTCTTCCTTGATGGATGGTTTAACAAGGTCTTGGACGAACATGCCATGTGGGACTTGAGCTCGGGATGACCCCAACTTAGACAACTCGTCAGCTGTTTGATTTTTGTCCTAGACCACATGGGTGTACTCGATACCGTAGAATTTGCCTTCCAACTTTTGGATTTCTTTGCAATAGGCATCCATCTTTTTGCTAGTTGTGTCCCAGTCTTTGTTAAGATGGTTAATGACTAGGACCGAATCATCATAAATATAGAGACGTTTTACACCGAGTTCGACCACAATCCACATGCCGTGGAGACAGGCCTCATATTCTGCAACATTGTTAGATGTAGAGAAATAGATCCTGATGACGTAGCGGAGCTGTTTGTTGGTTGGTGAAATGAAGAGCACGCCTATTCCTGCGCCATCTATGTTCAAGGAGCCATCGAAATACATCTTCTAGTATTTGACTGGCCTCTGATCGGGAGGTGCGCTGAGGTCTATCCATTCGGCGATAAAGTCGACCAGTGTCTAGGAGTTAATAGTTGTACGACTCTAGAACGCCAAGGAGTAGGGCATAATTCCATCGCCCATTTGACGATGCGTCTGTTAGCGTCCTTATTCCGGAAGATGTCTCCAAGCAGAAAACTGGTCTTGACCACCATCCGATATCCGTCGAAGTAATGTTTCAACTTTTGGGATGTAATCAGGATGGCATAGATCAGTTTCTGAATTTGAGGGTACCTAGCTTTGGACTCATTGATCACCTTGCCGATGAAGTAAACAGGATGCTAGACTTTTACACGTGGCGGGGTTCCTCACGATCGACCACGATAACTGTAGAGACCACACGGTCGGTGGCCACAATGTAGAGAAGAAGAACTTCGTCTTTCTGAGGGGTTGTAAGGATCGGAGGAGAGGTTAAGAATTCCTTGAGCTATGTGAAGGCAGCATCAGCCTCCTTCGACCATGCGAACTTCTCGGAAGCCTTAAGTAGCTTGAAGAAAGGCAAACCCTTTTCGCCTAGTCGTGAGATGAAGCGGCTAAGGGCGGTCATACATCTAGTGAGCTTCTAGATATCCTTGACGTTTCTGGGGGGCTGCATATCCAAAATGGCTTTTACCTTTATCGGATTGGGGCATATGCCATCATGACTGACGACGTTGCCTAGTAATATACCAGATGGGACTCCAAAGATACACTTTTTTGGATTAAGCTTCCATTGGTACTTGTTGAGGGCCATGAAGGTACGCTAGAGATTGTCGACCAGGGTATGAACTTCTCTGGTCTTCACGACCACGTCATTAACATAGGCTTCAACCAGATCATCCTTGATTTCATCAATAAGGCATTGCTGGATAGCGCGCTGGTATGTGGCCCCTGCGTTCTTAAGCCCAAATGACATAGTCGTGTAACAGTAGGCGCCGAACGCCGTAATGAAGGACGTCTTGATCTGATCATCCTTGTTTAGAGCGATCTGGTGATAACCAGAGTAGCAATCAAGAAAAGACAGGAGCTCACAGCCAGCTGTGGAATCAACGACTTCATCTATGCGAGGTAAGCCAAAGGGGTCTTTAGGGCAGTGTTTGTTGAGATCAGTATAATCAACGCACATTCTCCATTCATTATTCTTTTTGCGTATAAGTACCGGGTTGGCTAACCAATCCGGATGATACACTTCTTTGATAAATCCAGCTGCTAAAAGCCGGGTAACTTCTGCCCTAATAGCCTCCTTTTTATCGCGAGCGAACCATCGTAGCTTTTGCTTGATAGGTCTTGCGATCTTCGAGACATTCAAGGAGTGCTCGATCAGGTGCCGAGGAACACCGGGCATGTCAGCGGGTTTCCACGCGAACACGCTGACGTTGTCCCTCAGGAACCTGACGAGTGTGTCTTCCTATTTAGGATCCAGGTTGGCCCTAATAAGGGCCATCTTGCTGGGGTCATCATCGACGAGCTGGATCTCCTTGTGCTCGTTGGACTTGATGTGCTTCCATGGTACTTGGCGCTCTGGGATCTCTAGCTGGCCGGCGGGAATCTTGGAGGCATCGACCAAGGTTTGCTCCATGTGGATTGAGAGGTCAGTGGCCTTTGCTACCTTAAAGCTTTACTCTTCACAGCTATAGGCAGTGTAAACATTGCCTCTAAGAGTAAGGACACCCTGCTCGGTAGGCATTTTGAGCACCAAGTAAGAGTAGTGCGGCACGGGCATGAACTTGGTAAGCGCTGGTCGACCAAGGATGGCGTGGTAAGTACCCTCGAAGTCCACGACCACGAAGTTGACATAGTCGATGCGGAAGTGGCTGGGAGTGCCGAACCGTACAGGGAGCGTGATCTGCCCGAGAGGTATAGAGCTCTGTCCGGGAAGGATGCCCCGAAACTGTGCGTCGTAAGATTTGAGGTCAGCCTTAGTTAGTTTAAGGGCGGGCAAGCTGCTGCGAAACAGGATGTTGATGGAGCTGCCACCGTCGACGAGCACCCTCTCGAACAGGACACTGTTGATGCAGGGGTCAAGGACGAGGGGGAAACGACCAGGTTCCGGAATTATCGCCCACCGATCTGCTTGACTGAAGGAGATTTCGTGGTGGGACTAGGCCAGGAGTCTAGGATCAGAGATGAGATCATCGGTATTGACGACGCTCAAGCAAGCACGCTTCAATAGCTTGCGCTCACGCTTGGACTCCAAAGACACCTTGCCGCCAAAGATGGAGTGGACAGTTTTGGTGGGATTAACGTATTGGTGACGAGGATTTCTATCCTGTGCGTCATCATCATCGTCGTCACCGTCACGCCGTGGTCCATCATCAATGGCTTTTGGAGCATCGTCGTTAGCAAGTTGCTTGGTGTAAATGTTCCTAAGGAAACGATAGTTCTCCATGGTGTGATTGGCCTTGGGATGGATCTGGCAGGGACCCTTCAGGGCCTTATTGTAATCCTCTTGATAGTCCTGGTGACCACTTGGCTTCTTAACCGCATTAACTTTGTGATCGTCCTCATGAGGACGCTTGCCTCTGAAGGCGTTGTGGCGGTCATGCCGCTGATCACGGATGTCTGGGAAGTTGCGGTTGTCATTGCACCGATCACGATCGTTCCAACCACGATCGTTGCGATTGTCGTCATGGCGCGGTGGCTGTTCGGGGCGTGATAACCCACCCACGTCGTCCTTAATAATCTTCTCAGCGTCATCGACATCCGCGTAGTTCTTGGCGGTAGCGAGCAACTCGGAGACCATGGTCGGCCATTTCCAAAGCAGCTTACTTCTAAGGGCGTCATGATGGCGGAGGCCTTTGATGAAGGCCGAGACTGCCTCATCATGAGAGATCTTGGGGATCTTGAGATGCATATCCGAGAAACATCAGATGTAGTCACGCAGTGGTTCGCCTGCTCGGTCATGTATGCGCTCGAGGTCATACTTGTTGCCCGGCTAATCACACGTGGCGATAAAATTATCGATGAAGGCCTGCTTGAGTTGCGCCTAGCTATCGAATTGGTTCTCTGGTAGACTCAAGAGCCACTGGTGACCTGCTTGATCAACGACAACTAAAAGATAATTAGCCATTACATGTTCATCACCTGCGGCGAACCGAACGGTGATCTCGTAGAGCGTGATCCAGCTTTCAGGGTTCTCCTTACTGTCGTAATTCCTGAGCTTTTCAAGCTTAAAGTTTTGCGGCCATACGACTTATCAAAGATGAGGAGTGAACTATTTGAGGCCTAAGGGGCCGTGTTCGGTATCATACTGGATGTGGCGCACGTTCTCATGGGCCTGACGGTCATTAGCACGACTAGTGAGATGGCTGCGGACGTCACGAGGAGGAAGACATTGACGAAGATCACGAGGAGGGATCTGCTTGACCTCCTGATCTTGATTGCCGCGTCGATTGCGGTTATTGTCATGACAACCTCGACCACCATCTTGTCCACCCTCGTCGCCGCCGCCACCACTGCCGCCACCACCACGTGGAGGATTGGGTGGAGGCGGATCGTCATGATGTTGGCGACTTGGATGTTCTGAAGCGCAGGATCGACGGCTCCGACTAGATGCGACAGATGTGCTTGCAGCAGCTCGGGCTCGCTAGGCGAGCTCGACGGTTTGGCCCATGGCGGCGGTCAGATACGCTTTGATGTCCTCGCGGACCGCGTGGTTTTCTAGCGTGTCTGGCAATCGGTCTAGATTGGCCATGGCCACTGCCACGTTGGCGCTTGGGGTCCTGAAAACTTGTCGATCGTCCACTCTGTCAAAGGCGTTGGCTAGATCTCGAGGTCGGGGTCCCCTGTAACGTGCTTCTTCTTCTTCAGCCTCCTGATGACGGCGTTCGGTGCGGTCGGTGTTATGCTGTTCGCGAAGCTGCCGCTGCTCGTCAGTTTCTTCCACGACTGAGGGCTCGTCATTGCTGACATTGAGCACCATGTCACCATGTCTGGGTGGAAACCTTGGGATTGGAGAGAAACCCAGAGGGTGTGGTAGTGGATCCAGATCATATTCATCGTGGTCGAGGTGTTCAGACTCGGTGTGGATAGAGTATGTAGACCCAGTGCTAGAGTCGCCATCTTCGGGCAGTGTATGAACCGAGCCTTCATTGTGTTCCTGAATATCGACCATGTTGACAGCATTGCCCGGTGGTGGTCGAGGTATATCTAGGAAGTACAGATCTGAAACGTGATCGCGCTCCATGGGGCCCACGAACAGATGAGGTGTACGATATGCGTACTCGGAAGCAGCGTTTTTCAGGATGTATGGGAGGGCCTGGCGATCCCCCGTCAAGACTTGGTACTCAGAGAGCCTGAGGTCAGGCGTAGGAATCGGGCGAAGGCGTACCGTACGTCCTTGGAGAGTAGCGGTGACCACTAGATCTATATCGAACCGTGTTGGACGGCGAGTCCGAACTGGTCGGGTAGATCTGTTGTGGTGAAGCTGTACCTGCTCGGTAGATTGATTTTGAATGAAATCTACCAAAGTCAGGGTTTCAGAAAACTTGAGGCCGACCTAGTCGATAGCCTCGACTAGGTCGGTGTTGTCGATCGTCCTTCCTTTGTAGCAAGGGAGTGGTCGACGAGTTATCGACGTGGCCGGAGCTATTACTGGGGTGGTCAGAGCCGTAGCCAGCGTGGTCAGAGCCGTAGCCGATGAAGACGTGGTCGACGCAGATCGGATCTGCACCTCCTTCGTGGCAGCGGCAGTGAAGCTGTTGACGCCGGTGGTCCAAGTGATCTGGCCGACGGTGAACGAGAGACCGTCCGCCACAGCCGCGGAGTCAGGGATGATGACTATCTTGCTCGCCTGGGAAGCTATACGCACACCCCCTACCTGGCGCGCCACTGTCGACAAAATCTGGTCGGCAGTCTACCGAGGGGTATGCCCAAGGTAGTGATTTATCGGTAGACAGGTGCGCAAGCTACGAACTAGATGGTGACGCAAGACACAACAATGTTTTTATCTAGGTTCGGCCGCCGTGAGGGCGTAATACCTACGTCCTGCGTCTGATTTGTATTGCTGTGTATGATGAGATGTCTTTTGAGGGCGTCCCCTGCCCGCCTTATATAGTCCGGGGGCAGGGTTACAAATCTGGAAACTAATCCTGCTCGGTTACAATTGCCATAGCTGGTCAGATAAGGATTCCTATTCTAACCGACCAGGATCTTGCTTGATCTCCAAGTTTGCTTTCCTTCCTTGCGTGGGACGCCGAGCAGATCGACTGGGCCACGCGTCATCTTTTGGTGGGCCGGGCCCTCTGGTCTGGGCCAGCCCAAGTCCAGTCGTAAGGGTATAGGGGTTAATACCGCCACATCGGTGGTGGCGGCGTGCAGGGGTGTCGACGGCGGCGTGCAGGAGCGTCGGCGGCGAGCCTAGATCCAGGCCCGGTTAAGGTTGGATCTGGGCTTTTTCTTTTTTATTTTTTTTTTCTCATTAACCGTGGCGGGCAGCCAACCGCTTCGATTAATGCCGCGATTAACCGTGACCTTAACACCGAGGTGGTTGCTTTGCCCGCCTCGGTAAAGCCAAAACGCCCGTCTCCATTAAAATTGATGTAGTAGTGAGTTGGTGTATGTGCAACATGTATCTTCTCTTATGATGTGCAGGTGTTGAGCGTTGAGACGGTCAATACTAATGAGAAAGGTCAAGCAAGTTCGTGTCAATAGACTGAGAACAGTGAAGGACAGATATGGAGGCTTACTTGGACCGGGGAGCGAGTGCCTAAGGACGGACCATGGACGGCTAGCACTTGAAGACGTCGAGTTGTTTACACCAGAATTTGGCAAGCTTACCTAAAAAAGAAAAGAATCGGGTGATGATGTTTTGAGTAACATGTTTTTGGTTAATCGGCCAGAGATTAAAATATTTTTAACGCTTTGAGGCCGATTGTTGGAGATATGCCAGAAATTGAACGACGTCGTTATACGCAGTCCGTTTGTTACACGAAGACGGAGTTCAGATGAAGGCAACTTTGTTTGCCGACGACGTACATGCAAAGAAGGCAAAAAGGATTTTATCAATGATTCTCTTTTTTTTGCGATGAAAGAAGAATTATATTATATGATAGCTGGGTACATCAACACGTCACAAGCACTCTGGATTATAAAATAGTACCCACGCTGTGAATAGCACAACTCAAAACCTAACTTGCTAGATGTTTTGCAGTATGAATGACCGTATAGGCAAACACTCGGCAAATGGCCTGAGAACAAATGCCCAACGAACGACGGCCAGCATTCCTATAGGCGGAATTAAGGAACTTCTTCTTTCTGGTGTCTTCCTTCTTCTTGTTTCTGCCACCAAAGAGTGAGGAAGACTGATATGAAAATTATTCTCCCTAGTCCTTCATTGTGACCAGATCTAACCACAATAAAATAGGAAAGAGATAAAAAAAATTATTCCATGACGGCGACATCATCTCCGCATTAATGCCGCCGTCCGAAAATAAAAGTCTCCAATGATTCTCAATCAATATTGACTTGACCATGCATGGCGTGAGATTCAAACGTGCAAGGCAAGAAAGCTGGCTGCATAGAGAGTTGCATGTACGAAGGATCGGACGATGAAAGGATCCAGTGCAGATGCAAGGCAAAACCTCTCGGTAGTTGGTTGTTGGAAATCGGAGTCTCAATTCAATAAGGGCTTGTTTAGATCCTAAATATTTCCCCAAATTTCACTATGAAAAAGAAGATTCCTCGTCACATCAAAATGCCGGCACATGTATGGAGTAGTAAATGTAGATGAAATAAAAAACTAATTACACAATTTTGTTGTACTTTGCGAGACGAACATTTTAAGTCTAATTAGTTAATGTTTGGACAATTTTTATCAAATAAAAACAATTTTTATCAGAAGGAAAGGAAATCATTTGACTATTGCTGGTAGCCAACGAGAAGATGCAAGATAAGAGGAAGCACATGCACGTATGCGTTTTCAGGACTTTGAGCTATTTGGCCGATGCATGCCCAATAAAATAGATTTGTGCATGAAAGGAAAAGGAATATTTTATTTGGATGTCCAGGTGTGTATCGACGATGAAAGAAACAAGGAAGGACGCGTATCATGTGCGTGGCCGGTGTTATGTTCGTATACGTATTCGGCAAGATATGCCTGCGTACAGGGGTCTTGACAGTTGAACCGGCGCCTTGTTTAGTTTGCCTCAAAGTTCCAAGTTTTTTCACTCTCTCTCCATCACATCAATTTTTAACCGCTTGCATGGAGTATTAAATGTAGGTAAAAAAAATAACTAATTACACAGTTTAGTTGGAAATCACGAGATGAATCTTTTGAGCCTAGTTGGTCCATGATTGGACAATATTTGTCAAATAAGACGAAAGTGATACTATTCATCGGGTTGAAATTTTCTTCAATCTAAACAAGGGCCGGATAAGAAGACGCGTCGGTCAAAGAAGCTTTAGGCCCTCTGTGGCGCCGCTCCGACCGGCGCCGGCTCCTTCCCTATAGCTGAACTATAGCACGGAGCCGGCGAATGCAGGAAAAAAAAAAGCTCCTCCGACCCTAAACGGCTCTGTGAGAGAATGAAGAAAGAGAGAGAAAATCAGCTCTCGTGATTAGTTCGCACAGCAGCGCGTGAGAGGGAGCCGGAGCCAGCAGGAGCTACACCGAAAAGAGGGCCTTATTAGCAAGGACTCTACGGAAGGGAAAGCAAGAGTCCATATATCTTAATATTTTCTTTTGTTTAGATATTTCTTTTGAGGCAAGTTTTGTACGTCATTGTGAACGGCTAGGAGTCATTAGCCCAGGGTATAAATATTTTTTTTTGAAAATAATCCAGGGTATAAATATAAACCCCTGGCCATTGTAAAGAAAGATCATCTATCAATCAATACCTTTACCTTTTTACCGACTCCGGCCACCCCTTAGGAGTAGGAGTAGAGTAGATTTCGACGAGTTCTTCGGCGAGCAGGGCTGCATCAGCTGATTGACCTCCGACTTGTTTGTGAGTATCCATCACCCCTTATATTATTACTTGTAAGGCTGCATCAGCTGATTGACCTCTTGCAAGACATAGTATAAGGTTTTGATCTATATCATTGTTCGGAAGGCTGCATCAGCTGATTGATCTCTTGTAAGTAACGGTATAGATTAGTTATCGATCTTTGCTATATCATCAGTGCCCCAATATTTATAGCAAGATCACCCCTTATCCGATCAGGGTCGTGATAGAACGGTCTTATATCATCTTATTCCATCGTCCGGTTAAGCTTTCATGTTTTAATCTCGCTTTGACGATGGTTTCCGCTAGATCGACCGTTTTATCCCGATCTTGATCGTGCATAGCGAGGGGTCAAGGACATGCTCGGCTTTAGGTAAGTCCATCGGTTGATGAGATCTAGTTCATGGTCGCTATTATGGCTGCAACGATCCGGTTGATCCCCACTGTTAATGCCATAGATTGGATCTTATTAATTGATAGGCTTGCCTACGGTCAGGTATGCTTCCTTGGCAACTCGTCATGCCTGCATCAGCTATTTAGCCGACCGCCTGCGCTTTCACGATCGTAACATGCTTTCACGATCCCGTTACGTGTGTATAGATTCATATCCTCGAAGATTTAATCTGTTATCGCTATTATGGCTGCAACGATCCGGTCGATCCCCACTGTTAGAGGTAATGGATTAGATTTGATAGGTGTATGGGTTTGTTCGCACCTAACAGTTGAGTGCTTGCATGTTATGACCCTTTTACTCACCGGAATCGGTTGTTTAGCCGAAAGCCTGCTTCTGAGAATACATATTGGTTGTTTACGTGCTTCTGCTCGTTCTTACATTGATCTAAAGCTAGTACGTATCTCAATCTATGTCCATGCGCCTTCATGTCTACTTTACATACCTTTTTGCATGCTTTCATGATAATCGGCAGGATAGATCTATACAATTCTATAATTGATGATTGCCGATAGCGTTTGTTTCACTTATCATGCATCATGAACACGCTGGATATCGACTCTCTAGTCGATAGCCTTACCTTACTGGCCACTTGGCCGTATATTTGGAACTGTCTGATGCAACACTGGCATATTCCACCTTAAACTACTGATTATCTTCTCCATGTCAATTGCAGGGTCAAATTGACTGCCACGCCAATTGGTCTCAACCCCGACCGGTCCTATGTTGAAGCTAGCGGATCTTAGGGCTTGCTCCAGGCAGATCCTCCTGGCTTGCTGTGTGCTGAACGCATTGCCGCATTTTTGCGTCAACACAAGTGTACATGTTGAGATGGCATAGACAATGTTGACAAAGTCAAGACGGTGGTTGACCAATTCAAGGCAGGGGAGCAAGGACTTGGTGTTTAGGTAGTCGAGGACAAGTGGTGACGTGTATCAAGATCATGGAGGAGGCGTAGCGGATACATGACTCTAGTTGTATTTGGTAGTTTCAACCTCAAAATCGTGGGGTGGCAGGTTTGTCAGGTTCGGGCCTCAAAAACCAAGGAAGGGTCTTAGGGTAGCACGTGGCATCAGTAGAGAGTTTGCATCAAGGCAAAGCGTCTTCGTGAAGAGATCATGGTTGTCTAATGTTCAGAGACCATTTTGCCCCTAGGGTTAAGTGGATCATAGAAAATATCTAGGAATAATTTTAGAATGTGTAATAGCCCTATAAATAAGAGTAGTGGCTGCCCCAAGACAACACTTCTCCCATCGAGATCATTAGAGAAGGCTACCTAGGTTTTCACTGCCTCTAAGATTATCACTAGAGATGTCGAAAGGAGGCTAGACCTTGTGAATGTAAACTTGTTTACCTGAGTAACCAATCAAGTTGACGTGATCTTATGAATCAATCTCTTCCTTTATTGTTCTTGTCTCAGGCATCCTACTCTCTGTCTATGAAGTCTCATGAGTATGCATGTCCTTTGCATATGATCGAGACCGAGCATAGCCAATTTTGTGTCCTACGACGACTCCAAATAAAATTCAAATTGCCCTAGCATCTCTCTCGAGTGTGGAGCCAATTGCCAATTAAGTGAGTCACAACACAACACAACACAACACAACACAACACAACACAACACAACACAACACAACACAACACAACACAACACAACACAACACAACACAACACAACACAACACAACACAACACAACACAAGCGCCCATTGTGCGCATATGCATGTATGAACTAGAACTTGTGACTTTTGACTATGTCTGTTCGCTAGATTATTTTAGACATTTGCTGTCGAGATATGCAAGGACAGCCATCGGTCTATAAGGTTCGCTGACATTCATGATAATTAATAATTAATAATGATGAAGTTGCAATTTTCCTACGCTCGATTCGTGAGAAAGACTGGAAGACAGTAGGGAGGACAAAATATGAGAATAATATGTATTTAGATACATAGTAATGTGCAAGAAAACCTAAAGCATCTTATCTTATAATTTAGAAGAATGGAGAAAGTATTAGAATTTAAAAAAGACCAAGGTGATTGGACAAAACACCCGGCGTCCATTAACGTATCTAGAGTAGTCATGGATACCCACACCTGCAGCATAAACTCCGTAGGTGACCTTAGCGAAGCCAATGATTTCTTTCTCCAAGAACAGGAAAGGTACGATCGAGTTGTCTTCCGCATCGTCACCGTCTCCGTGTCGTTTGCTAAGGCTCCTAAGCTTCTTAAAGTTGTGCGCCAAGGAGGCACCATCCACTGAGCCACTAAAGCAAGTTGTCCATTTAGGGCCTCGAAGATATCAAGACGCAGAGCGACAGAGCCAAAGAGTTAAAGAGCACCAAAACAAAGCTCAGAGAGCTCATTGACACCTCTGAGCTGGCTGACACCTCTCTCAACCGTCAGCCGCCACCGTTGGATGAAGATGTGCCTCACATCGTCACTTATCGTGACACCACCGACATGGAGAGGCTTGAGAGTTGTTTTCAGGATCTATACCTAAAGGGAATGTGGTAGATTTGGCGATATGTTCATGGTAACATTCAGTGGTACGGGCATCATAACGCTAATGTTGAGAAATGTAGGATGAACATACACAATCATTGGCTCCCAAACATAGAAAGGGAGAGCTGTACCATCAGACTGGAGTTAGGGAGGAGAACAGTGGCGGACTTAGAAATGAAATTTTCTATATTATATAACAATTGTGAATAAGTTCACCAAATATATCGACCTCTGGTATAATCCAAGACTTTTGCATGTTGTGAAACTAAAATCACCGTTCAACATATATAGTACACATGTGAATATGCCGACATTGAGAGAAGTAGGATATCATCGATTGTCTCATTAATTGTGGAAGAATTCCTTGTTTGTAAGATACAACTTGCCCCACTTAAAGTTAGATAAGTTTGATAAACTTTGGTTTTTGTTTGATTGCCACTGTAAAGTGTTGCATGATTCTCTCATTATTAAATAATTAGACTATGCACGCCAATGACTTAAAAGATTGTGGCAAGATTCTTTTAATCTTACTAAGGTGAAGCTAATTTTGAACACTCAACCTTATAGTCAAGGCCGCAAGGGAGACAAATTTTTGTGACAAACGGTGGCAATTTGTAGCTAGAAAATAAACATGCCCTATGTGGCTAAAATTAATTATATGTTAAATTGCCAAAAAAAAGAGTCCAATACATGTTATGTAAGTTCACAGGTAGTAGCTGGCTGCATTATTAAGTCTCGAGTTTTGAAAGCGACAGAGAATGATAATTTAACTATTATGTACAAAGCCACTTATTAACTAGTATTAGCTACTCCCTCTGTCCCTTATTTATTGTCGTTGTGGCATTGAAGCTGATACATGCAAGATGCTTCGGACCTGGCCCTACTTCCGTCTAGGTGCAAGTAGGAGACGATGAATGCAGACTATGTACGGCCATGCCAAAACGACGAACAAAACGGGATAGAGGGAGTACATGGTATGTGCATGTCTCACTTCGTGAGGCTTTGATAAGAAGCAACAAATGAGTGATTGGTGGGACAGCGTGCAGACGTGTAGTGCCCTTCACATCCTCATGTCTGTCACTGAGCAGAGCCCGAGCAACCGTCCAGGGTCGCCGGGCCCTAGAGGAAGATGAGGAGAAGGAGGGGGAGACTAGCAACTAGAAGGGAGAGGAAAAGGATGAGGAGGAGCAGGAGGAGGATGACAAACTGAAAATGATTTCGAGGATGATGAGTATGAAGATAAAACCTTTCCTGTACTTTTTTTTGAAAGGAAAAGGTACCATCCATTAGTAATAGGTTCCAGGCCGATCACCAGAAACCATAGATAATACAATGTCTGGAACATGGTTCATATATATCGAAGAGCCATGTTCCAAAGTACACTCATAGCCCGCTAGACTATCAACAACACAGTTACAAGCTCTTGGGCATACAACTACAGAGCAATGTACAAAATATGACGCCATGAGGTTACAAATCTGCCTAAACAAACAACCAAAAGTACTTCTGTCAAGAGGAGGTGGCATGAATATGTCTTTACTCTTAGCGATAGGAGCGGGCAAGAGAAAGAGGGAGTGTAGTATGTTGCAGTTATTAGTCTCCTACCTTATATTATTGTTAGCTAGCTTTTTTTTTTGTTCCCACGTGATTGATGTGAGAGCTAAAGGTCTGAGCTTGTGGTTGCCCATTAATGCAGTAATAAGCAAATTGATCAGTCCAAGTAGTGGTAGCGCCGTTGTTAGTGTCACTTGCTACCTAGTAGTAGTTGTCAGTCAGTCAGTGTGTCTTTATTAGCGAGAAGTATTTGTGTTTCTCCGGAGGCTTACGGTTGTGTGACTGTGTCGTCGCTCGCACCACTGTGAGCTGATGGGGCGATTTCTGCTTGATCACATGCAGACGGCAGTTGTATAATTGACCACAACTTGTAATTCTCTTCCAATGGAATACATGCATGCACTGCACCTTGCATTGTGTCATCTCTTAAATTAGGTACTAAAAGAAAAGGATTACTGTTTCCTAGCCACAGCCAGTGGCGGACCCAGGATTCGACGAAGACTAGGGCCACATTTTAGTCATCGCCGGGGAGCTGGGGATTGGCCATAACAACTGCGCCGATGAGCCTCCGTAGTCTGGAGCCCTGGCCCCTGGACGACGGCGCGATAACACGGGTGCCGAGGCTCCAAGCGCGAGCACGAGCGGGGCACGGCTGCGCCTGTGCCCACGATGCTGTGAGCCGGCGACAGCACAGCCGACCGGGGCAACAACCGTTAGGCAGTGTGGCCGGTGGCTGGTGGCCGATAGACGGCAAGTGGCGATGGCCGCCGGCGGGGCTGAGCGCAAGCACCAAGCGGGACGCACCGGAGTTTGGAGGGCTCATCGGCTGGCTGGCTGGCTGAGGGTGGAGCGCAGAGTGGAGGGGCGGTGCTAAGAAGGCAACACGGCGCGATGCGGCGCGAGCGTCGGAGCGCGTCTCGCGACTCGCAAACGAGACGGCATCGGGCGAACGTGTCTACCAGCCAGTTTACCGGTCTGCCCCCTACTCTCTGGCTTGGACTTCTTTTGGGTTGGGCTGATGGGCCAAAAACTAAAGAATTGCTCCTGGGCTACTTGGGCCATGACTAGGGCCATGGCCCTAGTGGCCCTAGTCCTGGGTCCGCCCATGGCCACAGCCAATAGAATACCTCTTGCCGAGCCCAATGCAAGAAAGAAAACGTACAATTGTTCGACATTTCTAAAACAATTGTTTTTATTAGTTGCCCGCACGACCAATTTTCAATTTTGTTTTTTAAGTTGTTTCTGCCTTAATGCGAGGTCTTAAATTTAGGTGGTATATCATCCTTGTTGATGTAATGGCTTGAACTGTCTTTTGGCTTTCAATTAAAAGACCGGGGATATGCTCTAAAACTTAAAAAAAAAAAAAGGTGTTCTGCATTTTCTAGGTACATTGTCTAGATATAATAAAAGCTACGTATCTGAAAAAGTCAGATTGACTTAGGGCCCTCACAATACAAGACTCTATCATAGAGTCCAAGACTATTTATTACACCTTATTTATGGTATTTTGCTGATGTGGCAACATATTTATTGAAGAAAGAGTGAAGAAAGAGGAAGAAAAAACAAGACTCCAAGTCTTATTTAGACTCTAAGTCCACAATATTCGAGGTAATAAATAGTTTTAGACTCTATGATAGAGTCTGCATTGTGAGTGCCCTTACGATTTGGAATAGAGGGAGTACTCTAGCTTAATTACCTTGATGCTTGGTTGGATGCTTCAATTGTACTTAAAGCTTTCCCCTTTGTTTAGTCTCGGCCTCTCGTATACGATATGATGGAAATGGATTCTAATCTAACTACATACTCCATTTGTAACACCCCGGTGTTACGCATGCATTTAGCATTGCTAATCATACGCATGATGTATTATTTGCATTAATAATCACATGTGAAGTTGGGTATAGCTTTGAGTTGAAATATTACTATGAAACGTGAATGTTGCATACACTTGTTAGGTTTATTTTTGCCCTAATTATGCTAGCTAGATCAATGGAACATGTTGGGTTATAAATGTAAATCACTTAGAAATATTTATCATGCAATTTGGAGCAAAGTTTGTATTCAAACTTTTGGCAAAATATGCTTTAAAAATATTCTTGAAAATAGTCAAAAACCCTCCATATTTAGCTTTTACATCCCAATTCAAAATCTAGGCAGAATTTTTAGTTGGTCCCTAAAGCAAAGTTGTAGAGGATTAAATTCTAAGCAACTTTTATTTTTAGGCCATTTCCAGAAAAGGTCATCTTCTTGCTCAAAATGTGATTTGAAACTTTTATTTGAAATTTATTTGAAATATGAAATTTGGAAAATCCTTTTTCTCACCTTAACGGGCCGCCGCCTCCTATCTGGCCCGCTGGCCAAAGCCGGCCCGACTTTCTTCCCGTGCGCCTGCGCTTCCCTCTCGGCCCGTCGCTGTTTCCGCGGCCCAGGCCCACGACGCGCACCGCGCCTTCTTCCTCCCGCGCGCGGACGCGCCCGACCACGTCAGGTGATCCACGCCACGTGGCGGCCGCATGCCGGTGACGCCGGCCGGGTGGCGCCCGGTAGCCCCCATGCGCGCGCGTCTTAAGCTCTGTCTGCGCGCCCCATCTCCACCCCACTCCTTCTCTAGCTCACTCGCAACGCTTGGCCGAAAGCGGAGTTCTTCGTCCCCTTCCTCGCCGCTCGGCTCCGGCGCCCTAGTTCGCCGCCAACGAGCCACCACAGCTCGCTCCACCATAGCCACAACTCTGCCCGCAGCTGCTACTCCTAGTCCACCCCTTCCCCGAGCCGGTAGACCGAAGGGGGTCGCATTCCGTTTTTCGCTGCCATCCGCCATGGTTGGACCTCGCTGGAGATGGGCCGTCATCGCGGCCAGCCCTCCCACGTCCCTCTCTACCCCCTCGCGTTAGGCTCAATAGCATCGCTTGAGGTCTGCGGAGCTCGTCCGCAGTGCAGCTTGCCCTGTCATGGCCGGAGTCAGCCGGTGCGCCACCGTGGCCGTGTCGCCGTCCGCCATTGCCACGGTCACCGGTCGTTGAGGCCGTAGAGCTAGGGGTTCGTGCACCGTTGGATGCGGCTCGTCGAGTAGATCATCTAGGGCTAGTCGTTGCTGCCGGTGAGTTCGTCGCCGGCGAGAGCGAGCCGGTCAGCGCCGCCCTCTGTCTCTGTTTCACTGACAAGTGGGGTCCCGCTGACCCGAGGACCCACCTGTCGGCTCCTCTGTGTGTATCCGGGTAGAGGAAGCGGGGTGTACTTAGCATTTCCGGTAGGTTAGGTTTAAAAGGATTTTGAAAATAGATTTCTAGAAAATGATAAAAGGCTTCTAAAATTCATATCTTGAGATTTATGGCTCCAAAAATTGTGAAACAATTTTTTGTAGACTCCTTAGAAGTAGATCTACAGTATAAAATTATTGCATATCAATTTTGTGATACTTTTCTATGGAGTTTTATTTGATTATTGAAATTGTTGTTTTCTTGAGAAATGCATAATAAATCATAGAAAGCTCAGAAAAATATGATTCTGAGTTTGTTACTCTTCTTGTGAAATGTACTTTCTAGGAAAAATATATGTCACGTATGTTTTGTAGAAAATTATGATGTGTAGTTCAAGTCCTTTAATGGCTTATTTTTGTTATTTTTGCTAGAGAGCAAAATTTGTATAAAACATGCATGTAATAATTTTTGTACAATGATTATTTACTATGTAGAACCTAGAAAAATGCTAAATCTGTTGTTTGATACTTTTTATAATACAAAGTATTTTCATGCTCATATTTAGGCCCTAGCTTGTCATTTTTGTGTAGGTTATTCCACTTATCCAAATGCCATGAAAATTTTATGGTAGTCTACTTAGAGTAGTACTATGCTATGGTAATTTTCTAAGATTTTTCTATGCTACCAAAATAGATATTGCCATTGAAACCTAGTGTTAATTAGGGTTTAATTAAATCTTGCTTTATGCATGATTAAGGAATTAGTGAAGCTTTGGTGTATCTTTGAAGCATTTCAATGAGATGTGTTGACTTAGCATGTTAGTAGTAGAAGAGAATGCAGTAGATGACATGTACTTGTAGTACATGTTCTTAGATGATGTTGACTACCTTGTATGAGAATTGTACTATACTCTACCCATTAAAGCAAATATGCTCATCTACCTTGCATGCAAGCATATTCATTTTGTGTATTTCATCCGATGCACCTTTTGCATAAGCACTTACGCACCTGCATCATACAGGATCACAAACCGAGAATCCAGTCGTCGTACCCGAGGAGCCCGAGGAGCAGCTCGAGGTGCAACCTCAGGAGGTGCCCGAAGCCGACGAGGAGGACGTTGAGGAGCTTCCGGAGTGCCCCGATCACCGCCCGAGTTCCTTCGAGAGAGGCAAGCCCCGAAGCATTTTCTCCCTCGGTTTACAATTATTTAATTAATACTTTACTTTAATTGATGCATTACATTCAGAGTTGTCTGCAACCGTTGTTGCATTATATCTTGTTTACCTTTGTTATACTATATCCTTGTTACCCTAGTATCCGCAGTCAAGTCAATGCTTAGCTGGCTTAGACTGGTAGAAGTCGGGTGATTTCCTGTCACCTGCGAGCTATAGGTGGTTACCTGGATCTGCTCGGATAACTATGTCGTCATGGTATACCTAAGTGTTAATTTGAAGTTGAGACCGGACGGAGACTTACATGGTTTCAGACTGTAGTGCTTTTCGTCTGTGTCGATTAAGGACCGACCATTGTTGGGCCTTGGGTCATGTTGAACGCATGTCTTATATTTAGCTGGCCGAATAACGTACCTTTTGACCGCGAAGCTGGGAGATTATTCAGGCCGAGTGGATTGCCTGCAGCGTACTGTACCGGAGCAGGTGTGGTAGGACACGGGGGCGCGATGATAAGACCGAAAGGCAGTCGATCGGCCCCCGGGTACATGTGGTTCTTGGCGACCTCGAGATTTTTCCTAGATAGTTGACTCGGTGACCAATATCTCACTTTAGCGGGTGAGTGAGGTTTGTGTAAGGAATAAATTACCAGCTGGTTAATAATCAATTCGAATCGCCATCGTTTACTGGATAGTGAATACTTGACTTGAGTTACTTCATCATAGTAATGTTGATGGAATACTTGGACAGTTATAATGGATATGACATTATGGAAGTTGTAAATGATCATTGGTTATCATTATTTGCTTAATCACATGCTTGCTCTAGTATAGGTGCAAATATAGTCGACAGGTTAATAATGATTAACTTAACATAATGCTTTTGGGAAAGGTTCTTGAAATGCTAAAAATGCCTTTTTGCAAATGAGTCAGCTACACCACTATAAAGCCCTTCATAATCCTTTGTGTCACTTTATTTTCGATTATGTCGGGTAAGTCTTGATGAGTACCTTCTCGTACTCAGGGTTTTGTTCCCACTTGTTGCAGATGGGCAGATGTATTACGGCTACTGTATCAACTGCCTTTATCCTGCGATGGGTGATGCTTAGGACCATGGGCAAGGGTCATTCCTTACGTCTCATCTAATGCTTTTGTTGGAGATGATCATCAACTGACACTATACTTGAACTCTCTGTGTGTGTGGATTTGGATAAATTGCTTCCGCTACTTTCTATTTGAACTCGGTTTGTAATAACTATGTTTAAACTCCGATGTATCTATGATGCGAACTTTTATGTAATATGTGATGGTGACCGCTAAACTTATTACGATCTTGGCTGGTATGTGAGTTTGTTTGAAATCCTTCATGATTTCACGGACTACCGGGTTATACGGGCTTAAGTTTGCTAAATCGTCTGCTCTGACGGGTGATTTTCTTACTTAATTTCATATAATTGATCGGTTCTGTTACACCATCAATTCCAAATTATAAGACTTTTTGGCTTTTCAAGATACACATAGTGGAACCGCTCTGCTCCGGTTCGCTCTCCAACCAAACACATCATTAGATATACTCCCTCCGTCCCAAAATAGATGATCTTATTGGTCTGGACACAAAATTTTTAAGAGTGAGTGAAAAATGTGTAATGTACAGGAAAAAAGGAGAGAGATGGAGAATTAGAGATAGAGTTATATTGGGAAAAAGAGAAATGTATTGGTAAAAGAGAGAAAGGTGCATTCAGATGTGTAAGGTCAAGTATTTTTGGATAAAATTGAATTCTATAAGGTCATCTATTTTGGGACGAGTACACCATATCTAGTATCTAGATATATAGTAAAAACGTCTTACAATTTGGAACGAAGGAAGTACATTTGTAGCACGACAATTGTCTCTCTTGCGATTCATGCAAGATATATATATATTACAACTTTACAAGTGAAACATTAATTCATTTCAATCAGTTTAAACATTAGGTTGAATTGTGTTGATGAATTGGTGTGTTTAGGAACAACGAGTGTCCTCTCCTGCAGTTGATGCGAGATATATATTGCAACTTTACAAAAAAGATATATTAATTCATTTCCATCAGTTTAAACTTTAGGTTAAATTGGGTTGGTGACCTAGGACACGTTCGGTTGGAGCCCTAGCCAAAAAATGCCTTGTAAACATCCTTGCATGTGATATTCGAGAAATGTATAGATGGGACTCTAATATTATTGCCTGAAATTGATCGTGGGATGTCTTATGAGTTGCCTGGCTTCAATTAATATTCGCTTGTCACTTTTGCAACAACAGTGCACACGTGCAAATCTTCAACCAAACACTGCATGCCCCTTTGACCATTCAGGCATGGTGTCATGTTACCAACCAACAGCTACTCTGGATTCCATATCCGCCTAGCCAGACAATTTTGCAATTGCAACCGTGTATGTAGACAGTCTACAGGCAGGTCTTAAGCCCGGTCAAGCCCCTGGAGTCTTTGGGAACAATGTGTGGCCTGGGAGGCTGTGAGCCTGTGACTACTATCATGCCACTGCAATACTGCATGCATGCAAACCCGTTTTGCCACCAACGGCCAATCTTTCTCTTGGGCCCGGGCGTCCTCAACGAGGGTTTTAAATTGCCTGCCGATTTGAGGAAAAAAAAAAAGTCCAGCCTGACAGCATATACGGAGGTGGGCAGTGCAGTCAGAGTCTCAGAGAGATGGTGGTGCACCGAGCACTGTGCGAGGTGAGCGACGAGTTCGTCCCTGGCTACCCAACTTTTCACATTCTCTCAGTCCACGTAGCTAGCGAGAACAATCATTTTTTCTTTCTAATAATCCTTTTCATCAATAGTCTAATGATACTTACATCCCTTTATTTTATTGTTTTATTTTCTTTCTTATATTTCCTCTATTTATTTTTTTTCTTCATAATCATATACTTACACTGTAAGTAATACAATGCATCTGGGAAAAAACAATCCTGGAACTGCCATATAAGGCTATAATAAAAGGCCAGTTGCAATAACACAACAACAGTATTTGCTTGAACTTATCAGCCTGGCTTATCCGTCGTGGTACAATATTTTTCTCTTACAGCAAAACAGTATCAGCTGCCTTATCAACCGCAAAAACCATCAGCCGAATCAATATTCTTTTTTCTGTTTTCTGTATTACCTTAGCTTTCTACTATTGCGTCAGCCAGATTTCATCATCCAACACAGTTCCTACTCAAAACGGAGGGTTTCATGCTGATCAAACTTTTTTTTATGTTTGACTAAATTTATAAAAAGAAATATTAGCAACATTTATGTCTCCAAATAAGTTTATTATGAAAATATACTCAGGGATTAATCTAATGATACTATTTATGCACCACATGTATTAATATTCTCATTCTCATGTATATATATTTGGTTAAAGTTGAAAATGTTTAACTTTAAACAAAGTAAGAATGACACTCGTGAGACAAGTATGAGAGAGGATTCAAAAGGCATACTGTGGCGTGCTGTCAAATGGTTGTTATGGTCATATTATAGCAAAACCAGAGCATCCAATCCAAATTAGAAACGTTTCCATGCATCCAAACCACACACTTCAAAGTTTAATGATAGTGAATCAAAGGCTTAATCTGTTAATGAGAGGTCGCAAAACCAGTGGCCTTGTCACTTCCCAGTAATTACTGGATAAATGCATCCACTCAAGCGACCAATTGAATAATGTTCAACAAGCACTTAACACCCCCCATATAAGTAATATAACGCATCCAGCAAAACAAAGAAAATGGGTGAAAACTGATATTCAATCAGCATCAAACACAAAGTTGTAACCCTCAAACGCACATAAACTGCCATACGCCCTGATGAGGATTACAAAAACATTATAGAACGCGATAGTTTTTTTTTCTCGAATACGCAAAAGATAGGTAAACATACCATGTTTCTGTTTCGAATTTCAAACCTCAACCAAATGTCCTCATGGTAAAGGTACTTCACAAGATTCAAAGGGGTACATAAACAGTGCAAATTGAGTTATTTATAAGTCATATACTCCTGTTTTGGATTCAATAAGAACAAACCTTTAATTATTGGAAAAAGTCTACTTCACCCCTTCAACTATAGGGGTGGCCTACTTAATCCCCTCAACTATGAAATGGTCTACTCCATCCCCTAAACTTTCCAAAACCGGTCAAATTACTCCCCAGCAGTTTTGAAACGGCGGATTTGCATTTTTCTTTTTTATTTATTTCGGTTGAATCTTTGAAAAAACATAGTAAATCAAAGAAAAATCATAAAATGAAAAATCCAATTTTGTTGGACTCCACATAAGTAGATCTACACAGTGAATATATAATATGATATGTTTTAGTACAAAATTTTTATTGTAGATTTTGATCTATTTTTTCTGTAATTTGGACTCTAATTTTGTTGTATTAAAGCATACAATATTATATATTCACTACGTAGATCTATTCATGTGGAGTCCAACAAAATTGAATTTTTTATTTTATGATTTTCTGTGATTTACTATGATTTTTCAAAGATTCAGCCGAAATAAACAAATAAAAAAGTTAAAACCGACGGTACTGTAGCAAGACCAGTATTACTGTAGCAACACCACGGTTACTTTAGCAAACATCCGTTTGCCCGGTTTTAAAAAAATTCTGGGGGTAGAATAGACTGTTTCATAGTTGAGGGGGTTAAGTAGTCCACCCCCCATAGTTAGGGGGGTGAAGTAGACTTTTTCCTTTAATTATTACAGCATTTTTACTGAAAATGCTGATAAGAAATAAACCAGACAGCTACAAAAACATTTATGATGTATTTATATCAGGCCAGGTCATACTGATCTCCCAACTGATGTTCATAAGGGACTTGGGTGATGCCGAAAGAAATCCATATGCAACAAACAACAAAAGTTGGTTGAGTTTACTTGGGTAGGGAAACTGCTAAACAGGGTCGCTTTACAACAACAACAACAACAACAACAATAACATATCATTTTCTCCCAAGTAAGTTGGGGTAGGCTAGAGATGAAACCCAAAAGAGACGAGAAACAGGGAGACACATAAAGAGACATAAATGGCACAAAACAAAAAGAGATCACGGTTCAGGCACGTTGATTGTTGTCACAAAAAAAAAAGGTTAAACGAAAACATCATAACCTTCTTTGTGCCTTCCTAGGTTCGGTGATTCTATATGTATGAAGATGCTACTCGTTCCACATGATGTATCCTTGTGGAGTTCAGGATATCCAGGAATACTTTCTACATGTCTGTAAGACTGTAACATATGCAGGTTAGTCTGCATAAAATTTGGGGGGCTAAAACTATTTTGTGTGGTGATTTTAGGATGGTTATTATGTGCCAGTGAAGCGGACTCTATGGCACAAAGAGAATCCAGTAACGCGCAATAGAGATAGCGCAACCATATGGGAACCTTGCTTCTAGGGTGCATTCTACTCGACACACTCCTCTGCTCTCTTCCGCTTAACTCCTGTACAGGCTTGTTTTGGCTTCCCAACACGCTCTTCTAACAGCGCAATCTTCGCAGCGAAGCTGGTAAATTCTGAGGGAGATAACTTGTGATCCTCCATGCATTTGGATATTGAACTCAAAAGAGCCAAGTCCTCCTCATCACGCTCCTGTGCAGAACCAAAAACATGTACTCTTAGGATAAGCTTCGCAACATGCTGAAGATTAGAAACATAACACATCATAAAACAGTTGCTGAATATTAACAATAAGTGAACGAAACAACTGGTTACGCCAAACATAAAATCCTGCAAAGCATGCACATATAATAAGTCTGCTTTTGACAAATACAGACATACAGTAGAAGAAAGATGACAAACATACCAATGCCTGCCCCTCACTCTCGTCTTTTGTATCATGCTCAAGTTTCTCAATGACGAGACCGAGTGTTGGTGCAAGAGGGAAAGCTTCCTGAAATTCAAATGCAAGGATGATGCGCATTGCCTGAAGATACATGGCCTTATTTATCATTTCGATAACAACATCTGCAAGAGAAAATTTAGTTGCAGTTAGGCGCACTGAAACGGTCTGAAATCTGAATTGGAACATGGAAAATCTGAAACGCTCCAATGTTATCAGGGTTCAAGGGAAGAAGAGGGAAGTAGATTTCATTTTTCTCACCCCGCATCTTCCTGACAAAGAGCTTGGAGGACTTGAGCACCTCGACGCAGGCCGCGACGTCGGCAGCGTCTACAAGGTCGCAGAGCTCCTGCGCCGGGAACTCGACGGGCACCCCGAAGGCAGCCATGAAGAAAGAGAGGCCGCGGGCGCCCGCAGCGCCGGTCGCGTCGCCGACCCCGCCGCCGCTGACGCGCAGGAGGCGGCTGCGCCACGTCAGCGCGACCTCGCGGGCCTCCTGCCGCAGCAGCAGCTCCGCGTCCCTCCCCTGCCCCCAGCGGAGGCGCGGGCACCCGGCGCGCACGTAGAGCTCGAGGAGGAGCGTGCAGGCGGCCTCCACGTCGGGGCTCTCGGCGCGGATGTAGTAGCGGCCGACGGCGCGGAGCACGAGCGCGGCGGGGTCCGGGGCGCGCCGCAGCGCGCCCGGCCCCACCTGGCGCAGCCACTCGCCGCCGCCGTCCCGCACGTGGGCGGTGACGAAGCGGCGGAGGCCCCTGCAGTTCATCTGCTGGCACCTGTGCTCGAGCTCCGCCGCGGATGCGTCGCCGCCGCCGTCCTTGCGCTCGCGGTCGGGGTTGGGTGCGGGCTCCGGGAAGGGACTGGGCTCCCGCTCCCGCTCCCACCGCGGCTCCGGCGCGGCATTGGGTCCGGGTTCAGGCTGTGGCGCGAGAGTGGGCTCGGGCTCCTTGTCCGGCTCCGGCGCGGGACCGGGGTGGGGCTCGGGGGCGGGAAGGTAGGGTTTAGGGTTGGAACGGGGCCCCGGGAAGAGGACAGCGAAAGTGGCGGCGATGGAGGCGAGGTCGAGGACGACGGAGTTCCACTGATCCAGGAAGTCGGCGAGGGTGTCGCTGAACGAGGCGAGGGTGTTGACCGAGTGCAGCATTGCCGCGCGCGAGGCGGGGGCGGGGGAAGCGGAGGCGGAGGCGGAGGCGTGGCGCGCGGGGTGCGGAAGTGGGGAACGGAAGGCGGAGGAGGGGTTTTGGACGTGTGGTGGGACCGTGAATATGTGGGTGGGGCAGGACGGGAATACGGGATGGCCGGGAATTCGAATCCAAACGACCGGTTGGTTTGGTACAGACAGACATCATGCAAATTGCAAAACGCAGCGAGGATTCATGCATGAATGCATCATCATCCGACTCTACTCTGCTACGCTAGTAATCGACTCAATAGCATGTAAATCTCACTTTCTAAGACTTCTCCCCACACACCAGAGCTCAAAAACAATCAAACTATCTCGAGTATTCATTGAAAGTCTAGAGATTTTCCAATTGCATATGGTGTTTTTTTTTTTTATTGGTAGGTCCCATCTAGAAAACACATCTCCAATCCATGTTTACATTTATCTTGGGACAAGAATTAAACCACATGATCACATTCTTTTTACGACTGAGGGAATAGGCAGTAGCAGTGCGTTTGGCAACTGCGCGACGAAGGGTGAGTTGATCGAATAGAGTTAAAATGGGAATTTGACTTTTAGTCCTAATAATCACCTGTCTAGTCTGAGAGAAATAAGATGGGATTCAAGATAGAATTAACCTGTGCAAGCTTGCCTTCAATGGTTGCTACACAGCTTCAAAAGTTTTTCTAGAACACATACATTGGGTTACTACAGTGGCAGTTTGTTTGGAGTTTGGACAGTCACAGTAGACAGCTTACAGGGCAACCATTGAGTACAATTGCACGTACGCAAAAATGATACATCCAGCAACAGATGACGATCATCCGCCTCGACTCAACAGGGACCTTTAGACTCGAGCAAGCACTTTGAGACTTGGAGGCAACGCAACATCTCACTCTGCGATCAGGCACCGAGCCAAGCGCTACAATCAAAACAACTGGTTTTAACAACGGTTTGTTCGCCAACATGCACGACTGTATAGTTTACAACATCTGGTTCTCTTCGCAGTACCATCTACTGAAAAAAAATTGTTAGCATCCACATTCCACAGGATACATAAATACTTGATACTAGGCATGCGATCCAGAGAGGGCGTTCTGCGATGATAGGCTCTAGCTCTTTTCTGTCCCCCACGAAAAACTGGCAAACCTAACTCAAATAATGGTCCCAGCCCAGGCAATACAGCCATGTCACCATACCTTCAATCCTGCCAAGATGCACATACACGGAGACATGGTATGAGAAACCACTAGCCACAAGGAAAACAATTTATTAAGTATGCGTGTGCATGTATCAGACATTAGGTCATTATACCTCCTGAATTGGGGTGCTTTCGTCGTCTTGTTTCTGCCCATCAGCCTCACCCTCCTGGTCCTGACCATCTGTATCCATCTTCTCAGCTCCCTCTGAAGCTTCAGCCATGTTTGCATCAGGCTTGGGCACTGCAAATTCAGCAGGAACTTGACCAGTGCTTAATACCTGAGCACGATGATCCACAAAGAAGCTATCAGTACATGGTTAGAAGCCAAAGCTGCAAAAAGCATGAGAACAAAGTCATAGGACATTACCTGCTCTAGCCTTGCAGCTTCCTCAAGAGTGTGAGCATTCGCAATAGCAGCCTACAAATATACAACAGTTTTTTTGTCAGCAAATAAAACAAGCAGAGTTATTGGGTAAAAACTACAATGGGAACACCAAGAGAATACTGTGCAAGCTAGGAAAAGATTTGGAAAGAAATTATTACCTTGATAGCCATGATTTGTTCAGGAGTTGGAGCAACTACTTTAGGACCTTGTGGCTCCATTGTGATGTCCTGAGCATCAGGCAGACCAGGAGTAAACGTTTTGGCAGGTACCTTCTTTGCCTCTTCCTCTGCCTCCTTTGAGTGAAACTTTTTCGCTGCCGCAACTCTCTCCTACAAAACAGAAAACAAATATCTCCCAAGGAAATTCAGAAACAAAAGCAACATGTGCAGACTCGATAATGGAAAACATGTCAGCCAAAGCATTCCATGGTGTTCATGCATCTAATTCATGAAAATCCAAAGTCAAAAGAGTTGTTTGTTTGTCCCTTTTGCTGCCAGCACTTCCGGGGTCCATCCCAAAACATATTTTGGAGCCATTCCAAACGAAATGAACAAACAACCTGTGGGGGAATAAATCAACTAATCAAGCAGCGATGCAGGTTTTGTCTAGGTTTATGTTTTCCAAGAAAGACTCTGTGACAATAAATGCAGCTGAAAATAAATTAGCTAAAACTACTGGTCATGTTCGCACAAATGCAAACATGTAGAGAGCACAGAAAGGGTGAATAATGTAACACATGTATCAGATGACATCCTTGTTTAAGACAGTAACTTTCAACTTTAGACTGTTTTTTCTGGACATGGTGACAGGAAGGAGTTAGCACAATAGGTGGTGGTTTGTATTATATGTGCCCCTTTATCAAAATAGACTTTAGCTAAAACATGGTTCAGTCAGTTATAGGCCCATCAGCAAGTCAAACCACATAAGCTTGCTGATCGCGGCACTAATAGTTTTAAATTCCTGTCGATACCATATATTACAAAAGTAGAACATGCAATCTTAACAATAACGAGCAGATTCTATGCTAAATACTTCAGTAGATAATTAGTGCTAACAGCTCGTCAGAACCCAAAAATACGAAACAGATAATCATTTGTTGTACCAGAACGGCAAACACCAAGCAACTAAGGGTTAATCTTAAAAACCATCAGTGGCAGATTCATGGATTAATAAGAAAACCATGAACTCCATATAAGCTATTAAGCACAGAAGTTGACAGCAATGCATGAAATGTGTAACATATATTCATGCAAACGATAAACATTTCAACATTTTATACGCCAAAAGATATTGCTCACCTGTTGTTTCACTTTCTTGAAATCCAGCAAACGCAGATGCTTCAATTTATGGATAACATATAGCCTGTAGTCTGGTTGCTTAGTTACAGTATTATCCAGTAAGCTGAGGAATTGTAGCTTCGGAAGAGATGCCAGTGGATCAATCTCCGCAAGATTTGTCAGACGATTGTTTGTGAGCACCAGCGTATGCAGCTTTGGCAAAAACTCTGCTTGGGAAAAAACCAAGAAAGAAGGTGAAGCATGGAGCAAATATGGGAGTTAGAAAACAGTGTTGAGAATACAGGAGTTCTTACCACCAAGATTGGGATTGATACGTGTGATTCTGTTATTGTTAACTAGTAGAGTGCCAAGACGATTCAAGTATGGGAAGTTTTCAAGCTTGACAATCTCATTGTCCGACAAGTCAATTGTGTCAAATTGGTCCTGTTAGAGAGAGAATGAATAGACATGGTGTTAAGAAAAGCTAGAGAAGGAACCCATAAAGCTAAATACTATTCCAAGTGAGTTTTAAAATATATTATTCCAGTTTAACCAATTCAAACAGCACAGTATCAAGTCATTGATATGCCAATAAATGAAATCACCGAGATATGGACCAGCCAGACCAAAAATAAATTGGATTGGGCACTGTATTAACACAGAAATTACACAGGCCCCTTAGACCCCTCAAATGAAACGAAAATCAGAACAGATCCAAAACTATTAGACAACCTCTCACTTTGACTATTCCATGAAAGAAAGCAGGTATGCATATACATATACATATACATAACATAAAAGATGTTTGGCACAGAAAATAGAACACCAAAATTACAAGTAGCAATTCCTATGGTACAGGAGGCATCTGCGTTCACCACTAAAACATAGACCACCAGTCCTCCCCTAGTATACTAGTACAAATGTATGAGATCCTTCACCCCCTAAGCTGGTTGAGCAAAACATTGGGATTGATTGTCCGAAACAGTATGTCAATACAGAAAATGCAGCTCCCTTTGGTTTACCCACCAATTAAATGCTCACGAGTTTATTAAAAAAAAATGCATGCATCCACTAGGTCAAAACATTTACCACCCAATGTTCACTTCAAGAGAAGCAAAATCCGTTTACTTAGAGCCTCCCGGGTTTTACGAGCTACCGTGAAAACAAAAGTGAGTGGAAGTGGCTGTGACATCCTGACAATACCATACTAACACTACTGTAGTAACAAACATTGCTGTAGCAACTTCAAAGGGAATCGAACCAACACCCCTGCCAAGCACATAGACTACAAGGCAGCGTGCATCGTGCGCCTAACAATCTCGCAGGTTGCTTGCCAATACAGACATGCGTAAAGGAAAGTATGAGAAGTAAGGAAGAAGATGGCGGAGCTCACCTCGGTGGCTCCGAGATTCTCGATGACGGCGATCTTGTTGCCTGCAGCGAATGGGGAGGAGGAGGAGGAGCAAGGGTCGTGAGCTTTCGAAGAGCAGAACACAGAACCCTAAATCTAACAGGCGGGGGGGGGGGGGGGGGGGGGAGGGAGGGCGTGGGCAAACCTCGGAGGTCGAGCTCGCGCTCCTTGATGGCGTTGAAGAAGTGCGGGCTCTTCCATATCAGGTCGGCGGTGAGCCTGACCATGGCGGCTGGGAGAAGGCGGCGGCAATGGCGCCGGCCGCGGGATGTTGGGAGACACGGGGTCGGGGAAGATGGGGAGGGAGTCGGCGAGGCCGAGATACGATACGAAAAAACCCTAGGATAGTGGCGGGGCGGCGGCGGCGCGATTGCAAGCAGTGTGGGGTGGGGGCAGTCCCCAGTCGGTCTCTCGGTCCCGGACGTGTCGTTGGGCTCGATTTTGGTTTGGACCCAAAGCTCGTTTTCTTTTTTTTTTCCTCTCCATTTCTCTATAAATCCGACACGAAGTAATTTTTCTTTCCGTCCTATATAATAACTCAAAAGAAAACTCATGTTTCCCAATTCTATTGTTTTCAAGTGAAAGATACAGATTTGTCAATCCAAAATCATTATTAGTATATTACAATCCCTCCGTCCAAAATTATCTGAGAGCCAAAGAATCTTAAGTTTGATCAAATTTATATAATAAAATAATAGCATTTATGATATCAAATAAGTATCATTACATTAATTATATTTTTAATAGTATACTCATTTGATGTCATAAATTATTGTAGTTCTTTTCTATAGTTTTGGTGAAACTTGAGATGTTTTGACTCTCAAAAAAATTAGGATGACTTATAATTTGAAATGGAGGGAGTACGTTCTAAATACATAGATTAATTCTTGCGTCATTCTAAATCTTTAGAGAAAAAACATGATGTGGCCCTTGTTTAGATTGAAGAAAATTTCAACCCGATGAATAGTACCACTTTCGTCTTATTTGGCAAATATTGTCCAATCATGGACCAACTAGGCTCAAAAGATTCATCTCGTGATTTCCAACTAAACTGTGTAATTAGTTATTTTTTTACCTACATTTAATACTCCATGCAAACGGTTAAAAATTGATGTGATGGAGAGAGAGTGAAAAAACTTGGAACTTTGAGGCAAACTAAACAAGGCGGTGATTAGGTTCGCAAGCGTACCCAGTGTGGACTCTGCTCATTTAGATCGATATCGGTGTTTCCCCGGCTATAACTTGAAATAGCTTTAAAAACGAACTAGTGGTCTCACGCAAGACATTCTAGCTAAGTATGTATGTAGGTATCTATTGTGCGCACGACATATGTTTTGTTGGGTTGGTGTATATGCACTGCAGACTATGAAAACGTTATGGTTGCTAGCTCTCTAGCATAGTACACTCTCCTCTTGTTTGGTATAAGAAATAGTCTCTAGTGCCCTCTTGTGTTTCTTAGCGCTTTTTGTGTTGATGTTCTAATTATAATATGTATGGTTACTAGCTAAACTTGACTTTGGCGGGGACCCTTTGCTCCTTAAAAATGGCTACACTAACCCAAATAACAAAGTCATGAAACATGAATTAAAAATCTTTAGAGTTCATGGCTGGGAAAGTTGCTTTGCCACTTGTTTGCCTTTTGTGTCAGTGAGTAGTAAATTAGAGAAAACAACCGAGAGAAATCAGGAGCGAGTTCCCATGATGTTGAGTCATGGCACACTATTTTAGTAAATTAGTAAAGTATTTAAGGCATTATTAAAGTTATCATAGTAAGTTACGGACAATAACAAGTTTATATGTAGGGCCGTTCACTTCCAAAATTTGCCAGGCTAAAGTTTGACAAGCCATAATTTTGACTAGTATTTGGTTTATTATCAAAGCTTATCAAACTCTCACATTTGACTTACCAAATGTATAACAATTTTTTTTGCCTAACTTTTAGCTTGCCAAATCTTTGGCATGACAAAATTTGGAAGTCAACCCGTAATTTATTGTTTTTAAGGACAATAGCAATTTTTTTATTAAAAATCTTGTTATTATTATTACATAGACATTCTAGATCAGCTAGTCAAAATTGCACATATTTGAACTATATATATTACATTTTTTTGAAATGAAAAGGACGTACAATTGTCGATGTGAGGGGCGGGGTGCGGTGGGGACTAGGGAGGGAGTGCGGCCTTCAAATGACGGAGCGGCCCCACACGTCGGCGCAATTTTACCGTTGAGGGGGCGATAGGAAAAAAAATTCGGTGCAAAGTCTTCCTGCATACATGCCATCCACGTGTCCAGTCAGCACGATCTAAGCGCGCATGTTAGAGGCAGAAAAGCAGCGGTCGTGGGAGACAACCGAAGCCGCATGCGGATATGCGAGGAATTTTTCTAGCCGTGTGTTGTTCTAGGCCAAGGCCTTCGAACACCGGTGATCGCTCAAGTGAAATCAAGCACGAAAGATGTCTTAAACGGGGCTCAAGCGAAATAAGATGAATGATTTCATAAAACTTGATCCTCTCTCGACATTCCCTTAATGAGGGCTATTTATACATGCCCATAGGTTTTTCATAGGACGTAAATGCCCTCTTAACTACAACAAATTCGAGGAATATTCCCTGTAACTTTGGGCTTGTTCGCCATTCGAAGTCCCCGCTTGCCTCAAATAGCGCCGGCCCGGAGAGGCCCGACCGGCTCCACCTTATGTCGCCCGTTCAACTGACCAGCGGGCCGCTAGTAGACAAAAACTGTTGGCCATGCAAAGACGGTTGGCTCCTCCTTTGACAAAACGTGCAGAAATGATAAGCCAAACCATCAACGACCATTCGCCTGAGCGAATAGCCGAGATCAACCGCGCACCCTCCTTTGGCGAAGCCTGCAGAAATGACCAACCAAACCACTAACAACTATTCGCCTGAGCGAATAGCCAAGATCTGATGCACGCCCTCTTCTGGCGAAATTTGCAGCGTCGATCCCAGCCGGATCCGCTCCTTTCGTTGGGGGTGAAAGGAGCGGAATCGGACATGGGCTACTCCTTGTCGCGGAGTCCGCTCTTTCGCTATAACGAAAAAAGGATGACAAGAAAGTTGCCCTCATTTCACCCTGCCGAGGAGAGGACTTGACACGCTTCTCTTTCCCATCGCACGTCTTCTCGCCTAAGAGCTGATACCCTTAACTCCCGTTATTTCCCCTCGCGGGAGGCGTCGGGGTGGAGATTGAGCCAAATGGGGTGCCCAGAGGTGGGGCCTGTTCTCAACACCATGCGATTGGATTACATTGTCTGCAAACATGGCAACTATCCCTGTTACTTATGCATGGAGGCACGATGGATACAATTTCGAAGTATTTTTTTTGTTTCGGCGACGGACTGGGAAGGACAAACTCGGAGAGAAGAGACCTGGGAGTATGGATGAAAACGGATCGGATACGGACGTATATCACTGATATCGTATTTGTTTTCATATTTATATCCGGATTCGAATTCGAATACGGATAGTATAAAAAATACCGGATAGGATATGATTGGATATCAACATCATAAATATATGATTTAAATATTCGGATACGAATACGATATCAGATGTTAAATATCCGGACTCGAATACGGACGGATTAAAACTCTTTTAAACGGATTCGGTCTCGAATACGATCTCAAAATGTGTCCACGGCAACAAAGCCCTACCCTGCTCAACAGCCCAACCTTCTTCCCCCGCAAGCAAAGCGAAGCAGCCCAGCAGATCTCCTCGCCGCCTCACCGTCTCCTCCTCCGCGGCTTCCCCGGATCCCGGCCATGGTGAGCCCCCCGCTGGCCTCCTCCCCCACCTGGTCTCCATCCACATCTCGCGCTTCCGCGCTCCACCCCGCTTCTCAGTGTTTGGGCCGGCCGGCGCAGGCCGCGCCCTCCCCGCCTAGGGTTTCGATCCCGCGCCGATGCATCTGCCACCTCGCGGTCTGACTCTGCTCTTGCTGGATGGGTGCAGGAGGGCGACAGCACCAACCTCGATGCGGCGATAGAGTCGCTCCTGAACGTCGAGAAGCAGATGAGGCTGGCCGGCGATGTCGCCGGCACGCGGAAGGCCGTCATCGACATCGTCGAGCTCTGCTACAAGGCTGGCGCGTGGAAGACGCTCAACGACCAAATCGTTCTCCTCTCCAAGAGGAGAGGCCAGCTTAAGCAGGTTCGGTTCTCGAGAGTTCACCCCTCTTGCTCTTGCATCTTCGATTGGTTTACATAATTAGTATATGTAGTAGTCGATTTTCTTGTATGAAGGCAGAGTGCTCTTTAAACTCTAAAAAAAATTCGCTGAATAACGTGTGATTGAAGTGGATGAAGTACTTTACTACTGTAACTTTGTTGTACCCTTGGTGTTGACTGTAGCTATTGGTTTGAGGTGTTGATCCAAACATCTATTGAACTCTCTCTGGTAAAAGAAGCTGGACTTGAGAAAGCTTTCTGAATCGAAGTTGCCTGATTAAACTAATATAGTGGTTGGCGGAAGTATGGCTTATCCATCCTCCTGCAGTTGTAATTATCAAGAATACTAGAAATACATGATATCTTACTTTTATACATTCTTTCTACTTGCAGCGACCATTGATTTTCAGAACATCTTGTGTTTTTGTTTTTTGATGTAGTTCTACTTAACAATACTGACTGGTTTTCCTTTAAATGCAACGCCACTCACCATTCTTCCGCGTTGATTATGGAGCATGTGCATGCTGCACTTACTATTTTTTGCTTTACATTTCTTATATTGCACTGTGTGTGCAATCTGAACGCTCTCATCCAGGGCCATAGTGATGTTTAGATGTATGCTAATGCAATTCTCTTGAACTGTTATCCATTTGGTTGTTCGTTAGGGTACTTTTTTTCTTAGCATCAGCGAATAATTGCACTTCTGGAGTTTGCATTGTTCCTATCCATTGTTGAACAACCACAAATATGAAATCTTTATCTGCAACATTTTGCTTTGACCTTTAGTTGCTTGGACATGCAGTTGCCAGTTCTCGAGTCTTATTCACAATCATCCTGAGCAATGTTTTGCCCATGACCAGAACACTTTAGATCAATCTATTAAGTATAAGTAGTTCTCTATTACTTGCTTTCAAATGGGAGCCTATGCTGTACCAAAGCATTACTCTAACTATTATCTTGTTTTTGCAGATTCATAAGTCATCTTTGTCTATTTTTTGTTTACTTATAATAAATTGATAAGCATATAGAAAGGAACGCTAACTATGTATGTCACTTGCTACTGTTTTTTACTATACACTTATATTACTGTCACTTCTGTTTATCGCAGGCCATTACAGCTATGGTTCAAAAAGCAATGGACTACATTGATTTGACACCAGACATTGACACACGCATCGAGCTAATCAAAACACTGAGCAGCGTCTCTGCTGGCAAAGTGAGAATTTTCCATCTTGATGATTTTTTATTCCTTTTAAGATTCATTGTTTTTATGTGTGTAATCTCACAGTTGTTCATCTACAGATTTATGTTGAAATAGAGAGAGCAAGATTGATCAGAAGACTTGCTAAAATCAAAGAGGAGCAGGGACAGATTGACGAGGCTGCTGATTTGATGCAAGAAGTTGCTGTAAGTTTGTGTTGGAGTATGTGTTTAGGCCCATGAGGCTAAGGCCCATGTGGCCCATGTATATGACCTATATAGCTACCCTTCTAGGGTTAGCCCTAATTGAGTGAATCACTTTCCAACATGGTATCAGCAGCCTATTTTTTTTTTCTTCTCTCTTCCCTCCCCTCCTCCCTGCCGCCGCCGGTGGCTCCTCTGCCGCCGGCGCCATGGCCGGCCGTCCCCCTTCCCATCCCTCCTTCTCCTCCTCTTTCCCTCTCCATTCCACACCTTCCTGGGCACAGGTGGCCGCCACTGCCCCTGGGATCCCGCGCGCCGCCGCTCCTGGGCTCGATCCGCTCGGACCTGCGACCGTCGATGCCGCCGTTCCTGGCCTCGGTCCGCTCGGGGTCGGGCCTCCTGGGGTCACACCCCTCGGACCGCTCGGGGCCGGGCCTCCTGGGGTCGCCATCGGGGCCGCGCCCTCTGGGGTCGCGCCCCACAGCCCCGCGCCTCTCTGCTCCGTGCGTGGAACCGCGCCTCCCCCTTCTGCTGCCATCTCCGATCCGGGCGTTGTGCTGTCTCCCAAGCCCGCCCCTCACCCAGCCACCATCACCAGCGCCGCCCATGTCCTCGCCGCTGTCTCCAGTCCCGGCGCGGAGGGAGCACCCACGGCGGGCGCGGAGGCTGCTGCGGGCGTGACTGCTGCTGGCCTCCAGCCCCTGTTCCAGCAGCAGCCCCTGCCTGAGGGTGCCCATCAGTCTCCGTTGCATGCGGCTGCCCCTGGAGGTCTCTTTTTCGGCCAGACTGGACCGACCTCCACCCTCGCGGCGGCACTTGTTGCTGCCCGGGCCGCTGCCGTGGAGGGGCAGGCCCGTGTGCGCGCGGCCGCCCTCGCCTGGGAGCGCGAGCGCGAAGCGGCCGACGCTCTGGCCCGCCAGATCGCCGAGGCCGAACAGCTCATCGCCTCTCCCGTGGGCCCGGACGCCGGAGCCACCTCCTCCGCCTCGCCGGGACGCCGCGTGTCGCACACCGCCGTCCTCTGGCACGACCCGGCCGACCCGCTCGTGGCACAGCTCCACTACCAGGCCGGGGGGGTCCAGAACATTCGCCTTCTCGTCCCGGTCGTCCTCGAGCCGGAGTCACCCTCCTACGCCCGCTGGCGGGATCTGGTGGTTCTCACTCTTCGCCGCTACGCCCTCGACGACCACGTCCTCGTCGACGTCTCGGTCGCCGTCCAGACGCCATCGTGGTTCCGTCTCGACAGCATCGTCCTCTCCTGGATCCTGGGGACGATCTCTCTGGACCTCCACGACCTCGTCCGCACCTCCCCTGACGCGCGCCGGGCATGGCTCGCCCTCGAGGGCCAGTTTCTGGGCAACGCCGAGGCCCAGGCTCTGCGTCTCGACGCGAGCTTCCGGACTTTCGTACAGGGTGACCTCTCCGTCGGCGAGTTCTGTCGTCGGATGAAGGGCATGGCCGACTCCCTGGGGGACCTTGGGTGGCCCGTGGAGGATCGCATCTTGGTCCTCAACGTCCTTCGGGGGCTCAGCGACCGCTACGCCCACCTCCGGACGTGGATCACCCGCCAGAGGCCCTTCCCCACCTTCCTGGAGGTCCGTGACGATCTTGTCATGGAGGAGCTCACGCAGGGTCTCCAGCCGGGATCCACCACTTCCGCGGGGTCCTCGTCCTCCTCGACGGCCCTGGCTGCCTCTTCGCCGCGCCCGTCTGCTCCACCGCGGTCCACCGCTCCACCGCCACCGTCGTCTCTCCTGGGCCCTCCTCCCTCCGGGCCGAGCGGAGGTGGGGGGGGTCGTGGCTCTCGTCGTCGCCGTGGAGAGGGCCGCGGGGGTGGCCGGGGTGGTCACCCCCAGGCTCCGGCACCGGCCGGGATACACGGGGGGGCACCATGGCCTACGTTCCAGAACCCGTGGTCCGGTCGCATCTCCATGTGGCCCTACCACGCCCCCGGAGCCGACACTCGCCCACCAGTGGCCATGCTCACCGGAGCTCTTCCTGCCGGTCTTCCACCTGGCGCCTTCCCTGCTACGCCGTGGGTTCCACCCTCCGGGACTTCACCGGGGGTCACCGGCTGGGACCAGGCGGCTCTGGCTCGCTCGTTCAGCACCATGGGCCTGACACCTCCGGTCGGACCCGAGTGGATCGCTGATTCGGGGGCCACCTACCACACTACTCCGGACCCCGGTATACTTTCGTCGATTCACTCTCCCTCTTCCTCTATTCCTTCGTCCATTATGGTCGCAAATGGCTCTTGTATTCCGGTCTCGTCTGTGGGTACCGCCGGTGCTCATGGCTCCTTTCGTCTTCCTGATGTTCTTGTTGCTCCTTCTATGGTTCATAATCTTCTTTCTATTCGACGTTTTACAGCTGACAATTCGTGTTCTGTGGAATTTGACTCTTCTGGTCTTACTGTAAAGGATTTGGCTTCCCGGCGTCCTCTGCTCCGATGTGACAGCACCGGGCCCCTTTACACTCTTCGCTTCCCGGCGGCTCCTTCGTCTTCTTCGCCGCCCGTTTTGTCAGCTGCCTTCGTCGCTTCTACTTCCTCTACTACCTGGCACCGGCGCCTCGGCCATCCTGGACGTGATGCCCTGATACAGCTCAGTCGTAGCTCCGGTCTTCCATGTACTCGAGCTCATGATGAGCAACTGTGTCATGCGTGCCAATTGGGCCGACATGTTCGTCTTCCGTTTTCTAGTTCTACTTCCCATGCGGCCCGTATTTTTGATCTTGTACATTGCGACCTATGGACATCTCCTATTCTGAGTATTTCCGGTTATAAGTACTATCTGGTGGTTGTTGATGATTTTTCGCATTATTCATGGACTTTTCCTCTCCGTGCGAAGTCAGATACATTTACCACGCTCCTTCACTTCTTTTCGTGGGTGTCTACACAGTTCGGCCTCCCCATCAAGGCCGTCCAGTGTGACAATGGTCGCGAGTTTGATAACTCCACCTCCCGCGATTTCTTCCTCTCTCACGGCGTTCAACTCCGCATGTCTTGTCCATACACCTCTTCGCAAAATGGCAAGGCTGAGCGGATGATTCGCACCACCAATGACACCGTGCGTACCCTTCTGTTTCAGGCCTCTCTTCCCGCTCGCTTTTGGGCTGAGGGCCTGCACACCTCCACCTACCTTCTTAACCGTCTTCCTTCCGCGGCCTGCCCCGCTCCCACTCCTCACCACGCCCTCTTCGGTACCCCGCCTCGGTACGATCATCTCCGCGTGTTTGGGTGTGCGTGTTACCCCAACACCGCTGCCACTTCTTCTCACAAGCTGGACCCTCGCTCCACGCTCTGTGTCTTCCTCGGGTACTCTCCGGATCACAAGGGGTACCGGTGCTTTGACCTTACCTCCCGACGGGTTCTCATCTCTCGCCATGTGGTGTTCGATGAGTCCGTCTTTCCCTTTTCTAGCACCACCACCCCTCCGGTACCTGACCCACCCTCCCTGTTTCCCACTGACCCGGTGGTCCAGCCACCTTTTTCGTGGTCTCCTGCAGGTACCGCTTCGCCGCGTGCCGGGCCGGCCTCCTGTCCCGGATTCCCAGCAGGTCCGTGCCCGTCGTCCTCGGGCGCGGCCCCGTCCTCTCCGGTTGGTGCAGACCCGGGGCCTTCATCCCCCGCTGCTGCCCCGGGGGGGTCGTGTCGGTCGACGACGCCGGATCCCATCCCGGCACCTGCCCCGGCACCTCCGTCGAGGTTCGCCGCGCCGGTACGAGTGTACCAGCGCAGGCCGCGGCCGCCGCCGCTCGCGCTCCCTTCTCCACCGGGGACACCGACACCACCGCCGCTGTCTCCGCCGGCTCGTGGTGCCCCGCCGGTCTACCACCCGCCGCTGCTGCACCGACACCCGCGGCATGTTCACCCGATGGTGACACGACACGCGGCTGGCACCCTGCCGCCTCGTGCCCTCGAGGCTTCGACCGGCGATGCGGTGGTCTCTCCGGTACCCTCCTCCGTCCGCGACGCCCTGTTGGACCCTCACTGGCGCCGCGCGATGGAAGAGGAGTACGCCGCGCTACTCGCCAACCAGACGTGGGAGTTGGTGCCCCGGCCGCCGGGCTCCAACGTCGTCACCGGCAAGTGGATTTGGACCCACAAGCGCCGGGCCGACGGCTCTCTCGAGCGCTACAAGGCTCGCTGGGTCCTCCGGGGTTTCACTCAGCGCCCTGGCGTCGACTACGATGAGACCTTCAGCCCGGTGGTCAAGCCGGCCACCGTCCGTACCGTGCTATCGCTGGCACTTGCCCGGTCTTGGCCCGTCCATCAGCTGGACGTCAAGAACGCCTTCCTCCACGGCCTTCTCACCGAGACGGTGTACTGCAGTCAGCCGGCGGGGTTCGTCGACACCACCCGTCCTGACATGGTCTGCCGGCTCAACAGGTCCCTCTACGGCCTCAAGCAGGCACCTCGGGCGTGGAACCACCGGTTCGCCGCTTTCTTGCTGACCCTGGGGTTCATGGAGGCCAAGTCCGATACGTCTCTGTTCGTCTACCACCATGGAGCCGACACTGCATACTTGCTGCTCTATGTTGATGACATTGTCCTCACCGCCTCCAGTGAGTCACTTCTCCGCCGGATCATCACCGCTCTCCAGCAGGAGTTCGCGATGAAGGATCTGGGTGAGCTCCACCACTTTCTCGGTGTCACTGTTGAGCACCGTCCTACCGGGCTCCTACTTCACCAGCGACAGTACACTCGGGACATCCTGGAGCGGGCTGGGATGACCGACTGCAACCCCTGCTCCACTCCGGTCGACACTCAGGGCAAGCTGTCTGAGGCTGAGGGACCACCGGTGGCCGATCCCACTGCGTACAGGAGTCTCGCCGGGGCCCTTCAGTACCTCACCTTCACCCGGCCGGACATCACCTATGCAGTTCAGCAGGTCTGCCTCCATATGCATGACCCCCGGGAGCCTCACCTCACGGCTCTCAAGCGCCTCCTCCGCTACCTCCGGGGCACGCTCGACTACGGCCTCCTCCTCCACCGAGCCTCCTCCACCGACCTCACCGTTTACACCGACGCTGACTGGGCCGGGTGCCCGGATACTCGCCGCTCCACCTCCGGCTACGCCGTCTTCCTGGGCGGCAACCTGGTGTCTTGGTCGTCCAAGCGCCAGCCGGTGGTCTCCCGGTCCAGCGCCGAGGCGGAGTACCGCGCCGTTGCTAACGGCGTGGCGGAGGCCGCCTGGCTCAGGCAGCTGCTTGCGGAGTTGCACACTCCGCCCTCCCGAAGCACACTGATCTACTGCGACAACGTCAGTGCGGTCTACCTCTCCACCAACCCCATCCAGCACCAGCGGACGAAGCATGTGGAGATCGACCTCCATTTTGTCCGTGATCGGGTGGCCATGGGCGAGGTGCGGGTTCTTCATGTTCCGACGACCTCCCAGTTCGCGGACATCTTCACCAAAGGCCTCCCGTCCTCGACCTTCGCCGAGTTTCGCTCCAGCCTCAACATCACTGGTGGCTAGTTGCGTCTGTGGGGGGGTTGTGTGTGTTCTTTCTTGTTCAGCCTCGAACTCCGCTGCGCCGGTAGTTCAGACTGCGGGGGGGTGTTGGAGTATGTGTTTAGGCCCATGAGGCTAAGGCCCATGTGGCCCATGTATATGACCTATATAGCTACCCTTCTAGGGTTAGCCCTAATTGAGTGAATCACTTTCCAACAGTTTGCACTGCACTAGAATTGAGGACATGTACTTCCATATTATGTGACAATGTTTCTGTCATTCTTTAGTACTGTTTGTCAGTTCTGACCATCCATGACTGTCATGGACTAACAAGCTGTTTATCAGGTCGAAACATTTGGCTCCATGGCCAAGACAGAAAAAATTGCTTTTATTCTTGAGCAGGTATTATGGCAATCTATTATGTTAAATACTTTGTATTCTTACTAAAATGCTGATTCATGCAAAACTTTCTATTATTGTTTTCACAGGTCCGGCTATGCCTAGATCGGCAAGATTATGTCAGAGCACAAATTTTATCAAGGAAAATTAGTACTAGAGTATTTGAAGCAGATCCATTAAAGGAAAAAAAGAAACCAAAGGAAGGGGACAATATTGTTCAGGATGCTCCTGCAGACATTCCATCCCTACTAGAATTGAAGCGCATCTACTATGAACTGATGATTCGGTATGCGATGCTTCTCAATCTCAATTGGATTAATGCACTACTGGGCACTGGCATGCTATTTGATTGTCATTGTCGTTATGTGCTTGTCTACCTGACTACCTCTGGAACCCCCAATTTATTTTTTCTATTTAACGCTATGGTTCATAATTACATTTCATATTGGAGCCAATCATCATTCTTGGCTGTCTCTTCACAGATATTACATGCACAACAATGATTACCTGGAAATCTGCCGTTGCTACAAGGCGATTTATGATATTCCAGCGATAAAAGAGGATCCAACAAAGTGGATACCGGTACTCTCTCAACATGTGTATACATGACACCCATCCACCAACCCCTCAATTATCTGACTACCTTAATTCCTTTGCAGATTCTTAGGAAGATCTGTTGGTACTTGGTGCTAGCACCTCATGATCCTATGCAATCGAGCCTTCTCAATGCTACACTTGAGGATAAGAACCTTACAGAAATCCCAAATTTTAGGTACATTTGTATGTTTGCAAAATTTATCTCATAGCTCCAGGCAGGCTTATCTCAATAATCACATATTTTTTTTCCTGTTGTGATGTGATGGGGAAAAAAAGATTATTGCTAAAGCAGCTGGTTACCATGGAGGTCATCCAGTGGACAACGTTGTGGGAGTTCGCCAAGCACGAATACGAGAATGAGAAGAATCTTCTCGGAGGAGCTTTGGGTGCCAAAGCTGCAGAAGATTTGAAGCTGAGGATTATCGAACATGTACTGCTTACTTTGTTTTTTGGCCTATACTTATAGTTATCTTGCTTTATATGCTTGTCCACTGAATCTGACTTTTTGCTCTCTTCAGAATATCTTGGTGGTGTCGAGATATTATTCTAGGATTACCCTCAAGAGGCTTGCGGACCTTCTCTGCCTGAGTTTGCAGGTTTGTATTTTTCACCTTTGCATGATATTGTTATCTTCTTTGTGATGCCAACTGTGGCATCCTTTGTTTAAACCGAGTACATGACAATCGCCTGAATTGTGAAGCATTTTATTTTATAGCTGCAGCTAGAGTTGCAGCTGAGATATCTAACTGGCACTACACATTACTCTTTTCAGGAGGCAGAGAAGCATCTTTCAGACATGGTGAACTCAAAATCTCTGATTGCGAAGATTGACAGGCCGATGGGAGTCGTTAGTTTCCAGACAGCCCAAGACTGCAATGGCACACTCAATTCATGGGCCACAAACCTTGAGAAACTTCTCGACCTTGTCGAGAAGAGTTGCCACCAGATACATAAGGAGACCATGATCCACAAGGCGGTGTTAAAAGCTTAACTGTTTGGTACTGCATGTTCTGGTTTAGGTTCCCTTCATAGCCTATTGTGGTGTTAAGATACTGTAACAGCAGGACTCTGAATTGAGATTATTTAAGATTAACCGGTGCTGTCAAGTGAAAGATTATTTAAAATGAACCACTGTTCTGTGTTCTGTCAAATGAATTGCTAACATGGACACAATAATTCTCTGTATGTCAAGAAACCAGTCGCCGTATAGTAATTCTGGATTTGTGTCCTGATTGAAGATGTTGGTTGGCACTTGTTACGGGCCCACTGGACGCCTTCTCAGCTCACACTTCGTATCTCTTCATATCTGTAACAAACTAACAATGTTTTGCTATCGTGGTTGGAACGTTCCTGTTCCACGTTCCGGAACGTCAACGTTCCTGTTCTAACGATATAAAATAATACCTCAAGTTCTTGTTCCAGGAACGGAAAAAGGAACATCGCCGCAACGGGAACAGGAACCTGGCTTCTAAGGTCGCAGCTAGTGTCTTGCACTGCTCACCCTCCACGACCCTTCCTGGTCAAATCTAAAAATGTTACGAGGCGCTAAGAGCAGGTACAACCTTAGCTTGGCAAGCCACATCAGCAAATGTCTAGTTGGATGAGAGAGAAACATGAAAAAAAAATAGCTAGCCTGTCGCAAGGCAAGCCGCATCGGCAAATGTCTAGTTGGATGAGAGAGAAACATGAAAAAATAGCTAGCCTGTCGCAAGGCAGAGCTTCCCATGATCTGTGGTCCTCTCACCCCCTTTTTTCATTAGCATTACAGTGGGTCTGAGAGATAAAGGTGGAAGGGAGAAAGTGAACGGGTCCTACATGTAACAAAATAACTATATTTTAATCTAGTGAAGAGACTATTATTGTATGCCTTGGCTGTTATATTAACCTGCTGCTGACTAGGCTTGGCTTATAGCCAAGCTTATTAACCCTGCTCTAAGTGAGCTTCGACGAGAATTTCAGTGTTGACACAGTTACAAACCATGGAAGTTTACAAGGTCAGGCAAAAGAGGTACTCCCTCCGTCCCTAAAATAGAGTCACTGTGGGAATTGTGTTGATCAAAATTTTTCAACTTTGACTAGCTTTGTAGAAAATACGTGCAATATTTATATCTCCAAAAATAAGTTTATTATGAAAGTATATTTAACGATCTACCCAATGATACTAATTATGTACCATAAATATTAATATTTTGTTAAATATATTTAGTCAAAGTTAAAAGCTGTTGACTTTTTAGAAACGAAAATGACTCTTTTTTTTAGGGACGGAGGGAGTACGATTGACCAATATTACCAGTAGGTATGGAAGATTGCTGGGAAAAAGTACAGTACTAAGGCTGTCTCCAACAAGCTATGCATGCCGCTTCCCAAACCCATTTTGCGTCCTGCACAGTAAAAAAAATGCCGTCCAACAGAACAGGCAAATGGAGCACCTATTTTGGGTAGAAGGAGAGAGGGAACCCAGATATGCGTCCTCTTTCCGTCGTCTCTCTCCTCGACCCAAATCCTTGCGTTGTCGACATGGTGGGCTCGTAGGAGGTGGCGAGGAGCGGCTGGCGTGGCGAGACGGGTCCGCGGCGGGGCGCGGCCGACGTGTCCAGGCGGGACAGCTGCGGGGAGCCGTCGGCGCGGCGAGGAGCACGCGGCACGGCGAGGCGGGTCCGCAGCGAGGAGCGGCCGGCGCAGTTAGGCGGCTCCATGCCGGCGGGTCGGCGGGGCTTGGTGGGTGGCGCTGTGGGTTTCTTTTTCGCATCCTCTATTGGAAAAGAGAAGTTTTTGTTGCCAGAACTTTCTTCTGTGCACGACCCAAATCAGCAAATGCATCTCGCATTTAGTTAAGGGCTGATGGAGACGGTCTAAGTTGAGCCTGCCCGGGCACAACAGTGCCACCTGCCCACCTCCCCCACCAGCCTCGTCCCTACGCTGAGTCTGAATAAACCTGCCACTGCTGACTCTTTTTTTTTGGAAACCAAGAAATCATTCATGTAGACAGAAAAGTCCAAACCATTGCCTCTACAAAAATACCGCATGACACTGGTCAATTACATTACAGGTCACAATAAACACTCCCTGCAGCCTGCATATAGAAGAACGAAAATGAGCCACGACGAAGCAGCAAGCCTCCCAGCACAGGGCCTTTCAGTCTGACACGGCTGCTTCCTTCCTACTCGTAACTCGTATCATACATTCATACGGCTGCATATAAAATTTCAGTCGCCGTATAACCAAGATTGCGAAGTTAGGCGGAGTTTGGGATACGGGCCAATCAATGCTATGGCCTGAACGTGGTTGCTCGCAAATGCGCTGAGCCATCGATGAGTAATGCAAAGGCCCTAGAGCCAAGCTTGAGATTTTTTTTTAAAAAAAAACTCAAGTTTGGTATAATGTACTATATGTAAGGATGATTGAAGGAATATAGCCGTGAGCACCAAACAATACGGATGCAATTCTTTCTTTATGATACGAAACTGTATTCGGTCTAATGTTAATTCTGCGTGTCGTAACGGCAAGTGCAACAGTTTGCTGCCTCAATTGATCGCACGTGATGGCCGGAGCTGAAAACGGAGCATTCTGGTAGCATATCATCTGGGTTATTAAAGCTGGATGGTTATTGCAGAAAAAAATGTATTCCAGTCGAAGTGCACTGAACATTTGGACATGAATTGTCTACCACTTGCATCTCCAGCTTACCATGCTTGAATTGCACAGCAAATACTATAACATTTTGATTAACTGTATGCTGTGTGCTCCTGGTTCAATTTTTTCCCCCTATGAACACATTGCTTTCTCTAGAGTTTCCTGCAGTTCTCCACTCTTGTATGCCTCTGCCAAAATATAACGCGAAATTAGCATTAGCCACTAATGTTGGTTAGAATGTTTAGATAAAATATATATTTTGGGTGGAAACAACAATGAAAATATCGTGTGTATGGAATTCAGTTTCTGAGTACATGATAAGTCAATGTACATGTATGAATACAGGCATCTGCAGGTGTATGTGCAGTGTTTTCTACTCCAATGCAAATAATGCCTTAGCAGTTTGCACCATATATGTGTGCTATTCTGTGTTCTCATGGCCAAGTTATTTTTTCTCTTGAACATGCAGGAGATTACATATCTTTGTATTAAAGATAAAGAAATAACGGTCCCGTACAACACCCTCTTATGTCCCCTTATCTCACTAGAGAATAACCCCTCAAAAGACTAGGAAAAAAACACCTGAAACAAAAAACCAACGAACGACCCTAGCCATGACTAATCAGGTTAGTCCTAGCCCCTGACCCAAAGTACATAAACATTAAAAAATCTCCACTGATATTGAATGTCCTGTAGAGATCCCCAAGACCTAAGATTGATTGCCCTTCCTCACTATTTTTTCTCTTGACCATGAAGTCTTGTACATTGGCTATCTATTTTCCAAAACCATCACATCCTGGGGTGGAGTAAACCTACAGCATCAACCCTATAATCTATCTAAGCTTAGAGGACACTGTAACTATGCAAGTATCTAGGGAATGTCCACAAGCTTCAGCACATTCAGCAGCCCTAGTTTCAAAAGGTAGATCAGATACTGTTAAGATGTCTCAAAAAGCAGATACTGGTGACATGGCAAACAATGATGCATGGTGAAGGAATGTGATTTGCTCTTATGAGTCACTGAATCAATTAAGTTGAGCAGGTCTGATTTTATTTTTACTCATACAGCTGGGAAGAAATTATCCATGGTTGGTCATCAATTTGAGTTATTATGGAATGATAATTGTTGTTCTTTCTTGAAAAAAAAAGATGACAAGAACAGTCCCTGATTATCACTAAAAGATCATACTGTTGTTATATTTCATGGTTGATAGAAATTAGGTGTTAGATGTAGAGACCATCATAATGTTGCTTTTGTCCTAGAGTGGTCTTGTTAGTTGTCATTGGCACTGAGCAAGTAAGAAATAAGGCATTTCTTGAATGTGATGAACTCAACTGTTTCATTTCTAGGAGGCAATGCCCACCTCTTGCAACCATGATAAACAACAGGGATGTCTGGCCATCTATAGAAAAGTAAATTGGAATATACTACAAACGAGAATGAAATAAGGATTGAGCATATGTCATTGATGCAAATGGAAAACACTAGGTATTTGTCTGGTATTTAGAAGACGCCCTTGCTGTTTACAAAGACACTGATCACTAAGAAAGAGAAGGAAAGATCTGTGTCAATGGCCCGCGACTATTTAGAAGATACTTTTGCTATTTAGGGCATGCGCAATACAAACTGCAAAACTCTTGCACGAACACTGAACAAAAGAGAATAAATGACATGTCATCAAGAGTTGTGTAAGAGTCTCAATTTCCAATGGAAGCAACATTTTTATAGGCACTTAAATAGTGTAAGAGTCAAAACTTCCAAAGGAAACAACATTTTTTAGACATTTAAATAGTTCCATAAAGTTATGAGTTCACTTAAGCATCTCCAACACCAAATGCCTAGCGTTTATTTACTTTCTCTTGTCTCTTCCACAAATACACCATCTAATCTACCTGTAGCCTTAGCTCTCCCCCGCTTTTGTCCACCATGCCAGGATTGGGATTATGCAGTAACCACTGAGAAGCGGCCAGGCCACGCATTAGCGTTTTCCATGGCCTTGAGAGACACCTCTAGGCCTACAATTGAAGTTTACCAAGTGAATAGCCATTTGGGATTGAATATGGTGCGTGTGACCCAACCAGACACTAGCCTGGAGTATGCCTCAGAGGCATGAAGCTTGCCACAGATCATCTGTGAAAACTACCATCTTGGTGATAAACACCCTAAATGTCCGATTAGTGCCTTTGCTGTGTGCAAAGATTGCGATTAAGAAAGAGAAGGATTTGTGCCAGTGACTTCCTCTACACCCAGGGGCAGAGCCAAGACTGTCTGAAAGAGGGTGCTTTTATAGTTATGTTCTAATTAGATCAGTCCTAAAATGTTTGAATTTGGATTCCCAAAATGTTTTTAGCCTTCCTCAAAATACACGTACTACTTAAGCATTCGTTGACTCTGGGGGTGCTACAGCGTGGGCAGCACCTGCCCTGGCTCCGCCCCTGTCTACACCGGCAACCAGAGTTTTCCAACCAAATCATTACTGAGATGGAATATGGGCTTGCTGAAAAACAAGACACTACTCCAGACTATGCCTTCAGCACAAGCATACTGTGATATGCTCGAAATTAGCTAACCATGTATGGAGCTTGTACCGATCATCTGTGAAATCTTTCGTCTTATTAGTGAGAGACTCCAATAGTGTCGTATTAGTGGATTAGGATGGCAGACAGACAAATTGTTGAACCAATGGGTCAGTTTCCAATACCATGAGATCGTGAGCTCGGTAAAAACGTATTGAATTTCCAGGCTAGAGCATCTGGGAATGAACGAATCGACAAAACATATAGGAGTTTACCAACGGTGATGTCACATCCGCCGAAGAACTCGCCGTCGATATAGAGCTGCGGGAAGGTGGGCCAGCTGGAGTACTCCTTGAGCCCCTGCCGGAGCGCCTCGTTGGAGAGCACGTCGAGCGTGTCGAAGGGCACGTCGAACGAGCGCAGGATCTGCACGACGGTGTGAGAGAAGCCGCACTGCGGGAAGTCCTTGGTGCCCTTCATGAACAGCACCACCTTGCTGGACCCCACGACCTTGTCCAGCGTCGCCCGCATCTCCGGGCTCAGCGCCGCCAGGCACCGCACCGACCGGCCGCGCGCCGACAGCCGCTCCTGCCCGGTCCGCCCGACAGCGAGGCGCTGGCCCGGAACAGGAGCCAGGGGGAGCAAGGCGACCCTAGCGGTCCGCGGCCGCGCCGAGAGCGGGAGCTGGACGGCTGCGGACCCGGCGAGAGGCCTTGCGGCCGTGGCGGAGGCGGCCATCGCGGTGCGCCGGCGGCGACGGATGGTACGGAGCTGTGGGTGTGGTGGACTGAGCTGGGACGGCACGGAATAATTAATTAATTTTCCCTTTTTAGAAGATTTTTTTTTTGAGTGGAGGTGGAAGCGAGGTACGGAGCCCATGGATGGCGTTTGGCTTGGGCCGCAAGTCTGGGCCCGAAAACCCCGCGTGCCGGCAGTTCTCATTCCCCTCTGAACTTAAAGCCCTAAACCCATCTCCCCCTCGTCTCCACTCCTCTGCTCCTCGCGCCGCCGCCGCCGCCGCCGCCGACGCAGCGACGCGACTACAGGTAATGGCTTCCGCCGCGGTGCTCCGTAACGCCGGCTCCCGCCGCCTCATCTCCTACCCCACCTTCCGCGCCGCCGCGATCTCGGGGCCCGCCTCGCTACCCGATGTGCCCGCGGCGGCGGCGGCCCAGCCGCCACCGATGGCCGGGACCCTCTGGGCGAGGTCCATGGCCACCTTCACGCGCACGTGAGTACTCCTTGGCCCAGATCCGTGCCGTGCCAGCTACTTTCTCGTTTCTCGTTTTAGATTCATTCATGAATTCATTTCCATCGATCCGTGCAATTCAATAGTCCGCCTATTGCTTCGTGTGATTCACTTCACAAGTCGGATCAATCTGTGACAGGAAGCCTCACGTGAACGTCGGCACCATTGGGCACGTCGATCACGGCAAAACCACGCTTACTGCAGCCATTACCAAGGTTGGATGCGTTAGCCATGGTCCTGCTTAATTGCTCGCTTGATTTCCAAACAATTGGGTTTATTCAACAGCGTTTGTTTCCTCGTTACTATAGGTTCTGGCTGAGGCAGGGAAAGCCAAAGCCGTTGCTTTTGACGAGATCGACAAGGCTCCGGAAGAGAAAGCCAGAGGAATCACCATTGCAACGGTTGGGTCCTAGCACACGTCCTATAGTTTGGGCCAGACCGCCAGATGCAAATTCTCTTTATTATATTTTTTTTATTACTCTTCATTTGCTGTCCAATTTTTAACCATTTGGATCGCTTGTGTAGGCTCATGTCGAGTATGAGACGGCTAAAAGGCATTATGCTCATGTTGATTGCCCAGGTCACGCAGATTATGTCAAGGTTAATACCAACTATGTTTTCTCTCAAATGCATTATTTATTATTTTATGAATTGAAGTTGTTTGCATGTCAAATTGAGAAATTCCTAGTGAAAGCCATCATCTAGAGCTATTATATTATGTAATTGCCCAGCATGTATTCTTTTTTGTTTATGGTCCCAATCTAATTTTTCTTTGAAAACGGTAGAACATGATCACTGGAGCTGCTCAAATGGATGGTGGTATTCTTGTCGTGTCGGCTCCCGATGGCCCGATGCCACAAACAAAAGAGCATATTCTTCTTGCCCGTCAGGTATCAAATGCTTGTTTGGATCGTCGTTTAAAATTATTCTTCCAGGCGCTGCTTTTATGGTCTTTACTTGATCAGATAAACATGTTCTATGTTTCTAGGTTGGTGTACCTTCACTTGTGTGCTTCTTAAACAAAGTTGATGCTGTTGATGACCCAGAGCTACTGGAACTTGTAGAGATGGAGCTTCGGGGTATGCTACCATCTATATGTCTCCACATCATGTTTAGATAACTGTCTGTATATTCTAATAAGGTTGCTTTGCGCCCCCCCTCCCCCCTCCCCTTCTGCAGAGCTCCTCACCTTCTACAAGTTCCCCGGTGATGAGATTCCGATCATCCGTGGATCGGCATTGTCAGCTTTGCAGGGGAACAATGATGAGATTGGAAAGAATGCCATTTTGAAACTAATGGATGCAGTTGATGAGTACATCCCTGATCCTGTGAGGCAGCTTGATAAGCCTTTCTTGATGCCGATTGAAGATGTGTTCTCTATCCAGGTGATTTTATTTATGAGCTATCACTACTGCAGTATTCACTAGTTATTCAATTATGGTGTTGTTTCTTCCACTTTGATTAGGGATACTAATTTTGGTTTCCCTGGGTTACTGGGCCGATCAAAACCTACCCATTCGAACTACTTTTGATACACTCATATAGGGATGTGATGAACTAAAGTAGTGACCTAAATTACCCATTGCGTGCCCACTTGCATCTTTAGTCTGTGATGTTCAACTGGCCACATTTGATTTGGAATGACCCTGTACCATTGAAATCAGATCATATTATTTCGAACGGTATTCAACTAAATGCTGAGCTTTTCAACATTGCTGTATTGGCCATTGTATGTTCCCTACAGTATTTATGTGTGAACAAATGATTGCTGTGGTGACTAGAAAACTAAACAGTAAATATTTCTAGGATCTGCTTTGGTTAAACAATAAGTTTGCACCATGGACATCTAAAAATTTACGCAGATTGACAGCATGAATTTGATGATGTTGAGTATAAATGCATAAATAATATCTACTTTGTGTTGTTTGAGATAAGGTCGCTAAAGAGATCACTGGTCATAGTGATACCTTGGGGATTGTGTCAATATGTTGAACGACTTGTATTTTTATCATATTAATTGGAAATTGAAAAAAAATCATTGATAGGAATGTACCGTACAATCTGGTCATATGCTTTTTTTCAATTTTTGCTAATTATTTTGGAGTGTTTCCTGTATACAGTGCAATGATTCAATGGTTCATGCTGTGTAGAACTTAGGAGTGATTTTAGTTGGCATTCTTTACTGAACCATATTTGTATTTCTTTTTGCAACAATTTATTTCCTTTTAGTATTGTAAAGTATTTTCAGTGGCTTTTACGCTTACAGTTTCCTTTCTTGTGCTGTCATGTTCTTTAGATAAATATGATTTGAATTACTGATGCTGTTATTAGGCATTCCAATGCAGTATTAGCCATTGAATTGTCAAAGAAAATTTATTATGAGGGAGTTATCATATGTTTTTAAGTAGCCTGTTTGATCTGCAGGGTCGTGGAACTGTTGTTACTGGTCGTGTTGAACAGGGAACAATTAAAACTGGTGAAGATGTTGAGATCTTGGGTTTGACACAGGTTAGGTCTTCCTTTTTTATTGCCTGTGATTGAATTTGTGATTCAATAAACTATTGCATGTTTATCCTACTTTCTAATGTTTTAAGTATGAGTTGAATGAGTTGTTGGTTTATCAAATTCAGTATATTAGTAGTTAACAAGGACAAAGATGTCCTAAATTCTAGAGCTGCCCAGGTCTTTCTTTTGGTTAATGTCATGGGCTTCATGGCGCAAGACATTGAGATCCAACTTAGTATACATCCCACTTTTTCCTTGACTGTTTAAGTTTTGGTGATTTATTTGTAAATGTAAGCCAACAACTAATCACAAGAGCAGACGGTTAAACAGTAATGTAATACATTCTTGGTCGCAGAGTGGTCCCTTGAAGACTACAGTTACTGGTGTTGAGATGTTCAAAAAGATACTGGACCATGGAGAGGTAATGATGGTGAAAGCAGATTGTGGCAGGTTTTTTTTATTGATTGAGAGTATCATGCTTGCAACTTTGTGCAGGCTGGTGACAACGTTGGTCTTCTTCTTCGTGGTCTTAAGCGTGGTGATGTCGAGCGAGGCCAGGTTAGCATTCCTGACTTTAGAATGATCCGATAGAAGTTTTAGAAGTATCCACTGAACTGTTTTGTCTGGAAAACTGCTTTGCATTGATGATACATTGTTGCGTGATCACCAATACGACTTTTTTTTGTGATCTTTAGTATTTGTTCCACAATTTATAGGTCTCTGATACTGAAATTGAACCATATGTAATGTTGATGCCGTGTCATTTTCTACTGTTTCAGGTGGTGTGCAAACCTGGTAGTCTGAAGACATACAAACAGTTTGAGGCAGAAATATACGTCCTGACAAAGGATGAGGGTGGCCGCCACACTCACTTTATGACAAACTACAGTCCTCAATTCTACTTCAGGACTGCTGATGTCACTGGAAAGGTTGAGTTGATTGGTGAAACGAAGATGGTTTTGCCCGGTGACAATGTAACTGCCAATTTCGAGTTGATATCACCTGTTCCTCTTGAACCTGGTAACAACTATATTCTCAAATTTTCTTTCATAATATAGATCTGGCCTTTGATAAGACGTTGTGCTTTTTTGTCTTGTGATGCCATTACACATTCCATGTTCCTTTTTCATTAATGATAAAAGAAATTCATATTAGATCGTCAACTCTGTTCTCGTGATGCAGGGCAAAGATTTGCGTTGAGGGAAGGAGGGAGAACAGTTGGTGCCGGAGTTGTCTCCAAAGTTATTAGCTAATCAGTTTCCGCTTTTTTCTCGGTAGCAATCTAGCAAACAAATGAATGTTGATATGTCCGACCGGGTTAGAAACGAGAGCAAAGGACCGGTTTTGCATTTTTCTTGGAATGCATGAGCACAAAGGCAGAGCTGGCTGGCCTGGCCACCATTCTGGACAGTACCTTCAGTTTTCTTGTTGAGGTGTGGTGCTATGTAACACCACAGTTAGTTTGGTTGACACGCATGTTGGGCATAACTCATTGATTGAATAAGACTAGTGTCATCATAAGCATATTTTCTAGCCATTTTGTCAAGTTGGTCTTGGAGGCTCTTTGTCAAGTTTGCAGAATGCTGCTGGTCGTGGTCCCATTTTTTTTTTTCCCCCGGAGGGCTATGCGAGCTATATATGTGTATGTATTTGTTATGTTTACAGTGGTTGCCTGTGGAAGCCCTCGCTAGCTTCTCGTCTGGTTATGGATAATCCTGTTTTTCAACTCTTTTTTCTTCCTTTGCTTGCTTGCTTGCTGCCGCTCACAATCCTGTACTGCCCTATTTTGCATGCTTCTGCTACTGTCAACAACTTCTTGCCATTCGCCAAAAGCTTTGCTTCTGCAGCTCTTACGTAGAGAATTACGTAGAAATTAAGAAAATTTAAACACAGTCCAAAAACATGTGCTCGTATACAGGTATACATTACCAATCTCTGTTTGAACGCTTACGAGAGACAATGCCGTTGGGTCTTGAAATTTGATGTAAAGTGAATGGAATGAACAAGATTTGGGAACAACTAACGTTTTCATTGATCTCTTAGATATATATACATTGTCAAAAGGTGTCTCTTTACAGGGAAAAGGTAACTGTTCACTGGGAACAGACACAGCCGAAAGGACATACCCCTTCGGGGATTACTAACTGCTAATCCTATAATTAACTGCTAATCTATTCCTCTGGATGAGATCACTGAATGGTACGGAGAGGTGTCTGTTGGTACAGACATTGTTTCGTAACACTCCCCCTTGATCGAATCTTCTTTGAGATCAATGCAGCGTAAGCTTGGATTCCTCGAAAAACCCTGTGGGAAAAATCTGAGGAATATGCATGTATAGATATACCATAAAAACTCCTTTAAACCTTATAGGAAAATAAGGAGAAAATAGCATATGTAAGTGTGATTAAATAAATCACTATGTCATTGGTATCCCATTAAAAACCCCAATGGGGAAAAAAAATATTGGAGATACGACATATAGATTGCTCCTCTAAAAACCTTTTTAGGAAAAAATATGAGGATCAATATAAAATGATACGTCGCTAAAACTTCCGTAAAACCCAGTGGGAAAATTAGGAGAAAATATGACGACATATTATTGGTATTGCCTCTTGGATAACTCACATGAAAAACCTTTTCAGGAAAAAACCATGAATGAGTTATGAGGGCAATATGTGTCTTTGATATTTCCCACAAAAATCCTGGTGGGGAAAATAGGAAATATGACACATGCTTATGTTAATATTACCTCATTAAAAACTTTAACAAGAAACCTCGTGAGTAAAACTTGTCAAAGAAAAGAGTATAATATGATGCTGGTACAGGTCTACATCTAGGGGGTGTCTCCCCCTGATTCTGGCAAATCTCGAAGTCGGCGCATACCAATTCCATGTACCAATTTTTGAAACACAGAACTTGGTAAGGACTTAGTAAATAGGTCAGCGAGATTATCACATGACTTGATTTGCAAGATGTTTATTTCCCCACTTTCTTGTAGTTCATGGGGATAAAACAATTTAGGAACAATATGCTTAGTGATATTGCTCTTTATGTAACCCGTTTGCATCTGTGTAACACAAGCTGAATTATCTTCATAGATAATTGTAGGTGATTCAATTGCACCTAGACCACATGACTGTTGTACGTGGTTAATCATTCTGCGAAGCCATACACATTCTCGTGATGCCTCGTATAGGGCAATAATCTCAGAATGATTAGTAGAGGTCGCTGTCAGAGTCTGCTTAGAAGACTTCCATGAAATTGCTGTACCTCCATGTAGAAATACAAATCTTGTTTGGGATTTTCCGTTATGAGGATCAGATAAGTAACCAGCATCTGTATAACCAATCATATTGGGATCATGATTTTTCTTGAAGAATAAACCAAGATCCTTTGTGCCATTAAGGTATCTGAGGATACACTTCGCTCCCGTCCAATGACGACGAGTTGGGTCCGCACTATGCCTAGCTAGTAAGTTTACTGCAAATGCGATATCAGGCCTGGTGCAATTTGCAAGATACATAAGTGCGCCAATGACACTGAGATATGGGATTTCAGGTCCCAATATCTTTTCCCCAATATCCCGTGGTCTAAATGGATCTTTCCCTATTTCTAAGGTACGAACAACCATCGGGGTTTTAATAGGGTATGATTTATCCATATTGAATTTCTCCAATATTTTCTGGATATAGGCTGACTGATGCACTAAAATCCCTGAAGGACGGTGCTCAAGTTGTAAGCCTAGGCAATACTTGGTCTTACCCAAATCCTTCATCTCGAATTCCGTCTTCAGATGTTTGCGTGCTTCTTCTATGTCCTTTGGGTTGCCAATGATATTTAAATCATCAACATACACGGATATAATACAAAATCCCGTCCGAGATTTCTTAATGAAAACACATGGGCAATCATCATTGTTGGAGAATCCTTTCTTTAGAAGGAATTCACTCAGTCGGTTGTACCACATTCGTCCCGACTGCTTTAAGCCATATAATGACTTTTGTAGTTTTACACAATACATGTTGCGATTTGCGTTTGGATTCAGAATTTGGATTCCATCGGGAACCTTCATATATATGTTTGAATCAAGTGACCCATATAGATATGCTGTCACCACATCCATCAACTGCATAGATAGATGATTTTGAACTGCCAATGATATTAAGTATCGGAAAGTAATTCCACTCATTACCGGAGAATAGGTTTCATTGTAATCAATGCCGGGTCTCTGCGTGAACCCTTGTGCTACTAGCCTTGCTTTATATCTCACCACCTCATTGTTTTCATTCCGTTTCCGGACGAAAACCCATTTAAAGCCTACAAGAAAGACTTTGGAAGGCGTAGGTATTGCAGATGTGAATACCCCTCTTCTCATGAGCGAGGCTATCTCAGCTTGGATTGCTTCTTTCCATTGGGCCCAGTCCGAGCGCTTTTTGCACTCTGCCATGGTCTTAGGATCTGGATCATTGAGAAAGATTTCTGCAATTGCTGCGGAGAAGTACATGTCGACAACAGTAGTCTTACGATCGTATGATTCTCCAGAATCGATATAATTGATGGAAATTTCTTTCACCCTATTATTTGACTCAATATTTCCCAAAACTATGGAGTCAGGGTGTTCCGATGTCCCAGGATCAGAATTTGGATGCACCGTTGATCTGGGTTACGGACTTGGTCCTGGTGTTGGACTTTTATCCACTATTAGGTGTCTACCAACTTGAGGTTGGCTTGGATTTACTGATTTAGAGGATTTAGTCCTCGATTTCCTCGGACGCTTACTTGGAGCGTTATCCTTAGGAGCGGCCGTACTTCTCCCCCTCTTTTTTGGAAGTGGGAGTTGAATGGTTTTTATTGGTACCTCCACTCTTTCGGGCGCATTGCGAGCAGGATAAGAGGATTTGGTGACACCCTTATAATCAGTAAATGCTTCTGGCAGGTTATTTGCAATATGTTGCAAGTTTATGATTTTCTGAACTTGTTGTTCAGACTCTAGAGTACGTGGATCTGAGGGGGAAATGCCTTGGGCATTCCAGTTGATTTCCTGGCATTCGTTTTGGTACTTGTAGTCTCCCCCTAATGCCGGAAAATGGTCCTCATTAAATATGCAATCAGCGTACCGGGCCGTGAATAAGTCCCCTGTAAGAGGCTCGAGGTACTTGATAATCGATGGAGATTGATATCCCACATAGATACCAAGTTTCCTATGTGGACCCAATAGAGGTACGCTTAGGCAGTGAGATCGGTACGTATACAGCGCAACCAAATTTTCGCAGATGGAAATACTTGGCATATTCCCACGTACTAATTGCAATGGGGAGACTGCGTGATATGCAGTTGGTCGCAATTGAATTAAGTCAGCAGCGTGTAAGACTGCATGACCCCAACATGAAGTTGGTAGATTGCAATTTTGTAATAATGGTCTTGCAATGAGTTTAATTCTCTTAATAAGAGATTCTGCTAAACCATTTTGTGTATGGACATATGGGACAGAGTGCTGAACTTGAATTCCCAAAGCCATACAATAATCGTTGAAAGCCTTTGAGGAAAATTCAGCAGCATTGTCCATTCGAATGGATTGAATTTGATGTTCAGGATTATGTGCTCTAAGTCTAATAACTTGAGCAATAATTTTAGCAAATGCATGGTTACGTGTGGACAAAAGACACACATGAGACCATCTAGTAGATGCATCTATTAGAACCATGAAATACCTGAACGGTCCCAGACGTTGGTTGTATGGGCCACAAATATCTCCTTGAATGCGTTCAAGAAATTTAAGTGGCTCATTTTGGATCTTAACGGGCGATGGTCGTATGATCAATTTCCCTGTAGCACATGAAGTGCACATAAAATCTGAAGATTTTTGGGAATTTAGTAGTGTTTAAACTCATGACCATTCGAATTGCTGATAATTTTCCGCATCATCCCAAACACCAGGATGGCCAAGGCGTTCATGCCAAGTTTTGAATGCGTCAACATTCTGGAAAATTACCTTGTACGCAACATGCGGTACGGGTTTGATGTATGTGTAGTACAATCCGGACGAGAAAGAGAGAATTTTCTCAACAATTCTTTTGCCATATCCGTTGTTTTTAGTAACAAGGAGGATTTCCTCATTATTGTCATCACTGGTTTCGATGTGAAAACCATTTTGACGGATATCTCTATAACTTAACAAGATACGCTTTGAATCGGGATACAATAAAGCATCCTCAATTGTAATTTGGGTACCCATAGGGAGTACGATAGTGGCACGACCAGAGCCAACAATCGTAGCATCGCGCCCAGCGATTGTCAAAACATTTCCTTGTCTTTTAGTAAGAGTTTGGAAATATTTTGTTTCCCTAAGAATAGAATTAGTGGTACCGCTATCCACTAGGCATAATTCCTCTTCCATCGGATCGACCCCCGTAGAAACTATATATAAATAAAGAATTCAATATGAAACTCTTTGATGATATATAGAATACATACTTTATTTATTGAATATCAAATGTGTACAATACATTTATTGGATATCCAAACTAAATAGTGATGACATTATTAAATATTTACAACACATAGGACTTTTTTTTTAACTATTACAATCACTAGGACATAAAGACACTAGAATCTAAGGGATTGGGAGCCTATTGGAAGTCTCCAAATATGTCGTTGGATGCATATTCCACGATCATATTCCCTGTATCAGCAAGATCCTCGCCTCCTCGTATGTTGTTGTTGCTTGGTTCCATTGGAACTTGTTGTGAACAACCAGCCTCTTCCCTGGTGGTGTCAGGTCGAAGATTGAAGTGGGCTTCATACTTTTGTCCTGGTGTAGCTCGTCCTCGACCCACAGACTTTAAGTAGAGATCAACAAGATGACTTGGGGTACGACATTTCTTAGTGGTATGGCTATAACAACCACACTTTTGACATACAGGTTTGTTATCCCTGCATTTGGAAATGTTGTTACCCTTGTTGGAAACACGATTTTGAGATTTCTTGTTGCGTCTGCGTTTGTTTTTACCCTTCTTGGAGTTTCCTTGATGATAGTTCTTTTCATATCTATCATTAGATTTGGGTTTATTCTGAGTATATGCATGTACTTCAGGCAATGGAGCAGACCCTACGGGGCGCTGCTGATTATTCCAAACCATAAGTTCAGAATGTTTTTCGGCCTCAAGTAGAGTTTGGATAAGCTCTGAATAAACCTGAAAACGCCTTTCACGGTATTGTTGTTGAAGAATCCTTTCAGAGGGAAGCATAGTAGACAGAGTCTTTTCTATCTTATCCGCATCAGTAGGTTCTTTCTCGCAGAATTGCAACTTAGAGCAAATCCTATGAACAGCATGATTGTAATCACTCACAGTTTTGAAATCCTGTAAGCGAAGTTGCGTCCACTCATAGTTGGCCGCGGGCAGAACAAGTGCCTTTTGTTGTTCATAGCGTTGCTTAAGAGAATTCCATAAATTTCGTGGGTTCTCTTCCAACAAGTATTCAGCCTTAAGGTCAGGATGAATATGGCTCCTAATGAGATATAGGGTCGTGTATACATGTTGATCATCAAGTGGTGCAACACCCTCTTCGGGTGGTAACACAGCTCGATAAAGTCCACGGGACGCAAGACTAACTTTTACGTCCACAGCCCATGTGGGATAATTGTGGCCATCTAGAGCAAGTAAATCAAACTCTTTGACAGTCATTGATCCTACACGAGACAAACCATCGAAAACATTTTAAGTTAATAAAATGTTGTGGTGTGTTGTAATTATGGGATGCAAAACAGAGACTAGGTAAATCTCTTATTATTAATGGTGTAAAGATCTCAGGTGCATAATAAAATAATGGAGGTAGTCACCATGAAGGTGTAGACCTCAAATTGGGCATAGTCTATGTTAACAGTAGATGCCAAGTAATTTATGCAAGTTGTATGAACGCGTCTTAAGGTAGTCATCAAGAATGATGTAGACCTTAGTTAATTCACAAACGAATTGGATACGCACGTTGAGGATAGTCACTAAGTTGTAGACTTAGTGTAGATCCCACAGTAGCAACTATGGTGCTACCTTGTGTATGGCCAACAGGAATGCGAATTAATGGTAGTCATCTTTGTGAAAAGATGTAGACCAAATGTTCTAATTTGTGATGTTGGGTACGCACGTTGAGGATAGTCACTAAGTATAGTGTAGATCCCGCAGTAGCAACTATAGTGCTACCTTGTGTATGGCCAACAAACAAATAGATAACATGCGCGTTTATACAATTGGTGAGAAAATTCCACATAAAATGTGGCATCCGTTATTTAAGCGCGTTGTGCTTTAAAGCGATGGAAAGCGTAAAGGGGCTTAAATAAAATGATCGATTGCGAAATAAACAAATAATGACAAGATCATGATTGTGAAATAAGGATATTATTTATTGGATTTGCCATACATACCGGGACAAATACTTTGAATAATATCATAAATGGATATTTTACAATGATATAAAACATCACATTACAATTATGAAAGTCATCTACTTAACATAAGAGTATTTAATTTTACAGCACATAATTATACGAGACCTGAACAGAGTCATATACGAATTACTGCTGAAAATAAATAAGTAAAATAACTAATCGGCTGGACCAATTGGGACTGCTTTCATCACATTCGGGCCCATGGAAACTTGTTCGTGCGTGCACAGTAGAGTGGAGACAAAGGAGCAGGTCTTTTTGGGCCATCAGCCCAAGTGTGCAAAGGCCATTTAGGCCGCTCGGCAAGCTTGCAGCAGGGTGAAATCCCTAACTACTGCCTACAGAGCGACCGCTGCTGCTCCCGATTCCCATTCCACCGCACCGCCGCCGCTGCTTGCCTTCAGTTCGGAGAGGACTCCCCCTCATCGGGAGAGTAGAAGCCGCCACCGCCAACCGCCATGTTGAGCACCTCCGCGCTCGGGAGGCCAAGATCCGCCGGGTTCCAGGCGCCAGTGCGACGAAAGCCGGGGCGCCGGTCCACTGCTGCCGTCTTGCGGCCGAGGAGGCGCCGGAGCATCGGAGTCGGCAGCGTCTCTGCCGGAGGAGGGTCCGGGAGGGCCTGTGCCTTCACGCGGGCAGCGGCCCTCCGCGCGCGTCGTGGACGGAGGAGTCGGTGCTGCTGCCGGAGGAGGAGCCGATGGACCAGCGATGTCCATGACGTAGTACGGCGGGACGCCGGTCCTTGCCGCACGCGTGCAGCCTGGGTTGACGAGGTAGCCGATGCCGGGCCCGGTGACCACTTCCTCTTCTTCGACCTTCACAGCATCGAGCGCGGGAGCAGCCTGCGTGGCAAGGAACCACGGATCGAGCGGGGGGAACGCCATTTCCTGTCGCCATTGGAGTCGGAGAGGGAGGTGTGGGCGTCGGCAGCAAGTAGGTGTACTCGAGGGTGTGCGGCATCAGGCTGAACTCCTTGCAAAAGTCGCACCAATACCGAGGCGGTGCTGGTGCCGGCGACATCGGCTCCATGGGGACGTACGCGGGCACAGCGACGGGCTCTGCAAGGACTTCCTCAACAGGCGACACCGGGGCTTCAGCGACTGGTGGCGCTGGGGGCTTCAACATTGCTCGGTGCAGCGTTGCTGGGGCCGGCACCGTCCGCGCCGAGACGAGGAGACGGTGTCTGGCTCTGCAGACGGAGAGCGCGTGGAGAAGCAAGGCGGCCACGACGAATTGGGCTCCATTGGCGGCCACGTACTGGACCTGCACGGAGGCTGCGAACGGCGGAGTCGAAGATGCGGCCGAAGGAACCATGGCCATGACCACGGGTAGCGTTGCGGCGAACACGAGGCCCAAGGCGCTCGAAGACGCTGCGGCGCTGTTCATGGTGGCCGTGGTGGCGGATCGGGTCACGGCGAACTCCACCGACGCGGCGGAGGGCAAAGAACAAACCACGAGCGACGTGAGACGGTAAGTTGATCTTAGTCATGGCTTACCGTGAAAAGTTCCAGTGTCGTTCTCCTTTTGCTGTTCACGAGCAAAGTGCTGATGACGTGATGTAAAGTGAATGGAATGAACAAGATTTGGGAACAACTAACGTTTTCATTGATCTCTTAGATATATATACATTGTCAAAAGGTGTCTCTTTACAGGGAAAAGGTAACTGTTCACTGGGAACAGACACAGCCGAAAGGACATACCCCTTCGGGGATTACTAACTGCTAATCCTATAATTAACTGCTAATCTATTCCTCTGGATGAGATCACTGAATGGTACGGAGAGGTGTCTGTTGGTACAGACATTGTTTCGTAACAAAATTGACTGGTCTAGTGTCTATCACCAGTAACAGAACCTGTCACAAATATTGTAGCAAGGATGATTACTTTGATGAGAGTTTTCCTATCTTTTCTGTGCACTCAGGAGACATACGGTCAGGTATTGCTATTCGAATCCCGCGAGCAAGACACGGAGCGCTGATTCAACCCTTCTTTTTCAATAAAGTGAAACAACACACGAGTGATTTAAGGGCTACATTCACTCGATTTTTTTTTTGCCCGATCCAAGAATGCCACATAGTCTTCTTGCTCCACTCTAGCAAGGTTAGGGTTAATGTTTTTGGGTTCAGGGGCTTGCGTGAATCCAACGAGCTTAAAAGGATTGCTAGGGGAGAAGGTTGGTTAGGCGGTGGTGGTGGGCGTCTGGAGTGGGTGGAGGAAGTGGGAGAGGGCAGGCAACAGTTCCACCGGCGACCAGACAGTGGGGGAAGGCGGTTGGGCAAGACAGTCAGTGGCGGGCCCAGGATTTTGAGGCCGGGTATTCGAAATGTAAAAGGATGATAATTTTTTTTAGACAACCAAAGCTTAAAATTTATAATCACAATTGATATATTTTGTGTGAGGATACCATATATGTAATTGCATAATATTTAACACATAATTGAGCAAGTTTTCATATATTTTAAGAAATTGAGCATAATTTAAAATTATTTAATGAAAGGTACGAATAGTCCAACATACCAAAATGACAACATATCAAATATATAGAGAGAGAGAGGAATAAGAAAACTTATACAGTTAAACTCAGCAATTGAGCTTGAGCTGCTGCTGTGCCCGTTGCTCGGCTGCTCCCCAATCCCGGAGCCCCCTAACCAGTGACCAAACTAGCTTTTTTTATGAGAATCAAACTAGCTTGCCCAATATAACTTCTTCGGCCGCAATGGGCCATTGGGCCATCAGGTGGGGAGAGGAGAGGAGTGGAAAAGTCTGTTTCTGGACCGTATTCTCACCGGATGTTTATTTATCTTCATTGTTTTCCCCTTTACAATACATATACACATATACACTATATGTCTATAAATTTTCTTGCCAAAAAATTTGGGTATTCAACTGAATACCCTTGAATATAGCTGGGCCCGCCACTGAGGACAGTGGGTGACGAACGTGACGGAGATAGCCCAATGACCTTCACTTGGTTAGACTGGCGCCTATCGGGCGTCGTCAGATCCTATCGGGATGTAGTGGCGGTAGGGGAGCTCAACCAAGGATGAATAAGACATTAAGACGGCTAGGAGGCGCACATCTGATTGATTTAGGGCTAAGCTATGGTGGTTAGCGGCAGAGGAGTCATCGGAGTTAGGTGCCAACAGAGAAAGAAGGGAAGAAAGAGATTTTTTTAGGCCTTATATTTTATATCTAAGAGCATAAAAAATCAAGTGATGGTTGGCTTTAGTGCTGTATAAACGGATCCTTCTTTTTTATAGAACCGTTTCAAATACACCATTAGGATGCATTGTTTAGGAAGCATTTATTTGAATGCTATGTCGATAGGTCACGAGATTAACATAAGTCTATCGTCTTCTCCCAATGAAAGCATTATAATTAAGCGTACAAGGACACCCATGTTAAGCCGCTGTCAAGGCTGAAATAGGCGGACGAACTTAGCTAGGAGGGGACCTAGTCCATTTTTATGGAGACCACCTATATGATTAATTAATGACTAACAAAATAAGAGTAACATCTAACCTTTATGTGTCCGACCTAGTTCATTTTTATGGAGGCCACCAATATAATTAATTAATTAATTAATTAAAAATATGACTAATATCTACCCTTGATCTCATTGTTTAATGGACCTAGTCTAGTAGATTCGTGCTTCAACTTCGACCAATGTCCAGGCCATATATGACAGTGTTCATCTCACACATGAAAGGCTAGGGGAAGATGAAGGAGAGGATGGTGCGACACTAGGTTCACATTCCGAAGCAGGTTTGGAATGGCTGAGGTGGCGGCTACGTTAGGGTAGGACGCCGCGTGGAAGTGATGACGCGCGCTTGGGAGTGGGAGGGGAGCACGCTGGCTGCATGCCTTGCCGCCGCCGCCGCTCCTGCTCTTGCTTGGATTGGATTGGGCTACGTTCACATTCACAAATCAACACAATTCGATTCCGGCTCCGAATCAAACTGCAATTCCCTCTCCAGCAAATTTTATTGTCGACCTTTTCATCCCAAGCGACCCGATCCCATGGATTGCACGCCTCTTGAATTCTGATCCCCAGTCGATTCGGTTCCATACCAAACCATCAAACCAATCCAATCCAATCCCGCCCAAAAACCCTACCCCGGGGAGGAGCCGGAGGAGAATAGCAGACCAAGACAGCCGCCGAGGAAGAGAGCAATGCCGCCGCCGCAGCAGCTGCCCTCCGATCACGCCACGCCCCGGCCGCGGCCCAGGCCCCCGCCGCCGGCCCGCGAGAGCTCTGTCCCCGTCCACGCCGCCAAGAGGGCGCCGCCGCCGCCAAGAAGATGGCGCGCCCGGCGTCCGCGCCCGACCTCACGGCGCTCCCCACCGCCGCCAGGCCCAGGCCGCGCCCGCCGCCGACGCCGGCCAATAACGGCGCCCCGGCCGCCAAGAGCGGGAGCGGGAGGCCGGCGTTCATGGCGCCGCGCGGCGGCTCACGCCGGGGACCGCCGTCTGCGTGCGCACCACCTTCCGGCCCCGCAACGCCAACATCAGGTGCCGCATCCTGCTGTGGCTCCGCGCGCGGGTCGTCTCCTCCCCCGACGCCTACCACTGCACCGTCAAGTACGCCGCCGACCTCAGCGACATGTTCAAGATCGTCAGCAAGCCCGCCGACCATGTCCGCCTCGCGCCACGCCCCACGACCGCCAAGCCGGCCAAGCCCATTTCACCGGCGCTCGAGGCAAAGGAGGAGGCGTCGTCATTGCCACGACGATGATCCAGGCCGTCCTCATTCCCTGTACATGCTTCTTTGAGCAGAGATTTTGTGGGTGCTCATTCTTGGAGCAGAGATTTTGTGGGATGTTCATTCTTCGAGCAGAGATTTTGTGGCACTTGTCTCGCGGATCAGTGCCACAGCCTTACCCGGCTTTCGATCGATCGTAGTAAATTTTCGATTGATCTTAGCCCCGTTCGCTTCGCTGAACACACGAGCAGAAATACTGTTTCGACTGATTTTTTTTTAAAGCACTGTATCGACTGACGAGACGAGCCGAAAAAGGCGGCTTATAAGGTGAGGCCTCGTTCACTTCCCCATCCTAACCCAAAATATTTCCTCTTTCATCTATCACATCAAATCTTTCGACGCATGCATGGAGCATTAAATGTAGGTAAAAAAGATAACTAATTACGTAGTTTGTCTGTAAATGTCGGGACGAATCTTTTGAGCCTAGTTAGTCCATGATTAGACAAATTTTGCCAAATAACAACGAAAGATGCTACAGTAATTTTTCACCTACTTTTCACGAAGTGAACACACCCTGACTGTGCTGAACAGGGCCTCAGTGAACTCTTGCTAGCTTTATGCGGCTTTTCAATTGTTCGTAGTGAAAAAAATCTTAGTTTTTCACGAGTCGATCGATCTTTACTTGCTTCCGAGTTCCGATGATCGTTTAAGAGTCCACCGGCACGGGAGAAGTTGAGATGATGCCCGTGGCAGGAAAAGGCCCTAAAGGGTGAGAGTCAGCAGAGCTGCTTATGCTGCTGATGCCGGCGCCAACGCAAATTCATAAAACATCAATGTACTGGTTTAATTGTAGTCATACTACGCTGCTATGGCAATGTCATATCTTCCAGCGGCGAGATACGAAGAGATTAAAATCTAGAGATAGCACAGCACAATTATAACAACATTGCAAAGAGTTAAACTCACCACGTAGTAGAGAACTACACAAACATTATAAAGTGATGACCCAGTAAAACCTGGTGCTCATGTATGTTGTGAACCAATCAAACGTTACAATAATCATCATAACCAGCAAAATGGATTCCATGGCATCTCAACATGCACAACCTTAGGTAAAAGCTTGGATGGAGAAACTAAAAGTTTCCAGACTGTGAACACAAAGAGTGGCTGGTGCTGGCCTAGGAGAGGAGGAAGGGGGTGGAGCAAAAGAGTGCCATCACACGAAAACCATGACCTCACAGCAGTGGTCGAGTAACATTTCACTATTTGGAGTCTATGATCAGGCTTTTGCCTCCTGAGCTACTTCTTCAAAAGTCTCTCCAGGAACAAGCTCTGGAACATCATCATCGTTGTCTTCCTTGGCCTGTGCTGCCGCACCAGCAGCAGCCACCTGCTTCTGCATCTCCTCGGCAATCCTCTTCAGGTGTTCCATGTTGTCAGGGCCTGGAAGAATAAAAAAAAGGTGTTTAAGTCTCTTTCATATCCTTAGTCCTGGCTACAAGCTTCTGTTTGTATTTGATTGAACACACAGACAGCAACTGAGCAGGCAGAACAGAAACTTAACTACCAAACTTTTAAGGCAACAGATACAATATGCAAAGAGTATACATCAAATCAATTCTCGTGTGTCTAGCAGTGCTAACCGTCAAGAGAATACGACAAAAGATAAAACAAGAAATGGTGGGATGCAGCAACAAATGTTTCTGATAAAAGACGTTAAATGGGCAGAACTTGCCTAATCAAGCGTAACTACGAATCCTCAAATACGTTACGAGATAACCATTTTTTGGATAACAACCTAAACATTAAGTACAGAGCGTAACATACCAAGTTGGTTGATGATCCCAGGCAAAACATCTTGTAGCTCTGTCAATACACAATGAATAACGATTTGAATAAGTCAACGGCATAAAAAAGAATAGAATGAAACAGAAACACTGTACTTCATAGGGAAAGCTGAGCTTTTTCTATGTAAGTAGATGCAACATGCAGCATTGGCTTTGCTACATGTATACCATTTTAGAAACCAGAGCAGATAGCAGCTTACTGAATAAAAATGCAGTTTTAAAAAAACAAAAGGACCCACAACTGTGTTCAGATTAACCAGGTGCAGAATTCTGTAGGTGTAAAGACTAGTAAACCAGATTTCGGATTTCCAAACATCTCACAAGGATTCAGCAAAGCTTAGCTGTTGTACTTGGGCAACCAGGGAACCAATCATATAGGTAGAACATGCAACAACAACAACAACAACATAGCCTTTTGTCCCAAGCAAGTTGGGGTAGGCTAGAGATGAAACCCAAAAGAGACGAGAAACAGGGAGACACATAAAGGGACATAAAGGGCACAAGACAAAAGATGTCACGGTTCAGGCACGTTGATTGCTAATCTCCAAGCGCTCCTGTCCATAGCTAAATCCTTGGGGATATTCCACTCCTTAAGATCTCTCTTAACGGACTCGTCCCAAGTTAATTTAGGTCGACCTCTACCGCTCTTTACATTATCGGCCCGCTTTAGAACTCCACTACGCACTGGCGCCTCAGGAGGCCTCCGTTGGACATGTCCAAACCATCTCAACCGATGTTGAATCAATTTCTCCTCAATTGGTGCCACCCCAACCCTATCCCGAAAATCGTCGTTCCGTACTCTATCCCTCCTTGTGTGCCCACAACACCAACGCAACATACGCATCTCCGCTACACTCAATTGCTGGACATGTCGCCTTTTTGTAGGCCAACACTCAGCACCATATAACATCGCCGGACGAAACGCCGTCCTATAGAACTTACCTTTCAGCTTCTGAGGCACCCTTTTGTCACAGAGAACGCCAGAAGCTTGACGCCATTTCAACCAGCCGGCTGAAATTCTATGCCTAACATCTTCATCAATGTCTCCATCCTTTTGTAGCATCGACCCTAAATACCGAAAAGTATCCTTCTTGGCCACCACTTGCCCATCGAGGCTAACGTCTCCCTCCTCGTGCCTAGTCGCGCTGAAATCGCACCTCATATACTCGGTCTTAGTCCTACTAAGTCTGAACCCTTTCGACTCTAACGTGTGCCTCCATAGTTCTAACTTCCTATTAACTCCCGCCCTACTGTCGTCAACTAGCACCACATCATCAGCAAAGAGCATACACCAAGGGATATCACCTTGTATGTCCCTTGTGACCTCATCCATCACCAAAGCAAATAAATAAGGGCTCAAAGCTGACCCCTGATGCAGTCCTATTTTAATTGGAAAGTCACTGGTGTCGCCATCACATGTTCGGACAAACGTCACCACATCCCTGTACATATCCTTGATGAGGGTAACGTACTTAGTTGGGACTTTGTGCTTTTCCAAGGCCCACCACATGACATTTCTCGGTACTTTGTCATATGCCTTCTCGAGGTCAATAAAGACCATGTGCAAGTCCTTCTTCTGCTCCCTATATCTCTCCATCAATTGTCGTAATAAGAAAATCGCCTCCATGGTCGACCTACCAGGCATGAACCCAAACTGATTTTGGGTCACATGTGTCACTCTCCTTAGGCGATGCTCGATAACCCTCTCCCAGAGCTTCATCGTATGACTCATCAACTTAATCCCACGGTAGTTAGTACAACTTTGAACATCTCCCTTGTTCTTGAAGATAGGTACTAATATACTTCTCCTCCATTCTTCAGGCATCTTGTTTGACCGAAAAATAAGGTTAAAAAGCTTAGTTAACCATACTATCGCTCTGGCGCCTAGGTATCTCCACACCTCAATGGGGATACCATCAGGGCCCATCGCTCTGGCGCCTAGGTGTCGCCATCATAGGTAGAACATGCACTAATCAGAAAACGTTATAGCTCTGAGAGTAACAACTAACAAGTTACTACATGACTGGTCAATCAAATGTAAACGAAGAATGAATATTCTTACTTTTCGTCTGTGGAGATCCACTGACCACCCATGTGTTTGCCGCGATGGAAGCTTGCACTGCATCAGCAGAGGAGAAAACATCAGCCAAACGAGTCAATAACAGCAGGATTCCTCATTTCAACATGTAACAGTAACCAGCAACAACAGTGCAGGGGATGGCAGACCTTTGGGATTCAAGAACTGGATGACGAGATCGTCCTTAAAGATGTTCACCTCCTCGATTGCCGGGATGGTGTTGACCCCTACTCTCTTGAGCGTGCTCTGCAGCCTCTTGTCGTCCGTACTGCCCGTCTTGTGGACAGCCTTCTTCTTCCTATAAACCCAAAGCTCAAGTTTTTATTATCACTGGCATCGCAGCCACAGATGAACACGGAAGCCAAGACAGATGAATCGAGTCAGTCAGTAACACCTACCTGCGCATGGTGCCCTTGCCACCGGTGCGGACGGCGCCGGCCATCTTCATGAGCCTCTCCTTGTTCATCTGCGCAACGGAACGGAACCAACCAGTCGGTCAAACGGCGCAGGGAGCACGGATCTATCGCGAGAACTAATCGGTTCTAGCGCACCGAGAAATCGGGGTGGCGGTCTCGATTTAGTACGACGGTGTTCGATTGAGGAGCTGAAGAAATGACTGACCTTGATGGCGGTGGGGGGCGGCGCGGGCAGGCGACGGTGCGCGAGCAGAGAGGGATGGGGGCAGGAGGAGGAGGAGGAGGTGGAGGCGGCGGCGTCGCGAGATGGGCGGTAGGTTTTTGGGGAGGATTATAGGGTTTTCAATTTTCCACGCAAGTCCCTGGAGTTTCTTCGTATTATGTCGCCCCGCTAAAAAGGCTTTCAATGGGCCGCCCATCGGATTAGGTTGATCGATGGGCCTGTATACTTCTTTCATATTCATGGGGAAAAAGTATACTTTTCCTCCCTCAACTTTCACGAAAGTCCGTTTTTCCTCCCTCAACTCCAAAACCGGGCAAATCACCACCCTCAACTTTTCAAACCGTGCATGTTACCTCCCTGGAGCGGTTTCGAAGGCGGTTTTGCTACAGTAAACAGTGTTTTGCTACAGTGAGGCGGTTTTGTCTTTTTCTTTTTTATTTATTTCGGCTGCATCTTTGAAAAATCATATTAAATCACAGAAAAATTATAAAATGAAAAATCCAATTTTGTTGCACTCCACATGAGTAGATCTACACAGTGAACATATAATATGGTATCCTTTAGTACAAAGTTTTTGCTATGAAGGTTTTGCCTTTTTCTTTTTTATTTATTTCGGCTAAATCTTTGAAAAATCATAGTAAATTACAGAAAAATAATAAAATAGAAAATCTAATTTTGTTGGACTCCACATGAGCATATCTACACAGTGAACATATAATATGGTATGCTTTAGTACAAAATTTTTGCTACCAAGGTTTTGTCTTTTTATTTTTTATTTATTTGACTGAATCTTTGAAAAATCATAGTAAATCACAGAAAAATCATAAAATATAAAGTCTATTTTTTTTGGACTCCACATGAGTAGATCTACACAGTTAACATATAATACGGTATGCTTTAGTCCAACAAAATAATTATAGAAGCTGCAGCTATGAATTATTTCAATTAATTATAGAAAAGCATAGATCTAAAGCTACAATAAAAATTTTGTACTAAAGCATACCATATTATATGTTCACTGTGTAGATATGCTCATGTGGAATCCAACAAAATTAGATTTTCCATTTTATGATTTTTCTGTAATTTACTATGATTTTTCAAAGATTTAGCCGAAATAAATAAAAAAGAAAAAGGCAAAACCTTCATAGCAAAAACTTTATACTAAAGGATACCATATTATATGTTCACTGTGTAGATCTACTCATGTGGAGTGCAACAAAATTGGATTTTTCATTTTATGATTTTTCTGTGATTTAATATGATTTTTCAAAGATTCAGCCGAAATAAATAAAAAAGAAAAAGGCAAAACCGCCTCACTGTAGCAAAACCACCGTTTACTGTAGCAAAACCGCCTTCGAAACCGCTCCAGGGAGGTAAAATGCACGATTTGAAAAGTTGAGGGAGGTGATTTGCCCGGATTTGGAGTTGAGGGAGGAAAAACGGACTTTCGTGAAAGTTGGGGAGGAAAAGTAGACTTTTTCCTATTCATGGTCTTCTTTCATCTTTGTGGATTTGTGGATCATTTTTTTTCATACGATAGAACAGATAGTGGTTTAAGGTTAACAAAAATCTTCAACTCGGATGAACAAAATGAGCATGTAGCCTACTGGATACATTGCTTTACTGGTATCTCCAGATCTTAGGTTTGAGTCCCCGTTAGAGCGAATATAGAGGGGTCAAATTTCTTCTCGCCGCTAAAGAGCGAATATATAGTAGTAAAGATTTGCTCTCGTCTCTAAAGCCCGGGTTTAGAGATTTGAGTTCTTTCTACCTTATAGAAAATGCAATGGGGAGGTTATACCCCTTGGCAACTGGCTGGCAATGTTCATTATGGTTTACTAGTTTAGGCAGTTTATGGTGAAAGAAAATCTTGGCTGCAAATTATGATAAAATTGTGGTTATGACAAGTAGGACACTATAATAGGAATTTAAGATTTTGTGTCACATTAATGGTGTGGTAGCAAACCAGATAAATATAATTTTTAGATAAAGTAAAATTACATCCACAATACAATAGCTTGAAAGGTGGGTGCAGATTAATCCAACAACATCTAAAGTACTCAAATACGTGTAACAACTAGGCTAATTGGTGCATGTTCGGTCCAAACATTAAAAAATGTGTTGACATATTAGCACGTGCATTGTGCATAGGACTGCTTGCAGTGGGGAGTTTAATGCTATATAAATTCGCACATAACCCTTTGGTTCTTCTAAGCGTGACTACCATGTCTGCCTCGTCGAGCCAACATAGGCAACACAAAAGGCGTTATTTTTACTGCCTTGAAAATATTAATATTATTATAAAATTTATTGCAATTCATGTGGACCACAAGCGCAAAATAACAAATACAATTGAAGCTAGCTATTATAACGATCAGATTCATTAATATTCAATCTAAACGCCTGGATTGTGCCTTTGGAGGCTTGTAGATATATTTTCATGGACTCTAAATATTTTATTCAAATTCATCATGATGCAATGTATCACTATATTTTTTAGTTTGGATTTTTTTAGAAGTTTAGAAACATTTTTTGTGGCTTAAAAACCATATTAAGTATTTATTACATTTTCTAATCAAAAAGGAAAACTGCCTCCAAGACCGCTTGGGCAGCGAAATAATTTGAATGATTTTCAGAGTTAATACAGTGCAATGTTTGATTTTAGAGTTCATGGAAAAATGCAGAGTACGGTGATAGCTTAAGAAGGTAGAATGGATTATTTTCATTAAGATAATAGTGGGTTGCATTTTTCTTATATAATTTTATGGGTCAAGCCCGTATATTGGTTTTAGGCTTTTGGCCCACGGGCCATGTATCATGGACCGAGCCCATATATTAGTTTTGGGCTTTTTGACCCACAGGCCCCCGCGCTCTGCCTATCAAAAGCCTCCGACCAACTACCACCACCAGTCCACTACCACCACCCCAGTCCACTACCACCACCGCCACGGAGATGACGCCGCCTCACCTCCCCGTCACCGTCGCCTTCCTTCTCCTCTTCCTCTGCCTCCCGGCGACCCCACCCGCCGCCGCCGCTGACCCGACCCCGACCCCATGGCCCCCGCAGTTCCACGCGACGCTGGTCATGGACTACCACGGCAACATGTCCGTGGCCGACCTCTGGTACGACTGGCCGGGCGGCCGCAACCTGCACGTCACCCGCTACCAGCTCGCCGCCGACGCGCCCTTCTACGACAACGAGTGGAACAACGGCACCTCCTTCTTCTATACCCCGGCGCGCCGCACCTGCCGCTCCGCCGCCGTCGGGGTCGGCATTCTCCGCCCCGACTGGCTCCGCCCCGGCGCCGTCTACCTCGGCCGCCGCGACGCCGGCGGATTCGACTGCCACGTCTGGGCCAAGGCCGACTTCATCACCTACTACGAAGACGTCAAGACCAAGCGGCCCGTCAAGTGGGTCTTCTACACAGGTAACTTGTGGATTTCTACACAGGTAACTTGGGCAGGTCGGCAGCCTCCAAATTAGAGGAATTATAACACAATCAAGGAGGCTTGGAGATTGAATCTGCATGGCATGGTGCCACCTGAAATCTCTTGAGCAACTATTGTATAGTAGTATTACTCTTCTAACTTGGGTGCAATGCTTTCCCTCCAAGGATCAATGGTACCCTCCTCACATTATGCACCTTTTTAATATTACATTATACTTCATTCAAAGATTAAGCCTATCTTACAGAGAGGAAATCAAAGAGATCCCAATTTACAAAAAGCAGTGCACCCTATACTGGGCACTGATTATGGTGGCCTAAATAAGAAAATGAAGACTGGAATTTCATTTCTGCCTACATCTTTTAGAAGTGAATTTCATTTGTTGCTAACGTCTTCTAGAAGACTGAATTTTATTCGTGAGGTCTGGCGCTTCTATGTCTATAAACTTTGTGCACCAAGCACCATATGAAAAATCACCAGAAGGGTGGTCTCATTATTACTTCCAGTATCATACCTTTCTTGTTTGAATGAAGTAGGTCTGAGCTAGCATTTATCTATATATACTATAAAGACAAACCCCACTAAGCTAATTATCTTGAACCTCCTTGCGCCACGTCATCCACTTATCCTTTGCAATTAACACAAACCCCACTAAGCTATTATCTTGAACCTCCTTGTGCCATGTCATCCACACCGTCTGATCATGTGTATGCATGCGTAGTAGTAGTTCGTCTTCCAAGTTCATGCACACAATATAGTAATAGATATATTTAGTTGTCCACATCAGAATGTTGAAATATAGATTCCTCCTTCATACTCGCAGCAATGCCCGGGGAATCCTCGTAGTTTTAGATGTAAACTAATTCCCAATAAATAGTCCAATTTAATCAAAATGGGCAGCAAGAGCCAGAGGGATGTCTCCACTATTCACTCGGCGTCTTGTTTTTAGTTCCAAGCCAATGCATGCACATGCACTTGTTCTTTTAGGAATATCTAGGTCATCTCTGGACTATTATCAGTCGCATTTGCTCCAATTTATTTCCCATTTTGTCAGTCTCACTAACAGGCTTGAATACAATCACCAAGTAGTAGAAAATGTGTTTCTGAACAACATTGTTAGCAACTTTGGCCCTTAAACTTACTTGATTTTGAAACCTGTCCACATTTTGTGGTAGCTGGCCCCCAATCATATTTGTGTCTATGTGCATGCTTCCTTTCAGCCAAGCACTGACCCATGAATATTGCTCGTTCCCATTCAAAATCAAGCACTGAAGCTCTTATAGTTGTAGGTCTAGCTTGTTGTTTTAGTGTCATCTTACAAAGGGCATGCAGAGCTGTCTAAAAGGGTGGGATAATGGAAAATACTGTGTATGCAATTATCAGACTCACCATTGTGCATCAACCTATCTGTCATTCTTCATTGATAAATCTTGTCTGGGCTTCTATCACTTTTGGTTGTCCCCCAAAGTAAAAGATGTAAATTATAAACAAGTGTCAAGTCTGTCACATTTTTTTTCCAAGTTAGCTTGGTTAAGGTGTGAGGACCACCTAGTTGTCCCTCGATGTAACAGATGTCTTTCTGTATTGCTTATTGCATCACAGTCTTATTTTGAAGTTAATTAACTTGGTTAAGGTGTTACATTTAGAAACCTCTGGCTTCTCTGTCTATAAGCTTGTGCATCAAGCGCCATTTGAAAAATCACAGGAAGGCACATTGCCACATTATTCTTTCCAGAACCATAGCTGTCTTGTTTGAATGAAGTGGGATTGAGCTAGCTTAATTTGGAATTAAACTGATACCCAGTAAATACGCCACTTGAATCAAAATGGCCAACAAGACCCAGAGGAATGTTTTCACTATTTACTCAGTGTCTTGTTTTCTCCATGTCACAGCATGCTTGTTCTTTCAGGAATATCTAGGATTGTAGGTCATCTTTGGACTATTACCAGTTGCATTTGCTCCAATTGTTTTGCCCATTTTGTCATTTTTGCTGTCAGACTTGAAGACAATCACCAAGTACTGTAAACTGTGTGATTCTGAAGAACTTTGTTTAGGAGCTTTGGCCCACAAACCTACTTGATATTGAAATTCGTCCAAATTTTGTGGTAGCTGACCCTCAATCATGTTAGCATTTATGTGCATGCTTCCATTCAGCGAAGCACTGACCCATGTACATTGGTTGAATGGTTGTAACATGCCCCTACAGAAAGTTCTTGTTGTAGGCCTACCTTTTTTTTTTTAATGTCATCTTACGAAGGGTATGCAGAGCTGTCCAAAACATTGGGATAGTGGACAGCACTGTCTATGCTAGTCTGAGACCCCTTATTATCGCTGGGCATCAACCTACCTGTCATTTCTTCAATGATAAACGTAGTGTTAGCTTCTACCTCTTTTAGCTGCCCCTTATTATTATTAAAGTAGAAGATGTAAAGTATAACCAAGTGTGTCACATTGTTTTTTTTTCCAAGTTGGCTTGGTTATGGCATGAGGACCATCTAGCTGTCACTTGAAGTAGCAGAGGTCTTTCTGTATTGCCTTTAGAGTGAAATCTTTCTGTATTGTTTATTATATCAAATTCTTGTTGTGAAGTTAGCTTGGTTAAGGTGTCACCAAAGTGATACAGCAAGTAAATTCAACTAAATTTGCCATGCTCAGGAGTCCAGAAAAAAAAATCAAATGAAGCTATACTTCTTGTTTACTCCATTGGTGCTAAGCTAGTCAGCATTGCCACACTCTTTTTTTTTTTTTTAATAACAGCATCACCACACTCGTGGTATTGCTGTCCCTGAACTACTGGCACTAGTTGGCTTACAGCTGAGTGTTAGGACGGATATGACACTTTACCATGACAGCCAAGTAAGCACTTATTTCGTGCACGACAGATGTTGGCACGCTACTTGTTAGGCGCTGCAGCCCCCAAATGAAGGAGGAACAAACACTATTACTTGCCTTGCAGCCCAGTGATATTAACCACAGATATATACGGGTGCCAGCTGAAGTCACCATGAGATCTCTGAGCAAGCACCCGCTTTCTTCTGTACTGTAACCTCTGAGCATTTGCCGATGTGCAGGTAGGACCGCCTATGTGATGAGCTTTGAGGTGGGAGCCGTGCTGGAGGACGCAGCGTGGCAGGCCCCAGAGTACTGCTTCAGCAAGGACGGTGGGCTTGCCGACGCCGAGACCACCACCAAGATCTCTGATGGGCATCATGGCAGCAGCTTCATCCCCAGGAGCGTGCTGTGACTGTGAGGACTCAATGACTTATCTTGCGGCCATGCATGTTCTCGTCCTGGTCCCCGGACCCGGTACGGCCTTGCCGCCTTGGCCTTTTGGGCATGGAGATGCGGTGTAAACAGACAGGGTGGCTACGATTTACATTACATGCCCTCGTGTACCAGTGCCTCTTGTGCAGTAGTAATGTTTTGACTGTGTCTTGTTATCTGTCTGTGACCAAATGAAGCGAAGCGTAGTACCATAACTGATGGAGTAGCTTTGCTTTGCATTGCATTGCAATGGATCCCATATTATGTAACGTAACGTGTGAACCTATGTACCTCAACATTTGGCGACGAGGATGGCATTATCTCAGTATCTGTATGAGATTGGGGAAGAAGCAGAGAGGTTGGCTCATCAGAGTCGTGGTGAAAAAGGTTAGAGCTGTGGCAGTGCTGCTGCGAAGCTCAAGTGCACAGAGCTGCACTGGTGAATGGTGATGATCCTGTCCTGAGCGTTGTGCGATGCGAGCAGACTGTCCATTTGCGCTGGGTAGTCTGGTGCCTGTTTGCAATTCAGAAAACGATGGAGACGGGCGGGCAGGTCGGTTGAACCGAGTCACCCACCCGCAGGCCGTGCAGGCGAGTGAATCCCCGGGCAGATGCAGCCCGTCCGTGTTCGGTGTTACAGTACACCTTGGCACAGTGCAGCGCTGACTGAATGGTGACCGGAGGAGGGGACGAACTCTTCAACTGACGAACAGCCATAATTCGATCTTATCGGCCAGAATCAGCCAGCGTTTTCCTCTCGCAACGAATCACCAAGCAGCAGGAGGAGGCGTCGCGGGGGAGCCTGGGCGCCTGCCAACTCCAGACGCCAAGCACGGCGCCCAACTGCAACTGGGACAGCGCTAGATGTCCCCGTGCAAGTGGAACGCACGGCCCGGGCGCGTGGCGGCCGTCGTGGCGCGCGCAGCGCCACACACACGACAGGCATGGGCGCGCCGTCGCCGCACCGCACGCCCGGCATTCATTCATGTCATGGTGTGGACGAACGGGAGGGAGGGCACGTGGCCGGAGGGGGCAGCTGGCGGTTGGGCGTTGAGAACCAAGAGCCAAGCTGCTGTCTCTGCTGGTGCTGGGTCATCACTCACATCACAACACCACAAGCGCCTGGTAGAGACAGACTTGTACTGTACTGCGAGAGGTCAACCAGCCAATTGCCTGGCGCCCTGGTCCTGGTGGCGGCCATTTCAAGCTGCCCATTGCAAATGGCACCAGCGGAATTCTCTGATTTGGCCGCGCGTCGTCACTCCATCCATCGCCGTCGACCTTGCCGTGGTATGGTAGTGTGGTGCTGTGTCTGCGTCTGTACTCTGCTGTACTGAAGGACAGGCCGCCCTTACCTCAATCCACATACCTTGGAGTGGATTGGAGCAGAATTTAGTCAAGTTTCACCCAAATCCACTCCAGTACACAATGTCATAGGTGTGAGAACCAAGACGACGCTTCCAGTTTCTCCACCTATACTACACGGTTCATGCCACACAATTGATGATACAAGCTCTCTTTTTTCCCCTGTTTTCTCCAAATAAATTGGAAACCAAGATGGTTTTTTTTTTTTTGCTTATTCGGCTCCAGCTCATTGACTACGTGGCATGGCATGGAGACAGAGCCAGGGCCAAAGACGAGAGGAACCTAACCTGCCTTAAATTCGACTACGTTTACAAAAAGCATTATCAATAATTATGACTCCAAATAAGTGTACTAAAAATAAATTCAATGACGAGTCTAAGGACACTTACACCCTGTTCGTTTGAGCTATTCAGCTAAATCAGCAGCTATCCAACAGTGTTTTTCTCTCACAATAAACCAGCAAACAGTACTTTCAGCCACAATAAACCAGCGAAACAAACAGGCTGTTACTTTATAGAGGATCTTTTTGTTTAATCCCATTTATTTTGGGATGATTTGATATACCACTATGCTATAATTGCATCTTTTTCAGGATAGATGGAGTAGTAACCTCGATTACTAATTTCTTTAAGTATCCATAGATTTGACTGCGTCTCCGTCTTACATAGAATGAGATGAAAGAAAACAAATACATTCACACGAATACTGCCACTACTGCACCACAGAAGTCAAGGCTTGTTTGGAACTTTACGAATTTCATATCAATTAATTTTCACAATAAATAAAACACAAAACAGCTGTCGGGTACCAACAAAACAGGGTACCCCATTTTCACCGCAAAACCACCCGACAAGGTAATATTACGGCCAAGGCCCATCGCAGTCGGCCAAGGCCTTACTCTGCTCAAAACCAAAGCTAAAGGACAAGCGCCTGAGCCCCCCAGCGCTCCTCCGCTTCGTCCGACCCCTCTCCGTCTCGTCCGACCCCCGTGATGTCATCCAGGCGCCCGAGCCCTGTGGTGTCATCAAGGCGACTGCTTCGCTCGACACCCCCCTGTAACACACTGCTACGGGTACATACGTGCCTCTACCCTTTCCTGCTAAAGAACAGGAGCTCGTCGCGTCGCGCAGGATTGCCTGGGAACTTGTAACACCTAGTTCATAATCCGGTCAAGGCTTCCATGGTTCTTTCTCGTCCCTCACGGCAGTAACAGGAAGAAGCTACGCTACGCCGCACCCTAACATGTTCGCCTCAACGGGACGGGGAGCAACGGCCGTTCAGCCCCCCCACCTTTTCGCCGGCGCAACTTCAGGGCCACGAAATCTTCTTCATCATGACACCGTGTCAGGGTATGGCCTCGCTACATCATCTACTGCCACGCCTGCCACCACCGCGACGACGACTGTGCGTATGTGTAAGGTCCTAGATGGCTAGAGGGAGAGTGAATAGCCTATAAAAATTCTAAAAAACCACTAAGCAAACTTGTTAGAATAATAAATGGTCCTATGATTATACCTTTGCTTTGAGTCCATTTTGTTTTTCCAAAAGATATGATCCACTTCATATCATCACATGACCGTCTCGATCCATCGACCTTGACTTCACTTGCTCTTCACCGTTACATCGGTCCGTCGCGCCAAGTCTTGCTCAAGCTTCACCATCGCATGGTCCTTCGCTTCGAAGCCTCGACTTGCCCTTCACCTTCACAACCGGTCCATCGAGTCAAGCATCATCTTGGTCTTCATCATCTTGGTCACATGAGTCAATGTCATGTCTCATATTCAATGACCACCTTTATCTAAATCATCCACTTAGATATAAAGGTTAGTCCTAGGTTACATTAATTAGCCAAAACCAAACTAGGGACTTTCAATCTCTCCCTTTTTGGTAATTGATGACAACCCTCACAAAGATGATTTTGATAATAAAAGTTTTAAACTTGTCATACTTGTCCAATTATTTTACTTAAAAGTAAAGTTTGGACAATTATCACAAGCTCAGTTTTGGTAGCATTACCTCTTCCTACATATGTGCATAGAGTTTGGATTGTAAGCTTTGCACATATGCATGGATAGAAGTGTTGAGAGAGTAATTCTACCAAAATGATGCTAAGGTGTAAGAAATGGACCTTTGAAGCGTGATACCAATCGGAGTTGCCTTTTACACCATCCTTAGCATCATGAAGTAACTAGACATCCATCACAACTCAAGAATCCCGTGAGATCAACATTATATGTAAAGGTTCTTGGACCACTTGTAACGCTTTAAGCAAGTCTAGATATCATATGTAAACTATTCCTATGCATGCTAGTAGATCATTTCATCATTCAAGTTCTATACTAGCATTGCACCACACAAGCATGTATATTGAATTTAAATACATGTGCAATGAGCAAGTCATATGAGAATGCACAAACAAATGCAACAACTTTGTTTATGAGCTTGCTCCCCCTACTTGTGTGCATCAAAATTGTATTTACCCCTTTATCATGTTGAATCATCTTTTTCTCTCCCCCTTTGTCAACAACTTACCCAAAAATGGGATCAAATTGTGGAGAGAAAAACAATGTTTGATGGAGTAGGTTAGAATTGATCAAATTTGGTTCAACCTAGAACACTTGCCAAAGATGTTTAATTCGATTTAAACCAAAGACAAGCTTCTTCACACCTCATAATAAGGGTTATCTTGCCTATGTTGAATTAAACACTTATAGCAAATCTTCTAGATTCAACACTAGATTTGCAAGCTCACAAACATGTCATATGCCACCACTAGATCAAAATAAGCATAGAAGCAATAGTGGTAACATATATCCATCAAATTCATTTGATTTATCATGAATGCTCATACGTACCACTTATTTTGTCTACACGCTCTAGCAAGTCCTTAGCATAGGATGAATGACATGTCAATCAACTTTACCTTGCAATATCGAAGGAGAGGCATGTCAATAAGTGGGTGGGGTGCATTCAACTCATGTTTGAGAAATCAAGAATGTTCAGTTCATTCCTTAGCTTGCAAAACCTCTTTTCATCAAGTGGCTTGGTGAGAATATCAGCAAGTTGATCATTGGTGCCAACACTTTCAATAGCAATATCTCCCTTTTGTTGATGATCTCTAATGAAATGATGCCTTATGTCAATATGCTTTGTTCTTCCATGTTGAACCGGGTTTTGTGTCATCTTGATTGCACTTTCATTATCACATAGCAATGGCATATTCTTGAAGTGAGGCCATAATCCTTCAAAGTTGATTTCATCCATAGCCAATTGTGCACAACAACTCCCCGCACTCACATATTCAGCTTCGGCGGTAGAGATTGCCACACTATTTTATTTCTTTGAGGACCATGACACAAGTGATCTTTCAAGTAATTGACATGTGCCACTTGTGCTCTTTCTATTGATCTTGCAACCCCCATAGTCGGAGTCCGAATATCCAATCAATTCAAACTTTGACCCCTTGGGATACTATAGTCCAACATCTCTTGTTTGCTTTAAGTACCTCAATATTCTTTTTGCGGCCTTGAGATGACTCTCTCTAGGTGAGGCTTGATATCTAGCACACATAAAAACACTAAACATGACATCCGGCCTTGATGCGGTGACATAGAGTAGACTTCCAAACAAGGACCGATATTCCTTTTAATTCACCATTTTGCCATCAAGATCACTATCCAAATTACCATTTGTACCCATTGGAGTTGAAATTGGCGTTGCATCTTGGATTCCAAACTTCTTCAACATGTCCCTTATGTATTTTCCTTGACTCACAAATGTCCCATTCTTTAATTGCTTGACTTGGAGACCAAGGAAGTAGCTAAGTTCACCAATCATAGACATTTCAAACTCTTTGGCCATCATAGCACCAAATTCTTCACAATAAGCTTGATCGGTTGATCCAAAGATGATGTCATCAATATATATTTGCACTATGAATAGATCATTCCCAATCTTCTTGGTGAATAGAGTTATATCAACCTTGCCCATCTTGAATCCCTTAGAGAGAAGAAAATCCCTTAGCCTCTCATACCATGCTCTTGGTGCTTGCTTTAAGCCATATAAAGCATTCTTCAATTTGTACACATGGTTGGGTTTCTTGTCATCTTCAAATCCGGGAGGTTGCTCAACAAAGACTAACTCCTTGATGATTCTATTGAGAAATGCACTTTTGACATCTATTTGATATAGTTTGATGTTGTATGCACAAGCATAAGCCAATAGAATCCTTATTGCCTCTAATCTTGCCACGGGAGCATATGTCTTATCATAGTCAAGACCTTCTACTTGAGTGTAACCTTGAGCAACTAGTCTTGCTTTGTTTCTCACCACAATGCCATCTTGATCTTGCTTGTTTTTGAACACCTATTTGGTTCCAATCATATTGTAGTTATTTGGCCTTTCTACCAATTCCTAAACATCATTTCTTGTGAAATTATTAAGTTCTTGCATAGCCATGATCCAATCGGCATCCTTCAAAGCTTCTTCTATTTTCTTTGGTTCTGTGGTTGACACAAATGATGCATGCTCACAAAACATAGCCAATCTTGATCTTGTTTACACACCACTTCTAATATCACCAATAACACTATCAATGGGGTGATCTCTTACAATATGTTATGGTTGGAGTACTTGCACTTGATTGCTTGAGCTTGGTTGATCACTTGATGTATCTTGATGAGATGAACTAGCACCATTATCTTGCACTTGAGAGTCACTAGCTAGCTTGAGTGGAGAATTGAGCACTTGATCTTTAACATCATCTTAAATATCAATTACTTGCTTTGCTCTAATGTCCCCAATGTCTATGTTCTTCATTGCTTCCACCAATAGAGTTCCACCAACATCATCTAGATTCTCTTCTTTATCTTGTGACCCATTGGTTTCATCAAATTGCACATCATGAACTTCTAGAATACCGCTTGAGTTGTTCCAAACTCTATAAGCTTTGCTTGTAGTTGAATAACCAAGTAGGAACCCCTCATCACATCTCTTGTCAAACTTTCCCAATCTAGTGTCATTCTTCAAGATATAACATTTGTAACCAAACACCCTAAAGTAAGAAATATTGGGCTTTCTTCCATAAAGTAGCTCATATGGGGTCTTCTCTAGCAATGGATGACAATATAGTCTATTGATGTAGTAGCAAGCGGTATTGATTGCTTCATTCCAAAATGATTGACTCACATTATACTCATGGAGCATTAATCTAGCCATATCAAGTAATGTTCTATTCTTTCTCTCAACTAGGTCATTTGATTGTGGAGTGTACTTGGCCGAGAATTAATGTCCAATGCCATAGTGATCACAAAGTTCTTCAATTCTTGTATTCTTGAACTCACTTTCATTGTCACTTCTCACTTTCTTGATTCTAATCTCAAACTCATTGTGAACTCTAGTGAGAAAGGTCTTGAACGTGTCAAACACTTCACTTTTGTCACTAAGAAAGAATACCCATGTGAATCTTGTGAAGTCATCCACTATGACAAAATTATACTTATTACCACCTATGCTTGAGTATGTTGTTGGGCCAAATAGATCCATGTGCATCAAATCAAATGCTTTGCACATGCTCATTGTACTTTTCTTTGGATGTGAGCTTCCAACTTGCTTCCCGGCTTGACATGTACTACAAAACTTATTCTTCTCAAATTCAACATCTTTCAAACCATTGACAAAATTGTGAGTTGTAAGCTTCTTCAATTGTTTCATGCCAACATGACCAAGCCTTCTATGCCAAAGCCAACCCATGGTTGATTTGGAGATTAAGCAAGTTATCAAAGAAGTTTCTCTAGCATTGAAGTCAACTAGGTAGAGATTCTCATATCTAAAGCCCTTGAATGCCACATTTGAACCATCCATACTAATGACTTCCACATTATCAACTCCAAAGATATATTTGTAACCAAGATCACATATTTGTGCCACGGATAGAAGATTAAAATCCAAGCTTTCAACTAGCAACACATTGGAGATACTCAAGTCATTTGATATTGCAATCTTGCCCAAGCCAATAACCTTGCCTTTCTTGTTATTGCCAAATGCGATAGATTCAACACCACTATCATTGCATTGATTGAGTCAAATATTCTTGATGTACCGGTCATGTATGGAGTGCACCCACTATCAATAATCCAATACCTTCATTCGGCTTTGTAATTGACCTACAAGCAAATCAATGAAGCTTAGGTACCCATTTTTGCTTGGGTCCTTGTAGGTTAGTAACTAAGCTCTTTGGTACCCAAATAGCCTTCTTCTTTGGGCCAACAATGGGTGTACCAATAAACTTAGCTTTCACACCTTTCACACCTTTGGTAAGCACATAGCAAGAATCAAAAGGTATAGCATTAACAAGGTTCTTGCTTTAGTTCTTTTTATTGCAATTATACTCTAGGTGCCTAACTTACTTGCATCTATTACAAAACCGACCATTACCCTTCACAAAGCTAGGCTTTAGAGTTGCAAAGGCCGACTTGCCTTTCTTGGGGGTGTAGCCCAATCCCTCTTTATTAAGAGAGAACCTTTGGCTACCCAAGTACTTAAGCAAGCGGGCCTCACCACCATAGGCCTTGCCTAGGGCATGAGTGAGCTCATCCACCTCTTTCTTGAGAGTCTCATTCTCAACCATTAGTGAGGCATCACAAGTGAAACCACCACTAGTAGAGGAGGTAGAGTCGGTGGTGGTGGATGAAGAGCTACAAGAAGGGTTAGCATTTGACATGATGATAGGTTCATAAGAGGATTCATCAATCATATCATATGTAACACCTATATCACATGATACAACAACCTCCTTTTTTGCTTGTTGCTTAAGTAGCAATGAGTGAGCTTTTTTAAGCTTGGAATCAGCCTTACCAAGATCCTCATGGTCTTCCACTAGACTCTCATGAGTGGTCTTAAGCTCACTAAGAACTTTCTCAAGTATTGCTACTTTCATTGAAAGCTTCTTACACTCCTTGTCCTTGGCAATAGCTATGTCTCTAGTTTGTTGCATCAAGTCATATAATTGTTCTTTAGTTGGTTCATCATTATCATTATCATTATCATTATCATTATCATTATCATTATCATTATCATTATCATTATCATTATCATTATCATTATCATTATTATTATTATTATTATTATCATTATCATTATCATTATCACTATCACTATCACTATCACTATCATGAGCATATTCCATTTCACTTTCATCATCACTCTCATCATATAATACCTTAGTTTCTTTGGCCATGAAGCATAAAGAAGATGAACCAAATAGTGAGGGCTTCTTGTTAATAGCAATGGAAGCAAAAGCCTTGTTGGATGATGATTCTTCTTCTTCTTCATCATCACTTTCCCAAGTGACCACATAGGCTCCATTCTTGCCCTTCTTAAAAGTCATCTTGGCTTCTCTCTTTTTCTTCTCAAACTTGTCCTTCTTGTTCTTCTTCTTATCATAAGGATATTCCGCTTGAAGGTGCTCGGTGCTATCACAATTAAAGCACTTCCTTTGTGACTCCTTGCTCTTAAAGTTATCATTTCTCTTCTTGAAGCCTCTTCTTTTGATAAATATTTTGCCAATATTCTTGACAACTAGAGCAAGTGCATCATCATCAATTTCCAATTCTTCATCTTCTTCGTTGTCATCTTCTTCTTGAATTGACGCTTTGCCCTTTGAGGAGGTGGCCTTGAATGCCATGGTCTTCTTCTTCTTTTCTTCCTCCTTCTCATCAACATCTTGATCATACTTGTCAAAGGTCAATACCTCTCTAAGCAAATCATTTGGCTTCATTGTTTCAAGCCTATCTCTTTGTAGCATCATAATCAACATCTTGAATCTTCTAGGTAAGCTCAACAAGAACTTGTGGCAAAAATCTTGGTCTTGAGTCTTGTGCCCTAAGCTCTTGAGATTATTCACAATGACTTGCAATCTATGAAACATCTCTAAGATTGTCTCTTCTTCTTTCATCTTGAAGTTCTCAAACTCACTCTTGAGCCCATATAGCTTGACACTCTTTACAACCTTAGTGCCCTCATATGTTTCACTCAACCTTGTCTATACTTCATTTGCCAATTCTAAATCCTTGATGCCCTCAAATACATTTGTGTCAATACCATTGTAAAGTGTATTGAGAGCCATTCTATTAGATGTTCTATTTGCTCTATCTTCATCGGTGAGATAATTGGGATCAATGATAGCAAAATCATTCTCGGTGACTTGCAATACTCTCTCATGAATAGAACCAAGGTACATTGTTATTTTTCTCTTCCAATGAGCAAAAGAACTAACACCATCAAAGAACGGTGGATTGCCCCCAACATGATTGAACACAAATTGAGCCATTTTTCACACCGAAGGATGTTAAGCCTTGATTAAAATGGTGACCATGGCTCTGATACCACTTGTAAGGTCCTAGATGGCTAGAGGGAGGGTGAATAGCCTATAAAAATTCTATAAAAACCACTAAGCAAACTTGTTAGAATAATAAATGGCGTAAATCGAGTTTTGCTTAGCCAAAGATTGTGATGCAAGCCTCCTATCCATAAGTCTAGTAGATTATGATCTCTAGTTCACACAAATGCTATGTCACTAAACTTATGCTAGTGAGCAAGCTAACAACTACTAGCAAAGGCTACCACTAGAGCTACATAAGATAACTAGTAAATGTAAATGCGAGAGAGAGGATTATGAATCTTATACCGACAGTGGAGTGAAGATGTTGCCAATCACCAAGATGATATACAATCAATATTGACAACAACACAAAATGAAGACCAATCACCGGGAGACAAGAGACACAATATTTTTGTTCACCCGGTGTTCACTTGTGCACCGACAAGCTACGTCACCGGTTGTGTCGACCAACACTTAGATGGTTCCTCGGTGTGACCCTCAAGTCACTTGCCCCTCAAGGCACGCCCCGCAAGGCACCACAAGACACCACTCTTAAGTGAGGTAACTCAATGACACGCGCAATCCACTAGAGTTGCTTTTGGCGCTCCGCCGAGGAAAGCACAAGAACCTCTTACAATCAACCGGAGGTGGCCATGAACAATCTCCTTCTCTTACCTATGCCTCCAACAATCTCCAAGCCGGCTAGGAGTGGTACTCTCCAAGAGTAACAAGAAATCCACCGGCTAAACCATCCACAAGTGCCACTAGATGCCCTTAAGCTATGCAATGCACTTTGGGATCACTCAATCTCACTTTTGATTTGCAATCAAGCAAGAGAGATGAGTGGGAGGGAGAATCTCTAGCTCAAAGGATGCACAAGAGTGTTAGAAATCACGAGAGCCCTCCCCAAGGGCCAGCCAACAAGTATTTATAAGCATCCCAAACGAATAGAGCCGTTGTACCCCTTCACTGGACGTTTTTCGGGATGACCGGACGCGCCGGTCGAAATTGACCGGACGCGCTCAACCGCATCCAATCCTCCAACGGTCACTGAGCGCCAACGGTCAAACGCCACGACCGGACGCGCCGCTCAACCGACCGGACGTGCCGATCGCACAGTACCGCGCGCCCGCGAAGCATCGACTGGACGCGCTCTAGGCAACGACCGGACGCGACAGTGCCAGCGTCCGGTTGGAGTCCAGTAAGCTCCCTCAACGACCGGACACGTCCAATCGCGTGTGACCGGACGCGCCACGTGTCCGATCAGCTTTATGCCACGCGCTACACTTCTGGGTGCCCGACCGGACGCGCCGGTCCCGCGAGTGATCGGACGCGCCGATTGCAAACCCTAACACCTGCGTGCCTGACAGCTGTGTTGCACTGACCGGACGCGTCCGGTCAAACCGTGACCGTGTCCAGTGCAGCATCCGGTCACCTCTGTGACCTCTGTTCGTCTCCGTTTCTTTTCCGACTTCTGGCGTAGTGGAAAATAGGCATTTCAAGTCCTCGAAAACGCCTGAATCCCTCGCTCGCAAGCTCGATGGGAGGGAGAGAGGGACCCAAACCCTCTCTACCGCTCAAACTTTAACGCCTTCATAAATGTGCCAACACCAACAAGTGATCACCACCTTGTGCATATGTGTTAGCCTTTTCATAATCATTTTCGAAGGTTTTTTAGTTAGCTCACTAGGCCCTACATGCAATGCACTTCATGAATTCACCTAGTGGCACCCGTGCGTCAAATAACCGATAAGACTTCCCCTCTTAATAGTTCGGCTATCGATCCTAAACCACTCACACCCTCTATAGTGTCTTGAGTGCAAAACAAATGGCCTTATGGTTATACCTTTGTCTTGAGCCCATTTTGTTTTTCCAAAAGATATGATCCACTTCATATCATCACATGACCGTCTCGATCCATCAACCTTGACTTTACTTGCTCTTCACCGTTGCATCGGTCCGTCGGCGCCAAGTCTTGCTCAAGCTTCACCATCGCATGGTCCTTCGCTTCGAAGCCTCGACTTGCCCTTCACCTTCACAACCGGTCCATCGAGCCAAGCATCATCTTGGTCTTCATTATCTTGGTCACATGAGTCAATGTCATGTCTCATATTCAATGGCCACCTTTATCTAAATCATCCACTTAGATACAAAGGTTAGTCCTAGGTTACATCAATTAGCCAAAACCAAACTAGGGACTTTCAGTATGCATAGGAAAGCTAGGAATATGGAGCACCTTAGGACATTCTCTTTCTATTTTCGTACATCCAAATGATGTACCCCGACCCCTCCCTTTGCATACTATAAAAGGGGAGGGAGGGACCCTCAACCAAAAAGACGGAGGGACGACACCACATAATGGAAATGTACTAAACACACACTCAAACACACCCACACACAGAGACCTGGGAGATATCCCTCTCTCGACAGCTTGTATCCCCCTACTACAAGCACTTCGGTGCAAAGCAACACGAGCAGCAGCGAGCACTAGAAGTAGGGACATTCAGCCCGAACTAGTATACATCTTGTGTCCGCCTTGCACACCATCGGAGGCTCTAACGCGCAACATCATTCACTTGTCACCGTCTCTAGACACTCCCCGTTCTAGAACACCGACAGTTGGCACGCCAAGTAGGGGAACTTTGCGCGTCACATTCTACTCCACCAAGTCTCTGATGGCCAGAAATGACATCAACTTTGCTTTGGGCTCCCACATCTGGTTTGGGAGCCTTGAGTTCGTCATCATCGGGGAGGGCTATGACCTCAACCTCCTTCCACCGACCGGCGAACCCGCCAGCTTCTCCGAGCCGGCGGCCAACCTATGACTCCGCTCTGACAAATTGAAGGGCAAATGGCCCGACAAGTTCAGCTACCCTAGCGTACCATGAGTCAGCCAACCCTGCCACGACAAGAAGCTCATGCGCTCCATCGCCGACGTCCTGGCGTCGGCCGAGACAAGCTCTAACTCCGACTTCCTCGACTCCGACAACAACAACGATGACAAAGGCGTCACAATCCGCTTCGCTAGGCTTCGGATGGCCAGTCACGACATCGATTGGACCCCGGGCGCACGTGCGCGTTTCGGGAGCCCAAGACCATCGGCGGTCGATTTCTTCACAAATGCACCAGATGTTAAGTAGATACGTTGTTCCTGCATCTAGTTTCTTCCAAGTTATTTACATATCTGTGGAAAATTTGTGTTTTTGAAATCATGAAGTACTTTCCCTTGTCGGTTGTGTTGTCGTACCTTTAGTTTTTGTGTGTCCGCCTCTTCCCTACGTTTAGGTCCCAAGGCAAGAGGTCGCGGAGAACAGACACTCAGTAAACCTGGGCGGACCGCAAAAAAACCCACGCCCCAGCGGCTACGGTGCTTTTGCTCTCCAGCGTAATCAAGGTCTTTTCATCCGCACCTCAAACCTTATGACCTTAGCGTTGGGACGGACCAGATCTCATCACCTGACCCCAACAATGGCTTAGGGTTGGGCCCCACTCGGGGCTAGTAAGGGAGCATGTATATTCAGGAAGACCCATTGCGTCTGACCCTTCCCTATGTTTAGGTCCCAAGGCAAGAAGCCTTGGAAAACAAACACTGAGTAAAATTGGGCGGACCGCGAAAAAACGCACGCCCCTACAACTACGGTACTTTTGCTCCGCAGCGTGATCAGAGTCTTGTTCGCCCACACCCCAAACCTTGTAACCTTAGCGTCGGGACAGATCAGATCGCGTCACCCGACCCTGGAGATGGCCCGGTGTTGGGCCTCATTCGGGGAAGCCATTACGAATATTTAGTAGTCACGAATACCTCTGTTGCAACGGTTCCCTCTTTACTCTAGGATTCGAAGGTAAGAGTCACGGGAATAGACCCTGAGTAAGGTTGGTCAGACCGTGAAAGGCTTACACCCCGATGGCTATCATACCTTCGCTCACCAGCACGATCAGGGTCAGTCGCCTGTGCCTTGAACTTTCTAAACCTAGCGTCGGGAGGGATCGGATCGCGTTGACCTTTTCACGTCAAGGACGACAAATGTTTAAATGACTAAAACTAAATATTTGTTCGATCGAACTTAATACGAAGCGCTTGTTCAAGTTACAAGTCCTGGTCACCACGCCTCAGCTTACTTAGGGACAATCTCATCCCCTATTTGATTCACTAAATTTTGTGCAGGAGAGGCCGCCGCCGTCACGACCCATGTTCGAGTCCCGATTGGTAGCTGATTCATGGTATTCCTTGACGGACGGCCTTGAGCCCTCGGACCAGTCAAACGGTCCCAAGAACTATATGAATCGACCATCGGGAATCTAGAGTACGTCACCAGCTTGACCACAAACCGAAACCCCCCTGAACAGGAACCGGGGCTCCACTCAAACGAACCCGTTTACAACTCAATGAGCACCATGGTTCGTCCAACGAGGACAGTGTGGCACGGCTCACCCCCTTCGTTTTGCGAAGAAATGCGCGAGGGACGACTCCAAAGACGAGAAGCCACCCGATCAGTCTCCTGCAATGAGCGGGGGATTGGGGGCTATGCTCGCATCCTGACCCAACGAACGGTCACAAGCAAGGACTCGGGGGCTGACCCCACCTTGTTAGCCTAGCGAACGGTCAAGGTTGCCCACAACTCTATGATCACGCGCTCGAATCTCAGCCCTTGAAGGGGTACACTACCCTTCCAAGGCCTCGGGGGCTACACCCGGCGGGTGCGCTCGCACGCACCCACCGGAAAAATCCTTGAAGAACACAAAACGAATCGCTCGCTCATCTCTAAGCCTCTGGAGGAATAAAACTTATTTCTCCAAAGGCTCGGGGGCTACTGTCGAGTACTAGCAAAACAGGGTACTCCATTTTTACCGCAAAACCACCCGACAAGGCAATATTACGGCTCATGGCCCATCGCAGTCGGCCCACGGCCTTACTCTGCTCAAAACCAAAGTCAAAGGACAAGCGCCCGAGCCCTCCAGCGCTCCTCCGCTTTGTCCGACCCCTCTCCGTCTCGTCCGACCCCCGTGATGTCATCTAGGCGCCCGAGCCCTCTGGTGTCATCAAGGTGCTTGACCCATTTGCACAGCTACTGCTTCGCTCGACACCCCCCACTGTAACACACTGCCACAGCTACATACGGGCCCTATCCTTTCCTGCTAAGAAACATGAGCTCGTCGCGTCGCGCAGGATTGCCTGGGAACTTGTAACGCCTGATTTATAATTTGGTCAAGGCTTCCACGGTTCTTTCTCGCCCCCACGACAGTAACAGGAAGAAGCTACGCTACGCCGCACCCTACCATGTCCGCCTCAACGGGACGGGGAGCAACGGCCGTCTAGGCCCCCCCACCTTTTCATCGGCGCAGATTCAGGGCCACGAAATCTTCTTCATCATGACACCGTGTCAGGGTATGGCCTCGCCGCGTCATCTACTGCCACGGTCTGCCACCACCGCGACGACAACTATGCGTATGCACAGGAAAGCTAGGAATAGGGAGCACCTTAGGGCATTCTCTTTCTATTTTCGTACATCCAAATGATGTATCCCGACCCCTCCCTTTGCATACTATAAAAGAGGAGGGAGAGACCCTTGACCAAAAAGACGGAGGCACCACACAATGGCAATGTACTAAGCACACACTCGAACACATCCACACACAGAGACCTGGGAGATATCTCTCTTGACCAGCTTGTATCCCCTTACTACAAGCACTTCGGTGCAAAGCAACACGAGCAGCAGCGAGCACTGGAAGTAGGGACGTTCAGCCCGAACCAGTATACATCTTGTGTCCGCCTTACACACCATCGGAGGCTCCGACGCGTAACATCATTCACTTGTCACCATCTCTAGACCCCGTTCTAGAACACCTATAACAGTGAAAATCCCACGTTCCCAAATCCCACTAGGGCCTCATCATGCAACCTACCCACCTAGGCACCTAGTACTACTATAGCAAAAATACTCAATCATTCTAAAAAAATATAATTCTCAATTTTTGAGAATTCAGATAAATTTAAGTTTGACTAAATTTATAAAAATACTAATATTGGCCCTGTTCATCTGACTTATAATCCGTCTTATTTGGCTTGTTTTTTCAGACGAAACAATATTTTTCTCTCACAAAAAATCAGCCAACAGTGTTTTTCAGCCGGCTTATAATTCCAGCCGAACGGGGCCATTATCTTTTATGCCAACAGATGCCGTTAGATTAATTACAAATATAATTATAAATATTATTATTTATTTCTTATAAAGTTGATCAAACATAAAAAACGACTCGTCTTAAACCTGCGATTGCATTTTTTTCTTGAGACCAGAGGGAGTAGATTTGACTGCTGGCTTTCTGGCTTCTGTATGAGTATGACTGGTTGATACTACTATAGAGAGAGACAGAAGCAAAGGAAGACCTTGACACAAGTACTAGTATGAAAACCCTGTAAACTTATACATCTTCATCATCATAGCAGTTTTCGTTGTTTGCAGCACACACGGCAATCCTCGCGGTTGAGTCACTAATGTTGGGTGTGGGTTAAAGAAAAAGTCAGAATGATTGGAAAAAAAAAATCGACGTACGCAACGTGCCCGGCAGCAGGCCAATTCGATGGGAACATCGTATCCCAGGACTGGTGAAGCCGGTGCTGCATAGGCTATGAATGAGCAGTCACCCCTCGTCAATGTGTTGACAGTACGTGCAGTAACTAGTCCTAATCCTAATTAGTGCCATTAATTCACTACCAGAACCAGAAAGCTCTACTCCTTCTAAAAAAAAGAGTCACTATGAGAGTCGTGCTGATCAAACTTCCTCAATTTGACTAGGTTTATAGAAAATACGTATAACATTTATATCTCCAAAAAAGTATATTATGAAAATATATTCAATGATCTACCTAATGGTACTAATTATATACCATAAATGTTAATATTTTGTTAAATATATTTGATCAAAATTAAAAATTATTGACTTTTTGAAAAACGAGAATGACTATTTTTTTAGACGGAGGGAGTAGCTACACGACCTCAGGACAACCTGCTGGTTCCCTCTACAAGCACGGCATGACAGTGCACTACTAGCTAGTCCTAATCCTAATTAGTGCCATTATGTATATATATGTTCAGTTTTGGAACATACATAATCGACGACTTTGCCTTCACCGTTTAATGGTAATAACCTAACGATGTTATGGTTACTCATGGCTTGTCCATGCAGTTAGTAAACGCCAGTTTTATCCTCTCTGGGAGAAGCCGTCCTCCCAAAGAAAGTATCTTTCTCGCTTTCTCGAAGTCAAAATAAATCTTTTAAATTTTGATCGCATATATACAAGGAATTTATGTTGTATAATTAGTACTATCCGATTAATTATTGTATAATAAGTTTATTTAAATATATAAATGTTAATAATATTATATTTTATAAATAAATTTACTTAATTACAAAAAGTTTTATCCGAAAGGTATACAATTTTTTTTTGAAAGGAGAAGGGTCTGGCCGCGAGACGAATCAGGTTAGGCAGTGCCATAAATAGGCGGGCGGGCAACAACAGCAATTTCGTTTCGTTTTCACCGGGGCCGGCCGGCGCGCAGCACAGCTCAGCTCGTCTCTCGTGTCGTTGAGATCGAAGAGCTGGAGGCCGCCGCAGGCAGCACGCACAGTCGTCGCAGCCAGCCGGCCCGCTCCTCCTCCTCCTATAAAAAGCCCCCTCCCCTGCGCGCCCGGTCTCTCCGGCTCCCGTCGCCAGTTTATTTCGTCCACCTCTCCCACCCGTGGGCATCGATCACTAGCTGATCGAGGTCGGAGGTCGGAGGTCGGCGGTCATCGCCTCGTCGGCCATGGCGGAGGAGCGCCAGCAGCAGCAGGTGGCTAGCGACGGCGACGGCGACGGCGACGCGGCGGAGTGGAAGCAGGTGGCGGAGCTGAGGGCCGTCACCCAAGCCCAGGACCCTTCCTGCAAGGTTGGTCCCCTCGATCTCTCCGTCGTTCCATGATTCCATCCTTCCATTGCTCGTGAGTCGTCAGTCACATGGCTACCATAGCATAGCATATGTCTTTAGTTCCCCAATTCTCCCTAAAATTTCACTATGCAAAAAGAAGATTCACTGTCACATCAAAATGTCGGCAAATGCATGGAGTACTAAATGTTGATGAAATAAAAAAACTAATTGCACAGTTTTATTGTACTTTGCGAGATGAACATTTTAAGCCTAGTTAGTTAAAATTTGGATAATTTTTACCAAATACAAACGAAATGCTATAGAAATTCTGATACAGCGTTTTTCTCCTCAATTCACCGAACTAAACGAGGCCTTGGCCTGAATGGGATCTATGGCTAGCATACCGTATGAGGCCTCGTTTAGTTCGGTGAATTGGGGAGAAAAATACTGTATCAGAATTCCTGTAGCATTTCGTTTGTATTTGGTAAAAATTATCTAAAGTTTGACTAACTAAGCTTAAAATGTTCATCTCGCAAAGTACAACAAAACTGTGCAATTAGTTTTTGATTTCATCGACGTTTAGTACTCCATGTATTTGCTAACATTTTGATGTGACATGGAATCTTCTTTTTGCATAGTGAAATTTGGGAGAGAATTGGGGTAAGGCCTCGTTTAGTTCGGTGAATTGAGGAGAAAAATACTGTATCAGAATTCCTGTAGCATTTCGTTTGTATTTGGTAAAAATTATCTAAATTTTGACTAACTAGGCTTAAAATGTTCATCTCGCAAAGTACAACAAAGCTGTGTAATTAGTTTTTGATTTTATCAACATTTAGTACTCCATGCATTTGCCGACATTTTGATGTGACAGAGAATCTTCTTTTTGCATAGTGAAATTTGAGGAGAATTGGGGAACTAAACAAGGGCTAACTAAACAAGGGCTGACTGAATGAATGGCTCTGCCGCTCTGGCGACACTGCCATGTGCATCTTCTGGTGTTCAGGGGACGATTCATTCATTTCTGCGAATCACCATCACCCAGCAACCTACTGCTAGAGCAAGGAGGCGTCGTATATCTTGTCTTATACTACCATCAAACTTTTTTTTGAGTTATTACATAGATAATTTACCTGCCTTAATTACTGTAATTGTAAGTACAGTTACTGCTATTATTAGTAGCCAAATCATAATTGGGCCTCGATCAGAATGAACACACCACATGAACACCAACCTGAAGCTACCTAATTAAGACCAGGAACTCTGAGAATCATGCTGATTATTGGTATGCATGTCAAGACCTCAAGATATGATGGAGCAGCCTGCTGTAGACACAAATAATGAGTCTAGAGCTTCTTTCTCGTCGCCATTTGCTTCCCTCTGGCACAGAGCCGGCTGCATATGATATGCCCCCAAGTGGTACCCCTGGTACGGCGGTTCTTGGCCGTCTGGCCGTCCGGCCATCGCTTTTGGCGTTGATGGCCGGCCCTGTCACACTTTGCTCATTTGTGGCCGGCCGCGGCCGCTGGTGGTTCAGCATCCGTGTCCAGGACTCCAGGTGGTTAGCAGTTTGCTCATCAGCCCAGCCAACACCCAACCTACAGGTGGTACTGGTTGTGGATTTGTGGTTGACCCGCCCACCGCTGCCCTGCCTGTGTCGTTTCCAAACCTGCTTGCTTCGCACGACGCTTCGTTTTCCTTTTTCCCGAGGCCTTGTTTAGTTCTAAATTATTTCACGAAAAAACAATAGATTTTTTTTGTTACAACGAATCTTTGACACATGTATTGAGCATTAAATATAGATAAAAAATAAAACTAATTACATAGTTTAGACGAAATGGACGAGACGAATCTTTTAAGTCTAATTAAACCATGATTAAACACTAATTACTAAATAACAACAAAAAGTACTATAGTAGCATTTCACGAAATATTTCAGGAACTAAACCAGCCCGAAGTGAAACCCCACGTGAAGGAAGTGAAACCCAGGGATCGGAACTGACTGACTGACCGGTAAAAGCTTGTGTGCCCTCGTACACTGCAGTGTGCATATTTTCTAATCACGTGTGCCAGGGAGCCAAGAAAATTCAGCCACAGATCAATGCGTATGCATGCGATTGTGCTTGTGCACCTAACTTGGTCATCTCATCTATTCCTCGGTTCCTCCATTGACTTCTGCTTTACTTCACCCCTTGATTCAACGTCACAATATATAGAAAATTAGATTCAGGGGGTGTTTAGTTTCTCCTCAAAAAAAAATTTCACCCCATCACATTAGATGTTTGGACACATACATAAAGTCTTAAATGTAGACGAAAAAATAACTAATTACATAGATTGCAATAAATTTGCGAGACGAATTTTTTAAGCCTAATTAATCCATGATTCGACAATGGTGTGCTACAGTAAACATATGCTAATAACGGATTAATTAAGCTTAATAAATTCTTCTCGCGGTTTCCAATCGAGTTATGTAATTAGTTTTTTTATTAGTATCCGAACACAGCTTCCGACATCCCATGAAATATTCGATGTGACACCCAAAATTTTTGGTCCCAGGAACTAAACACCCCCTCAGACAAGTACTCCCTCTGTCCCATATGATTCGTCGTTTTTGGTTTTCGTACCACAAGTTTGATTCGATTTGTAGAAAATATGTGCAACATTTGTATCTCTAAATAAATTTATTAAAAAACTAGATTTAAAAATCTTTCTAATAATACCAATTATATACCATAAATATTAATATTTTTTAATATATGTTTTGTCAAAGTTTTTTCGGAAGCGAAAGTGACATATATTTTGGGACGGATGGAGTATATGTATGATCATAGCAATAGATAGCAGTACTACGTGTATATTATTCTTTTTTCTTTCAGGGTGAGCGTGTGGGATGGAAAACGCAGAGCCCGTTCACTTCACTGAAAAGTCATGACTGAAAATACTGTTCGTTGATTCGTTGTGAGAGAAAAACACTGTTCTGACTGAAAAAATAAGTTAAAAAGTATAGATTATAAATAGGGCGTACACAGATATTAAACCCAAGAAATAATTAAAAAAAAGATACGCTACCTGTAGGCAGCTAGTACTAGTACAGTTGGGTGGATGGCGCACGCAACGCAGCCGTGTGGTGCGGTGAATGCTGTGGACTTCATTTCATTTCGGCCATGCATCACTCGTGGTGCACAGAAAATACCCCATAAATGCTGCCCAGGCGACAGGCGACAAGGACATCAACTAGCCCGTGTGTCAATCCCCCTCCCTCTTATTATACGCTTTGTTTAGTTCATTAAATTTGAAGTGCCAAAATATACTGTAGCGACATTGTAGTATTTCGTTTGTATTTGATAATAATTGTCCAACCGTTGACTAATTAGGTTTAAAACGTTTGTCTCGCAAAGTACAACCAAATTGTGCAATTAGTTTTTTATTTTATCTACATTTAGTACTTCATGCATGTATCATAAGTTTGATGTAACGGAAAATCTTCTTTTTGTATAGTGCATTTTTTTAAGCAACTAAACACAGCCATAATCTCACGTCACACTGGCCTGTTTACCAACTGATCACGACGTGATGATGATGAAATGAAACTACCACCCAAATCCATTTTAATGCCTTATTTGACTCCATGTAGTGAATTGCTGAATAGTTTATGGGCAACCAGTACTTATTTTTTTTTCTAATCCTTATATCTAAATTAGAGGGCCAGATCAAATCTCTGTTTAACTCATACCCGCAGCGTCTGGCTACCCGTTGTCGAATCTGTGTTGCCGTGCACCATAGTCAGTCGAATTTGTTGCCGTGCACCATAGCCAGACGCTAAAATCGATCCCATATAGCTACTCTCTGCCATCTTCATCTCTGGCCGAGCGGCGCCACCGTCTCTTGTTCGGCTCCGGCGGTGCCACACTACTGCCACGGTGCCACCACCGCCACCTATGACCGTTGTCATGATAATTCAATTTCGCCAGGCTATCATCGTGACGTCCATATGGCTATTTTTTGCAGCTGTCAACCTGTTAATTCATTTAAGAGAATCATTGCACAAAATTAGAAAAGAACCACTTCTCTGTAAAACAACTGTTTGACAGAACTCCTCCTGAATTAAGCCTCGAGCTATTTTGGGAACTCTGCCAAATAAGTTCTTAGATAAGCTTATGAACCCTGAACCTTACATCTTTGGATTGGGCACAAAAAAAATGTGACCGAGAGGAAGTTTTGTTTAGCTTTACTCTTTTATTTTGTTCATTCACATGCATCTGAAAAACGCATTTTTGAAGGGGAAAAAAAAAGCCAACTACGTACTCAACCTTTTGCTTATCTGTTACCTATGCAATTGTTTCCCATCACGTACTGCACACAGGAGGAGGACGACTACACGCTGCGGCGGTTCCTGCGGGCGCGGGACCACAACATCGGCAAGGCGTCGGCGATGCTGCTCAAGTACCTCAAGTGGAAGCCAACAGCGAAGCCCCACGGCGGCGCGATCCCGGCGTCGGAGGTGGCGCGGGAGGTGGCGCAGGCGAAGCTGTGCCTGCAGGGGTACGACCGGGAGGGCCGGCCCTTGATGTACGGCTTCGGCGCGCGGCACCACCCGGCGCGGCGGGACATGGAGGAGTTCAAGCGCTACGTCGTGCACGTCCTGGACGCCACCGTCGCGCGCCTGCCCCCGCCCGGTCCCGGGCGGCAGGAGAAGTTCGCCGCCGTCGCCGACCTCAAGGGCTGGGGCTACGCCAACTGCGACATCCGGGGGTACCTGGCGGCGCTGGACATCATGCAGAGCTACTACCCGGAGCGCCTCGGCCGCGTCTTCCTCGTCCACGTGCCCTACGTGTTCATGGCCGCCTGGAAGATCGTCTACCCCTTCATCGACGACAACACCAAGAAGAAGTTCGTGTTCGTGGCGGATAAGGACCTCGACAGGACGCTCCGGGAGGCCATTGATGACTCCCAGCTCGCGGAGATCTATGGCGGCAAGCTCAAGCTCGTCGCGCCGGCGGCAGACGACAACAACTGATCGATCGATCGATGAACTCAGCTGAGCAGAGCAGAGAGCATGCAGCAGCAGAGTACAGTACGCACTACGCGCCGCACTATACTATTCATAGACGGACGGACACGGACACTCGAGTACGTGTCAGAGATTGAAATATATGATGCTATATACTCCATCCGTCCCTAAATATCTGTCGCTTTACGCTTTCCGAGAAATAACTTTAATTAAATATATATTAAAAAATATTAATATTTATAGTATATAATTAGTATCATTGAAAAGATCTTTGAATCTAGTTTTTTAATAAATTTATTTGAAGATACAAATGTTACACATATTTTATATAAATCGAGTCTATCATAGCAGCTAGGCGAATTAGCAATTGCAAGTGATGTCATCTTGTACAAGATACGCAGAAAGAAAGATGCATGGCTTCTGTAATCTGGGTGTGTTTAGATGGTTGTAAAGTGTGTGTAAAGTTTCTGTAACACTTTTCGTTGTTATTTGGTAAAATTTATCCAATCATGGACTAACTAGGCTAAAAAGATTCGTCTCGACATTTACAGACAAACTGTGCAATTAGTTATTTTTTTACCTACATTTAATGCTCCATGCATGTGTCAAAGATTTGATGTGACAGGGAATCTTGTAAAATTTTTGGAATTTTGAAGTAACTAAACACTGCCTGTGTATGCTCTCCTCTGTAACCAGACGGTGGATCAGTGCAAATGGCTGTGTTTAGATGAGGCTGTAAAATTTTTTGGAAGCACAATAACTTTTTCGTTTTTATTTGGCAATTAGGATCCAATCATGGGCTAATTAGGTTCGAAAGATTCGTCTCGTGATTTACAACCAAACTGTGTAATTAGTTATTTTTTTTACCTATATTTAATGCTCCATACATGTATCCAAAGATTCGATGTGACGAAGAATCTTGTAAAATTTTTGGAACTTTGAAGCATCTAAACACAGCCTAATATTACACTTCTAGGTGCCTGATATTTTTATTCTTTAGAAAACATGTTTGTTGCCTGGAAATTCAGGCTCTTGAAATATAGTAAAAAACTAATAAGATCATTACATCATAGACTCTGAATGCACTTGTAGCTGTGGTCTGAGATCGAATAGCTGCAGATTGAACTTGAAGGCCGGTCAGAAACTGTGAATGCACTTGTGATGGATGGATGGATGCTCACAGTAAAGTGGCTGCTGGACTGGACGCTGGAAATTCAAGGCAGCGATAGACCATAGATGTACTACAGCAGTACTCCCTCCGTCCCGAAAAGAATGCAATTCTAGCACAGTACAATATTTTAGTATGTCAAGTTTGACTAATTATATATAAAAAAATATAAATAATTATGACATAAAATTAGTATCATTAGATTTGTTATGAGATATATTTTCATAATATATTTATTTAGTGTCAAAAATATTAATATTTTTATCTATATATTCGGTCAAACATTGGACATGGAAATAAAAAAAATGAACTAGAATTGCATTCTTAACCGGACAGAGGTAGTACTACAGGGACGTTGCGGCAGGAGGGCAGGAAGACGGTAGGCGGAGGACCAGCGCCATTGATGGCTGAAAGGGAGCTTTTAGTTTTAGCCCATCTCTGTCCGGCGTCAATTGCAGTTAGCATGAATGGTGGCAAGGCAGGTGGTCCGGTCACCGGTGGACCGTGGACATGCAGAGGAGATGATACAGGACAGACAGGATCACACACACAGGACCAAGTGACCGACCATGCTCACTTGGGGACCCTGCTATGTACATTGCCAGCCCATAGCACGCCCCGCGGAACTGCACCAAACCAGTGGGCTGTCTACCGCCTGACAAACCACGGAACCATTTGAGAGCCTGTTTGGTTACGTTTTTGTTAAAGTTTAACTTCCATTACATCAATGTTTCCTCAAATGCATGGAGTACTAAATGTAGACTAATTGCATGTATGTCGGTATAGATTAGGAGTAATTTACGAGACGAATCTATTAAGTCTAATTAGTCCAAGATTGGAAACTTTTTATCAAATAAGACGAAAGTGCTACAGTGTTTGTTAAACTTTAACTCCTCAAACCAAACACCCCATGAACTTTTGTTTTTTCTTGTCTTAATTGAAAAGCATCATGTCTATCGTAATTGATAGAAACAGGCCATCCGAACGACATCAATTTTTCGGATGCCACGTGGCTAGGCCCGAACGACCCAACAGCCTTCCGTGTCTTGGCTCCTCTCTCCTATCTCTCCATATTAGTCATCCACCTGATTTCCTTCCTCGCTGTTTGCCAAGCGCCGCCTGCTCAAGTTCCTGCCTCACCTTTTACTCGACGCCGGCCACCTTCTCCACTCGCTCAGCACCAACCCGCTATCTCCACCTCGCCCGCTCGCTGGCTGCCTCTCTCTCTCTCTCTCCATTGCACCCTATAGCCAGCGCTCGCCTTGTTTCCTCTCTACCACGCCTTTCGCCTGTTTTGCTCCATCTTTGGTAACATCTCATGTCGGGAGCGACGAGCAAACAACATCCTCTCTCTCTCTGTGTGGCGCCCGTCTGCCTTCATCCATCGACAAGCCGCTGTTCAAGGGCGCCTAGATCCACTCTCTTTTTGGATCAAGGGCTGTGTTTGCTCATGTTGTAAGCTAAACACCTTGTGCTACTCAGGGACGCCCAAATCCATACCCTCCTCTTTGGACCTAGGGTTGCAATTGCTCAACATATGTTTTTTGGAATGTTGTATTTGTTGTTTTTTCTATGTTGCATCAGGAGATTTTCTTGTGTTTCCACAACAAATTCAGATGTTTTAGTACATGGGCTCTCATGTTGCTACAACGAAACTAGCATGTTGAGTTACATGAATGTTTGGTGTTGCATTAAGTGGTGATTTCTTGGTGTTGCAGTAAACAATGATTTTTTTCATGATGGTTAGAGATGTTGCATCACCTTTATTTTGTCATTCCAGTAGCTACCGTTGGATGTTGCATTTGGTTGATTTTCCATGTTGCAGCAAACTGAGATGTTACAGCAAATGACTTCTCATGTTGCAACAGTAAAACTAAGATGCAACAACTAATGATTTTGCCTGTTATTTAAGAGATGTTGCAACAAAAACATATTATGATATTGCAAACTTGGCCTTTATTTCGATGTTGCAATATATGCTTTGCGATGTTGCAATAGCAATTCATGGATGTTGTGCCTGATGTATTAATGTGCTTCATTAATTTTTTTGTGCAAAAACGTTTTGCAATGAGGTAGAAACTAACCATTTTTTTGATATTCCTACCTATAGCTTCTATTGTTCATATTGAATCATTTTGCTGTTGAAAACAGGGTCTTTTTTCTGCGATGTTGAAACATGTGCTTTTAGTAACACATGAATGATGTGGTTGATGTCTTGTTTTGTTTCATGAATCTTTTGCATAAAACATGTTGTGATGGGCAGAAACTAATCATTTTGCTGGTGTTCTTATCTCTAGCTTCTATGGGAGTTTATCATTTTATACTGCAATGACAAATACTTTTCTCTCCCTCTCTTTCTTGTCTCTCTCTCGTGCGTCGGATGTGTGTGTCAGGCACATGGCAACATGAGAGCCCAGCCCGTCGTAGATGCCGCACGAGCCCTCCTCGCGTCCATTAGGCACGGTAGCGATAGGGACGCGGTGTCGTGCTGCGCACTCCTATTGTGGAGGAAGTCACGTGGAAGACACAGAGAAAGGCACGGTATCTAAGCGTGCTCAAATCAAACGGCCAGGAGCAGCGTCTGGACACAACTAGCAATCGGACGTCCAGGTGCTAGCGGCGTCGTTCATCTATTGTTAAAAACACAACAATATATTATAACAACATGTCGATTAATCATAGATAACACCCTGTTTTAAACACCACATAAAAATGTTAGTTTGAAAAGTTTATTTTTCATATGCCTTTCTTACTTAGCTTTGTTCAAACTATTGTTCACAAGGTGCTTATGCATTGAATATGTAAACCGAGAAATATCTATCCTAATTGGTTACAAAAGCCTCAGGAGCATATAAGATCCTAGGATCGACTCCCTGTAGGAGCGAATATTCTAGGATTTAACGGCTTTTGTGCTTTCAGTGGTAGGGACGCTCTCGTCGACAGCGAGGCTGAAAGCCTAAGTTTGGTTTTGGTAATTAATGACACCAAGTTGCTAATGCTATTGTATCAAGTGAAATGAGTTAGGCATAAGCAACACATGTGATGAAGGTGCATGTGGCATGAAGTGGTGGCCACAAGATCCCATAGAGATGGTGCATGGACATGAAATGATGGTCATGGTGATCAAGCATGAGGAGATGGACATGGAACAAAGCGATCAAGGCAAAGATATAATCATAGGGTTTACTTTTGCCGGTCTAAGATGAGTAGAGAAGTGATTGACCGGGTTTAGGATTGATAGCCGACTATCAAGAGGGGCAATCACGGTTAGCTCGTGGATCAAATGCTACTAGGTCATCATCTTGAGCATATGCATTAGGATCTAGTAGAGAGCTAACGTAACGCCTTGAAAAATAATTGTGAAAATGCTAACACATATGCACATGGTGTTTTACACATGATGGTGTTAGCATATTTGCGAAGGCGGCGGTGTTTGAGCGGTAGAGAGGGGTTTGGGGTTCGCTCTCCCTCCTGCCGAACTTGCGAGCGCAGGATTCAGGCGTTTTTGGGGAAATGAAATGCCTATTTTCTATTGCGTCGGAGGTTGAAAAAGTGGTGAAAGCACGGAGGTGTTTCATGAGCTAAAAACATATGTTTTAGTGATACACATATGGAGAGTAGCTCATAAGTGACAAGGGCGATCAAGCGGAACGAGAAAACGACGAAGTATCGCAGAGTAACACGCGACAGACGTGGCGCATGGCTACGACAGACGCTGGCCAGGGTATCTGTCGCCTAACCCTAGGCGCGCGGTGTTGGAGCAGTGCGATGGACATGGCCACGTTCATGCGACAGACACATGATGTCAGCGTCTGTCGGTGCTACGCAGTGGGCGTCTCGGCATCGCGCTGCGACAGACGCGGAGGAGCGTCTGTCGATGTTCCGATAGACGCGTCTGTCGTGGCTCCGAGCGATCTCAACCCTTACTGGAGTGCGTCTGACGCACGACGGATGCTGAGACTCAAAGCGATCGACGCGTCTGTTGAGCCGAAGATGACTTCGGGTGCTTACTGGACTGCGTCCACTGCGACGTCGGACGCACGGTCTTTGAGCGTCGGACGCATCTGTTGTGAGCGACAGACGCTGGACCATGGGCATGGGACGCGTCTGACGCTTATACGATTTCGACCGTTCGGAGTTCAAATACGAACACGTGGCGAGCGGCGAAGGCGACAGACGCCAGGTCCGCGTCCGTCGGCTAGGCGACAGACGCGTCTGTCGCCCCCGAAAATTGTCTAGTGAAGGGTATAACGGCTAGCTCTTGAGTGAAACGTTATAAATAGATGATGGTCGGCCCTTGGGGGTTCTTTCTTGCACATTTGAGATATTGAGGCACACTTTGAGCTAGAGAACACTCCCTTTACTCATCTCCTTGCTTGGTTGCATACTCTAGAGAGATTGAGTGAGATTCAAGTGCATTGCATTGAGAGTTGCATCTAGTGGCACTTGATTCTTGAGTTTGCTGCGGATTGCTTGTTACTCTTGGGTGTTTCCCGACACCCTAGATGGCTTGGAGCAGCGGTGGTGTTGAGCTCGTGATTGAAGATTGTTTCGAGCCTCACCAAGCGATTGTGAGGGGTTCTTGAGCCTTCCCCGTGGGAGTTCGCGAATTAGCTATTCTAGTGGAGCTCGTGGCTTAGAGGATTCCCATCTTGTGAGTGGATATGCGGCACCCGCTGAGGGTTCAACTCTTGATAGTTGATTAGCTTGTGATCCATCAAGTGGGTGCTTCGACACAACGAGGAGTAGCTTGCCGGGAAGTAAGTAAATCTCAGTAAAAATCTTGTGTCATCTCTTTGCCGAGGATTTCTCTTATGATTGCTCATTGTGATTGATTCTTCGAGTGCATTGCTTCTCTACATCGTTAGTATAAGAATCAAGTCACTTGCTCTTTACTTTCTTGTACTAGTCCTTGTGTAGTTTGCTTAGTGTAGCCTTTATCACATATGAGTAAATAGCTTAGTGACTTAGCCTTGTTGGTGTGTATTAGAGATCATAGCCTTGCTTCACTAGAATTGTGTAGTGGCTTGCATAGTATAGTTGAGCTAGTGCTAAATTAGCTTAGCCATCTTTTTATACTAACGTGGTTGTTTAGTGAAGCTCGTAGATTTTTAAATAGGCTATTCACCCCCCTCTAGCCATTTGGACCTTACAGAGGCGTCCGTGATGACTTCGTCAATCTCGTCTCAAGGTTGCTGGTCTAGTCTTCGAAGGTGCTCATAATCTATTTTCTTGCTGTTGACATTCGTCACGCACGTGTGTATGAAAAAACTATTTCAAATGCAATAAGAATATTAATTGAATTCTCGATTTGTCAATTCATATATATATCATCAACAATTTTATTAAATATAAAAATATTATAATAAATTACTTATTTGATCCATAAAATGTTTAAGAAGTTGACAAAATTATTTTAATGAGTCACACCAGTCTAGAGTGGTGGTTGATGTGTCATGGAGTCGCTGTTTGGCTATGGCACCGTGCACACATGTTTATTGTTTCAATTAATATTATATTATCCATATTATATATGAACACATCAGGGTTTTTTTTAACTTTTTTTATAAGAATCAGTTTTTTTATTAGCTCTACTATGTGTGAAACCACATAAAATTCATTCGGATAGAGTAGATAAGCGCTAATGGCCCGTAAAAGTAAAACAAAGCCGAAGCTATTTTTTATATAGACACACGGCTGAAAAACTGGCTTCGCTCGACCGCAGAGCATACACGAAAGAGTTGCGCCAAATATGCCCACAATATAGTCATTTTTATTCTTCGTATATATCCCTTTGTTTGGATTCGTATGTTTGGGTTTGGGTCAATGGCTATGGGACCCACATGCTAAAAAGATGAGAGATGATTATCCAGCTGTCTAGCTGATGTTTGCAGCCCTTTTTATTGTCTCCCTCCGCTTACTGCAGATGTGTAGACACAACGCATGTGTAAGCTTTGCGTCCACACGGATTGCCAAGATTCCTCGTGTGGACTTCCAAATAAATCGAACTTCCAATTGCCGGAGTTGGCAGCGCATACGATGCAGAGTACTGGCTACTTCTTCTATAACAATTCGGATTGGCATATATCTATAACGGCAGCGTATACGATAACGCTGTCGGAGTCGGCGCCATGATCGACATCTGCAGCTTCACTTTGGATGCTCGAGCACGGCGGAGCTCTAGCTGGGCTTGCCGTTGCATGCATCGGCCGCACACAACCTGCTGCCTCACCTGCACTCGAGCCTTCTCCGCCGGATTGTCCTTTGCCATCACCGACAGCTGCGAGGAGAGTGCAACAGATCGACAGGGGAGGTGCTATTGGTAAGCGAGAGATGCATACGTACAAGGAAGAGATGCAAGCAAGGAGTAGTACTCGTACATATACTCAGCTCCCGCCGTGAGAGAGTAACGGATAGTCTAAAGCCGCCAGCGATAAATGCGTTGAGCAAGAGGCGAGCGCCCTTGGTTACGCCTACTATACATGGACGGATGGAGTGTGTGTATATATATATATATATATATATATATATATATATATATATATATATATATATATATATATATATATATATATATATATAATAAAAAGTGCTGATCAGGCAATATTGACCTCAACTATTTTATATTTCACCATCCAAGAACTAACTCTCGAGACTTTGTCGCTGCGTTAGCATCGAGACGAGAAGTAGCAGCAAGAGAAGCGATCGACATGGCAGCGTTAGACTAGCCGCACTCATGGACCTCTATATTCATCCTCTATACGTCCTAGTCAGCAACATTCTCTCTTTTATACTCAATTCTTCCGCACCTATCTATCCTTTATATCATCCTCTATCCACGCTATCTACCGTGGGACCCACTTATCACTTTATCTAAATATATCCATGTGTGATCTAGTTTTGAAGGATTTATTGAGACGAATTTAATGATGAAATCGAAATTTAATTTGGATTTTTAGTTTGTGAGTTATATCATTTTTTTCCTTTGTTTAGCTAATAGGGCCCGCCGCTATAGAGTTTACAGTAAGCACAGTACCACTCTAAATAGAGAGTGAGAGAAAGGATAGAGTATCATTTTAGAGTACCCAGTGCAGCAGTTTTTACTCTATATTTATACTCTAAAGCTTTAGAGTATCGTTTTAGAGTACACACTGCGGGTAGTCTTACGACACCTGCTACGTCCGCTAAAGCAAATCTTGGGCCATGTTTAGACTACCCGCACCCATCCATCCTCTATATCATCCTCTATACGTCCTAGTCAGCAAGATTCTCTCCTCTATACTCAATTCTACCGCACTCATCCATCCTCTATATCATCCTCTATCCACTCTATTCACTGTGGGACCGACTTGTCACTTTATCTAAATATATCCATGTGTGATCTAGTTTTGAAGGATTTATTGAGACGAATTTAATGGTACAATCGAAATTTAATTTGGATTTTTGGTTTGCGAGTTATAGCATTTTTTCCTTTGTTTAGCTAGCGGGGTCCGCCACTACAGAGTATAGAGTAAGCACAGTACTACTCTAAATATAGAGTGAGAGAAGGGATAGAGTATCGTTTTAGAGTATCCAGTGCAGCAGTTTTTACTCTATATTCATACTCTAAAGCTTTAGAGTATCGTTTTAGAGTATCCACTGCGGGTAGTCTTAGATCACGGTGTCCTGATTTACTGTTGAACACTGTAGCAATTTATTTTTATTTGGTAATAATTGTCCAAACATTGATTAATTAGGCTTAAAATATTCGTCTCGCAAAGTACAACAAAACTGTGCAGTTAGTTTTTGATTTCATCTACATTTAGTACTCCTTATATGTGCCGGCATTTTGATGTGATGGAGAATCTTCTTTTTGCATAGTAAAATTTAGGGGTGAATTTGGAAAACTAAACCAGGCCTTGAATGACCCCACCCCATCGCAACGTCACTCATTATACTAGGTTGTTTGCCGGTTCCGCGATGGAGCACCACACAGCGCTGAACAATGTGATTGGTCATTGGAGCCGTTCGACTGGAATTATAAGCCGGCTGAAAAACACTGTTGGCTGATTTTTTGTGAGAGAAAAATACTGTTCCGACTGAAAAAACAAGCTGAATAAGACGGATTATAAGCCAGATGAGCAGGGCCATTGTCCAAGTGATTTCAACAATTCCGATTATCGAGGAGGAAGTCCTTAGCGATGGCGGTGGCAAAGTTATGAATAGATATTCGTGGAGTTTGAATCTCATTGAAGCTAATGATTTAGTCTTTTTAGAGTAATATTTTTTTGTGTAAAAATGTTTTTAATAAACAAGTGCGTGTTTATAAAAACTATTTCAAAGCAATAGAAATGTTATTTGAATTGTCGACATACAATAAAGGTAGATGGCAAGTGTTTATTTGATTTGATCGGTTCGTGTAGAACAAGGTTGAAATTGTTGTTCTGTAGGATGCCTCAGTTGCATATATCGCTGCACTTTAACTTGACACCTTTTTAAACGGGTCGTGTTGCCTCTATCTTAACCTATTTTCATACTTCTGTCGATTCATCCTCATATTGGTGGAGAATCCCAATCCTTGTATGGGTGGAGAACCCATCGTAGTCTCAGTTGTGTTGCTGGAGGCTCTAGGGAAGTCGGACAAGAGAGCACTCATCTTAGAGTGAGCTTACTACTTATATGTTTTTAACAGTTATCCTTACTATACTTGACAGCTCAATGTTTAGGCACGTACTAACTATGTGAGGGATTATGACTTTTATTAGCGATTTACTAATGATGTAATAAGACCAAATTAGGGGGTGAGAAATTTTGTCTCTTTATTATTAGGTATAGATAGATATATGCCCGTGCGTTGCATGGGAAAGTTTTATATATTTTTATTTAACAAGTTTAAGCTGATATTATCATTTTTAAATAATTAAGCTGATTTGATTGTTTTTAAAAAATCTGTTGCAGTGGTCGCTTATGAGCAATGGCTATTGAGCTTGAAATGATTGTAGAACTGATTTTTTTAATACAATTTTGCCTTCCAAAATCAACTTCCGAGCGAACGTGGAGTATTGCGGCCCAGGTGGGGCTCGCCGGTCTGTCTCTTTTGTAGGGTACGGAGGAAGCGCCGGTCTGTCTTTTTTTTGGTAGGAAACAGAGGAGGAAGGTGGGGCCCGCGGTTTCCACTGATACCGCGATTCCGCTCGTTTGACGTAGGCGCGTGCACAAATCATCCGTTCGATGAAAGCTCTCTGTAGTTTTTAGGTGTAACAGATGAATTGGAGTATATAACGACGATTCAATAAATCACCGAGTTGCAAGTCTGACAGTTGAATAAGTTCCGTTACAGGAATCTCGTATGTTTGCTAGTATACATACATATAAAATACATCGAATTGCTTCATCTTTGAAATGTAAGTCAACCCAAATACCCAATCCATCTCGTACACATCATTGCAGTAATAATAATAATAAAATGTCTCGCTTGTGCCGATCCACTCGACACACGGACGCGAGCTGCCCTGAAAGTCAATTCGGGATTCCCTGGCCGTCGCGCCTCTGCAAAAAGCCCACTGCATCTGGCCATCCCAGCCCGTCCCACAACCCAACTCAACCCAACCGGTCGGCCCACGAGAAAATACCGAGTTCACCGCACACCATGGCACGTCTCAGTCCGTACCGACAAACGCACTGCACCGTGGCCGTGGCGCCCGCGCCGTCCCGCGGACGGGCGAGAGTCTTATGGGATTGAGTTTCGGACGTTTATGTCTCATAAGACGTAAGATCACGTACGATAGATGGTTCATATAGTATGAAGTCCAGATTCAACGGTTATTATACAGAGAGATCATCTCAAAAAAAACTCGCTCTTTTATAGTAGGATAGGATTTTTAGATAATTTTTAGTAAAAAAACTACGTATCTAATAAAAAGGTTAAAAACGGATGGAATAGATTAGTGCGACAGGAATTATTCCAGAATCGACAGTAACAGGCCTGCCAACTATCCCGGGCTCATCAGTGCCCCGATCATTTCTTGGGCCTCCATGACCAGACCAGTTGCTTGCAAGGAGCCCTGCCATTCCGTACGCAGCCCATAAGCCCACTGAAGCGCTGCAAGTGAATCCCCGGAAACGAGCGCTCGAAAATATCGAGGCCGACGCATCCGCTGGCTGAGACTGAGAACCTCTAGAAATCACGCGACGCGACCGATCACCATGGCCGCCGCCGCCGCGCTCCTCCTCTCGCCGCGGCTCGTGTCGCTCCCACCTCACCCGAGCCTCGCCCTAGGCTTCATCAAGAGACCAACGTCTTACCCCCTCGGCCGCCGCGGCGCCGGCGCGAGGCTCCGGGCCGTCGGGGACGGGCCCGGCGCGGGGCTGCCGGACCAGACCACAGTCACAACGGCGCCTACGGGCCCTGGACCGTGGAGGACTCCGACGTCCGCGAGGTGCTGCTGTACCGGTCGGGGCTGGTGACGGCGGCGGCGTCCTTTGTGGCCGCGGCCTCCGCGGCGTTCCTGTCGGAGGGCAACCCCGCCGCCGGCGCCTCGGGGCTGGGCCTGTCGCTGCTCCTCATCCACATCTACGTCACCCCGATCAAGCGCTTCCTCCAGGCGCTGTGGGCCGTCGGGGTGCTCGGCTCCCTCGGGACCTACCTCGTCGCCGCTCGCCCGCTGGACGAGGGCCTCGTGCAGTACGTGCTGGAGCACCCCGCCGCGCTCTGGTTCGTCGGCCCCACGTTCGCCGCGCTCACAGGCCTCGTCTTCAAGGAAGGTACGCAAATGCTGCGTGCGCTGCTTCCTCCAGTGCTTACATTTCAGCTCATCCATTGCACTTTTTCTGTCATTTGTTTCCTACACGATTACAGTGATATGAAGGCTGCATTGCAGTAGCAATGGCCATGCTCATGATAATCCAATTTGCTAAAACGTTGCACATTGTAGTATTGTCCAGTTTGTCAATCATGTTGACAGTAATGCCTTCACAGGTCTCTGCTATGGAAAATTGGAAGCTGGCATCTTAACGTTTGTTATCCCTGGTCTTCTTCTTGGACATTTGGTAAGTTGCAAACCATTGAGATTTATTATCTCCTCAAAGCCTTATATTGTTGGCATCTGTTGCACTCATCTTACGAAGAATCTTTGTGTTCACATTTCATGCGCAGTCTGGTTTAATGGATAACAGCACAAAGACAACCCTTTTAGGAGTGTGGATGCTTCTTTTTACGGTTTTCGCAGCTAGAAAGTTCCAACAGCCCATCAAGGTAAAATCTCTCCCAATGATTCGCATGTACCCTCCATTTGTAGCTGATACTCTGCTTCCTGTATCGAATCTGACAATTTCATTCTTCTTCACCATTCAGGACGACATTGGGGACAAATCTGTTTTCATGTTCAACGCACTCCCTGAAGAGGAAAAGAACGCTTTGATCCAGAAACTCGAGAGGCAAAAGGCACAGCAGCAGTTTGAGTAGACATTATTGTAGCTTGTCTTGGTGTAGCCAATAGTTTGTCCATGAAAGTTTATAGCTGATGTATATGATAGTTCTGAAAATTGAAAAAAAAAACATCAAGGCATATGAAGATGAGAATATTGTAATCGAGATGTAATTGCAAATCTGTTCGATCACAGGTAAGTTGTAATTACACATATAACAGTTTTGTTGTTATAGTCGTTGTAAATATTTCAGTTTGTTCATCTCGTGCCAGAATCAAGTAAACACAAAATTCATCACTGAATGGATGAGATGGAGGTTGAGGAAACAGAAAAGTTATCTGCTGACCACATGCATATGAACTTGCATATCATTGAGGAAAGCGACCTGATAATGGTCACAGAAACTGAAGGTAACATTCGCTTACATATCATGAGCAACCTGTTAATGGTCCATCCACTGAGTTCAGTCTAAAACTACAAACTTTATTACCACCCAAAGGGCGCAAGCAATTCTCTTATACTTTCACATACAATACAACTCAACATATAATAAGCTTGGGAATGCCTTGACCAAGTGGCAGATCCCCAAGACATTGGCTACTACTTGGTAGCACCCAATCACACGGTAAACGATTGCATACCATGCAAACAGTTCCTGGTAAGCTCTTAAAACATCAAGGAATTTGATCAGGGCCCTGGGTGACCTAAATAAATAGCTGCCCATTTAACCTATCAATGGTACATAAGTCTGAGAATGCATTTGCAGAGTCGACTAGTTTGCATAGATAGCGCCATTTGAGTTCAGAGAGGCGCCGTTCTGGGGAACATCAGCTCCCTCTACTTCCGACAAGAAGCCATTCTCAAAGAATGCCGAATGGAGTGCTTGTACACACTGTTTTGCCTCACTGTCATTGACTACTAAGGAAATGTTCACCTGCATGAGTACATAATAAGTATTACTGCACCATCTGGAAATTGCATAAAAACTTGTTTTTGTTTTATAAGAGGGGATGGATACCTTGGACGCCCCTTGTGAGATCATCTGGACATTAACACCATTTCTTCGTAGAACATTGAATGCCTGGCATGCAGCAAAAGGTCAGACATTCATGTTTTGGTGTCCATTTTCCAGAATAAAAAGCATGACCTAGCATGGAAGTTCAGAATCACAAGATGTCATGTTACTAGTAGTATCATTAGGAGCTCTGACCTTTTCAAGAATCAATGATGATCTCTGTACATTCCCTATCAGTGAGATGATCGATCTACGCTGGAGCAGATGAACAACAGAAAATTTTTCAAGCTCTTCAACAACATGATTAAGTTCCTGCCACATAGGGATGAAAACGAATCGGATACGGACGGATATCACTGATATCGTATTTGTTTTTATATTTATGTTCGAATTCGGATTCGAATACGGATAGTATAAAACATATCGGATAGAATACGATTAGATATCGACATCATAAATATGTGATTTAAATATTCAGATACGAATACGGTATCGGATGTTAAATATCCGGACTCGGATACGGACGGATTAAAACCCCTCTAAACGAATTCGGTCTCGAATACGGTCGGAAAATATCCGTACCGTTTTCATCCCTACTGCCACATCATTGTAATAATAATAAAAAAAGAATCAGGAGGGCAGTAAAAAAATTACTGAAAATTTGCCAGATTAAACCTGCAAAGTAAAACCACGAGAAGCAAATCCAGCAAAAGAATTCAATATATTATCTGTTCTGTAAGTTTAACATGCACCTAAAAGGTTATGAGGGTTATCAACTGCCGCAAGAATCCATAGATCAAAACATAGTTACAAAATGTGTAATTTAATACTAAGCAATTCAAAATTCCAAGCTTAATCATAACATTGAACAGAGATGATAACACATGCAGAGTGAAACATTTGGTAACTGGATGTTATTGGAGGTACTGGCTTTGTTTGCTGAAAGTTGAACTAAAAATATTTCCTCACTCAGATGCTTACCTGCTGGATCAATTCACGGCTCCATAGTTTTGATGGGTCTAGAGTTAACGAGATGCTGACTTCACTAGTAGCCACAACGTCAACAGAGATGCCCAAATCTTCAAATATTGAGAAGACCTGCACATGTACATAAAAATATGATCAAGCTAACAAAAAGGTATAATGGAAACAAACAAACAAATGAGTCACGTCAGTTGCTTCATGTACCTTTGCTAAAAACCCGTACTGGCCAAGCATCCGTGTGCTCACTATATCCAGCATGGTAACATTTGATTTCAACACAATGCTGGTCAATATGCTCTGCAAAAAAAAATGTAGCTCTGGCTATTTCAAGGAACTCAGCAAAGCAGTAATGAGATATTGCACAGGAAAGAATCATAATCTACTAACACAACAAACCTTGCTCATATCTCTGGATTTAGTGATGACAGTACCAGGTGCATGACGATTGTACGAGTTCTTAACTCTCACTGGTATATCACCATCCCTAGCCGGTCGCATTGATTGGGGATGCAAAACCTACCAAAAGACAAGTACCAGAAGTTATAATAAGAACAAATTTATTGGTTCTTATAAAATTTCTGCCAAAATAACTGACCTCCTAAACCAAAAACAAAAAGGAAAAACGAAGGCCAACGAGAATGACCATGTAAACTAAACTAAATCTTCTGGCTTACAATTTGAGTTCTGAGGACAGGTAACATTTTATTTGATCAACAAATCATAACTAAAAAAGAAAGATGAAATACCTGTGCCCCAAAGTAGGCAAGCTCAGCAGCCTCATCAAAAGTCAAGTAGGGCACGGGTATAGCATTTGCATAAATATTAGGATCACACGTCAACACACCATCTACATCCTTCCAAACCTATAAAAAACAGTAGCGGAGTTACAGGGGACTTTTAGTTTTCAAAAACAACAAAACAACTTAAGTCTTTAACAACAGAGCCTGTTAGTCACAAGCAAGTTGGGGTAGGCTAGAGATGAAAGTATGAAACCCAACATGATACACCAAGGGAAAAAATATTCAAAAGCATAAAAAGATAGCAACGACAATATTATTTGAGGATCTAAGCATTGAACAACTTGTTGATTCGTAAAAAGTTAATGAACCTGAAACAAGCACAAATATTTATGTGCATTATCTAAGGATCTGAAATTGGAACACTGAAAAAATGAAAACAAACCTGAATTTCTCTTAATCCCAAGGCTTTGCCAATGGTTGTAGCTGTCAAGTCACTACCACCCCTGCCTAAAGTGGTGACAGCACATGATTTACATCCCTGAAATTGATGCGCATCATTACGAATCCAAACAAAGTAAACTTGACACCATCGGCAGAAATCATATAGAAGTACATACCTTCCCAAGAAAACCAGTGACTATAGGAATAGCAGGGTCATCCATCCAGTCTCCATGTAGCCTCTTCGCAACAGCAGGATAAGTGACTTCAAGAATATCCGCATTTGTGAAATCATCAGTGGTTATAAAGCCAATATCAAATGCATCATACTGCCAAAAACAACAACAATTAGTTTATGATATTGTTGGATTGAAGTTGGTGTTTTTATTTGTCAAAGACAGAGGGGAATCCATCTGATCTTAGCACCATGAAGAGATGGTTTGTATGTAATGTTTATAAGAAATATTGCCCAAAAATTGAAGGCACCCACATGCAGTAATATGCCAGGACAGATTTAAGTGTGCTATTAAATACGAGGGGCATATTTACTCTTAACTGTGCCCTTGTTTGGATCAAAAGCTGACTTCCCTCCTTAGTCCAAGAAAGTTAGGTTAAACAAAGACTACTTTTCTTCCCGGAGTGGCCGGTGGGCGGAGTACATGTTTTGGCACTATCCAGGTTCCAGACATAGGAGACCATCTTCTGTGGACTAGTTGCATTCTCACTTATTCTACCACAGGTTGGAATTGATTATTTGACTAGAATCCAAACTTTCAGTTCAAAATTTAATTCTAGGTAACCCTTATGTTTTGCTTGTGCTAAATGACCTTGGAAAAAAAAACTGCTTCCAACAGATAAAATAATAAACATTAAATAATAGTATGTGCGTATAGAAGCATAGCATTTGACTCACCTGCCGTGCCTTTTTCCCAAGTTTATGCAAATATGCAGCAAATATTCTTGTAGACATACATTCACCAAAGGAAACAAGATAATCTCTTGTCCTCAGAGTCAGCTCTTTCATCATAGCAACTCCTTTAAGAAGTTGCTCCAATTCATCCAATAAACCTGTTGAAATAAAACATTGACGGAGGCAATGTTTGAGTAGTGCTTCTGAAACTGAAAGATACTTTGATTGGAAGATAAATAAGTGCTAAAAGGAGAATTAGCCAAAGAAAAAGTAACACAATAATGGACGGCAGTTAAACTACTAAAGCATAAGTTGTCACAGTTCACAGTGGTATTACAGTGACTACTAAAGCATCCACTCTGTCGTTTCTGCTTTGCTGGCTAAAGTAACAGGTATATAGACTGGTAGCATAGCAATAAATTACTTAACAAGCGCGAGGACTGGCAAATAGTTAAACCGAGAAGGTAAATTGAGCTGCTATAAGATAAACAAAGTGTCCCTGTTGTGCACACGATAGAATGGCGGCTGGTGGCAAGGTGCATGCGGAAAATGGTTTGTATTGCTGACAGTGACTGCAAGGCCTTTCACCACCATACATACACAAATTAAAAGAAAATCATGTGATGCGCGTTCAACTTCCACCAGGAATTATTATTCAGACTAAGGGGAGAAAACTTCTGCACATCAAAAAGAACGATGTCCCTTTGTATGGCTAACGAAAACATTCCTGATAGAGCAAGAGGAATAGCTGAGGCGTACCGAGCAGAGTGGAGGAAACAATAACATACCTGAAACAATCGAGCTATCTAACCCGAGCTCATCAACCGTCCTGATGGGAACAAAACAACGCATGGTCAGGTCCAGATGCTCGAGCACATGGCAACACGACCAATCAAAGGCAGCCAAAAAGCAAAGCGAGACACACCTTAGATGCAGGTCCTTGATGACGGCGAGCTCAGGGATTTCGGACGCCTTGGGGGCGCCGCAGCTCACCGCCTTCTCTCCAGCCTACACAATCAACGCAACAGGCACGCGCATTTAGCTTTTTAGCTAGCACTACAAGCCAAACAATCCGACGGCCGGTCACCGAGGCGGAGAGCTAGAAATGGGCAATACCAGGAGGAGGTTATTGGTGGTCTTCCCCATGGCGGAGAGGACGACGACGGGCGTCTCGTCGGGGAAGCTAAGGATGAGGTCGGCCACCTCCCGCATCCGCTCGGCCGACGCGAGCGACGAGCCGCCGAACTTCATGACGACGGTGAACCCCGCCTGGGCATTCCTTCCCGCCGCCCCCGCCGCGGCGGCCTCCTCCGTCCTGAGGACAGCCGGGGCGGCGCCCGTCTGGCAGCGCACCGCCAGACCCCTCCTTCGCCTCCAGCATTGCGCTCCTGGCCTCGCGCTCGCGCAGACCGGGTACCGCTCCCTCCCGAGCTTGGAGGCGGCGACGGGCGCGTCCAGAGACTCCCGCGCGACCCCCGGGAACCGCAGCGCCACCGCCATGTCGGGACGAGGCTGGCGGGCCTGTGAATTCTCCGGTGCGGGAGCAGGCGAGCGCGCGGCGAGGCTGGGCGGCCCGCCTGGTTCGAATCGAACGGGAAGCGAAGAGGAGGTGGTGGGTGGTGGACTGGTGGTGGCGGCGAGACGGGGAAGCGGGATGCCGGGGACGGGGCGCTTTATATAGCCGGCGTGGAAACGGACGGCGCGGATCAAACACCGGGGGCGCGTGGGCCCCGCGGGTAGGTTGACGTTGACCCCACCAGTGGACGGAGGGACGCAGAAAAATGAAGAAGCGAGCAGCGGGACGTAGCGGACGCGGGTGGGCCCCGCGTGGAAGTGACGCTGCGGGACCTGGACTGCTGGTGCGCGCGGTCTTGGATGATCGAAGATTCGCAGTGGCAGCCAGCGGATTCTTCTGGCCTTTTTGACGTCGACGCCAACAATTAATGAAACGAAGCGAGTGGACTTCGTTAGCACGAGTAATACCAAAGCATTTTGTGTTTGTTAGATTAGTGGTCGCATCGCATCATCGTGTATGGGAATTGCGAATATTAAGCCCTTGTTTAGATTGAAGAAAATTTCAACCTGATGAATAGTACCACTTTCGTCTTATTTGGCAAATATTGTCCAATCATGGACCAACTAGGCTAAAAAGATTCATCTCGTGATTTCCAACTAAACTGTGTAATTAGTTATTTTTTTACCTACATTTAATACTCCATGCAAGCGGTTAAAAATTGATGTGATGGAGAGAGAGTGAAAAAACTTGGAACTTTGAGGCAAACTAAACAAGGCGTAACTCGTCTTCGTCCTCGTGAAGTACTTTCATGGTGCTGTGTTTGTTTAGGTTTCCGGAACGTGCTTTTGTCATGGACGGTACAGTCTCAAGTTAGTTTTTAGAGGCACGTACTTTTACGTAATGTAATTTTCCAATATCTTGGATCATGATTTTGGCTTTCAAATTTTATGTTTTTCCAAATTGGTGGAAATATAGGGACGATTTTGCAGTTGTTTTAAGGAAGACAAAGAGATGAGGTAGGTTTTATAGTTCTTTCGAGCTCAAATTGCAGGCGGGGCGGGCTCTTACCGCAAGCCGCACGCCCGCCCCGCAAACTTCGGCTTCGTGGTTGTTGTGGCCCAGCCACAGTTTCTTTGTAGCCCAATGTCGTTTAACCTACGAAGCCCATTGGACAAAAGGCAAAGCCCACAAAGAACCCGCAACGTTGCGTCGCCGTCAACAATCGCACCTCCCGAACCCTATTGCTGTCGCCGTCATTGGGTGTCGCCCTCCTCCGGTCGCCATCTTCCAGTTCTACAACTCTCGTACTAACCTTCGGCGCAGATGGGTACGCCGGTTCCGACCGTGGCAGGCGGCGGAAACCTTGCCCTCGGTTCACGCTTGTCCATGGAAGAGCAAGAGGAGGCAGGAGAGAATGGGGGCCATGAAGCCTCCAAGATCCAAGCACCGGCTTCTACGGGATCGGGGCGGCTGGTGGCGAGTGTGACTTCCTCGTATGGGTAAGGCTTTGCTTGACCCCCTTCCTCGTCGTGCAAAATTAGTTGTCGTGAATTTGCACTGAAGCTGAATTTTGTAGCCCGCGTACATTTCGTTGCCAGCTAGTAGTACAACAGATGCTTAGTGATTCATATGTCTAAAATGCTTAGTGGCTCTCTTGGCTTTATGGCATAACGCAAAATACGTGATGAAGTAATTGGCCTTCTTGCATCATGCAGAATGCCCACCCGAGTCCTCCCTTGAGGCATTGATTCTGTACTAGTACTACTGAAACTCCTTGAGTTTCATTCCTGATTTCTGTCCATGTTCGATCACATATTATGTGTGAATGCAGACTTCTTTTTCTATGTTTTGCGGGCCTACGGCAAAGCATGAATTGCACAGCAGATGATTACTGATTCAGATATAGCAACGATTCTGGGATGGTTTGCACTTCTCTTTAGCTTCCCCTATTCTGAACTTGTATATGCCTGCATTCTATTCTGTTGTGAATGACCGGCCATTATGTGTGTTTGTTTTTGTAGCTACATTTAGCCTGCAGATTCCAAATTCTTACCCATTATCAAAATTTGTTTGCCCAACAAGATAATAGGTGTTCACAGGATCTCTGATGCTCGCATGTGCGTATTGTGTACTAATCTGTAGAAATCAGTTGATATATGCTCTAACAGCTGTGGACTAGTGCTCCATTCTCTTCTGTGTAGAATTACTGATATATGCTCCATTGTGTGCGTACTAGTAGTTTAGTACTGGTGCTCCATTATCCTCTCTAGAAATCAACGTGTGCTTTATTCTTCAGAAATAAATAATGTGTGCTATTGTAAAGAATAGTGATAGACATTCCAAATTATTTGTCTGCTAGTGCCTAGTGCCAAAATGTCGGATGATGCATTTGTTAAATCACTTAATTACTTTGGTGATATAGTAGCTAGGAGCGTGCATCTATATTTGGCGAGTCAACACCTGAGTGAACTTAAATTTACACCATTTTTAGTTGCCCTGTTCACGCTGTCTGTTCTTTATATATACGTTTCAAACATCTTATCCCTGAACAATTAGTCTTTTTTATCAATTTACTGTTGCTTCTCTATTTCTAACTTATCTTGGCCTAACATATTATTATATTCTACTATTCTATCCAGATGTGCTGGTGTTGAGATGGCGGCTCTACCATCCGAGGCTGTGCGAGAAGAGTTGATTGGCCATAAAGCAGTGGAACAAATGAGTAAGCATGCAACTTCAAGGAGTGTGGATGTGACGAAGTCATTGCTGTTGAAACGGAAGCCATCTGCTCGTAATGCTCCAAAGCCTCTAGCAGAGAAGCAAAAGAAGTCATTTGCTTTGCACGTTCAATTTGTGAGGTCCCCGCTACTGAACAGGGTGCTAGTATCACCAAGGATACGCCACTCTGGAGCCAAACACCTGAGGTCCCCTTCTATGATAAGGGATGGGCCATCATCAACCACACTGGACAGATCACCATATTCAGGGTCATCCGCTGCCCTCATCAACCAGGTGTGTGTGCTGTGTAGCTAAATTGACTAATAACGTTGATTTTGTTCAGTGGATTTTTTTAGCTTAATTAACATTGCACTCATCAATGGAGCAGGAGTTGCACCAACCTATGGAGGTGCCCCCGGGTTTTCACTTCCAACCCACTAACGAAGAGCAAATCTGTGGATCCAAGATGGAGGGCAACTTCATCCTGCGTTGCTTCCCCTGCAACAAATTGAATCTCAGCTACCAGTGTAAGCAGCCCTTTAAAATGAGTTTATATTCATTTAATCAGTACTACTGTTCTGTCCAGTACTACTCTTCTGTCTAGTACTATGTCTAGTAGTACTCTTTTGTCCAGTAATTCTTGCTGATAGGTCCATTTTATATTGGTTTAGGTGCACTGTGCCAGAAGAGCAGGTTGGTCAAGAAGTAGGAAATTCTGCAGCTTCAAGAGGCATGGCCGCGGTGGCCACAGTGAAGTTCTTGTTGTCGAAACGGAAGGCGACCGGCAGGAATGCACTAAAGCCCCCAACAAGAAAGCGAAGGAAGTCCCCTGGGTCGCATGTGCAAATTATGAGGTCACCCCAACTAAAGAGGATCCTATTGTCACCAAGGTTGAGATCTCCTTCCGTGAGAGGCACTGGGTTGCCATCAGATGAAATGAATAGATCACCATCTACAATTTCCTCATCTTTAGCTTCTTCTGATGATACAACAATGGATACTTCCAATTCTCTTGTCCCAGGTTAGATTTAACTTGTGTTTTCTTTGATGTGAACCATTCATTGCCTTTACTCCTGTGATTGCTCATGCCTTAGTTTATAGATTAAAGGAATTTTATGGGATGCTGCTATAATTTAATTCACGCCTAGTTCTTGTTATGTGCCAATCTTTCGTAGCTTGCAGTTTTATATTAATTAGTTATATTGATAAAAATGTTTTATGTATTAGTACTTCACATTTATTGGTCTTTTTCACTCTTGATGTTATCTGAATCCTATCCTGATCAATACTTCCTCACTTATGAAATAGATGTGTCAAGAAAAACTAAAAGGCGCAAACTTAGATCTTCTATTTGGAAAGAGTTTGAGCCAATTTACGATGGAAATTTAATTGTACAAGCAAAATGCATTCACTGTTTGGTTATCTTTCCTGCAAACCGAGAGACTGGTAGAAGCACTTGTCGTAGGCATTTAGAGACATGCAAAGAACGCATTAGAATGAATGAGATGGTTGGGAATATGACTACGGGTTCTCTGTCCCCTGATGCAATTACTCTGAAAAACTGGAAGTTTGACCAAGAAGTCTCTCGTGAAGCGATGGTTAACTTCATTGTTCTACAAGAGTTACCATTCAGTTTAGTTGATCATGCACCATTTAGAAGATTCATTGCTACTTTGAACCCACTATTCAGAATAGTCTCTAGAACTACAGTTACTGAGGATGTGGTGAGGTCATATGAAGAGAAAAAGATATCCCTTAGAGAAATTATCAAGAATACAGATTTGAAGGTCTGTCTAACATCTGATATGTGGACATCAATACAAAATCTAGGTTATTTATGTGTTACCTGTCATTTCATTGACAATGATTGGAAATTGCAGAAAAGAATTATAAGCTTTGGTATGGTTGCTTCACCACATGATGGTTTCACAATTTTCAGTGCTTTATTGAAAAGCTTACAGGATTGGAAATTAGAGCATAAGCTTTTCAGTATTACACTAGACAATGCAAAGAACAACAACAAAATGGTTGGTTACTTGAAGAAAAATCTTTTGGACAGAAAGCTGGTTGTCGCAAATGGTGATCTTCTCCACATGCGTTGCGCATCACATGTTTTGAACCTTATCATCCAAGATGGATTTAAGATACTTGACAATGCTATTACTCACATTCGAGACAATTTTAAGTACATCAAAAGCTCACAAGCTCGTAAGGAGCGATTTGAGGAGATCATTGTTCAAGCTGGTATATCATGTGAGAAGCGTCCTCCTCTAGATGTACCTACTCGTTGGAATTCTACTTACCTAATGCTAAAGTCTGCAGTGGATTATAGAACAACATTTGAAGCTTTAGACTCACAGGATATGAGTTACATAGATAATACATCAGCTCTAGAATGGGCACTTGCATACATACTTTGTGACATATTCAAGATTTTCTATGATGGCACAAATGCAGTTTTAGGTACACTGTACCCAACAACCAACCTTTATTTCCATGTCCTTTGGAAGGTCAAAGAAAGACTAGAAAAGGAGGCTTCAAACAAAGATTCTTCCATTGCAACAATGGCAGTCAAGATGAAAGAGAAGTTTCAAAAGTATTGGGACCTATCTCTGCTGCAAATCTGTGTTCTAGTTGTTTTAGATCCTAGGTTTAAGTTCAATTTTGTAGCGTTTCGCTTGGCTGCGGGTTTTGGTGAGAAAGGTCTCATATACACTAAACAAGTGAAGACAACAATGAAGAATTTGTTCGCTGCATATTCACCAACATTGCCTGATGAAAATAACTCACAACCAAGACAAATTGATGAGATTGCTAATGACGAAGATGACTGGGCAGATTGGGAACAACACCTTACACAGCAGAGAAGGAGGAAAGCAAAAAATGAGCTTGATGTGTATTACCAAGATGATCTTTTCCCTCGACAAAAGAGCTTTGATGTTCTGCAATGGTGGAAGATGCATTCTGCTAAATACCCTATAATTTCACGTATGGCCAAAGATGTATTTGCAGCACCTACATCAACTGTAGCCTCTGAAGCTGCATTTTCTACTACAGGCAGAGTTGTTAGTGAGTACAGGAGCCGGCTGACAAGCAAGAATATAGAAGCGCTGATGTGTCTCCAAGATTGGCTAAGAGCGGAAGGTATGTCTTCTTTCAATTGTGCTTAACTAGCCATAAGGGGCCGTACTATTCACCAATTTAGTCAAGATGATCTGATCTAGTATCTAGTTGTTCTGATGTCAAATACTGTTTTTCTAAGCTAGTCTGTGAATATGTTTAGAAATCTCCACATAGTTCAATAATTGTGGATTTGTGGTTGCTATGCTTCGAATGGACAGACCATTACGTAGTCCGCTGATGTTTCAAATTGATTTTGAGCTGATGCTGCTTGACCTTCTTGTAGTACCTGCCATGTGTTAATTAGTTCTGGTTGCATGCAGTTAGGCGTGTCTTCTTTGTTGCTATGGTCGATCTAGGTTGGATACGATATGATGACTGCACATTTGTCTAGCAAGTTAACTAGCTGCAAGGCCGGCCGACCGAAGCGGTGCGCTGCTTGTATAGGTTGCTGATGTGTACAAGTTTCTAAAAACCATAAGTTTAGTCTATCCAAACAATTCTAAAAACTCTGGTTAGCAGCCATGATCTCATAACAAACTTGTAATCATCCAGACAATTGAGAAGCACCATCTATTGCATTTGCTGCATACAGGAGTACATGATTGATAGTACTATAGATACAACATCTAGCTAGCTAGTGCAGTGAGCTGACAATGCTAATTTAACCAATAAAACCCCAACAATGCATTATGCATGCGCACTATTGAAAGGTCTTGATGGCTAGAGGGGGGTGAATAGCCTTTTAAAAATTTCTACAAAGACAAGCTAAACAAGTTTATCAATATAACAAATAGCGAGATAAAAGTTTTGCTTAGCCTACAGGGTATTTGCAAGCCACCTAACCAATTCACAATTCTAATATATTTGCACTTAACCGCATAAGTCAAATCAAGAAGGTAACTACAACTACAACTAGCAAGCTACACAAAGGAGTTACTCTAGCAAAGCTAACTAGCTAGCAAAGATAACTAAGAAGGTAATGCGAAGTTGAGTTAGGAGAGTTTCACCGAGGGGCGAAGTATTGAGCCAACCAATATGATCAACAATGAATACCAAGATAACCGAACACCGGGATCAATCAATCACAATATGAAAGTGATGACACGAAGATTTATCCCGAAGTACACGTGCTTGCCAGCACGCTAGTCCCCGTTGAGTCCCTCTTCACCACGTGGTTCGGTGGCTAATCGGTCTCACACCGAGTCTCTCAAAAGGCGCCACAAGAACCTACCAAATGGCAAAAGGTTGTAATGACACGAGCAATTTACTAACGTCGCCTTTGGCGCTTCGCCGAGGTAGGCACAAACCCCTCACAATCACCGGAGGTGGCCAAGAACAATCACCAACTCTTGCCAATGCCTCCAAGCTGCTCCAAGCTATCTAGGTGGCGGCAACCACCAAGAGAAATAAGAATCCCGCAGCAAATCAACCACTAAGTGCCAACTAGATGCAATCTCACAATGCAAATGCACTTGGATCACTCAATCTCACTTCGAATATACAAAGAAGCAAGAGAGATGAGTGGGAGGGGAGTTGCTTAGCTCAAAGTGCTCACAAGTATGTCAAATGTTCAAGAAAGGGAGCCTTGAGCCGGCCAATGAGTATTTATAGATGTACCCCTTCGAATATAGCCGTTAGAAACTTGAAACAACCGCAGTCGCGCTGACCGAACGCGCTAGTCCAACTGACCGGACGCGCCAATCACACAACGGCTATGCTGCGAAGCACCGACCAGACGTGCTCTAGGCAACGACCGGACGCGCGAAGTATAACTGGACGCGCTGGTCCCGTAACCGACCGGACGCGCTGGTCAAGCCTGAGCAGCACACAACGAAACAGTGACCGGACGCGCTGCAGAACTGACCGGACGCCACAGTGCCAGCGTCCGATTGGAGTCCAGTAAGCTCCCTGAACGACCGGACACGTCCGGTCGACAGTGACCGGACGCACTGCCGCGCCCAATAAAAAATAGAAACACGTGCAGACGCTGAACACTGACCGGACGTGTCCGGTCAAACAGAGACCGCATCCGGTCTAGCGTCTGGTCACCTCTGTGACCTCCGTTCGCCTCCGTTTCTTTTCTGACTTCCGGCATAGTGGAAAAATAGTCGTTTCAACTCCTCAAAAACGCCTGAATCCCGCCTTGCAAGCTCGGCGGGAGGGAGAGAGGGACCCAAACCCTCTCTACCGCTCAAACTCCACCGCCTTCGCAAACGTGCTAACACCACCAAGAGATCTCGTCATGTGCGAGTGTGTTAGCATTTTCACAATCATTTTTCAAGGCGTTATTAGTTCTATCCAAATGCATATGATTATGAAATGCACATCTAGAGGCACTTAGGAGTTCAATAGCCGTGTCATTCCCCTCTTTATAGTACGGCTATCTAACCTATAATGTAATCACACCCACTAGGTGTCTTGGTTACTAAAACACAACCCTTAAGCATATATCTTTGCCTTGATCACGTAGGGTTGCGTCCAAATCCAAGTGTGGCCATCATGATCACCATGTCTATCTTGTCACCAACCTTGGAATGTACTAATACTCATATGCTACATACAACTTAGGCATAGGATTAGTACTTATGCATTGTCACTAATTACCAACACCAAACATAGGACTTTCAACTATACCCTGCAGCACTGCTATAAACTAGAACCAGAAATAGCTAGCAGCAGTACATGGGCTGAGTGAGATTAGTGTTGCTATGGATCACTCACTGTGCTTTGCTTGATCAGATAATGGAGGGAGCACTATTGGGCATTGGCCACTCGACCTGCACAAACCAAAAGCTAGCATTCATGCATGCATTTCAAGAATTCAAGTAAAAAAGAGATTGATGGCTGGCTGGCTTCCTTTTTTATTGTAACAGAACCGACCAATTATACGAGATTAAGTGAGAAAATCACCCACCGAGCAGACGATTTAGCAAACATAAGCCCGTATAACCCGGTAGTCCGTGAAATTACAACGGATTTCAAACCAACTTGCATACCAGCCAAGATCGTAATAAGTTCAGCGGTCACCATCACAAGTTATATAAAAGTTCACGGCACAAAAACATCAGAGTTTAAACATAGTTATTACAAACCAGTTTCGAATGAAAGTAGCGGAAGCATTTTGTTCAAATCACACATGCACACAAAGTTCAAAATACATTGCCAGTTCAGGGTCATCTTCCATCAAAAGCATCAGACAAGATGTAGTGAATGACCATTGCCCATGGTCCTAAGTTTCTCCCATTGCAGGATAGAGGCAGTTGATGCAGTAGCCGTAATACATCTGCCCATCTGCAACAAGTGGGAACAAAGCCCTGAGTACGAAAAGGTACTCAGCTAGACTTACCCGACAGAACCAAAAATAAAAGACACCAAGGAATCATGATAGGCTTTCTGGTGGGGTAGCTGACTCATTTGCAAGAAAAGCATTTTTCAACTTAACAATTCTGTTCTAAAAGTATGCAGTAATTTAATCTTTATTACCCTGTCAACTATGTTTGCATTTGTGCTAGAGTAATATATAATTAAGCAAGTAAGGATTACCAATGCTTATTAACAATAATTTTCATATCATCTTCCACATAACTATCCAAGTGTTTCATCAATATTACTACGATGAAGTAGCTCAAGTCAAGTGCTCACTATCCAGTGAACGATGGCGATTCGAATCGATTATTAACCAGCTGGTAAGTTATTCCTCACACAAACCTCACTCACCCGCTAAAGTGAGGTGTTGGTCACCGAGTCAACCATTCAGGTAAAGTCACGAGCTTGCCAGGAACCACTTGTACCCGGGGGCCGCCCGACTGCTCTTTGGCCTTATCATCGCGCCCCCGTATCCTGCCACTACTACTCCGGTACAGTGCGTTGCGGGCAATCCACTTGGCCCGAATAATCTCCCAGCTTCATGGTCGGAAGGTACTTTATCCGGCCAACTAAATGTGAGGCATGCGTTCAACATGACCCGAGGCCCAACAACGGATGGTCCTTAATCGACACAGACGTAAAACACTACAGTCCTAAACCCTGCAAGTTTCTGTCCGGTCTCAATTTCACATTAACACTTAGTTATTTCATGATGACATCTTTTCTCAAGCAGATCCAGGTAACCACCTATAGCTTGCAGGTGACAGGAAATCACCCGACTTCTACCGGTCTAAGCAAGCTAAGCAATTACTTGACTGCGAATGACCAGATGACAAGGATAGGGTAGAACGGAGTAAACAAGGTATAATGCAGCAACGGTTGCAAAAAACTCCTAAACTTAATGCAACAGTTAACGTAAAGCATTCATAAAGTATTTACAAACCGGGGGAGAGAAATGCTCCGGGGCTTGCCTCTCTCGAAAGAGCTATGACGGTGGTCTGGGCACTCTGGAAGATCCTCACCGACCTCCTCTTCGGCTTCGGTCGTCTCCTGCTCTTGCACCTCGGACTGCTCCTCCGGCTCCTCGAGAACTGCTACCGGGGTCACTTCCTGCGATCCTGTATGATGCAGAAGTATAAGTGCTCATGCCTAGGTGCATTATAGGGATGACATGAGATGATGATGAATGAATGAGATGTAATGAGCATGTTACTTTATTTGGATTACGTGGAACTTACGACTCTTCTACAATGTAGTCTACGCCATTCAAGAACATGTACTCAAAAACTACCACCACTAATCTCTATCATGCAAAGATACCTTGACACTTAAGATGCTTTAAAGATACACCAAAGCAAAGTTTACCAACTAATCATGCATCAAAGGTTGAATTTAAACCCTAGTTAGCACTATGCTTGAATAGAAACACTTATTTTGATATCTCAGAAAAATCTAACAAAATTACTGTGGATTAATAACATGTATTCCAGCATGTCACAAAAGTTTCGTTGCACTTTGAGTACTAGAACTACCTACACAAAAATAGCAAATCTAGGGCCTAAAAAGGAGTATAAAATACTTTCTACTATGAAAAGTATCAAACAACAGATTTCTCATTTTTTCTGGATTCTACTCAGTAAATAATCACTACACAAAAATTATTACTTGCATGTTTTACTCATTTTTTTCTATTTAACAAAATAAAAATTATTAGCAATAGAAAGCACTTAAACTACACCTTAGATTTTTTCTACTAAACATGCAAGAGAACTATTTTTCCTAACAAGCACATGCAACAACAAGACTAATAAATTTGGAATCATATTTTTCTGAATTTTCTACAATTTACTATCCATTTAACAAGAAAATAGTAATTTCCAAAGTTAAATAAAAACCCTACAGAAAAGTAGTGCAACAATTAAGTGCAATATTTTTAAATGGTAGATCTAGTTGTAAGGAGCTCATAAAAATTTATTTCACAATTTTTGGAGCACATTTAATCACCCAAATAATTATTAAAGCATTTTTATTTCCAATTAATAAAAGAAAAGAAAAACTGGGATTCTATTTGAAAACGGGCCGACACCGTAAGGGGCAGACGGCCCGGTCCGGTTCAGCCCAGCGGCACGCGCGCACGGGATAACGAAAACGGGCCGCGTCCCGTTGGATCAGGCCGACCCAGCTACTCGCCTTACCCGTGGGCGAGCGGGGGCAACACGCGCGGCGGAGCGGGCGCTCGACACCATGGCGGTGCGGCGGCCGCCGATGGCCAACTGCCGCTCCAGTGTCCGAACGAGCGAGGCAAGGTGCGCAAAACGGCCACGGGAAAACGGTGAACACGTGAGCGGGGTTGAGAGATAAGGGGATTGGTGGAGGTGCCGGTGACCGGAGCACGAGCGCGGTGGCTCCGTCACGGTGGCACGGCGAGGAAAACAAATTGACGCCCTACCGGAGCAAGCAAGAGGATAACGGGGCTTGTTTGGAGGAGGCAAGGGGGTGGCGAAGCTCGGTGCAAGATTAATTTGGTGGTGGTGGACCGTCGCCGCCGGAACGAGGGAGCGGAGGTGGAGCTCGCGGCGGTGAGTCGCTCGCCCGCTCGGTTCTTGGAGAGGGGAGCGGATGGCGAGCGGGAGTGGGAGTGAGGGGGTGAGGGGGTTCGGGCAGGCGGATTTGAGCGCGCCTGAGCTGGTGGGATGGCAGAGCGGAGGCGACGCGCGGTGGCTACCGACGACGCATGGCCGACACGCGGCGAGCGCGTCCTGCCGCGGCGGCCAGCGAGGCGCGAAGGCGAGCGGGAGGAGGAAGCGGCCACGCGGACGCGGGCCGGGCCGCTGCGCGGGCGCGCGCGCGCGGGGAGGCGTGGGCCGCTTCGGCCGATGGGCCGAAAGGGTGGCGGCGGCCTGCTAGCGCTGGGAATTGTTTTTCATTTTTATTTTTCCAGAGAAATTCAAATAAAATTCAAATTGCAGTTTTCAAATTAAATTTTGGGCAAGCAAATGACCTTTTCTGAAATTGGCCCAAAAATGAAAGTTGTTTAGAATTTTATTTCCTACAACTTTTATTAAGGGGCCAATCTCAAAACTCTTATAGATTTTGAATTGTAGAATAAAAGCTAATTTAGGGAGGATTTTTGAATATTTCCAAATAATATTTTTAAAACAAGTTTTTGACAAAACTTTGAGTAGTTAATTTGCTCCAAAGATTTCACCTATAGTTCTAAGTGATCTAAAATTTATAGTTGCAAAATTTTGATTAATATAACTAGCATATTATTACAACATGTTATGAAATACTAGTTTCCAAACTTTAATTTTACTAAAGGTACAATCTAACTACATATAATTATGAATGACATGACATGTTATGCTCATGATTTGCAATGTTAATGCTTGTGTAACACTGAGGTGTTACAGCCCTTCCCCCTTATAAAAATCTTGTCCCGAGATTTAGGTTACGAACCATTTGTTATGAAAATCCTCATAAGCTTTTTGCAGATATTCACCCGTTTCCCAAGTTGCATCTCCTTCATCATGATGACTCCACTGTATCTTATATGTTTTCACCACACGATTCCGAGTAACTCTTTCTTTAGAGTCTAACACTTGAACCGGTTGCTCACGATATACCAAATCTGACTTGAGCTTTATACCTCGAGGTTCGATTCTTTCTTCGGGAACACGCAAACACTTCTTGAGATGCGATACATGAAAAACTGGGAATATAGCACTCATTGTCTCAGGTAACTCCAACTTATAAGTGACTGGACCTTTTCTTTCCAAGATCTTATATGGTCCCACAAATCTGGCTGCAAGCTTTCTACGTACTCCAAACTGTTTCTTCTTCATTGGCGTGACTTTCAGATAAACATAGTCACCAACTTTGAACATAAGCGGTCTCCTTCTTCGATCTGCATAGCTTTTCTGTCGTGATTGAGCGGCTTTCATGTTTTGTTGAATGATATAAACTTTCTTCTCAGCTTCTTCTACGAAGTCAATACCGTAGTATCTTCTTTCTCCTGGCTCAATCCAGTTAAGTGGTGTTCTACACTTTCTGCCATACAAAGCTTCGAATGGTGCCATCTTGATACTTTCTTGATAACTATTATTGTAAGCGAACTCTGCTAAAGGTAACCATGACTCCCAAGAACCTCTAGAAGATAACACACAGGCTCTCAACATGTCTTCCAGAACAACATTAACTCTTTCGGTCTGACCATCTGTTTGAGGATGATAAGCGGTACTACGAATTAAACTCGTCCCCAAACCTTTATGCAAGTGCTCCCAAAAGTGAGTAGTGAATTGTGACCCTCTGTCAGACACGATGTTCTTCGGTATGCCATGTAATCTCACAATCTCAGCAATATACTTCTCGGCATATTGAGGTGGTCTATATTCTGTCTTGACAGGTAAAAAGTGAGCTGTCTTTGTAAGGTGATCCACAATTACCCAAATCGAATCATGTCCTTTCTGAGTAGTGGGCAAACCTATGATGAAATCCATGCTTATATCATCCCACTTCCAACTAGGTACAGACAAAGGTTGCAACAATCCGGCAGGTCTCATATGAATAGCCTTTACCCTACAGCAGGTGTCACATCTGGCTACATATGCCGCAATCTCTTTCTTCATCTTGGTCCACCAAAAACGAGGTCTTAAGTCTTGGTACATTTTGCTACTTCCGGGATGGATAGATAACTTTGAAAGGTGAGCCTCATCCATAAGTTTATTCTTAAGTTCTCCATCTTTAGGAACAACAAGACGGTCATCAAACCATAGCACGTCATGTTCATCCAATCTAAAGTGCTTGGATGGTTCTTCTTTAATCTTTTCCTTGATATGGAATATCCCTTTGTCAGTTTTCTAGCCTTCTATTATCTTACTCTCCAAAGAACAACTAATCTGAATACTGTGTAACACTGCAGGATGCATTAGATCAAAACCATCTTCGAGCAAAGGTTGCGCATTCAGGCAATGTGCCTTTCTACTCAAAGCATCTGCCACTACATTGGCCTTTTCCATGATGATATTGCACATTCAAATTGTAATCTTTGATCAATTCTAACCATCTTCGCTGTCTCATGTTCAATTCAGGTTGGGTGAAGATGTACTTGAGACTCTTGTGATCGGTGAAAATATTGCACACATTACCAAGTAAGTAATGTCTTCAAATTTTCAAGGCATGCACTACGGCAGCAAGTTTAAGATCATGTGTCGGATAGTTGATCTCATGCTTTCTCAACTGTCGGGAGGCATAAGCAATGACTCTTCCTTCTTGCATAAGAACATAGCCTAATCCTATTTTTGATGTGTCGCAAAACACATCAAAAGGTTTTTCAATGTCCGGTTATGCTAGAACTGGAGCAGTGGTCAACAGTTTCCACAAGGTGTGGAAAGCTGTCTCACACTCCTCTGTCCATACAAACTTATGATCTTTCTGTAGCAGACTTGTCATTGGCTTGGCAATCTTCGAGAAATCTGGTATAAAACGACGATAGTAACCAGCTAAACCCAAGAAACTTCTAACTTCAGAGACTGTGATTGGTGTCTTCCAATCCATAACCTCTTGCACTTTACTCGGGTCTACGGATACTCCATTTTCCGACAGAATGTGACCAAGGAAAGGAACTTTCTTCAACCAAAATTTACACTTGCTAACTTAGCATACAACTTATGATCTCTCAGTCTGGTTAAGACAATTCTCAGATGCTCTTCATGATCTTTCTCATTCTCAGAGTATACTAGAATATCATCAATGAACACAACCACAAACTTGTCCAACTCTGGCATGAAAACTATATTCATCAGATACATAAAGTATGCAGGAGCATTTGTTAAGCCAAAGGACATAACAAGATACTCGTACAACCCGTATCTGGTAGAGAAAGCGGTTTTCGGTATATCTTGTGGTCTAATCTTTATCTGATGATAACCCGATCTTAAATCTATCTTGGAGAACACTCTGGCTTTGGCTAACTGATCGAACAAAACATCAATGTGAGGTAAGGGATACTTATTCTTGATAGTTACAACATTAAGAGGCCTATAATCTGCACACATCCTTAAAGTACCCTCTTTCTTTTTCTTCACAAACAAGGCAGGACATCCCATTCAGACTTACTTGGGCGGATAAACCCCTTGTTCAACAACTCCTCTAGTTGCTTCTTCAACTCAGCTAACTCATCCGGAGGCATCCTATAAGGTCTCATGGAAATTGGAGCTGTCCCGGGAATCAACTCAATTCCAAACTCCACATCTCTATCCGGTGAAAGACCAGGTAACTCATCTGGAAACACATCCAGAAACTCACACACGACCGGAATCTGATGAATCGGAATGACTTCCATAGCACATGTCACACTCACAAGGTCTGTTCTTTTGGGCAATGGTACCTGAAAAGTACTCTCTCCCTAGGGATCCTTCAGGGTAAGTACCCGACTTCCTGCATCTATAACTGCTCCCCATTCTTTCATCCAATTCATCCCTATGATGACATCCAGAACTAGTCCAGGCATAACTATCAGGTTAACTCAAAACTTTCGACTACCTAACTCAAGGGTTGCCCCTCTAACCATCTGATTGGTTAAAACATCAGCTCCTGCTGAACTTATACGGTAACCATAACTTAAGTCTGTGCATAGTTGTTCATGTTTCCGTGCAAATGCTTGACTCATGAAAGAATGCGATGATCCAGAATCAAATAGAACAAATGCAGGGTTTTGGTTAACAGGAAACTTACCAGTAGTTATGGGCTCTCCCTCAGTAATCTCTTCCACAGTGGTGTGGTGCACTCGAGCATTATAAGTCTATTGCTTCTTTCTGGGCGGATAAGGGCAGAACTTTGAAAAGTGGCCTGGCTGATCACAGTTATAGCAAGGTCCCTTTACTGTACCAGCAGATCCGATAGCTCCCTTCGAGTTTCCTTGTCCCATGGTTGCGGCTGTCCTTACTGGCGGCACTGTCATCTTGTATGGCTTCTACGGTCCCTTGTAGTTCTGGGTCTTATGTTGCGGTGGCCTAAACCTTGCACCAGGTGCAGATGGACGATAGGTTGAACGATTAGCAGTGATAATTCTGGACTGTGATGGTCCTGACTCAAAGGCTCTCTTGCGAGTCTTGGATGCTGTGTACGCGTTGTTGTTCTTCTCTTGTTTTAGACAATCACTGATGAAGTCATTGAATCTGGCGTGGGTATTGGTACCCACATGCTTCATCATCTTCGGACCTAACCCTCTCTTGAAGCTAGCAATCTTCTTAGCATCTGTGTCAACCATGTCGGGAGCATAACGACACAAGTTGTTGAAGGCATGCAAATACTGTGTTACGGTTTTGGTGCCCTGATTTAAAGCCAAGAACTCTCCCAATTTCATCTCAACTAGCCCTGATGGAATATAAACTCCACGGAAGGCTTTGGTGAACTCTCTCCATGAGATCTAAGCATTTGGAGGGAAGGTGGTGCGATGATGCTTCCACCACATCCCTGCTGGTCCTTGTAGCTGATGTGCAACATACTCTGTCTTCAGTACTTCTGTCAGCCTCAACACACAAAACTTATCTTCCATAGTGTTAATCCATTCTTTAGCGTCAAGTGGCTCGGTTGCTTCCTTGAAAACTAGCGGCCTAGTGTCTATGAAATCCTTGAAGTTGCTGTACTGATTCACTCCATTGCCACCACCTTGGTTGTTACCACGTTGCACGTTGTTGGCGATGGTACGTAGGAAATCTTTCATATTTTTCTGTGACTGCTCGGCATTGCGTTGACTTCCCAGAAACTGTGCAAAGAACATCTCTGCAGTGAGCGGTGGAGGAGGCGGCAAATGCGGTTCCAGGTGTGGCTCATTATGGTTGACATTGTTAGCACCACTCCCACCTGCCCTAGCACCATTTTCACCAGTTTCAGCAGCCTCATACGTGGCGCGTCGAGTGTTTGCCATCTGCATAATTCAGCAACAAGTAATGATTAAGCGAAGTTGTAGTAATTGTGAGTGAATGAAAAATTATGCCGTACTGAACTCATTGGAGAGAACAAAGTCATACAACAAAACAGAGGCACAATAATCGCATTCCAATTAAAACAACACCACTAATTGAATTACTTCAAATGCAAACATCGCGTCCAATACAACCACGTTGCCAGCATACACACACTGGACTTTATGCGCTCAGGTATCGCATGAACAACCAAGATCCAACATTCTACCAAGTCTCAAGGTTCAAATGAGATACATCAAGATACATGAAGCCAACAGAAGGTCATCGTGACAGGGCCTAGCAGCTAACGCAAAGCAACTAGCCTACTCCTCGGGGACATCATCGGGGTCAGAGAAGTCACCATTACTACCATCAGTAGCAGCATCGTCGTCAGCAGGTGCGGCTGCGGGCTCGTCCTCATCATCGTCGACGTCCATACCGGCGGCTTCTGGAGGAGCATACGGGCCAATCCTGTTGTAGAGCGCATAAAACTCCTCATGCAAGTTGACATTGTACTCCTCTAGCTCCTCGACCCTCTGCCTCAGGAGGTTCCTCTTATTCCAGGCTTCATTCCTTTCCTGAACTAACTATCCAATCATACGGTCTGCATTATTGTTGGCCTGAGTCAACGTATGCACCCGATGTATAGAACTATCACCTCTCTCTAGAGCCTGGTCTCGCTGCAAGCTCATGTCAGCCAACTGCTCCTGCAAACTAGCGATAGCACGTGCCTTCTTCTTCTTTTGTTTTCTTGCTTTGAGCCGATCATCACCACGCAAACCAGTCAAAGTCCAATAAGTGCACTCCAGACTCTGGTATGCTCTGATAGCTGCATACATCGCACTCATAGCATGGTTGTCGCTAGCCTGTCCTTCGCTTGGGCCTCTGACTAAAGCACTTCCTTGCGGCTGTACCGAAATAGCATCGCGAGGATCATCTCTCGGAAAAGTGCCAGCCAAGGCTGCTGCCAGCTCGTTGGGAAATCTGCTCATTATGTCCCGGATGACACGGAAAGCTGCTCCCTCTGCACCCTCAACCGGAGTGCGTCCCTCAAACTCCAAGTGCCAACCATCCTATTCTGGAGCATTACCAAGAGCAGGGACAGTGATCTCCACTACTGCCAGTCCATTCTCTGCCAACTGGTTCTCGCTCCAAGAGTACACCGGCTCCTGACCCTCCAGGTATCCTACATCATGGAGCACTCTCCAAAGCAAAGTTGGCATGCCAAACTCGCTTAGAAAGGTGTCCGTGTTGCGGCGCTCCCGTGGGGCCAACTGGCGTCGGGGTGCTCTTCCACCTGTGGACTTACGGGCAGTCTGCTTCGTGCGGGCCATCTGTACCAAAAGTTTCGATACCTGGTGAGAACATAATTTAAGTTAGTACAATTTTTATTGAAAGGGATAATCAATGTATAAGGAGAGGAATGCATGGCATGAATGAAATGCGCAAGCAACATGATGCATGCACGTTTCTTACGTTCTCACAAACTTACAAAAATAATGATATCTATCGGTGAATTCGGTGGCATACATGCGATCTCTCATATACGTAACTAATACGTTCTACACGAGAAACGCTATTATGTACCTGCAGAAGATTCATTTCAGCCCATTTCCCATATGCATGCATGAAAGCAGTAAGTCTATCTACACGCTCTACACGAATCCCTAGATACGCGTACAACGGTAGTAACCACCAAAAACATTGTCCTATTGATGACATCGCCTCAACGGACGGAACAACCACACATGCGACACTTTTGTAAAAACATGCGTAAAACATGTAAGTACTCCAGTATCATACAAGCACTCTCCCTAGATCGACGGTGTATCCGATCATGCTCTCACATCTCACACTTACCGAGGCGTAGAGGCAACTGATCCATACATTACCACTCAAGTAAGTGGCACTCATACAATAGCACGCCGTATGAGCGATGAAATAGAAATATGGTGCAAGAACCCCCAAGTCAGTACTTAATTAAGCCACCTAGAGTTCTTATTGGGCATAAAGGATATGACCACTGGCACACTCTTAGTTTGCAAATCATGTTTTTCAAACACATTTTGTTTTAAATACACTTGTGAACAGTAAACACGCTAAACCATGCTTCGATGCCAGCTGTAACAGAACCGACCAATTATATGAGATTAAGTGAGAAAATCACCCACCGAGCAGACGATTTAGCAAACTTAAGCCCGTATAACCCGGTAGTCCGTGAAATCATGATGGATTTCAAACCAACTTGCATACCAGCCAAGATCGTAATAAGTTCAGCGGTCACCATCACAAGTTACATAAAAGTTCACGGCACAAAAACATCGGAGTTTAAACATAGTTATTACAAACCAGTTTCGAATGAAAGTAGCGGAAGCATTTTGTTCAAATCACACACGCACACAAAGTTCAAAATACATTGCCAGTTCAGGGTCATTTTCCATCAAAAGCATCAGACGAGATGTAGTGAATGACCATTGCCCATGGTCCTAAGCTTCTCCCATTGCAGGATAGAGGCAGTTGATGCAGTAGCCGTAATACATCTGCCCATCTGCACAAGTGGGAACAAAGCCCTGAGTACGAGAAGGTACTCAGCTAGACTTACCCGATAGAACCAAAAATAAAAGACACCAAGGAATCATGATAGGCTTTCTGGTGGGTAGCTGACTCATTTGCAAGAAAAACATTTTTCAACTTAACAATTCTTTTCTAAAAGTATGCGGTAATTTAATCTTTATTATCCTATCAACTATGTTTGCATCTGTGCTAGGGTAATATATAATTAAGCAAGTAAGGATTACCAATGCTTATTAACAATAATTTTCATATCATCTTCCACATAACTATCCAAGTGTTTCATCAATATTACTACGATGAAGTAGCTCAAGTCAAGTGCTCACTATCCAGTGAACGATGGCGATTCGAATCGATTATTAACCAGCTGGTAAGTTATTCCTCACACAAACCTCACTCACCCGCTAAAGTGAGGTGTTGGTCACCGAGTCAACCATTCAGGTAAAGTCACGAGCTTGCCAGGAACCACTTGTACCCGGGGGCCACCCGACTGCTCTTTGGCCTTATCATCGCGCCCCCGTATCCTGCCACTACTACTCCGGTACAGTGCGTTGCGGGCAATCCACTCGGCCCGAATAATCTCCTAGCTTCGCGGTCGGAAGGTACTTTATCCGGCCAGCTAAATGTGAGGCATGCGTTCAACATGACCCGAGGCCCAACAACGGACGGTCCTTAATCGACACAGACGGAAAACACTACAGTCCTAAACCCTGCAAGTTTCCATCCGGTCTCAATTTCACATTAACACTTAGTTATTTCATGATGGCATCTTTTCTCAAGCAGATCCAGGTAACCAACTATAGCTCGCAGGTGACAGGAAATCACCCGACTTCTACCGGTCTAAGCAAGCTAAGCAATTACTTGACTGCGAATGACAAGGTGACAAGGATAGGGTAGAACGGAGTAAACAAGGTATAATGCAGCAACAGTTGCAAACAACTCCTAAACTTAATGCAGCAGTTAACGTAAAGCATTCATAAAGTATTTGCAAACCGGGGGAGAGAAATGCTCCAGGGCTTGCCTCTCTCGAAAGAGCTCGGACGGTGGTCTGGACACTCCAGAAGATCCTCACCGACCTCCTCTTCGGCTTCGGTCGTCTCCTGCTCTTGCACCTCGGACTGCTCCTCCGACTCCTCGGGAACTGCTACCGGGGTCACTTCCTGCGATCCTGTATGATGCAGAAGTATAAGTGCTCATGCCTAGGTGCATTGCAGGGATGACATGAGATGATGATGAATGAATGAGATGTAATGAGCATGTTACTTTATTTGGATTACGTGGAACTTACGACTCTTCTACAAGGTAGTCTACGCCATTCAAGAACATGTACTCAAAAACTACCACCACTAATCTCTATCATGCAAAGACACCTTGACACTTAAGATGCTTTAAAGATACACCAAAGGAAAGTTTACCAACTAATCTTGCATCAAAGGTTGAATTTAAACCCTAGTTAGCACTATGCTTGAACAGAAACACTTATTTTGATATCTCAGAAAAATCTAACAAAATTACTGTGGATTAATAACATGTATTCCAGCATGTCACAAAAGTTTCGTTGCACTTTGAGTAATAGAACTACCTACACAAAAATAGAAAATCTAGGGCCTAAAAAGGAGTATAAAATACTTTCTACTATGAAAAGTATCAAACCACAGATTTCTCATTTTTTCTAAATTCTACTCAGTAAATAATCACTGCAAAAAAATTATTACTTGCATGTTTTACTCATTTTTTTCTATTTAACAAAATAACAATTATTAGCAATAGAAAGCACTTAAACTACACCTCAGAATTTTTCTACTAAACATGCAAGAGAACTATTTTTCCTAACAAGCACATATTTTCTGAATTTTCCTAACAACAAGACTAATAAATTTGGAATCATATTTTTCTGAATTTTCTACAATTTACTAACCATTTAACAAGAAAATAGCAATTTCCAAAGTTAAATAAAAACCCTACAGAAAAGTAGTGCAACAATTAAGTGCAATATTTTTAAATGGTAGATCTAGTTGTAAGGAGCTCATAAAAATTTATTTCACAATTTTTGGAGCACATTTAATCACCCAAATAATTACTAAAGCATTTTTATTTCCAATTAATAAAAGAAAAGAAAAACTGGGATTCTATTTGAAAACGGGCCGACACCGTAAGGGGCAGACGGCCCGGTCCGGTTCAGCCTAGCGGCACGCGCGCGCGGGATAACGAAAACGGGCCACGTCCCATTGGATCAGGCAGGCCCAGCTACTCGCCTTACCCGCGGGCGAGCGGGGGCAACGCGCGCGGCCGAGCGGGCGCTCGACACCGCGGCGGTGCGGCGGCCGCCGATGGCCAACTACCGCTCCAGTGCCCGAACGAGCGAGGCAAGGTGCGCAAAACGGCCGCGGGAAAACGATGAACACGTGAGCGGGGTTGAGAGATAAGGGGGTTGGTGGAGGTGCCGGTGACCGGAGCACGAGTGCGGCGGCTCCGTCACGGTGACGCGGCGAGAAAAACAAATTGACGCCCTACCGGAGCGAGCAAGAGGACAACGGGGCTTGTTCGGAGGAGGCAAGGGGGTGGCGAAGCTCGGTGTAAGATTAATTTGGTGGTGGTGGACCGTCGCTGCCGGAACGAGGGAGCGGAGGTGGAGCTCGCGGCGGTGAGTCGCTCGCCCGCTCGGTTCTTGGAGAGGGGAGCGGATGGCGAGCAGGAGTGGGAGTGAGGGGCGAGGGGGTTCGGGCAGGCGGATTTGAGCGCGCCTGAGCTAGTGGGATGGCAGAGCGGAGGCGACGCGCGGCGGCTGCCGACGGCGCATGGCCGACACGCGGCGAGCGCGTCCTGCCGCGGCGGCCAGCGAGGCGCGAAGGCGAGCGGGAGGAGGAAGCGGCCGCGCGGACGTGGGCCGGGCCACTGCGTTGCGCGGGCGCGCGCGCGCACGGGGAGGCGTGGGCCGCTTCGGCCGATGGGCCGAAAGGGTGGCGGCGGCCTGCTAGCGCTGGGAATTGTTTTTTATTTTTATTTTTCCAGAGAAATTCAAATGAAATTCAAATTGCAGTTTTCAAATTAAATTTTGGGCAAGCAAATGACCTTTTCTGAAATTGGCCCAAAAATGAAAGTTGTTTAGAATTTTATTTCCTACAACTTTTATTAAGGGGCCAACCTCAAAACTCTTATAGATTTTGAATTGTAGAATAAAAGCTAATTTAGGGACGATTTTTGAATATTTCCAAATAATATTTTTAAAATAAGTTTTTGACAAAACTTTGAGTAGTTAATTTGCTCCAAAGATTTCACCTATAGTTCTAAGTGATCTAAAATTTATAGTTGCAAAATTTTGATTAATATAACTAGCACATTATTACAACATGTTATGAAATACTAGTTTCCAAACTTTGATTTTACTAAAGGTACAATCTAACTACATATAATTATGAATGCCATGACATGTTATGCTCATGATTTGCAATGTTAATGCTTGCGTAACACCGATGTGTTACATTTATTATCAATAGCATAGTGCCAGAGTCTATATAGTACTCTAGTACTGAATTAGATCTCTTACTGTTTTAAAACCTATTGATGTTGAAGCAATTTAAGTTGTAAATATCAGCACTTCATTGACCGGAGATGATAGATCAATGAAGTTAATAGACATTTTCATTGAGTTGATACTTAATGGCTAATAGACATTTTCTTATTTCAGGCCATTCCAACTTCAAGACAACAGTGGATACAGGTGAAGGAGAGGATCAGTTGGAATAAAAATTACAACTTGTCTGCTAGACTGCTACCTTGTGATGCCTGCACTATGTAATAACAGACTAAATTCCATTTTGACTGTAAGCGAATTTGCAACCTGCTTGCTGTACGAAAAGTGGTACATAGTTGTACTCCGTAATAGACATTTTCTCTAGACCGCTATCTTGTCTGCTTGCTGCACTCTGTAAGCGAATTTTGACGTACAAAGCTGATTATTGATATGTACAAAGTTCTCTGCGTATGTGCTAGCATATGTGCTTGCGGACGTTAGCGGGCTCGAAACGTTTATCCGCCAGTCCCATTGGCCGTTCGCGGCCATAGCGTTGCAGCTGGCGGACTCCTGCAAAGCTCGCTTTAAAGCTTGGTGACCAGCTTAGTGGCCGGTGGACGGTCCACGACCCGCCCCGCCTGCAATCTGATTTCGAGCAAACAACATGCGACCTTTTGACATCACGTATTCAAACATACCCTTAGTCTACTAAAAGAGTTTCGGTTCTGATTCCTGAAGAAGCCATGCCAAATAAAATGATAAAAAAACAGCTTGGGCGGAGCTCTTTTTGAACAAAGAATAATCATAGTCCAAAAATTTAGCTTCTACCGGCTTCTCCTCTGTGAAATGATCTATGAAGCTATTTGGCCAAATATTTTTATAGCTCAACTAGAGAAGCTGCTTTATTTGAAAAGCTAAAGCTAAATTCATCATCATTCAAATAATCAGCGGTGGGCCCAATCTGTGACCATTCGTGCATTAGTGTCTGTCAGTGTCAGCAAAATGCTACTTTTTTAACCCCATGATAAGCGTGACATACAACTATTCACCAGGGGCGGATCCAAAGGGGGGGCTGGGGGGCTCCAGCCCCCCCTAATTTCTTGATTTCAATGCTAATTACTGTAGCAAAAACTTGATTTCACCGTTAAATCTTCGTGCAAATAACATCTTTGTTGTTTTAGCCCCCCCTTATCCCGCATCCCACATCCGCCACTGCTATTCACCGATCACCACGTTGGGTGATATTTGAATCAGGCAAATTAAGCATGTGCCAAAAGCCCAAAAGTGTCCATCGTTACTTTTTCTTAAAAAAAAAACAGCAAGCCTAGCGCCGGCCGGCCCTAGGCCTGCATTCGGACACAACTCCATTTGACACAACTGCCCCCCCACGTAAAATCAAATTGAAACAAAAATTGTGTCCGCTGCGCCTGCACAAATAGGAGAGCATGACCACCGCGCCCCACGTCACCACGCGCCTGCGCCTCTGCTCCCAACTGCGAGATGCAACATAAGGTGGGAGGAGGAGAGATGCAACACATGATCTACTTTTGAAATATCCAAAACATACGTCTGAAAGCAGTTAAAACACTTAAAACATGTTTATGAAACACTTGAAAAACACCCCTGAAACACACTTGAAAACCATTGCAACCATACGCAACATCCGAATAAAACACATGCAATATATATGTGAAACATATGCAACATCCAGATAAATATAATTGCAACATGCGTTCAAAAAACACAGATGAAACATACATCTGAAACACTCGAAACATACTATTGCAACATGCCTCTGAAAACAATTGCAACATATGCAACATGTGCAGCATCCCCCGATCTACTTTTGCAACATCCATATAATTCAACTGCAACATACTTCTGAAACGTCTTAAATCAATTGAAACATAAATTGCAATGTAGGGGGGAGAGAGAGATAGAGAGCCTTGCGCGGAGAGCGCCATGGCCGCTGGATCTGCAGGCATTGGGGGCTGGAGCAGGGTCGTGCCCCCGCGCGGGGGCTGCTGCCGGAGTCGCACCCGTCCCCGCACCGGAGTTGAGGCTGGGGGTGGCCGGCTGGAGAAGAGGAAGGGGGTCGCGGGGGTGGGGGGTGTTGGCCGCGTGGATCAGAGCTCGTGCTCGCGCTAGGGACGCCGCTGCGCCGGAGCAGGAGGGAGAGGGGGGTAGCGGGGTGCGCGGCTCGTGCGACTTGCGTGGGGGAGGAGGTCGCCATGGTGGGGGAGGAGGGCGCCGGGGTGGGTGAGGGCGCCGCTAGGGTGGGTGAGGGTGCCGCCGGGGTGGGGGAGGAGGACGTCGCCGGTGGCAAGGGAGGGAGCGGGGGTGTGGAGAAGACGGGCGGGAGGCGCGGAGGAGTGCGGTCGCCGGCTCGCGGTCGCCACCGGCTGGTGGAGGCGGGTGCGCGCGACGGGGCAGTGTGGTGGGAGCGGGCTGCGCGGTGGAGGCGGACGACTGGGTGCAGACGAGAGGGAGCGAGCTGGGAGATGCGTCCGGCTGCATAGATACCCGGGTGGAATCATTATCAAAAAATGGCGCGAACTAAACACCATAGTTTTTTGTCGCTAACATCGAAAATATGAACTAGTACTTACAGTTATTATAGATAAAAAACAAAAAACGGAGAAGAGAATTCATAGATTTACCAAACATTTGTTACAGTGTGGATATACTGAAAATATCACAGGAGTGCGAGTGTGCAGCCACTAGTATTCTCTTCTGATGTCCCTGAATAAAGTTTTTTTCTGACGGCACAAATAATGCAACACGACAACTTATAAACCTTTTGGTCTGCTGAGCTGACTGCTGGCGTTTTGGGCAATCCTGATAACCTGAAACTCTATTATGCTCATGCACGCAATGCAAACATGCAATGCATCGCGCCATTGTGCAGTGTGTTTTCAGCGCCATCTTGTGGCTCTGATCGGAGAAGCACAGTAATTGTATCTGAGTACACTTCCACTGCGCTAGTTTTCGTGGCAGACTGAAACAGGCAATCTACTACTAGCTTTGCTGTTGTTTGCCTAGGCAAGTAGGCATCAGCAAGGGCCCAGATGTCCCCCCATGTCGTCAACCAGATGTTCACTCTGCCTAAGACATGCCTGCCAATAATGTTAGCAGGTGGCTAATTTCATCCTGATCTCAAGCACAACACACAACACAAACACAAACACAAACACAACAGAGGAATTGTATAACGCCTGCAGAAGCTGCGTCAGACATAGGAGAACTAGTTTGAGAGGATGCAAACTCTTCATAATGAATGATGATGAGGCCACATCTTATCAGTCGCCAGACAAGAAAAAAAAGGAGTTGTAGCTCTGAATCCAGACATGCTCGCCAAGGCTTGTAGCTCTGAATCCAGACATGCTCCCGCGTGCCTTGCGTGCAGTGTACTTGTCGGGTGCGTTTGGAGGATGCACCATTTGCGCTTGCGCTTGTACACATCCGCACCGATGGGCGATGGATGCCGATGCCGTGCGGTACGGTACGGCCGCCACCCCCGACATGACAGCCAGCGCCGTCCGGGACACGGGGACGGGGGACACGCTGACACGCACTGCAAGCAGCTCGCTCTCGGCCCGATCCGTGCCAAGGACGGCGTTAGGGCTTGTTCGGTTTCTTACCGACGAAGCCTTTAAATAATTTTTAAGTTAGAATGATTCACTGATTTGTATAATCTTGATAAGTTGAAATTGTTTCTGGGTCCAATCTTAAGCAACCGAACGGACCCTTAAACGGATCCGGAATCAGATACGTTTGCACTCTTACCCACCTTCACATCAAGTGACTGTGACTCAGATCATTGTGCAAAAAAAAAAGTGGCTTAGAGCCGGACGAATGTAATCACACAGTGGTAATAGTCTCCTGAAAAAATTTACAGACTATGTAAACACTGAAATTTCAAGACCATTATTAGACGCTCACGGATGGAAGCCACACTTTTGTTTTCCTACCATGAGCTCACTCCTCTTATTTCTCTCCTCCACGAACCACTACTCGTTTCCCATCCCTCCTTTTTAAGTTTTCTCGATAATATGCTAGCTCTAGCTGCAATTCATCGTGGGGGCGTTGCATACTTTGGAGAACGGAAAAGTTTATCATAACACACCCCTATTAGCTGGCTAGCTAGAACATTTTCTTCTTCTTCGTAGTTGCAATTCTTTATGCTACATCTTATAGCAATTTCCTCCCACTCAATGGAACATTTCCCACTTTACTTACCCCTCTCTATGGTGGCGCAACAAAATCTCCCGCATATTAAAAACCAAAATTTCCCATTACCCTTCTCTTGACAGAAAATAGATATTCCAGCAGTAGAAAAAATGTTTGGAGGGGGTGTTTGCTTGCAATGTTATACATTCTAGTTGCATAAGCTGACATACGGTTGCTCATTTTTCCCTGACTTTGTTGCCACCCTAACAAAGGCTTTGACAGCTAAAATGAACAACAGACGCCAACCATGAGTACTGGTTCTGCTGCTACCCTAACCAACTCAGGCCGTGTTTAGTTGCCCCAATTTGGGGACGGCGGATTTACTGTAGCACACTGTGCGGTACTGTAGTATTTTGTTTTTATTTAGTAAAAATTATCCAAACATTAACTAATTAGGCTTAAAATGTTCGTCTCGCAAAGTACAACAAAACTGTGTAATTAGTTTTTTATTTAATCTACATTTAGTACTCCATACATGTGCCGGCATTTTGATGTGATGGTGAATCTTCTTTTTGCATAGTAGAATTTGGGGAAATATTTGGGATCTAAACAGGCCCTCAGACAACTAAACACCACCCTAACCTAATCAGACAACTCAACACCATCAGAGTTGTTGTCATGGACTGTCACTACTCACTACCGCTAACACAGTAAGAGGTCTCGGCCACGTAGGACTTCACCATCAGGGACAAGACAAAAACATATAGCAGAGGCATGGCCCCTGCGCGCCATGTACATTAAAGTACATGTATATTACAACACATATATAGTATTTGAATGCAAAAGTAGCATAAAAAATTCCATATTGCCTGTCCTTTAGTCCAAAGTCTATTGATTGACCACTCTAATATTTTTGCAAATTTGTTTAGGCTCCATCACACCACATCATGTGACACTATTAGAGACGTAAGTGGGCTAGCCCGTGAATCCGTGAATTTGCGGGCACTTACATGCCTAGACACCACCCAATCGTGTTACCCATAATCCATGTATGTCCATATCCTAACCTTTAGTCCACGACCCCAATATCTAATTGTTTTTACTGTGGCAGGGACAGAGAGATTTCATTCACTGGAGGGTATGCAGCGTCAGTCACCAAGGACCAGAAGCTCAACTTGAAAAATCAGCAAGACAGCAACCATGTCATATCGTGCTTTGAACATGTTGAGCATATTGGACAAGCTCATAATTATGCTGCCATATTTTAATCTCCTTGCTATATGATTCTTGTGAAATCTAGGTTCAAAATTTAGATGACATGTATTTGCAAGATGTAGATCACTATATATTTAACAAATCTGTTACAGAAAGGTAATGTTGAGAACCATCTGAAAACATAATATAGAGTAAAAGGGGAAAACAATGCTTTCAAAGCCACCTTTACTCTTAATTTATCTTTATCCATATCAATTCTTATTTCGTGTAACCTGGTGGGAAAATGTCCAATACATCAATCCATATTATCTTGAATCTTTTTTATTTTTAACACTTTTTAAAAACTATTTTTAATTTTAGCACCGGAACTTTTTTATCTTATACCTAACACTTTTGGCCGCTCCCCACGCAAGGAAGCGGCATTTCAACGTTGCCGCTCCCTACGTGGAGGAGCGGCAAGGCTGCTGACGTGGCAGTGGGTGCCACGCGGGCATGGGGCTGCCGCTCCCCCCTGGAGCCCCAGATCAAGGAGCGGCAAGCGCTGAACCTTCCCACTGCTATGACACATATATCTGAAATCCCCCACTGAATATATCCATAAACTGACCTGTACTGAGACTAATGATGGATATCCGATATTATCCGTATTTGTGAAGAATACAGTACAAGGTGAAATTATACAGCATTTTACATGTCCCTATGACTAACGACTAATAATCATATTAGTTTTAATATTACTGAGATGTGCCTACTGAAACTATTTACAGCTAGCGGCTTATGAAATAATTTTAAGATAAATAATGACATATAAGGATGGATACTCATATTTTCATCTCTCGCTATATTTTTTTTTCCTAAAATTACTAAGGATGGATACTTATAGGTAACAAAATTGAACAGATATCTGTCTACGAATTTGAATCCAAACTCGTCGATTCATTTCTAGGGATATTGTGGGATCCTCAAGTAACATCTATATCCAATTCCATATGAAATCTATTCATTTCCCCCTAAAATCACATGGGCTCTTTACCAAGCTTCTCTAGGGCCATATGGATATTTTCATTTGTCTTACGCTGTAAGGGCATATGCAATTATTTTATGCCTGAAACAATTTTTTTTTGCAAATTTTATCCATTTTCACCCCAAACTTAAAGCTTCTAGGGCTAGGCTAACTTACATATTTGTATCATGTATGGACATATGTAATGATTTTAGAAAAGTAATATCATTACTAGGTAACTCGAAACACGCACTATAAGGAAGCTAGCAAAATTGGTATCAGTATTTAAAATTAACAACTTAAGAATTAAATTTTCTTTGTTGATATTTTTAACAAATTTGATGATAAAATTTCAAAGCTAGCAAAATTTATTCAGAATTGTGGACTAATATTTTTTTCAATGAATTTTGCAAGATGGTGAGCTCAAGTGTGCCCATTGTGCCTTGACAAATTCCATCTTCATCCCTATCCCATAATTATTTATGTGCACTTTAACATTGTACTTAAAAGCATTGTGATCGATGAGGTGGAAATTTTAAAAAACATTGTCTTTGAAGTGGTTTACACATCAATAACAAAAAAAAAGAAAATTCAAAAATAGAGGGAAAATGGTCCGTAACCAAAGGTAGGAGGTTGGGAACTATTAACTTAAAACACTGATTAAGGATTTGCTAATGATGTATTTTTATTTTTTTAACAAATAAAATGTGCCATGGGTTTATCTTTGTTCTTCACCAAAAGAATATAAATCTTTGACCGGGTATTCTGTAATTCATCATGCCTATAATTGGATTTGAAACCATATTGCCAACATGAACACAAAGTTTCCTTTTTGCTGAAGTTAAGACGTAGAACAAGATGGTATTGAAGCAGCTAGATGCATGCAATCTAATAACTTGCTGTTGTCAGTCCTGTCCATGCATGCATCGTTTCTTTTGTATTTGTATTACCTGTATGTATTACTGATACGGACGGTACGGTTCAATGCTTGCCGCTCCTTGATCTGTCCTCTAGGGAGGAGCGGCAGCTCCATGCCCGCGTGACACCTGCTGCCACGTCAGCAGCCTTGCCGCTCCTCCACGTGGGGGAGCAGCAACGTTGAAATGCCGCTTCCTTGCGTGGGGAGCGGCCAAAAGTGTTAGGCATAAAATAAAAAAGTTTCGGTGATAAAATTAAAATTAGTTTTTAAAAAAATGTTAAAAATAAAAAAATTCTATTATCTTCTATCTCATCTAGAACTTTTTTCAAACCATAGTTAATATAGACACAAACGCTCACAATCACACATGCACATTTATGTGCTCAGAATCATACATACATTGACACCCGCTCCTATGGACATGTACGTACGCCCTACGTATATGAGTGCTCTCGAAAGATGAGCCAAAAAATTCTTAAGATTAACCAAGTTATCATAGGTATAATTATCGATGAGCATGCCATTTACCACAAAAAGATTAGTGCAATTAAATTATTGAAGTAAATATAGAAAATACGAGCCTGCGTGTTAGGTCCAAAAATTAAACCCAAGTCAGCAGGTTACCCCTACAAGAAAATTGAACCCAAATTATTGAAGAAATTTTGATTTCTTCACATGCATGTGGAGAAATCGGGAGATGGAGTATGGATGAAGACAGTCGACAGAGGGTAGCTGTAACACCCCGGGTGTTATAGTTGCTAATTAATCTGCCATGTCATCATATTGCATCGCAAAGCATTCATGATTAGGTCAACCCTGTTATGCATTAACTAAAATGAGTTTACCTTTCTAGATTGAATGTGCTTCTCAGTGGTGTGATTCGAACCGAAAACCCTAATTTTGAATGACACAACAAATACTTAGTCCATGCCCTGCGTAATTTGAGGTGTGTGACTGTGTTACACACTAGTGTCAAGGGTAGGGTATGAACTCAAGTACAACACGTAAAATGAAGCTCCAAGTTTGAGTTTGAATTGGAACCCAAAAACTTGTCGTAGAGTTTTTCGATTCGAATTTGAATTCAAATTTGGGAAAATATTAAAAGATTTTCAAAAGTTAAATTGATCAACCAAGAGTGGCATTTGGGCAACCATGTTATGCTTGTCTAAATGATGCCCTTGGATGATGGTTTGATCATTAAGTAATCAACAATTAAGGTATCAACAAATTTCAATTGAAAATTCCTCTAAAAACCCTAAAATCCAAAACCCTGTTTTACCCCTTTTGAAATAATTCCAAATCTAAGAAAAATTTGGGAAAAAGTTTAAAACCATATTTGTAGAACTTTTTAAGGGATACAACTTTGGTGTTTTGAGTTTTCAAAGTTTTAGTGAAAAATGTGGAGCAATTTTGAAAATAAGCAAATTTCAGATTTGACCCCTTTTCATCCCCAAACTCAAATTTCAAAATGGAGGTAGAATTTGAAAATGTTTTGTTTAGCAAAGCTGTAGGTCTTGGCTAGATGTACAAGTTTGGTGTTAGGAGTTTATGAAGTTTCAATACAAAATCCAAAGTAATTTCTAAATTACCAAATTTCCAAAAAGTGTCTCTTTTTAAATTTTAACTCAAATTTCAAAATCCAGTTCGAATTTGAAAAAGTGTTCAATACAAAACTTGTAGAGCTTGAAATTCGAAAGATTTCGTATCTTGGGAATTTTTCGAGTTGTTACATGAATTTGAGAGTAATTTGAGAAAACAATTTGAATTTACAAAGTTGGAAGGGGGAGCTACAGTAACCGACCAATGATCGCTGGGCACCGCACGGCATGGGCGCCGGCGAGCCGCCGGGCGGCGTCCAGGACCTTCTCGCGCGCGCCCAGAAATGTCAGCGCGACGACACGCGCCTTCCAGTGACCATCACCGTGGCCGTGCTTATATATATGACCGAGGTCACCGTGGCATTTTTCTTATTTCTCTGTTTTGCCACCGCCGCCGCCGCTAGCTCCGCCGCTCGCCGCTGCCGCCGTTGAGCCACCACCAGCCACACAAATCACACCAGCAAGTTCGCCTTGCCCTCGCGCACCTCGTGGTCCAACTGGTTTAGTCGTTTTCTCGCCCGAACCACCTCACCACCACTTCCCGTGCCCAACTCCGGCGACCGAGCCGCCCTCACGTGGCCAGCATCCACCACCGCCTCCTAGTGCCTCCTTGTGGCTTCACTGCGACCACTGTAAGCTCCTGTTGCTCCCCGTGCTTTTGCTTTAGACGTTACCGTAGTAGACCGCCGGGACGCCGGTCACCGTGACCGCCGGTCCGCCATGGCCGTCGGGAGGGTCCTCCTGAGGTAGTAGCGTAGTCGTTAGGTGTTAAAATGGAGTCGCCGTGAAGTGTTGATGCCGTTGAACAACTCGGTTGGGTGACCGGCGCCGTGACCACCGGCCAGCCACCGTGCGGGCATGGCCGAGCACGCGGGAGAGAGTGAGTGAGCGGAGGAAGGGGATGACAGGTAGGACAGAGTTGTTAGCGAGAGAGAGGGAGCGCGGGCGCGGGTGCGGCTGGGCTGGTCTGCTAGGCTGCGCGCGTCTGCTGGGCCGCGCGACGCGGGCGAGCGCGCGAGCGCGAGAGTGGGCGCGGGCGCATTGCGGGCAGGCCGTTCGGCTGGGCCGAATCGGAGAAAGGAGAAGTCGGCCCGAGTTTAGTTTTTATTTTTCTTTTTCAAAAATGTGAATAGTAATAGTATTTGTTTATTTCATTAAAAATTCTGTAGAGCTCCAAAAATAATGAAAAATTTTGTGTGAGCTTTTCAACATGTAAACTACTTAGAAAAAATATTAAATGATAAATTTGATTACTTTTTGTAAGTTATTTAATTAGTTCAATTAAATATTAAATGCAACTTCCATGAATTTTAATAATTAAATTATTAATCCAAAATTCATGAAATTTATTTTGACACTGTTTTAGGCCATGGTTAACCCATAGAAAAAGTTTAAGCTCATTTAAATGAAGTTTGATCTAATATTAATTATGCCTTAATTAATTAAATGTTAAATAAATGTTGAATTGATCACTTTAAGTGTTGTGTGCTCTTTTGATTGAGTGATGTCCTTGGGTCACTAATTCTTGGTGATCCTTGGCACCTTAATTACTTGTTTAAGCTCGTTAGTAACAAGTTTAGTAAGAAACATTAGCGTTGCTTAAGTAATCGCTATTAGTTAGTAGGTTTTACTGTTTTGCGACTGTACCACGAAGGAAAGTTGTACTCAAGTCGTAAACCGTGGCATTTTATCATCAAGCTTCATGTTTATCACCGCATCATGTTAAGACATGTTATATACTCGTGTAGTTTTCGCTTTCGAAGAAGTCGAAGTTGGCGAGCAAGTCTTCGGAGAAGAGTTGTCGTCGGTGGGTTCCGGACTGGAAGTCGGAGTCTTCGAGTCCAAGTCAGTCGTCGCGTCAGAGCAAGGCAAGCCCTGGTGCATTTAAACCCTTCCTTGAGTTTTACAAATCGTTATCACTGGTACTATGGTGTATTGCATTAAGTAATTAGGAGTTGAGTGATGACCCAATTGCTACATTATCATCCTTGATTATTGTGATATCACCCTTAATACCTGTTTTACTGAAAATGCGTAGTATGCTTTGCTATGCTTATGAGTTAAGCTTTTTAAATGAAATGTTTATATAGCCATGATGACATACTTGATGAATATTGAAATATGAGAATGAATTAGAAGATCGGGCGGGTGGTTTGGCCACTGCTAACTTGCATTGTGAATGGAGTCTCAATGTAATGTTTCCACCTTGTCACCTAAGGACCGTCCGTTGTAGGCCCGCTTATGTTTTGAGACTTTGCAACTAGCCTCATGCCTTAGGTAAGCCCAAAATGTTGGTGATTCCATTTCGAGAACGTCTAACCTCACACTGGGAGTGGAGAGATGGCGGGAGTAGCGTGTACCCTCGGGGCTAGAATCGGGCCAGGTTCGAGGAGTACAGTACTATCGGGTGGCGATGGACACGTTCTGGTTTTGGGAGATCTAAATGAGGGTTGGCATATGCAAGATTTGGTTCTACATATGTCGTGAGGTTAGAGATCCCCAGCTGGGTATAATCGGTTTAAATCGTCGTTGCTCCTCGGTTATGGAGACTCGATCACCTGTCCTGCATCGTAGTTAAGAACTGGAATTAAAAAAAGAATGAGAAAGGTCTTGATGAGAATTACTTTGATCTAGATTAGGATCACTTAGAATTGGTTAATGAACTATCAATGGTAAAAGTAAAATATTGAAGGTAAGGATTCACTTTAGTAAGCTTTTCTGTAAAAGAAATTTTAATTCTTGAATACTCATACCTTGATTCCCTAAAGCTAGCATGCCCTTAGAGTCTTTTTCTTAGTTGGGTAAGTCTTGTTGAGTACTTTTGTACTCAGGGTTTGTTAACCCCTTGTTGCAGGTGCGGTTCATAAACAAGTCTGCTTTGAGCCTTGTTGCATGACCGTTGTGGCTGAAGAAAGTGACGACGAGTAGACTGTGTGGCCTCTGGGCAAGGCACTTCGCTTGTGTGTTTGTAATAAAGTTACTACTGATACTTCCCTACTACCGGTTTATAATAATGTTACATAAGGTTTGAAGTTTGGAAACTGTGGTTTGTAAACTTAATTTATTATAAGACTTCTGCTACTTTACTCTGATGGTATTTTGAATAAACTGTTGTAATATTGCAATACTCCTGTGATTAGATCCTGTTCGGAGGAAAGCAGGCCTTTTAAGTTATGAGGAACATAAGTACGGCTGTCAGAGGTCATTATGATGATGACAGGTACATGTGGGCCATCATAATTAGGAGGTTCTATGACAGCTGGTACGAGAGCATAATTACTGGAGTTATTGTAGTATTACTCTGCAAAACTTCAAAATATTTTGGTTCGAACAAAACTTAATATTGATATTTTGGTCCAAATTGCTTTTGTCTTATCCTAATCTACTCTCTGTAGTCTCCTTAGATCATATTTGAAAGCTTCGTAGTGAAGTATCATGTTATTTTGGCCTATGTTATAAATGTTATCGCATGTGTTACTTAAACTTTTCTGTTAGTTTGTAAGTACGATGCATGCATCATGTTTAATTAACCTGCTTAAGTTACCTTCCCTTTTAAAGTGGTTTGGGTTAAGTAAGGTTCAATCTTGTTCATGCTAACCTTCAGATCCCTCCCATCTGTCCTCATCTTTCTAATTCTGTCTTGCTTCAGGATGGCACGTGTGAAGACGACTCCTCGCAAGAAAACTGGTCCGCAAGAAGTGCCACGTCATCAGTTGACCACTAGAGGTAATGGAGCAAGCAGTAGTCGTAATCCGAACCCGGATTCACAAGCAGAGGTCGCAAGGCTTACGTCAGAGATAGAGCGACTGAAGCGTAACATGCATTTTTGGAAACAGTGCCAGAACAAGTCTCTAGAAAAGGAGGTAGAAGCCAGGGCTCGTGTTCGAGAGTTGGAGCTTTATGTCACACATCTGGAGCAGTACAATACAATTCTGCATGAGGAAGTCCATAGGCTACATGATCTGATGAATCCCAATCATCAGCCCTAGGCGGTAGAAGATGATATCAGTGCTGTGGTCGTTCCTGGTGGAGAGGATAATGAGGAAGAGGATCCGGAAGAAAATGAACCCATGATGGAAAGTAGGGATGAGGCAAGTCATGTCACTGGTACAAGTGCTCCGGAGAATGAGGATGGAGTGATCGTGATTAGCGATGATGATGAGGAGTGAAGTGTTGAAGCGGATGGTTATGTAATATAGTAGTCTTTCCTGTTTTCTAAGACCCTTAGTGGGGAGTTGCTTGCTTACGAGCAAGTTTGTAAAAAAAATATAAATAATGTAAAATAAGGTTGATGTGTGTACTAGTACTGTACTAACTGCTTTCTAATTCAATAAAGCAATGTAAATAAGCATGGTTTGTGTACAACAGATGGATGATACTGGAACTTCTCAGGCTAGGGACAATGCTCCAAATCCCCCACCATTTCCACCTACTCTGGCAGAAGCTATTGCAGCACTGGTCAATGCCACTACTCTGTTGGCTTAGAATAAGAATGGAAATCAGGGTCGTCGAGGCCGTAATAATGGAGGAGAAACCACTTATGTGGATTTCACCGATCCCATCCACCGGTGTTTTCAAAGGCCGATGAGCCGCTAGAGGCGGATGACTGGCTCTGAACAATGGAGCAAAAGTTTGAGCTTATCCAGTGCACGGAATACCAGAAACTCGTGTTTGTAGCACAGCAGCTCAGGGGTGCCGTAGGGGCATGGTGGGCGAATCTGGTCGCCGCACAGCCTGCTGACCATCGTATTACCTAGCAAGAGTTTCATGATGCTTTTAGAGCACACTACATCCTAGATGGTGTCATGACCATGAAGTTAGAAGAGTTTCTCTCTTTGAAACAGGGAAACCAGACAGTTCTTCAGTATGTGGACAAATTCAATCATCTGTCATAGTATGCAGCCGAGTATGTGAACACTGATGCAAAGAAGAAGAGTTGTTTCATGAGGGGTTTGAATACCAAGATCCAGACAGCATTGGTCACATGCTATAATGCCACATATCATGAGGTAGTCAATGTCGATATCGCTTCAGAAGAGAAGTCCCGTATTCGCAAAGAGTCAAAGAAAAAGAAGCAAGTGTTGTCTAGCTCGTCAGGCGGCATTAAGAAGTGCCAAAAGTTTATCTACCACCCTTAGAATCATTTCCGCCCTCCTTATCGTCCACCGCAATACCAAGCTCGGCCGTAGACGTTTATCCATCCTGCCGCAACCCAGCAATATCCACAACAGCCGAATGCCCCTGGTATTCGAAATCAGAGCCCAATAACCCATAACTTTCCCTGTTACAACTGTGGAAAGCCAGGCCACTTCTCCAAGGACTGCCCGTATCCAAGGCAGTACAATCCCAATTATCCAAGAGCTCCCGTACCGCAACAACAGCAGCCTCAGAGCAAGAATAATAATCTGAAGGTTCAGAAGGGTAAGGGTGAAAAGAAGAAGACAGGACGTGTATTCTACACCCAAGCAAGTGCAATTCCAGAGGGATAACCTATTATGATGGGTATGTTCCCTGTTGCTAATCATCCAGTAGTACTGTTATTTAATTCTGGTGCATCGCATATATTCATAAATCGCACCTTTGTTACAAAGCATGACATTCCAATTATGGGAACACAAGAGGATTTCTTTATTCAGTCGCCCGGGGGACGACTGTGTACTAAGGAAATGGTACGTGATGTACCTATAGAGTTGGGTGGGCATATATTCCCTACCTCAATGATAGTATTACAGAAACAGGATATAGATGTAATCCTGGGTATAAATTGGATGTACCAACGAGGAGCTATTATAGATGCACTGCACAGAACTATAAGGTTGAACTTGCTAGATAATAAATCTCATCTTCTTATCCAACTTCCTAGTCCAAAGAGAACCATTGAGAGGATATGTGCAACCTCAATGAAAGAGATTTGTGATATACCAGTAGTCTATGAATTTCTAGATGTGTTTCCAGATGATCTACCTAGTCTGTCACCGGACAGAGAAGTAGAATTTGTAATTGAGTTGCAACCTGATACTGCCCCAATATCCAGAAGAGCTTACAGAATGCCACCAAATGAATTGGCCGAACTCAAGGTTCAATTGCAAGAGTTGCTTGAAAAAGGTTTCATCAAACCTAGTTCATCACCGTGGGGATGTCCGGCTCTTTTTGTCAAGAAGAAGGATCAGACTTTAAGGATGTGTGTTGACTATCGTCCGTTGAATGAAGTAACCATTAAGAACAAGTACCCGTTGCCTCGCATTGATATACTTTTTGATCAACTTGCGGGAGCAAAGGTATTTTCAAAGATCGATCTTCGATCAGGGTACCATCAAATCAAGATTCGACCATAAGATATTCTAAAGACTGCATTCACTACCAGATATGGGTTGTATGAGTATTTAATTATGTCTTTTGGCCTTACCAATGCACCAGCACATTTCATGTATCTGATGAACTCAGTTTTCATGCCAGAGCTTGACAAGTTTGTGGTTGTCTTTATTGATGATGTTTTGGTATACTCCAAAAGTGAAGAAGAACATGCTGAGCACCTTAGAGTTGTTCTGACTCGTCTGAGAGATCATCAATTGTATGCCAAGTTCAGTAAATGTGAGTTTTGATTAAGAAAAGTACAATTCTTAGGACATGTTTGTCAGCCGAAGGAGTGGCAGTTGATCCTGGTAAGGTGAAAGATATTTTGAATTGGAAATCACCAATCTCAGTTCATGAAGTCTGAAGTTTTCTAGGAATGGCGGGTTATTACCGTCGATTCATACCTGACTTTTTGAAAGTAGCCAAGCCAATCACGGAGTTGTTGAAAATTCAAACCAAATTCATCTGGTCTCTAGAATGTGAGAAAGCTTTTAGAATTCTAAAGAAGTCACTGACAACTGCTCCAGTTTTAGCACAGCCAGATATAGAGAAGCCATTTGATGTTTACTGTGATGCCTCTGGTATTGGCCTTGGTTGTGTATTAATGCAAGAAGGCAGAGTCATTGCTTATGCCTTGAGACAGTTGAAGCATCACGAAGAGCATTATCCAACTCATGATCTTGAATTAGCAGCTGTGGTTCATGCATTGAAAATCTGGCGTCATTACTTGTTGGGTAATATTTGCCATATTTATACAGATCACAAAAGCTTGAAGTATATCTTTACTCAGTCAGAACTGAATATGAGGCAAAGAAGGTGGCTTGAGTTAATAAAAGATTATGATTTAGAAGTACACTATCATCCTAGAAAAGCAAATATTGTTGCTGATGCACTCAGTAGAAAGAATCATTGCAATTGTATGACTGTGAAGCTAATGGATTACAGTTTGTGTTATGAATTAGAAAAGTTGAATATTAAAATAGTCCAACAAGGTCAGTTAACCAATGTCACTGTGGAATCAACAATCAAAGATCAGATTATATCTGCTCAGAAAAGTAATTCCGGTATAGCCCACATCAAAGAAAAGGTTAGAACAGGTCAACAGATAGATTTCAGTATTGATGATACAGATGTGTTGTGGTTTAAGAACCGGTTAGTGGTTCCAAAGGTTCCAAAGTTACGTCAGCTCATTCTTGATGAAGCACATAGTACAAGGTTTTCTATTCATCCAGGGAGTAATAAGATGTATCAGGATTTGAAACAAAGATTCTGGTGGACTAAAATGAAAATTGAGATTGCTAAGTATGTTGCCAGATGTGATACTTGTCATAGAGTGAAGGCTATACGTCTGAAGCCGGCAGGGATGTTGCATCCATTGCATATCCCATCTTAGAAGTGGGATGATATCGGCATAGATTTTATTACTGGATTACCCACAACATCAAGGGGTTTGATTCAATTTGGGTCATTATAGATCGACTTACCAAGTTAGCACATTTTTCTTCCAGTAAAAGTGAAACATTCTACAGTGACACTTGCAAAATTGTACTTTGAGCGGATTCTGAGTCTTCATGGGGTACCAAGGACCATTGTATCTGATACAGGTCCACAATTCGTCTCTAATTTCTGGATGGAGTTACATAAGTCATTGGGCACCAAAGTTATACATAGCTCAGCCTATCATCCTCAGACTTCAGGACAAACTGAAAGAGTAAATCAAATTCTTGAAGACATGTTAAGGTCTTGTGCTCTCACTTATCATGATCAATAGGATGAATGTTTACCGTTAGCAGAATTCTCCTATAATAATAGTTATCAAGAGAGTATCAAAATGGCACCGTTTGAAGCACTATATGGTCGTAGGTGCAGAACTCCATTGAACTGGTCAGAACCGGGAGAAAGATGGTTTTTCGGTGTCGATATTGTAAAAGAAACTGAAGCAAAAGTCAGGCATATCCAGAAAAATTTAAAAGTGGCTTAGTCCCGACAAAAGAGTTATGCTGACAAAAGGCGTAGACCCTTGGTATTCGAAGTAGGAAATTATGTTTATTTAAAAGTATCACCCATGAAGGGAGTTAACCGATTTGGAGTCAAAGGCAAACTCGCACCGCGTTATATTGGCCCATTTCAAATCATTCAAAGATGTGGAAAAGTGGCATATAAATTAAAGTTGCCTGAACAACTGTCGGCCGTGCACAATGTATTTCATGTATCGCAATTGAAGAAGTGTCTTCAAGTGCCTGCTCAAGTTATTGATGTTGATGGAGTTGAACTTGAGCCTGATTTGACATATTCTGAATATCCTATTCGAGTTCTGGATCAAAAGGATCATGTTACCCGAAGTAGAACAAGTAAATGGTACAGGATACAATGGAATCAACATTCGGAAGAAGAATCCACGTGGGAATCGGAAGATTACCTGTTGGAGAATTTTCCGGAGTTCTTTGCTTCTATCTAGGTTGCAATTTCTTCTTTAAATTGTAACCTGTCCTTTTCAAATTTTTGTAATGTAGAAAACCCCCCTACCTGTTTTGTAGATAAGTTCTGAACATGTTTGCTTGACATGTTTCCTTTTCCATTACTTAACTCAAGGCTTTAAATCTCGGGACGAGATTTCTTTAAGGGGGAAGGGTTGTAACACCCCGGGTGTTATAGTTGCTAATTAATCTGCCATGTCATCATATTGCATCGCAAAGCATCCATGATTAGGTCAACCTTGTTATACATTAACTAAAATGAGTTTACCTTTCTAGATTGGATGTGCTTCTCGGTGGTGTGATTCGAACCGAAAACCCTAATTTTGAATGACACAGCAAATACTTAGTCCATGCCCTACGTAATTTGAGGTGTGTGACTGTGTTACACGCTAGTGTCAAGTGTAGGGTATGAACTCAAGTGCAACACGTAAAATGAAGCTCCAAGTTTGAGTTTGAATTGGAACCCAAAAACTTGTCGCGAGTTTTCCGATTCGAATTTGAATTCAAATTTGGGGAAATATTAAAAGATTTTCAAAAGTTAAATTGATCAACCAAGAGTGGCATTTGGGCAACCATGTTATGCTTGTCTAAATGATGCCCTTGGATGATTGTTTGATCATTAAGTAATCACCAATTAAGGTAGCAACAAATTTCAATTGAAAATTCCTCTAAAAACCCTAAAATCCAAAACCCTATTTTACCCCATTTGAAATAATTAAAAATCTAAGCAAAATTGGGGAAAAAGTTTAAAACCAAGTTTGTAGAACTTTTCAAGGGCTACAACTTTGGTGTTTTGAGTTTTTAAAGTTTTAGTGAAAAATGTGGAGCAATTTTGAAAATAAGCAAATTTCAGATTTGACACATTTTCATCCCCAAACTCAAATTTCAAAATAGAGGCAGAATTTGAAAATGTTTTGTTTAGCAAAGTTGTAGGTCTTGGCTAGATGTACAAATTTGGTGTTAGGAGTTTTTGAAGTTTCAATACAAAATCCAAAGTAATTTCTAAATTACCAAATTTCCAAAAAGTGTCCCTTTTTGAATTTAAACTCAAATTTCAAAATCCCGTTCGAATTTGAAAAAGTGTTCAATACAAAACTTATAGAGCTTGAAATTCTGAAGATTTCGTATCTTGGGAATTTTTCGAGTTGTTACATGAATTTAAGAGTAATTTGATAAAACAGTTTGAATTTACAAAGTTGGAGGGGGGGAGCTACAGTAGCCAACCAATGATCGCCGGGCACCGCACGGCATGGGCGCCGGTGAGCCGCCGGGCGGTGTCCAGGACCTTCTTGCGCGCGCCCAGAAACACCAGCGCGACGACGCGCGCCTTTCAGTGACCGTCACCGTGGTCGTGCTTATATATATGACCGAGGTTACCGTGGCGTTTTTCTTATTTCTCTGTTTTGCCGCCGCCGCCGCTAGCTCCGCCGCTCGCTGCTGTCGCCGTTGAGCCGCCACCAACCACGCAAATTGCACCAGCACGTTTGCCTCGCCCTCGCGCACCTCATGGTCCAACTGGTTTAGCCGTTTTCTCGCCCGAACCACCTCACCACCACTTCCCGTGCCCAACTCCGGTGACCGAGCCGCCCTCACGTGGCCAGCATCCACCACCGCCTCCTAGCGCCTCCTTGTGGCTTCACTGCGACCGCTGTAAGCTCTTATTGCTCCCTGTGCTTTTGCTTTAGATGTTACCGTAGTAGACCGTCACGACGTCGATCACCGTGACCGCTGGTCCGCCATGGCCGTCGGGAGTGTCCTCCCGAGGTAGTAGCGTAGTCGTTAGGTGTTAAAATGGAGTTGTCGTGAAGTGTTGATGCCGTTGAACAGCTCGATTGGGCGATCGACGCCGTGATGACCGGGCGACCACCGTGCGGGCATGTCCGAGCACGCGGGAGAGAGCGAGTGAGCGGAGGAAGGGGATGACAGGTGGGACAGAGTTGTCAGCGAGACAGAGAGGGAGCGCGGGCGCGGGTGCGGCTGGGCTGGTCTGCTAGGCCGCGCGCCGCGGGCGAGCGCGCGAGCGCGAGAGTGGGCGCGGGCGCATTGCGGGCAGGCCGTTCGGCTTGGCCGAATCGGAGAAAGGAGAAGTCGGCCCGAGTTGAGTTTTTGTTTTTCTTTTTCAAAAATGTGAATAGTAATAGTATTTGTTTATTTCATTAAAAATTATGTAGAGCTCCAAAAATAGTGAAAAATTTTGTGTGAGCTTTTCAAGATGTAAACTACTTAGAAAAAATATTAAATACTAAATTTGATTACTTTTTGCAAGTTATTTAATTAGTTCAATTAAATATTAAATGCAACTTCCATGAATTTTAATAATTAAATTATTAATCTAAAATTCATGAAATTTATTTTGACACTGTTTTAGGCCATGGTTAACCCATAGAAAAAGTTTAAGCTCATTTAAATGAAGTTCGATCTAATATTAATTATGCCTTAATTAATTAAATGTTAAATAAATGTTGAATTGATCACTTTAAGTGTTGTGTGCTCTTTTGATTGAGTGATGTCCTTGGGTCACTAATTCTTGGTGATCTTTGGTACCTTAATTACTTGTTTGAGCTCGTTAGTAACAAGTTCAGCAAGAAACGTCAGCGTTGTTTAAGTAATCGCTATTAGTTAGTAGGTTTTACTGTTTTGCGACTGTACCGCGAAGGAAAGTTGTACTCAAGTCGTAAACCGTGGCATTTTATCATCAAGCATCATGTTTATCACCGCATCATGTTAAGACATGTTATATACTCGTGTAGTTTCCGCTTTCGAAGAAGTCGAAGTTGGCGAGCAAGTCTTCGGAGAAGAGTTGTCGTCGGTGGGTTCCGGACCGGAAGTCGGAGTCTTCGAGTCTGAGTTAGTCGTCGTGTCAGAGCAAGGCAAGCCCCGGTGCATTTAAACCCTTCCTTGAGTTTTACAAATCGTTATCACTGGTACTATGGTTTATTGCATTAAGTAATTGGGAGTTGAGTGATGACCCAATTGTTGTATTATCATCCTTGATTATTGCGATATCACCCTTGATACCTGTTTTACTGAAAATACGTAGTATGCTTTTCTATGCTTATGAGTTAAGCTTTTTAAATGAAATGTTTATATAGCCATGATGGCATACTTGATGAATATTGAAATATGAGAATGAATTAGAAGATCGGGCGGGTGGTTTGGCCACTGCTAACTTGCATTGGGAATGGAGTCTTAATGTAATGTTTCCGCCTTGTCAGCTAAGGACCGTCCATTATAGGCCCGCTTGTGTTTCGAGACTTTGTAACCAGCCTTATGCCTTGGGTAAGCCCAAAATGTTGGTGATTCCATTTCGAGAACGTCTAACCTCGCACTGGGAGTGGAGAGATGGCAGGAGTAGCGTGTACCCTCGGGGATAGAATCAGGCCGGGTTCGAGGAGTACTGTACTCTCGGGTGGCGATGGACACGTTCTGGTTTTGGGAGATCTAAATGAGGGTTGGCATATGCAAGATTTGATTCTACATATGTCGTGAGGTTAGAGATCCCCAGCTGGGTATAATCGGTTCGAATCGTCGTTGCTCCTCGGTTATGGAGACTCGATCACCTGTCCTGCATCGTAGTTAAGAACTTGAATTAAAAGAAAGAATGAGAAAGGTCTTGATGAGAATTACTTTGATCTAGATTAGGATCACTTAGAATTAGTTAATGAACCATCAATAATAAAAGTAAAATATTGAAGGTAAGGATTCACTTTAGTAAGCTTTTCTGCAAAAGAAATTTTGATTCTTGAATACCCGTACCTTGATTCCCTAAAGCTAGCATGTCCTTGGAGTCTTTTTCTTAGTCGGGTAAGTCTTGTTGAGTGCTTTTGTACTCAGGGTTTGTTAACCCCTTGTTGCAGGTGCGGTTCATGAACAAGCCTGCTTTGAGCCTTGTTGCATGACCGTTGTGGCTGAAGAAAGTGACGACGAGTAGACTGTGTGGCCTCTGGGCAAGGCACTTCGCTTGTGTGTTTGTAATAAAATTACTACTGATACTTCCCTACTACCGGTTTGTAATAATGTTACATAAGGTTTGAAGTTTAGAAACTGTAGTCTGTAAAGTTAAGTTATTATAAGACTTCCGCTACTTTACTCTGATGATATTTTAAATAAACTGTTGTAATATTACAATACTCTTGTGATTAGATCATGTTCGGAGGAAAGCAGGCCTTTTAAGTTATGAGGAACATAAGTACGGCTGTCAGAGGTCATTATGACGATGACAGGTACATGTGGGCCATCATAATTAGAAGGTTCTGTGACAGCAACCTTGCTTGTGACGAAAGACGGACAAATTTAATGTCTAGGCTTTTTTTATTTTGACAGCCTCTATTAGTAATATAAAAGAGGGTGCATGTTTTACAAATTACAAGGCGCAAATGGGCTTGATGCCTTTGAGCATAGGGAAAGGCAAAGCAACTCCCCTGGATCTCTTATATTACATCTTTTATAAATTACTTAGGGTCCCTTTGGATCTATTAGTATTAAAAATCAACAGCTAAAATTAGTGCTATTTGATCTAAATAGGTCCACTAATAAACCTGCTAATTATTATTTGGAGGGCTGCTAAGTATGGAAGGTGGTAACAGGTGTTAATAGTTCATATACACCTTCAACTCATTGTCCAACCATCAATTAGCGACCGTCTCCTCTTAAAAGTTAGCTAGCTAAAAATTAGCAACTACTATCAAATTAGATGATGGTTGTGCAGTTGTGCTTGTAACAGAACCGCCCAATTATACGAGATTAAGTAAGAAAATCATCCAACGGCAGGACAATTTAACAAACTTAAGCCCGTATAACCCGGTAGTCCGTGAAATCTCGACGGATTTCAAACCATTCACATAACAGCCAAGATCGTACTAAGTTCAGCGGTTACCGTCATAAGTTACATAGAAGTTCACGGCACAAAGTACATCGGAGTTTAAACCTAGTTATTACAAACCAAGTTCGAATAAAAGTAGCGGAAGCATTAGTTTAAAACACGCACACACACGTTGTTTTGAGATAAAGTGCCAGCTTGCGATCATCTCCAGCAAAAGCATCAGGCGAGAAGTAGTGAGTGACCATTGCCCATGGTCCTAAGCTTCGCCCATCGCAGGGTAGAGACAGTTGATACAATAACCATAGTACATCTGTCCATCTGCAACAAGTGGGAACAAAGCCCTGAGTACGAGAAGGTACTCAGCTAGACTTACCCGACAGAACCAAAACAAAAGACTCCAAGGATCATGATAGGCATTTTGGTGGGGTAGCTGACTCATTTGCAAGAAAAGCATTTTTAGCTTAGCAAATCATTTACAAAAGCATGTCATCTTCTAAATCTTTATTCTCCTGTCAACTATATTTGCACTTTATGCTAAAGTAACCATGTAATTGAGCAAGCAAGGATTACCATTGATATTTGACAGTAATTACCATGTCATTTTCTCATAATTATCCAAGTGTTGTATCCATATTACTACGATGAAGTAACTCAAGTCAAGTGCTCACTATCCAGTGAACGATGGCGATTCGAATCGATTATTGACCAGCTGGTAATTTATTCCTCACAAAAACCTCACTCACCCGCTAAAGTGAGGTATTGGTCACCGAGTCAACCATTCAGGTAAAGTCGCGAGCTTGCCAGGAACCACATGTACCCGGGGGCCGCCCGACTGCTCTTTGGCCTTATCATCGCGCCCCCGTTTCCTGCCACTACTGCTCCGGTACAGTGCGTTGCGGGCAATCCACTCGGCCCGAATAATCTCCCAGCTTCGCGGTCGAAAGGTACTTTATTCGGCCAGCTAAATGTGAGGCATGCGTTCAACATGACTCGAGGCCCGACAACGGACGGTCCTTAATCGACACAGACGGAAGACACTACAGTCCAGAACACTGCAAGCTTCCGTCCCGTCTCAGATTCATTTCGACACTTAGTTATTCTCACATGACATTCTTTCACATAGATCCAGGTAATCCCCTATAGCTCGCGGATGACAGGCAATCACCCGACTTCTACCGGTCTAAGCAAGCTAAGCAATTATTGACCGTGGACACCAGGGTAAACAAGGATCGGGTAAAGCAAGGTGAGACAAGGTATAATGCAACAACGTTTGCAAACAACTCCTAAACGTAATGCATCAAATTAAGTAAAGTTAATAATAAATTATTTGCAAACCGAGGGAGAAATGCTCCGGGGCTTGCCTCGCTCGAAGGTACTGGGACGATGGTCGGGGCACTCCGGAAGCTCTTCACCGGACTCCTCTTCTACTTCTGCTGGCTCCGGCTCCTCGGGCTGCTCCTCTGCGTCCTCGGGAACAACTGCCGGAACCACTTCCTGCGATCCTGTATGATGCAGAAGTATGAGTGCAATATGCATCGGTGCATTGCAGAGGTGACATGAGATGATGATGATGCGGAATGCATGCGATGTAACGAATGTATTACGTCATCGGATTATGTGGAACTTATGACTCTTCTACAAGGTAGTCTACGTCATCCAAGAACATGTACTCGGAAACTACCAACACTAGTTCCTACCATGCGAGAGTATTGGAGAATCAAGAGGCTTCAAAGATACACCAAAGTATAATTTTCCAACTAACTTTGCATTAAGAATAAATAGAAACCCTAATTAGTCTTAAGGTTGAACAGCAACACATATTTTAGTAGCTCAGAAAAATCTTATAAAATTACAGTGGGTTACTAATATCAAGAATAGCTTGACATAAAATTTTTACTGCATTTGGATAATTAGAACTTACTATACAAAAATAACAAACTATGGCCTCAAATAGATATTTAAAATACTTTACATTATGAAAAGTATCAAACAACAGATTTAGGAATTTTTCTACTATCTACTACCTAAACAAACACTATGGAAAAATTATCACTTGCATGTTTTATTCAAATTTATTTAAATAACAAAAATAACAATTATTGGTAACAAAAAGCATTTGAACTGCAACTACAAATTTTTATACAGAACACCCAAGATATAAAATTTTCCTAGAAAGTACATGACACAAAAAGATTAATAAATTTGGAATCATATTTTTCTGACTTTTCTAGGATTTATTAAGTATTTATCAAGAAAATAGCCATTTTACTATTTAATTATAAATTCTACAGAAAAGTACATCAAATTTGACATGCAACAATTTTATACCATAGATCAGGTTCAAATGAGTACATACAATTTTATTTCACCAATTTTGGAGCTAAAATGGCCAAGGAATCATTTTACAAGTGTTTTTCATCAATAATATTAAAAGAAATCGGAATTTGTTTTTCTGAAAAAAAAAAAAGAATCGGGCCGGCCCGAGGTCAACAGTCGGCCCGTGGCCGTTTTCCCGGCCCGTCTCGCGCGCGCGGGAGGTCCACCGAGCCGGCCCGCTCGGGGCGCGGCCCAGGGGCACGGTCCTGCCCCCGCGAGGCGCGGAGCGCGTCGTCGGCGTTCGCGCGCGCGACGTCGCGGCGGCGGCTATGGCCGACCGGCCGGCTCCGGTCGCGAGCGGGCGGGGCAGCGAGCGCACGCGAACCACGGTGAAGTGACGAACCCGTTTTTGGAGAAAAGGGGAACGAGGAGGTAGCGGGAAGTCGCCTCGACGGGAGGCCGCGCGCGGTGGCGCCATGGCCGTCGGCGGCGAGGTGTGGAGGAGCTCACCTAGAGCTTGGAAGACGGCGCAAACGCGAGCTCGAAGCGGAGGAAGGCGAGGCGGAGCTGCGGGCGCGGTTAATTGCGAAATGGTGCGGCGGTGAGGGCGAATCACGCCGGCGGAGCGGCGGTCACGGCGAGGTGGAGCTCGAGCTTCTCGGCTCGGGAAGGGAGGAGAAGGGAGTGCGGGTGCGAGCGAGCGGGTGCTTGGGCCGGGGCAGGTGTAGGCGGGCGCGGGAGTGCGGTGACAGGCCGCGGCCGACGCGCGGCAGGCGCTGCAGGCGCGGGGCCGCCACGCGGCGGTGTCCTTCTGCCGCGGTCGCGGCGTGGCGCGGCGCCAGCGCGCGGACGCGGGCGAGAGGAGGGGAAGATGGCCGGCTGGGCCGGGCCGGAGGCGGGGCAGCGCGGGCGCGCGCGCGCGGTGAGGCGGGCCGACTCTGGCTCTGGGCCGAATCGGTGGCGGCGGCCCGCGAGGAAAAGAAATGAAATTTTTGATTTTCGATTTTCAAATTTAAATGCATTTCAAACTTCAAACCCAATTTTGAACAAGAAGAAAGCATTTTATGGATTTGGCCCAAAAATAAAAGTTGCTCAAAATTGAATTCTCTACAACTTTGATTAAGGGGTCATTTCAAAATTCTTAATAGATTTTTAATGACAAAATAAAAGCTAAATTAGGGAATAATTTTGAATATTTTTCATAATTGTTTTTGAACAAGTGTTTGACCAAATTTGAGCTCCAAAATTTGAACTAAGGTTCCAAGTGATGTAAGAATTATGGTTGCAAGGCTTTTGATATAATGTGATTATCATATTATTATAGTTCATTAAATATAGCATGTTTAAGCTTTTATTTTAATCAAATTATACCATTATCATACATGATTATAATGATATGAATGCTATGCAATATGATTGCTATGCAAAAAATGCATTGCGCAACACCGGAGTGTTACAGTGCTGATGATGTGTTTTTTTATAGACGTAACTTATACCGAAGGAGAATAATTGATATACTCGTTGATATCTATTATTGGCTCTCCATCTTCCTCATATGGTTGAACATTGGTATCTCCAATTTTTTTGCAATTTAGCCCTTTTCTTTTGAAGAAAATTCACATTTAGACCCCTAAGCGACGTAAACTGAACTTTGGACCTTGGGGGTCGACGCCATGATTGGTTACACGTCTCGACACCATGACTCACGATGTCGAGGTTCGTGGCCCTATTTGACATGGTGGATGACCTGACAGACAGCTCGACGCCATACTTCACGGCGTCGAGCTCGACGTCATAGATCATGACGTTGAGCCTGGATTCAAAACCCACAACCAACTTTCCCGATCCGAGGCCTGTTTCATTTGTTTGTTCACTCTCTCGGGTTCTTCCTCTCCCCAACCCGTCCAATCTCTTTGAATCGACTATTTGCACCTTAAAATCTTTGATTTGATCCATAGATCTTCAAGAGCCAGGTATACTATCTCCCATCTTCCTTTTTGACGCATTGATTTGACCTATATTAGGTGTACACAATTACTAGGTTTTTGAAGAGATTATTAATACTTGTAATATGCAGCCGTAGGATGCCAAGGCGTGAAAAAGGTAGCAAACCAAGGTAACCTCAGCGCATATTTCGATATTATTCGTTCATTGTTGTGCATCAAATGGTAAACCCTAGGTTTAGGGTTTAATGGTATTTGCTTTCGGTTATTAGAACGAAATTGTTTGAATTGTAGCTATGACTGGACGACCGAAAGTCCGTACGACCCAAAGCCTCTCCCTAGCGATATTCCAAGACCCATGTGCTTTTGTGGTGATCCTTGTAAGGTAGGCATTTCTAAAGATGAGGAAACATATAAGCAGAGGTATTGGATGTGTAACCTCGACGCCGTGAGTCATGACGTCGAGACGTTAAGCCACGTCAAATAGGGTATTGAACCTTGACGCCGTGAGTCATGGTGTCGACCCCTAGGGTCCAAAGTTAAATTTACGTCTTCTAGGGGTCTAAATGTATTTTTTTAAAAGGGTCAAATTGCAAAAAAAAGGTTGATATCTATGGCCATGGTTTGAGGAACGGATTTGGTAGAGCTGAATCTTGATTTACCTTTAGCGGTTGCTGCTTTTTGCGCTTGTTTCAAGCAAGATCTGGAGAGCCTTTGTGGCAATGGTGTTTTTCTTCTGTTAAAATCCTATTGCTATCAATATATATACAAGACGCACGTGGTTTGATTTGTGTTGATTGGTATTCACAAAGGAATTGTTTTCTTATCAGGACTCCTTTCCGATTATTATCCCGTTTTTTATTTTCTATTTAAATAGCCTTGTTTAATAGAATGTGTTGATTTGTGTTTATTAGTATTTACAAAGGAATCCTAGTCCTATTAGGACTCCTTTCCTAGTATTATTATCCAGTTTTGATACTGCAGATCTAGCAATATATACGTTTCCTTTTATTTAGCTGATATTTCTTTTTCCCTCTCGTTGGCAGCATGAGTCTGTACCCGATATATTTATTTTATCCTTTCCTCGTATGGTTTGGGAAACACAGTGAGGGGTCAATGACATGTCTTACAATCACACTCCGTATCAATCAAGATGTCACACATATGCCATATATATAAAACGTGAGAGCTATAGATAGGCGCAAGAAGAGGGACATTTTTCACATTCGTGAAGCTAGTTAAGAGACGATGGACGAAAAAAATGACTAAAAATTTTGTCTCTTTATTATTATTAGGGATAGATAAAAAACGGTAATGCTCCTCGTTCGTCCAGGCTAACTGACCCCGCCCGTGTCGCCCGCTCGCGGAATAGACTCCACCTACACCACCTCTGTCCGCATCGCCCGCTTCCTCTGTGGCGTATGCGCAATGCGTGTCCCTGCTCGTGCCGCACGCCCCCGCTGCGCGCCCCTGCTCGCGGGACAGATCTCGCCCTCCCATGCGTCGCCCCTGCCCGTACTCGCGCTCCATCCGCCTGCCACGGCCTCTGCCGAGGTCCATGCCGCCAACGAGCACCACACCAGCGATCTCTGCGTCACTCCGTAGCATCGACCTTCACGCCAGCGTCGACGAGCCTCTATTTTCGTCCAAGCAGCAAGTAGATATTGCGTTTGAAAGCGCATGTTGCAAGTGTCTGTTTCAAGTGTCTCAGATGTTTCAGAGATATGTTGCAAGTGTTTCATATGGATGTTGCAAAAGTAGATCGAGATGTTATATATGTTGTACATGTATGTTGCAACATTTTTTCCCGATAACTATATGTTTTTTCAGACGTATATTGCAAACGTGTTTATCTGGATGTTGCATATGTTTCACACATATATTTGCAATGATTTCAAGTGTTTTCAGGTGTTTTTGCAAGTTTTTCAGATGCATGTCTTAAGTGTTTCATCTATCTTCAAACGTTTTTTTGCAAGTGTCGCATCCGAATGTTTCAAAAGTAGAACGGGTGTTGCATCTTCCTCCTTGCCTTCTGCTGCCTCGCTCGTTGTCTCCTCCTCCCGGTGCCGGTAAGCCCGATAAAAAAAAAGAAAAAAGAGAAGTGGACCAAACGAAATTATCAAAGCCCATTGGGCTGGATGAGCCCGTCTTCCAGTCTGCTCGCAGCGGCCCGTGGGCAGCGAAGCCACCCCGGAGCGCGTCGCCCCCTCGACGTCATCAACCCAACCCAGTCAACCACTGACGACTTTCCCGCATCCTCAGTCACGCATCGAGCGGCCAACCCGCGCATCCCCACCGCCCAAGCTGCCACGTGGCGCGATCCTACCCGCGCCGCAGCGTGGCGAGCACGAGTACGAACTCTCCCTCTCTCTCGCCGGGCCACACTCGCGCTGCAGTTCCCACTCCAGAAGCTGCCGAGACCGAGAGAGCCTGCGGATTACACGCATCTCGCTGCCGCCCCCATGGCCGATCTCCGCCCGCCGGAGCCGGGCATGAACGGCGCCGGCGCTAGCGTGGTCGCCGCGCTTCCGGCCGTGGACGCCGTCGCGGCCGCCGAGGCCGCCGCCGCCGCCGCCGCGGGCGGGGGAGCGCAGCCGCCCTACTCCAAGCGCCGCCGCCGCCCCAGCGTCCGCCTCGGGGACATCGACGCCCCGCCCCCGCGCCGCAACCACAAGCCGTCCTCGTCGTCGCACCCGCGCCCGCCGCGCCGCGCGCACCCGGACGACCTCGACCCGCACACGCACAGCCGCCGGGGGCCCAAGCCGCCGGCGCAGCGCCGCCCGCGGACCGCGTGGATTCCCGCCGCGCCCGCCTCGGCGGGGGCCGCCGAGGGCTACGAGGACGACGAGGAGCGCTACTACGACGACGAGGACCAGTCCGACGCCGCCGCCGCTGCGAGGGTTAGGGTTTCGGGCAGCCGCGACGCCAGCGGAGACGAGTCGGACGGGGTGGCGGACTGGGGCCTCCCCAACGGCCGCCTCCCCTCCGCGATGGGGTATGTCGGCGTCAAGGCCTGGCTCGATGGCTTGGGGCTTTCTCGGTACGCGCCGGTGTTTGAGATCCATGAGGTGGACGACGAGGTGCTCCCGCTGCTAACGCTGGAGGACCTCAAGGACATGGGCATTGGGGCTGTTGGCTCCAGGAGGAAGATGTATGCCTCCATCCTCAAGCTCCGGAGCGACAATGCGTCCTGACTTGGTGAGCTCTTAGCGTCTCCTGATCTCTCTTTTTTTTTTTTTCAATTCCTTCCCGTAGAGAGCTAGTAGTGATGAAGGGAATAACTAGTGCTGCTTTTCGTCAATCCTGAGTGTGGTGTATATAGGTTTGATTGATGACAGCCTCATCTTTGTTGTATTATGACGCTGTTGAGAAGCTGCTCAAAAGGAATAGTTTGCAAAGCATTGAAATAATGGATTGCAGCGAACTAGTTGCATTAACATGATGCCACTATTTTGTCATGTTCAGGCTCATAATAGATCTGACAAATGTGCACCTTTTTATTACTTGCATGATTTTGTTATACTTGCTACTTTCTATCAGAACTTTTCTATAATTCAATCTTTCAGATTGACTTCCACTAAACATTACCTGCACAGAAGGCTGTTGTAAAGGTAATGGAAAGAGGGATAGGAAAATTCTGCACAAGCTAGAAAGCACAAACAGAGCAAATCGTGCCTTCATAACTAATTTTTCTGCCGATTTTTTGCACTGCCATCAACAAAGGAGTAAAAAAATGCATGATAGGCTAGGATCCTCCGGTACTATAATAGAGATTCTGTAGTAAAAATACAATGCACCACTTTTGCTTAGCTCAGGTTATTGGAGAAGCACGTCGGCTGGGTGGCAACTAGAGCTTAGGTGCTGTGACTTCTGCCTTTTTAGAATCTTGCCCCGTGTTTTTTATGTATAGTGTGCACAAGAGCAGATACGATAGATACATAAAGAAAATACAAGTCAACGTGCCATCCATACTCATTGTGGCACATCAATGCACTTTTTTCCCCCTTTGAATCTCTTCTTGATAATAATGGTAGGTATATATTCTCCAAATCATGCAGGGACCGACTTCTTTGTTTTGACCTTGCCCATCTTGCCAGAAATCACTTGAAAGAAGATTTCTTTTGAAATATGTGTGCCTCTTGAGCCTCCCTTAAGGCCACGGTTTGATGAACAGAATCCATTGTTCTTAAGGGCTATTGAGGTCAACCCGCAATCTCCATTAGGAATTATTCCTTGTCGAATGAGAGCAGCAATTATTCACTTAACTTCTTCCGATAATAAAGTCAACGCCAAGTGCCACAGTTAATTTGTTATCAATACATTTTGCATCATGATTTAACCCACTTGTAACTCTTCAGCATAAATGATGTTGGGATCATCCATAAATGTTATTTCCATCATTGTTGTGCATTTTATGTTGAAATTAATGCATCAATTGCCCATTGATTGTTATGATGAGGAGCACTGTATGGTATAAGCTTTTTGACTGAGTGGTGTACATTATGTGATATACTCCATCGTTTCTGCTTCTTATGGGACCCAGGCACCCAGTTGTGACATTATTTGGTCCTTTAACTGAACTTATAATTGTCTGCCTAGATTTTACTTGCCTTTTTAAGTGAACTTGGTTAGACTTTCTCTTCTCCCTTTATATGTAAATTATCACTCTGCTGTGAAGAAACTGCCCTATGTATGGAGTTCATCTTCTGTCCAATGAATGCTTATAACATGTGAAATTCTGACATATGCTGTCTTTTAGAATTACTGAAATTTGAGTTTTATTTATGATTACAAGTTTAGCATTAGTAACTAATACAGCCTATATCCTAGTCTTGCTGTTTCCATTTCTGCTTATGTTCTTTAAGTTCCATTGGTTAATTGGCTATGCATTCATATGCCTTATGTATTTAATGTACATTTCCCATTACAGAACAGAGCTCTCCTATGCCTCAACTCTGTCCTAATTTCAGCATGAATATTTATATCCATATTTCAAACCCATAATGAATTAAAATCGATTTTTATGCGAGATTTAATAAATTTACCATTTATTTATGTTGCTGTAAATGGCACAATCACTTAGGCATTCATTGCTATATAATGCAATAATGACATATAGTGCTCAGCTTTCTTTCACCTACATCATGTGATAGATAAACAAAATTGGCTACCAGCCACTGCACTAAAACCGTGTCGCTGCTAGACATACTATAAAGCCATTTTAATTTATTGGTGAACACAGCAATACCAGGATGTCCACCAGGAAATGAATAGTAGTTTGTTTGGGTCGTGACACTGTTTGCAATGTGCGTGTTGTTTTGTAGCAATTTTATATTGTAGTGGTAGATAGTAATTCATTATGTGCAAGCTGAGCCATTGTGTGGTAGCCACCATTTTAAATTGGAGGAATAATTGAGACAAGTGGTCATATATCTGAAGTAAAGAACAGAACCTAAGTTGGAAAGATATTTTTATCTACTTATAGATTATTAGGCAACTGATGTTTTTATGTCAGTTACTTTAAGGCCAATCCTTTCGTTGTCTCAGATATTTTTCTCTCTTCTCTTTATTAGCTACTGGTTAAGGCGTGCTGGGCAGCTGCAAGAAAGGTGCAAGGAAATGATATGCTGAGGCATTGATACATTGTAAGTTAAAAGAGTAGCAGATGGATCCTGAAATCATAGTTTTTTGGTCTTTTTGAAATGTCATCTCCAAAATGTGATGGTTGTCAAATATGATAGTCTGGTACATTTTGCCGTAAGTATAAGTATGTTAGGATTATTGAGTGGGAGTGGTTCTTGGCTTGTGGATGAAAGAGGCTCAGTGTAGAAAGGACTTGCCAAGCCCAAGGTACCTTTATGCCATCTACCAAAACAACATTTCCCAGAAAAACCTCGAGAAATCGAGAGTATCCCAACAAATTGTAGTTATGTTTGGGCGGGGTGGAATTATTGTGGCACGTTGGGAGATGATGTGCCACAGCCACGTCGCTGGGCTGGTAACACTGCAATGGCAAATGAAGTGAAGAATTTCGCCATAAGCTCGAGCTGTAGACAACTGCGTCTCCTCCAACACAAGTGCTCCTTGTCAAGGTAACTAGTGATGTGTTTTGTAGGCTGGAGTACCTCACCTGTGTCTTGGCTAACTAAAACGGAAGAAGAGCAGGCCTGACATGGGACAACGTAAGAGGTACTTAGTTAGCCCAGATGATTTGCCCGGAGACACTTGGTGCTCCTGACTGCCATGGCAGCAGGAGCACTCAGAGGTTGCTACAGGCAAATCATCCTTGGCTATCAAAGATGCCCTCCTACTTCCATGCGAGGCCTCTCTTCTGCCTGCCGCTCGTGCTTCTTGTGCACTGATGCTCTGCGTTTGCAAGCCTGGGCATGTGCGATTGCTTGTCCTCCAACCAACACAAGTGCTCCTTGCCAAGGTAACTAGCGAGATGTTTTATAGGCTGGAAAGCCTCACCTGTGTTTTGGCTAACTAAAACCAAAGAGGAGCAGGCCTGACATGGTACAGCATAAGAGGTACTCAGCTAGCCCGGATGGTTTGCCTGGAGAAGCAGCACTTGGTCGCCCTGATTGCCATTGGCCATGGCAGCAGGGGCGCTCAGAGGTTGCTAGCTACAGGCAAATCATCCTTGGCTATCAAAGATAGCCTCCTACTTCCATGCGAGGCCTCTCTTCTGCCTGCCGCTCGTGCTTCTTGTGCACTGATGCTCTGCGTTGCATGCCTGTGTATGTGTATTTATAAGGAGCCATCAGGCTGGAGTTTTGACTTTTGCTAGGGGGCAGCAGCCGAGCAGCGTGTTTGACACAGCAGGAAGGAATATTGGCCTTTGACAAGTTAAAGCAGCAGTGGCTGGATGAGAGATCTATATTGGCTGCCTTCTCCTTTCTAGAGAGCATCCAGGTGATTTGGATCTTATATTCTCCCAGTTCTTCAAATTGGTTGACTCGTGCATTATTCACCAGCAGGATGGCAAATATATATATATTGTTCATGCCTGGGCGAGCATATCGAATATATGTGCATGTGAAGAACATAGCAGCATGTTAAGGAGATAAGAATCAAATAGTCAGGTAGGGACATGGGATGGACCGGAGAAATCTTTAGACCTTGTTTGAATGCATATGTATTTATCTCAATCAACATGTATTGAAGTGGATTGGAGTGTAATTGAACTAAATTTCATTTCATTTCACTCCAACACACGTGGATTGAGGCGGATACACATGCATCAAGTTTGTGGGAGAGGCAAGGCGAGGAGATTTGGGTAAATCCATCACTGCTGCTAGCTGTATCTGATCGGCACAAGCACGAGCTGCACTCTTCTTGTGCAGGGTCAGCCCCCCGCCTCTCTGTCCGGATCGAACTCGTCTGGATTGCCCCAGCTCATGCTCGTGGGACCTCTACCAATCGTTCGCCCTTGTGCTCGCTCGCTCGCTCGCAGCCTTGTCTTATCGGCACGTGTTATTCCGCATATTTGACGTGCTATGGGCTCTCCCTTTTGTTAGATGCAAAATACTCGACATAAATTATGACGAAACAAAATGTTAGCAATACACCATAATACGACCAAGCAATAACCAGTTGACCCTCAATGTGAGAGCAGTTGCCACAAGTGACGACCAAGCAACAATCAAAGTGCCTGTGATGAGAATGTTGGCCTTCGCTCCACAAGCAACGAGCAAGCAAGACAACTCAACCTATGTTGAGACTACTCGGCTCCGTCCCAAAATAAAAAATACTTCTATGATTCAAATTTTGTCCAAATAAAAATGTACATATAGACTATCAAATTAGTATAATACTAGCACTGATTCAAATTAGTAGCAAGTCAGCAACAGGTTCACCAGCGTGTGGGACCAAGGAAATAAAAAACAACTATTACTTCAATCATTACTATTGTTGAGTGTTAGAAAGGTAATTTGGTAGCTGCACTAATTTGTCACAAAAGCATATATATGACTAGGGAACATCTTGAGATCCCAGTGAACAAAGAGGAAGTTGACGACATGTGCCCGGGCAACCAGTAGTGGTAGCATGAAAGAACCTTCAAAACACCTCCTAGAAGGACACAATGCACAAGGCGATGCCATTGTCTGTTCGACCATAACAGACTATGCTTAATGCACTAGATGTACAACATCCTTTCTTTCTTACAGATAATCAGCTGCTGGTCAACTTCTTCAATGGGAAGGATCATGCTAATCCTCCTAGATGGGATATCAAACCCTTGACTCAGCGCTTCATCAATCATACTTCAGTTAACAGGGGGAGAATCTTCAAGATTGACAGAAAGCTAAATACAACATCTCATATACTAGCTTGTCAGGCCTACAAGTCAATTGTTGAACACTCTTCGGAAGGCCACTATGCTTGTAATAATCCTTTGCATGTAAGCAGCTGTCCTGTTTTGACAGCTATAAACTCTGTACTGGGTGATTCTTTCACCCTCATAGCAGCATCTTGCTGCTAATTAATAAATTTGCCTTTCATAAAAAAAAACAGACTAGGTTTTCACTTGAGGAACAAAGTGAAGGGGTTGCAAGACAATGCTTCCAATGAGGTGAAAGATGGCAAAGGACATCACCATTATCAACCTCACCCTCAACCGGAGCTAAGAAGGGCTTCGCCCTAGGCACTATCCCCAAAGGTTGAGATTCCTTCCCAAAGTATCTCAAACAAGAATAAATGATTTTACCTCAATCAGGAAAGTCAAGATTGCACCACCATGCACACTTGAACATTTGGTTGAGCTTTTTCACCCTTGACTCTCCATCTTGTTGATCCTAACTCTTGAAAGAGTCTTCAATCCTTGCTTGCATTACTTGACTTCTCCATCATCCATTTTATCTTGAGTCCCCGATTACTTCACTTGACTCCTTGATTGATCTCCTTCATCTGTGACTTCTTGGATCATCTTGTCATCAACTATTGGGGATGACACCATTCTCATGCATTGTGGCCTAACGTTAACTCTTGATCCTTCAATCCATATTCTAGTTACACATGCTAAGTTGTTCTCAACCCGCTTTGAGGACACTCCTTTAACTTCATGCTTTATGACCCAACATAAAAATGTTTCTTCAGAACACACATGTTAGTCACAAAAGCAAAGTTGGCATCATTAACCACATAAATCACTTGTGAGGTCGATCTAGAAGCTCATGACTACTTACGAAGAGGAGTTATATTGACAAAGGCTAATCTATCCAAGCGCGAATGGCAAGGTAGTCTTGCTTTTTTGTCCCAAAGATAAGACAGTTAGACACCTGTCCTTGGAATGCCAATTCGCTTGTTCGGTTGGTCAATTATTTAGGTGGCCACTTGACTAATTGAATCTTACAGTGTTTCTTGCTTGTTTGGTGGTTGGTGAGGAGGATTTAGTAAAGATTTAAAACCATTACTTCTGCAAGGGAAGGCTGCTACTTGTCGGCCATTTTAGCTTAGCAGAAGTGGCATATATCATCTTTGAAAAGATTTGTTTTTTTGTGTGTAGATTATCTATTCGGTTATTTACCGGCTATTTAGTTGGGCCATTCTGCAGAAAGAGGCTTATCAAAACTTGGTGGTCTTGAAGCAGTTGGCACAGGAGGCCAATGATACTTCTTCCATGCATATGAGTGGCGATCTAGTCTACAAATTATTAATAGTTACTAGAATGTGTTTCGCAAAAAAAAAAAAGTTACTAGAATGTGTAGATCTGTCTCATTTTTGTCTTGTGGCCACATGTGCTTCTTGTTAGGCAAAAGTCGGGAGTACCTTTTCAAGGTCTCATATCATGTCGATGTATTCTTCCCATAATTTTTATATGTCATATTAGGTTTGTTCTAAGCCAAACATTTCTAATTTTGACCATCAATTTTTTTTTTAAAAAAAAACATGTACTTTCACAACATGTGAACTATTTATCATGAAACTATTTCTCATATAAACATAAATCTCATGTTATTAATCCGTATAATTTTTTAAAGAAATTGGTGGTCAAAAATAGAAATGTTTGACTTAGCACAAAACTAGAAAAAAACAAAGGGAGTAATAAAGCTTCAAGGATTTAATTAAAAGCTTTTTTATCTGAAAAATATTAAAGCTGGTGAACAACATATTATAGGACACATTTTATATATTATTACATATTGATTACCACAAACTTTTGGAGAGCATGCGTCTCTGAAGTAATACAGTACGTATGTAGTAGTCACACAACAATTATAATAACCAGAGAGGAACACCACGCCCAATTATCCATTATTACTACTGCTTGCATTGCGTCGTCTCCGATCCATCCTCCATAGCCAGTACTTGGGTTTCTTTCAATTCAGGCCCTAACTAAGATGGCCATCAGCGCAGCGCTGCCACTGCTGGTGTCACACTAAACATTTATGCGAAACGATAATGTGAATGGTGCATATCTACTTATATTTTATCCTTTTATAATTTATTTTACGATGACCATAGCATCCATAATGTAAGTTAACGCTGATAATAAATAACAATATCCTATCCTATGAAACCTGTATCAAATTAAAATACACCTCGGTATATTTTTTCCTTCCATTGCAAAGTGCATATATATATATATATATATATATATATATATATATATATATATATATATATATATATATATATATATATATATATATATATATATATATATATATATATATCGTAACTTTAATTTTTCATAATACCCATGTGTTTCTATGACTCAATATGACCTTTGTAGCTTCTTTGACGTATCATATCAACTGTCATAATTTTTTATCGATGTGTCAAGGATTGGTCTATCCGCCAATGTTTGAGACCTCTCTTGAATTTTTACAAGGCAGTCCTCGTCAGGAATTACATAAATACATTTGTTTAGATTTTATTAGATAATAATCTTCCTAGGATTCCAATTCATGAAATAATTAGTTGTACCGTTCACTAATCTATATTTTAATAAAAATAAGTTTTGTTTGTATAAATCAAAACTACATCAGATGGTGTAAAATCCTTATCCTCAAATCAAAATTTAATGTCATGCGTTGCACCGGGAGAAAAAGAATATATATCTCTTGTCACTGAGATGTTATTTGGTATAGGCGTATGGCACTCATAGGTGTTTGATACATACGATGAGATTGTTAGATGCACTGTCATACAATGAGATTGTTAGATGCGCTAAGGGGAGGGAAAGTGCATGCCCTTAAGATGTTTGTTGAGCGGAGACATCGAGATTGTTAGATGCACTATCATACGATGAGATTGTTTGATGCGCTAAGGGGAGGGAAAGTGCATACCATTGAGATGATTGTTGAGCGGAGACATTAATACAATAGGCAACAGATCTCGAGGAGGCTCTACATGGGATCGATCTAGGTCCAACCAATTTGATACGCAGTATTGACATTCCTTGTGTGTACATCATGCCTCTAGTGTTTTGTTTTTTCTAAAAAGAAAAACTTACTACCTACGACAAAGCATACATTTTATGTAAAAAAAACTAAAGAAAAAAAATATTTATACCTCCGGCAAGCATACTTTTTATGTGAATCATGAACAAGCTAAAAGCTTAAAACATTATATCTCTCTCGAGAGTTTATAATTTTCTAAGAATCATGTGTCTGCAAATCGATTGGGTTAGAACTCAACTCAGTGCCCAAAATTCTCAAAAAGAAAAAAATTAGTGCCCAATGACTTTCAACTGGGCTCCAAACATCGTGACCCTACTTGTCAGTGATTCGCTGTGGTCAATGTTGAGGTAGAGTATTCCGGTGTCTCTTGTGAGCCTTATCCACAATCCCGATCTTCTTCGAACTCTGTCTCCATTGGACTCCCCAATCCCCATCTCCTTCGAACTCTCTACCGGTCTAGCCTCTCCTGTTCGTTTCTTTTCGCTGTCGGACATGGCCCAAGCGAGGGGGCCCTCAGCTATTGAAGATGCAGGCACAAACCATGGTGCAGTGACCCTTCATGCTTAATACTCTTCCTCTGTGTTTCTCTTCTCTGCCTCCCGCGTGCCCGTGCACACAAAGCCACGTGCGCAGGGAGAGGGCACGTGTCCGTGACTCGCCGTCGCCTCGCTGTCGCGTCCCGCATCCATGCCTCCATGGCACCTCGCCATCGCGGCCCGTGCGCGCGCCTCGTCGTCACCTCGCCGTCGCTGCCCTGCACTCCCACTCGTGACTCCATGGCGCCCTCGTCGTCGTGGCCCGCTCCGCCACTCATGCCTCCATGGCCCGCTCCCCCACTCATGCCTCCACGGCCCGTGCTCGCGACTCGACGCCGCCTCGTCGTCGCTGCCCCGCGCTCCCGCTCGTAACTCCACTGCGCCTTGCCGTCGTGGCCCGCGCTCACGACTCGACGCCACCTCGCTGGCGCTGTCCCGCGTCCCCGCCTCGACCTCCCTCCGCCTTACGTCGACGCTCTGACTGCCTATTATGGTGGAAGGTACTTTGATCCGTTTTGTGTTATTGAGGTGTTCTGGTAATTGATTCTATGGGGATCGATATGATTTGGGTGTGAAGTCAGCTGTTCATAGGATGATAAGTCATGGTGAGGTTGGATTCAATATCGGTTTTGGCTAGATTTTCTCGGTGGTGTCTTGAATTTTGTCTCGTTCCAGAATTGTGCGGCAGAAAGCCATCCGGTAGAAAAGGAAAAGAAACAACAAAAACATAGAAAGGATATAGTAGAAAAGGAAAAGGAAAAGGAAAAAATGCAGAAAGGATATGGGGTGTCTGACTCCAATTCGGATAATTGGGTTGGACAAAAATCTAAAGTCTTCACCATGTAGTTAGGGGAGATGAATAGAAAATTAAGGATGAAGTTTTGGTTCTTTAACATTTAAAAATAAAAGGTACTACACAGATTAGATCAACAATTTGGTGATAAAAAAAATTATTTTGTAAGAAAAATTCAAGAGAAAGGTCCATAATTATTTCTTTTTTCTTTGTTTTTGACGTTTTATTCATTGGAACATGATGAAAAAATTATGCAAAAAACAATATATATAAACAAAACGGCAACGGATAAAAACAGCGACGGAAAAACGGGAAAACGGACAAGCACGGAAAAGATGAAAAAAGCCCAGTGCCAACTTGTTCTCAACGCAAACACGATGATTTATGATCGATACCTGGAACATAGCGGCTGCGCTTCACTTCTTCGGGATCGCTGCGTGCGACGACCCGCCCTCCTCTGCACTGGCACACGGCCTTCGTTTCCGCGGTTTTCTCCCTCGCCCTCCTCCCCTTCTCGCCGTCGGCGTCCATCAGGGACCGCATCGCGCGCTCGAGCTCCACGGCCACCACGAAGTTGTCCCCTTACTGTCCACCTTGATTGCCACGGCTACGCCCATGTGGGCCACCAGCTCAAACGCGTTCAGGTGCTGCTCCGCGTACAGCGGTGTAACACCCTGAAAATTCCATTCTTTCAAAATAGCTTAAATTGATTTATCATGCAATTGTGTGTGCATTCAAACATAGGAAATTATATTTTTTTGTCAAATTAAAATCTGTTATAAGGCTAGACACATGATGTTGCATTCATGCTGGAGCATTGGTGTTTTGTATATTTATTGATTTGTTTCAACCGATTTCACATGCTTTTGAAAATCATTTGGAAAATTGAGTTTTCAGAGATAGTCAAAGGAAAATGAAATTTTACCTCTCTCTATTCCTGTTAGCCGCTGGCTTGTTTTCCAGCGTCGGCCTGCTTTGTTTCTAGTGTTGCACCGTAGCCACAGGCTAGGAACCCAACTCGCGATCCTCTCCTATCTAGGCCAGCAGCCCAACGCGCAGCCCAGCCAAACCATAGCAGACACATTTTTTTCCCTCCTCCGTGGTGCAGCTGATGCACAGGACCCTGCCCTATATATATATATATATATATATATATATATATATATATATATATATATATATATAGAAATGATTCTCCGTAGCTGGCTGCAAAATAAGCAATTCTGTAGCCAGGCCATCCGACCGAGCGGTACAGCGCTCTCCGGCCCACCAAACCAAATGAACAGCCGGCTGACCTTTCAGCTTGGCTCAACCATCAAGCCTTTCGGCTTGGCTTAGGCTAGCCCGACGGGCATTAGTGCAGTGAACCGAGTTGCGGCCTCGAAAGTTCCGCGTTGTCTGCTCCCGTCTCCATTGCAGACGACCTCGATCTGGTCTGCTCCCATCCCGTCACCGTCACAATCCACGCTCCCAAATCCCACGCCGGCCAGGGAAGTGGCGCTGCACCATGCGCCCGGCCGCAGCCTCCTCCAGGCGCCATCGAGATGTTGATCTAGATCCGCGCGGGGGAGGGCCATTGTTGCCGGAGATGACGAGAAGGGATCCGCGACCTGTTGACAAAGAAGATGCTGCCACCGCCGTTGGGGGAGGAGACCGCCGGTTCGATGAATGGAGCCCCGCGATGCCAGTCGGGGACGGGTGGCCGCCGCCGGGAGGGAGAAGGGCCACCGCCGCCCGCGCCCCCACGGCCGAGGAGGCCATGGCCACCGGCGGGCGCAACCTCCCGCCACATCACCACCATCATCACGAGCACGGCGTTGGGGATCGGGGTGGAGACAGCGCGCTTGTAACACCCCGGGTGTTATAGTGCTAATTAATCTGCCATGTCATCATAATGCATTGCAAAGCATCTCTATTAGGTTAACATTGTTATGCATCAACTAAAACAAGTTTACTTATCTAGGTTGAATGTGTTTCTCAGTGGTGTGCTCCGAACCCGAAAACCCTAATTTCGAAGGCCACCGCAAATACTTAGTCCATGCCCTGCGTAATTTGAGGTGTGCGATTGTGTTGCCCACTAGTGTCAAGTGTAGGGTATGAGCTCAAGTACAACATTTAAAATGAAGCTCCAAATTTGAGTTTGAATTGGAGTCCCAAAACTTGTCGTGAGTTTTCCGATTCGAGTTCGAATTCAAAATCTGGGGAGGAATGTAAAAGAATTTTTTTAAAGCTAATTGGTCAACCAAGAGTGGCATTTGGTCAACCATGTCATGTTGGTCCAAATGATGCCCTTGGGTGAGGTTTTGATCACTAAGTAATCACAAATCAAAGTAGCAACAAATTCCAATTTAAAATCCCTCCGAAAACCCTAAATTTCAAAACCTTGTTTTACCCCTTTTGAAATAATTCAAAATCTAAGAAACATTTGGGAAAAAGTTCAAAACCAAGTTTGTAGAACTTTTCAAGGGCTACAACTTTGGTGTTTTGAGTTTTCAAAGTTTTAGTGTAAAATGTGGAGCAATTTTGAAAATAAGCAAATTTCAGATTTAATTCATTTTTGTCCCCAAACTAAGATTTCAAAATGGAGGCTGAATTTTAAAAAGTTTTGAACAGCAAAGTTGTAGGTCTGGTCAAGATATACAACTTTGATGTTTGGAGATTTTGAAGTTTCAATATAAAATCAAAAGTAATTTCTAAATTACCAAATCTGAAAAATGTGTCCCTTTTTGAATTTAAACTCAAATTTCAAAATCCAGTTAGAATTTGAAAAAGCGTTCAATACAAGACTTGTAGAGCTTGAAAATCTGAAGATGTCATACATTGGAAGATTTTCAAGTTGCTATACAAATTTGAAAGTAATTTGAAAAACCAGTTTGAATTTCAAAAGTGGGGGGGGGACAGCTACAGTGCACGACGTATCACCGACGGCCACCGGCCGGTATGGGCGCCGGTCGATCGCCGCCGTGGCCGCTTCCACGGTCTTCTAGAGCGCGCCAGGATCGCCAGCGCGATAGCACTGCAGTGCTGCTCTGTAGACGCGATTTCCTTCTATATATACCGAGGTTCACAGTGGCGTTCACCGTTTTCGCCACCACCGCCGCCGCTAGCTCCACCGCTCGCCGCTGCCGCCGTCGAGTCACCTCTAGCCACGCAAAGCACGCCATCACGTTCGCCTCGGCCTCGCGCACCTCGTGAACCACCCAAGCCAGCCCAATTTCGTCTAAATCACCGCACCACCACTTCCCGTGCCCAGCTCCGGCGACCGTGCCGCTTCACGTGGTCGGCCTCTTCCACTGCTGCTCCGAGCTTCCCGAGTGCTTCGCTGCAACCGCGGTGAGCTTCTGGTGCTTCCTGTGCCTTTGCTTTAGACGCTAGCGTGGCAGATCATCGGGACGCTGGTCACCGTAGCCGCCGTGCTGCCATGGCCGTCGGGAGAACCTTTCCGAAGCCGTAGGATAGCTGCTAGGTAGTAAAATGGATTCGCCTTGTTGTGCTAGTGCTATGGTGTCGCTTGGTTGGGTGTCCGAAGCCGTGCTCGCCGGCCGGCCACCGTGCGGACATGGCCGAGTCGGGGAGAGAGCGAAGGAGGCGGGAGGAAGGCGATGACGAGTGGGACCGCGATGTCAGCGAGAGTGAGCGGGCGGGCGCGAGGCAGGCCGGCACTGGGCTGGGCCGCGCGACTGGGCCGGTCGCGAGCGCGCGTGCGGGCGCGTGAGCAGGCCGTCTGGTTGGGCCGGACCGCGGGGAAAAAGAAAAGTCAGCCCGATTTCGTTTTTGTTTTTCTTTTTCAAATAAATGAATAGTGTTATTATTTGTTTATTTCATTAAAAATTGTGTAGAGTTCCAAAATTCATGAAAATTTTTGTGTAAGCTTTTCAATGTATAAACTATCTAGGAAAAATGTTAAATCATGAATTTGAATACTTTGAGCAGTAGAATTAATTAGTTTCATTAAAGATTAAATGCAACTTCCAGTAATTTTAATAATTAATTTATTTATCCAAAAATTATGAAATTTATTATAGCACTGTTATAAGTCATTCTTAACCCATAGAAAAAGTTTGAGCTTGATTAGGTAAAATTTGATCAACTTCTAATTATGCCCTAATTATTAAATAGAAAATAAATATTAATTTGAGAACTTTAAGTGTTGTGTGCCTTTTGATTGAGTGATGTCCTTAGGTCACTATCCTTTTGTGATCTCTGGCACCTTAATTTCATGATTGAGCTCGTTAGTAACTTGTTAGGTTAAAAGCTGGTATCGCGGGAAAACGTCGCTACTAGTTAGTAGGTTTTCTGTTTACGTTTGTACCGTGAAGAAAAGTTGTACTCAAATCGTAACCGTGGCATGTTATCATCAAGCATCATGTTTATCATTGAGCATCATGTTAAAGCATGTTATGTATACGTGTAGTCTCCGCTTTCGAGGAAGCCGAAGTCGTCGATCAAGCTTCTGGAGAAGAGCGATCGTCGGTGGGTTCCGGACCAGGGGGTGAAGTCCTCGAGTCTGAGTCGGTCGTCGTGTTTGAGCAAGGCAAGCCCCGGTGCATTTAAACCCTACCTTGAGTTTTACAAATGTTTTATTATTTATATTATGGTTGACTGCATTAAGTAATTAGGAGTTGAGTGATAACCTAATTGCTGCATTATCATCCTTGATTATTATGATATCAACCTTGATACCTGCTTTACAGAAAATGCGTAGTATGCTTCGCTATGCTTAGAAGTTAAGCTTTTAAATGAATGTTTACATAGCCATGACGGCATATCGAATGAATATTGAAATATGTGAATGAACTTGTAAGATCGGGCGGGTGGTTTGGCCACTGCTAACATGCATTGGGAAAGGAGTCCCACTGTATTGTTTCCGCCTTATCAGTTAAGGACCGTACGTTGTTGGCCCTCGCGTCATGGAGTTTTTATTAGTACTAGCCATGTGCCCATGTCGGGTAAGCCTTACTTTGGTTAGTCCATTACGAGAACGTCTAACCTCGCACTGGGAGTGGAGAGATGGCGAGAGTAACGTGTACCCTCGGGGCTAGAATTGGGCCGGGTTCGAGGAGTACTGTGCTCTCGGGTGGCGATGGACACGTTCTGGTTTTGGGTTATTCGGGTAAGAGTTGATATATGCAAGATTCAGTTCTACATATGTCGTGTGGTTAGGAATCCCCAGCTGGGTAAATGAAGCGGTTCGAATCGTCGTTACTCCACGAGAAAGGAGTCTTGGCCTTGCACCAACATCGTAGTTAAGAACTGGAATTGAAAGAAAGAATGAGAAAGGTTTTGATGATAATTACTTTGATCTAGATTAGGATCACCTAGAATTGGTTAATGAACCATCAATGGTAAAAGTAAAATGTTGAAGATAAGGACTTACTTTAATAAGCTTTTCTGCAAAAAGAAAATTTGATTCTTGATTACCCGTACCTTGATTCCCTAAAGCTAGCATGCCCTTGGAGTCTTTGTCTTAGTCGGGTAAGTCTTGTTGAGTACTCTCGTACTCAGGGTTTGTTAACCCCTTGTTGCAGGTGCGGTTCATGAACAAGTCTGCTTCGAGCCTTGTTGCATGACCGTCGTGATTGAAGACAGTGACGACGAGTAGATTGTGTGGCCTTTGGGCAAGGCATCTCGCTTGTGTGTTGTAATAAAGTTACTACCGATACTTCTCTACTACTGGTTTGTAATAATGTTACATAAGGTTTTAAGTTGAAAACTGGTTTGTAACCTAAGTTATTGTAAGACTTCCGCTACTTTACTCTGTTGAATATTTTGAATAAACTGTTGTAATATTGCAATACTCCTGTGATTGGATCCTGTTCGGAGGAAAACAGGCCTTTTAAGTTATGGTGAACATAAGTACGACTGTCAGAGGTCATTATGGCAATGACGTGTGCTTATGGGCCATCATAATTAGGAGGTTCTGTGACAGCTGGTACCAGAGCATAATCACTTGAGTTATTGTAGTATTACTTTGTAAAACTTCAAAATGATTTGGGTCAAACAAATTTAATACTGATATTTTGGGTCCAAATTGCTTTTGCTTCTCTTAATCTATTCTATAGTTTCCTTAGCTCATATTTGAAAGCTTCGTAGTGAAGTATCATGTATAGTGCCCTATGTTATAAAGATTGCATGTGTTACTTAAATCTTTCTGTTAGATCGTAAGTACGATGCATGCATCATGTTTAATTAACCTGCTTAAGTTACCTTCCCTTTTAAAGTGGTTTGGGTTAAGTAAGGTTCAATCCTATTCATGCTAACCTTCAGATCCCCCTATCTGTTCTCATCGTCCTAATTCTATCTTGCTTTAGGATGGCACGTGTGAAGATGACTCCTCGCAAGAAAACGGGTCCGCAAGGAGTGCCGCGTCATCAGTTGGCCGCCAGAGTTGATGGAGCAAGCAGTAGCCGTAATCCGAACCCGGATTCGGAGTTAGAGGTTGCAAGGCTTACATCAGAAGTAGAGCGACTGAAGCGCAACATGCGTTTTTGGAAACAGTTCCAGAATGAGTCGCTGGAAAAGGAGACAGAAGCCAGGGCTCGTGTTCGTGAGTTGGAGCTTTATGTGACACACCTGGAGCAGTACAACACAGTTCTGCATGAGGAAGTTCATAGGCTAAATGATCTGATGAATCCCAATCATCAGCCCCAGGCAGTAGAAGATGATGTCGGTGCTGTGGTTGTTCCTGATGGAGAGGACAATGAAGAAGATCCGGAAGAAGATGAACCCATGATGGAAAGTGGGGATGATGCAAGTCATGTCACTGGTGCAAGTGCTCCAGAGAATGAGGATGAAGTAATCGTGATCAGCGATGATGATGAGGAGTGAAGTGTTGACATGAATGGTTGTGTAATATAGTAGTTTTTCCTGCTTTCTAAGAACCTTAGTGGGTAGTTTCTTGCTTGCAAGCCAGTTTGTAATGAAATATGTAAGATGAGTTTGTATGTGTATACAAGTTCTGTGCTAACTGCTTTTTAATTCAATAAAGCAATAAAAATAAACATGGTTTGTGTACAACAGATGGACGGTACTGGAACTTCCCAGGGAGGGGACAATACTCCGAATCCCCCACCGTTTCCACCCACCTTGGCAGAAGCTATTGCCGCACTGGTTAATGCCACTACCCTGTTGGCTCAGAATCAGAATCAGAATCAGAATCAGAATGGAAATCAGGGTCGTCGAGGCCGTAACAATGGAGGGGAAACCACTTATGTGGATTTCACTGATACCCGTCCACCAGTGTTCTCAAAGGCAGATGAGCCGCTAGAGGTGGATGACTGGCTCCGTACCATGGAGCAGAAGTTTGAACTGTTACAGTGCACGGAGCACCAGAAGCCCGTGTTTGCAGCGCAGCAGCTTAGAGGTGCCGCAGGGGCGTGGTGGGCGAATTTGGTCGCCGCACAGCCTGCTGGCCACCGTGTCACTTGGCAAGAGTTTCGTGAAGCCTTTAGAGCACATTATATCCCAGATGGTGTCATGGCCATGAAGCTAGAGGAGTTTCTCTCGCTGAAGCAAGGGAACCAGACAGTTCTGCAGTATGTGGGCAAATTCAATCATCTGTCCCAGTATGCAGCGGAATATGTGAACACCGATGCGAAGAAGAAAAGTTGGTTCATGAGAGGTTTGAGTACCAGAATCCAGGAAGCATTAGTTACCTGCTATAATGCCACTTACCATGAGATAGTCAATGTGGCTATTGCGTCAGAAGAGAAGTCCCGACTGCACAAAGAGTTGAAGAAAAAGAAGCCAGTGTTTTCAAGTCCGTCTGGCGGCATTAAGAAGCGCCATAAGTTTGTTTATCACCCTCAGAACCATTTCCGCCCAACTTATCGTCCATCGCAATACCAAGCTCAGCCGCAGACGTTTTTCCGTCCTGCCGCAACCCCGCAATTTTTACAACAGCCGAATGCCCCTGGTATTCGAAACCAGACTCCGGTAACCCATAACTTTCCCTGCTACAACTGTGGAAAGCCAGGTCACTTTTCCAAGGACTGCCCATATCCAAGGCAGTACAATCCCAATTATCCCAGAGCTCCCGTACCACAACAGCAACAACTTCAGAGCAAGAATAATAATCTGAATGTTCAGAAGGGTAAGGGTGAGAAGAGGAAGACCGGACGTGTATTCTATACTCAAGCAAGTGCAATCCCAGAGGGAGAACCTGTTATGATGGGTATGTTCCCTGTTGCTAATCATCCAGCAGTACTGTTATTTGATTCAGGTGCATCGCATACATTCATAAATCGCACCTTTGTTGTTAAGCATGACATTCCAATTGTGGGAACACAAGAAGATTTCTTTATCCAGTCGCCCGGGGGACGACTGTGTACTAAGGAGATGGTACGTGACGTACCTATAGAGTTAGGTGGGCATATATTCCCTACCTCAATGATAATATTACAGAAACAGGATATAGATGTAATCCTGGGTATGAATTGGATGTACCAAAGAGGAGCCCTTATAGATGCACTGCACAGAACTATAAGGTTGAACCTGTCAGATAATAAATCTCATCTTCTTATCCAACTTCCTATCCCAAAGAGAACAGTTGAAAGGGTATGTGCAACTTCAGTACAGGAGATTTGTGATATACCGGTAGTCTGTGAATTTCCAGACGTGTTTCCAGATGATCTACCAGGTCTGCCACCAGACAGAGATGTAGAGTTTGTGATTGAGTTAAAACCGGGTACTGCCCCAATATCCCGGAGAGCTTACAGAATGCCACCCAATGAATTAGCAGAACTTAAGGATCAATTGCAAGAGTTACGTGATAAAGGTTTTATCAGACCCAGTTCCTCACCTTGGGGATGTCCAGCTCTTTTTGTCAAGAAGAAAGATCAGACTTTAAGGATGTGTGTTGACTATCGACCGCTGAATGAAGTAACCATTAAGAATAAATATCCGTTGCCTTGCATTGATCTGCTCTTTGATCAGCTTGCGGGGGCAAAGGTATTTTCAAAGATCGATCTTCGATCAGGATACCATCAAATTAAGATTCGACCTGAAGATATTCCAAAGACTGCATTCACCACCAGATATGGACTGTATGAGTACCTAGTTATGTCTTTTGGTCTCACTAATGCACCGGCACATTTCATGTATCTGATGAATTCAGTTTTCATGCCAGAACTTGACAAGTTTGTGGTTGTTTTTATTGATGATATTCTAGTATACTCCAAAAGTGAAGAAGAGCATGTTGAGCATCTCAGAGTTGTTCTGACTCGTCTGAGGGATCATCAATTGTATGCCAAGTTCAGTAAATGTGAGTTTTGGTTAAAAGAAGTGTAATTCTTAGGACATGTGTTGTCAGCCGAAGGAGTAGCAGTAGATCCTGGCAAGGTGAAAGATATTCTGAATTGGAAGCCACCAATCTCAGTTCATGAAGTCCGAAGTTTTCTGGGAATGGCGGGTTATTACCGTCGATTCATACCTGACTTTTCAAAGGTAGCCAAGCCAATCACAGAGTTGTTGAAGAATCAAACTAAGTTCATATGGTCTACAGAATGTGAGAAAGCTTTTAGAATTTTAAAGAAGTCATTGACAACTGCTCCAGTTTTGGCACAGCCAGATATAGAAAAGCCATTTGATGTTTACTGTGATGCCTCGGGTATTGGCCTTGGTTGCGTATTGATGCAGGAAGGCAGAGTCATTGCTTATGCCTCAAGACAGTTGAAGCGCCATGAAGAACATTATCCGACACATGATCTTGAATTAGCAGCTGTGGTTCATGCATTAAAAATATGACGTCATTACTTGTTAGGTAATACTTGCCACATGTATACAGATCACAAGAGTTTAAAGTATATCTTTACTCAGTCAGAATTGAATATGAGGCAAAGAAGGTGGCTTGAGTTGATAAAGGATTATGATTTAGAAGTACACTATCACCCTAGAAAAGCGAATGTAGTTGCTGATGCACTCAGTAGAAAGAATCATTGCAATTGTACGACTGTGAAGCCAATGGATTACAGTTTGTGTTACGAATTGGAAAAGTTGAATATTGAAATAATTCAACAAGGTCAGCTGACTAGTGTCACAGTAGAATCAACACTCAAAGATCAGATTGTATCTGCTCAGAGAACAAATTCCGGAATCACTCACATCAAAGAAAAAGTTAGAACTGGTCAACAGACAGATTTCAGTATTGATGAGGCAGATGTGTTATGGTTTAAGAACCGGCTAGTGGTCCCAAAGGTTCCAGAGTTACGTCGGCTCATTCTTGATGAAGCACATAGTACAAGGTTTTATATTCATCCAGGGAGTAATAAGATGTACCAAGATTTGAAACAGAGATTCTGGTGGACCAAAATGAAAATTGAGATTGCTAAGTATGTTGCTAGATGTGATACTTGTTGTAAAGTGAAGGCAGTACACCTGAAGTCGGCAGGAATGTTACAACCCTTGCCCATTCCATCCTGGAAGTGGGAAGATATCAGTATGGATTTCATTACTGGGTTACCCAAGACCTCAAGAGGCTTTGATTCAATTTGGGTCATTGTGGACCGTTTGACTAAGTCAGCTCACTTTGTACCTGTGAAGGTTGACTATAGAGCATCTCGATATGCAGAAATATATGTTGCTCGGATTATGAGTTTACATGGAATACCCAAAACAATTGTTACTGATAGGGGTACTCAGTTTGTTTCGCAATTTTGGAGACAGTTTCAAAAGTCATTAGGTACTAAACTTCTTTACAGCACAGCCTATCATCCACAAACTGGGGGACAGACTGAAAGAGTAAATCAAATTTTGGAAGATATGTTAAGATCTTGTGCTCTCACCTATCAAGATCAATGGGATGAATGTTTACCGTTAGCAGAATTCTCATACAATAACAGTTACCAAGAGAGTATCAAAATGGCACCGTTTGAAGCATTGTATGGCCGCAGGTGCAGAACTCCGTTGAACTGGTCAGAACCAGGAGAAAGATGGTTTTATGGAGTTGATCTGGTGAAGAAAACGGAAGAAAAGGTTAGGCAGATACAAAAGAATTTAAAAGTTGCTCAGTCTCGACAGAAGAGTTATGCAGATAAAAGACGTAGACCCTTGATGTTTAAAGTGGGAGATTATGTTTATCTGAAAGTGTCACCCATGAAAGGAGTTAATAGATTTGGAGTCAAAGGCAAACTCGCACCACGTTATATTGGTCCTTTTCAAATCATTGAAAAATGTGGGAAGGTGGCATATAGATTAAAGCTGCCTGAACAACTGTCAGCCGTGCACAATGTATTTCATGTATCACAAATGAAGAAGTGTCTGCAAGTACCTGATCAAGTGGTTGATGTTGAGGAAGTTGAACTTGAACCTGATTTGACATATTCTGAATATCCTGTCCGAGTTTTGGATCGAAAAGATCGTGTTACCCGGAGTAGAACAATTAAATGGTACAAGATACAATGGGATCAACATTCAGAAGAGGAAGCCACCTGGGAATCGGAAGGTTATCTGTTGGAGAATTTCCCGGAGTTCTTTGCTTCTATCTAGGTTGCAATTTCTTCTTTAAACTGTAACCTATCCTTTTAAAAATCTTTATAATGCAGAAAACCCCTACCCGTTTTGTAGACAAGTCTTGGACGTGTTTGCTTGACACGTTTCCTTTTCCATTACTTAACTCAAGGCTTTAAATCTCGGGACGAGATTTCTTTAAGGGGGAAGGGTTGTAACACCACGGGTGTTATAGTGCTAATTAATCTGCCATGTCATCATAATGCATTGCAAAGCATCTCTATTAGGTTAACATTGTTATGCATCAACTAAAACAAGTTTACTTATCTAGGTTGAATGTGTTTCTCAGTGGTGTGCTCCGAACCCGAAAACCCTAATTTCGAAGGCCACCGCAAATACTTAGTCCATGCCCTGCGTAATTTGAGGTGTGCGATTGTGTTGCCCACTAGTGTCAAGTGTAGGGTATGAGCTCAAGTACAACATTTAAAATGAAGCTCCAAATTTGAGTTTGAATTGGAGTCCCAAAACTTGTCGTGAGTTTTTCGATTCGAGTTCGAATTCAAAATCTGGGGAGGAATGTAAAAGAATTTTTTTAAAGCTAATTGGTCAACCAAGAGTGGCATTTGGTCAACCATGTCATGTTGGTCCAAATGATGCCCTTGGGTGAGGTTTTGATCACTAAGTAATCACAAATCAAAGTAGCAACAAATTCCAATTTAAAATCCCTCCGAAAACCCTAAATTTCAAAACCTTGTTTTACCCCTTTTGAAATAATTCAAAATCTAAGAAAAATTTGGGAAAAAGTTCAAAACCAAGTTTGTAGAACTTTTCAAGGGCTACAACTTTGGTGTTTTGAGTTTTCAAAGTTTTAGTGTAAAATGTGGAGCAATTTTGAAAATAAGCAAATTTCAGATTTAATTCATTTTTGTCCCCAAACTAAGATTTCAAAATGGAGGCTGAATTTTAAAAAGTTTTGAACAGCAAAGTTGTAGGTCTGGTCAAGATATACAACTTTGATGTTTGGAGATTTTGAAGTTTCAATATAAAATCAAAAGTAATTTCTAAATTACCAAATCTGAAAAATGTGTCCCTTTTTGAATTTAAACTCAAATTTCAAAATCCAGTTAGAATTTGAAAAAGCGTTCAATACAAGACTTGTAGAGCTTGAAAATCTGAAGATGTCATACATTGGAAGATTTTCAAGTTGCTATACAAATTTGAAAGTAATTTGAAAAACCAATTTGAATTTCAAAAGTTGGGGGGGAACAGCTACAGTGCACGACGTATCACCGACGGCCACCGGCCGGTATGGGCGCCGGTCGATCGCCGCCGTGGCCGCTTCCACGGTCTTCTAGAGCGCGCCAGGATCGCCAGCGCGATAGCACTGCAGTGCTGCTCTGTAGACGCGATTTCCTTCTATATATACCGAGGTTCACAGTGGCGTTCACCGTTTTCGCCACCACCGCCGCCGCTAGCTCCACCGCTCGCCGCTGCCGCCGTCGAGTCACCTCTAGCCACGCAAAGCACGCCATCACGTTCGCCTCGGCCTCGCGCACCTCGTGAACCACCCAAGCCAGCCCAATTTCGTCTAAATCACCGCACCACCACTTCCCGTGCCCAGCTCCGGCGACCGTGCCGCTTCACGTGGTCGGCCTCTTCCACTGCTGCTCCGAGCTTCCTGAGTGCTTCGCTGCAACCGCGGTGAGCTTCTGGTGCTTCCTGTGCCTTTGCTTTAGACGCTAGCGTGGCAGATCATCGGGACGCTGGTCACCGTAGCCGCCGTGCTGCCATGGCCGTCGGGAGAACCTTTCCGAAGCCGTAGGATAGCTGCTAGGTAGTAAAATGGATTCGCCTTGTTGTGCTAGTGCTATGGTGTCGCTTGGTTGGGTGTCCGAAGCCATGCTCGCCGGCCGGCCACCGTGCAGACATGGCCGAGTCGGGGAGAGAGCGAAGGAGGCGGGAGGAAGGCGATGACGAGTGGGACCGCGATGTCAGCGAGAGTGAGCGGGCGGGCGCGAGGCAGGCCGGCACTGGGCTGGGCCGCGCGACTGGGCCGGTCGCGAGCGCGCGTGCGGGCGCGTGAGCAGGCCGTCTGGTTGGGCCGGACCGCGGGGAAAAAGAAAAGTCAGCCCGATTTCGTTTTTGTTTTTCTTTTTCAAATAAATGAATAGTGTTATTATTTGTTTATTTCATTAAAAATTGTGTAGAGTTCCAAAATTCATGAAAATTTTTGTGTAAGCTTTTCAATGTATAAACTATCTAGGAAAAATGTTAAATCATGAATTTGAATACTTTGAGCAGTAGAATTAATTAGTTTCATTAAAGATTAAATGCAACTTCCAGTAATTTTAATAATTAATTTATTTATCCAAAAATTATGAAATTTATTATAGCACTGTTATAAGTCATTCTTAACCCATAGAAAAAGTTTGAGCTTGATTAGGTAAAATTTGATCAACTTCTAATTATGCCCTAATTATTAAATAGAAAATAAATATTAATTTGAGAACTTTAAGTGTTGTGTGCCTTTTGATTGAGTGATGTCCTTAGGTCACTATCCTTTTGTGATCTCTGGCACCTTAATTTCATGATTGAGCTCGTTAGTAACTTGTTAGGTTAAAAGCTGGTATCGCAGGAAAACGTCGCTACTAGTTAGTAGGTTTTCTGTTTACGTTTGTACCGTGAAGAAAAGTTGTACTCAAATCGTAACCGTGGCATGTTATCATCAAGCATCATGTTTATCATTGAGCATCATGTTAAAGCATGTTATGTATACGTGTAGTCTCCGCTTTCGAGGAAGCCGAAGTCGTCGATCAAGCTTCCGGAGAAGAGCGATCGTCGGTGGGTTCCGGACCAGGGGGTGAAGTCCTCGAGTCTGAGTCGGTCGTCGTGTTTGAGCAAGGCAAGCCCCGGTGCATTTAAACCCTACCTTGAGTTTTACAAATGTTTTATTATTTATATTATGGTTGACTGCATTAAGTAATTAGGAGTTGAGTGATAACCTAATTGCTGCATTATCATCCTTGATTATTGTGATATCAACCTTGATACCTGCTTTACAGAAAATGCGTAGTATGCTTCGCTATGCTTAGAAGTTAAGCTTTTAAATGAATGTTTACATAGCCATGACGGCATATCGAATGAATATTGAAATATGTGAATGAACTTGTAAGATCGGGCGGGTGGTTTGGCCACTGCTAACATGCATTGGGAAAGGAGTCCCACTGTATTGTTTCCGCCTTATCAGTTAAGGACCGTACGTTGTTGGCCCTCGCGTCATGGAGTTTTTATTAGTACTAGCCATGTGCCCATGTCGGGTAAGCCTTACTTTGGTTAGTCCATTACGAGAACGTCTAACCTCGCACTGGGAGTGGAGAGATGGCGAGAGTAACGTGTACCCTCGGGGCTAGAATTGGGCCGGGTTCGAGGAGTACTGTGCTCTCGGGTGGCGATGGACACGTTCTGGTTTTGGGTTATTCGGGTGAGAGTTGATATATGCAAGATTCAGTTCTACATATGTCGTGTGGTTAGGAATCCCCAGCTGGGTAAATGAAGCGGTTCGAATCGTCGTTACTCCACGAGAAAGGAGTCTTGGCCTTGCACCAACATCGTAGTTAAGAACTAGAATTGAAAGAAAGAATGAGAAAGGTTTTGATGATAATTACTTTGATCTAGATTAGGATCACCTAGAATTGGTTAATGAACCATCAATGGTAAAAGTAAAATGTTGAAGATAAGGACTTACTTTAATAAGCTTTTCTGCAAAAAGAAAATTTGATTCTTGATTACCCGTACCTTGATTCCCTAAAGCTAGCATGCCCTTGGAGTCTTTGTCTTAGTCGGGTAAGTCTTGTTGAGTACTCTCGTACTCAGGGTTTGTTAACCCCTTGTTGCAGGTGCGGTTTATGAACAAGTCTGCTTCGAGCCTTGTTGCATGACCGTCGTGATTGAAGACAGTGACGACGAGTAGATTGTGTGGCCTTTGGGCAAGGCATCTCGCTTGTGTGTTGTAATAAAGTTACTACCGATACTTCTCTACTACTGGTTCGTAATAATGTTACATAAGGTTTTAAGTTGAAAACTGGTTTGTAACCTAAGTTATTGTAAGACTTCCGCTACTTTACTCTGTTGAATATTTTGAATAAACTGTTGTAATATTGCAATACTCCTGTGATTGGATCCTGTTCGGAGGAAAACAGGCCTTTTAAGTTATGGTGAACATAAGTACGACTGTCAGAGGTCATTATGGCAATGACGTGTGCTTGTGGGCCATCATAATTAGGAGGTTCTGTGACAGCGCTGCTAGTGCTGCCTGCGTGGAGCCTCAAGGCCGCCAAGGAAGCAGCCTCGACGCCTCTTGATCCGCACTGCTCCTAGCTTCGGACGAACAGTTGTGAAGAAAAGGTATGCAGCCTATCCAGGTGAGCCGCTCCACACTAGCACTAATCCTGTAATGATTTTATTTTGTTCTAGATCTTTTTTGTTTGAACGGACACCTTTGTTTCAAATCCGTTCATGATTGTTATTGCGTAGCACGAGATGATAGAGATCCAACACAATACATGCACCTGCACATGCTATTTTAATTATTGTGAAAATTTGTTTATCGTAAATCAGAGAGAAATTTAAATTTTTTTTATTAATTTGCTTTGGGTTCTGTATTTCTAATAGGTTCTTTCATCAGAGCCGGCGACTAATTAAACTGTATGGGATTGGAATGCAAACTTGATTTTGTAGGAGATTAACCTGAAATTTTCCTCCGCTTCAATTGGTCAGCAGCAGTGGATCCTATGCTTTGTAAGTAGTAGTACTCCTTCTCATGGAGTGATTTTTTTATTCCTCACACTTTCTTGGGTATTGAAAATTGATTCGTCACCGGCAAGAGTTGTATGGATTTTTAGTCCATATAGTTAACTGTCATCTATTATTGCTTCACTGTAGATCAACTTTTTTTTAGTTTTTTTGGTGCTCTGGTTAGGCGTGAAGATTTAGGAATTGTTGTAGTAACCATACCATTCTCATAAATATTCTTAGTGCAAGTTATCGTAAATACTATCCCTTGGTTACATCAGAACATACACCTATCTTACTATAACTCATTGCATTTATGTGGTTATCGTAAATTGTGTTTCTTGTAAATCAATATGCAGAAATGACGATAACTGGTGCCTTCTTTATCGTAATTTGTCTGATGTGCATCCATTTTTTAGTGTTTTGTGATTTGTCTGACGTGCATCCATTTTTTCAGTGTTTTGTTATTTGTTTGATTAGCTGTGACGAGTTAAGAGTTCAGGTTTCTGTTGTATCCATTATTATACTGAATGTTGAATGCTTCTTATTTACCACCGTTTCAATCATTTTTCTTGCCATATAAGACCTGCAAATATCCATGATGGGTGATAGCAGCTGCACCTCTGAATGATATAATCAAGGCCTCCTGAGGCGCCGGTGCGTAGTGGACTTCTAAAGCGGGCCGATAATGTAAGGAGCGGTAGAGGTCGACCTAAACTAACTTGGGACGAATCTGTTAAGAGAGATCTTAAGGAGTGAAATATCCCTAAGGATTTAGCTATGGATATGAGCGCTTGGAGATTGACAATCAACGTGCCTGAACCATGACCTTTTTTTGTCTTGTGCTCTTTTTGTCCCTTTATGTGTCTCCCTGTTTTCTCGTCTCTTTTGGGTTTCATCTCTAGCCTACCCAACTTGCTTGGGACAAAAGGCTATGTTGTTGTTGTTGTTGTTGTATAGAATAATTGGGGTTTGTATTGCTGATTAGTGATTAGTCCATGCCACAAACAAATGGGGGAATTCCTGCTATTTTCATGTTTTTTTAATGTCAATACACCAGTTTCCCTCGCATTCATTCATCCTGTATACAAGCTGGGCAACTAGCAGTGTTCTGTTTCAATTTGAGGTGTTTATTTAGCTTGGTGCTGGTATTGTGCCATGAGAGAATCTTTAATCTCTAAATGATTTACATAATGCCTTTTGTTTCTCACATTCCATCAGTGTGTCCTGCTTGCTAGATTAGTCAAACTCCAAGTGGATTATCATAATTATAAGGGTAGAGAAACATTATAGATTCTAGTAATTCTGATTCAAAGGTAGATTCTAGTAAATCATGCATAAATAAAGTTCTCGTAAACCATAATGTCAAATTCACTAGGGCGGGAAGGCATGCATTATAGTAGTTCACATTCAATATTCATTCTTGTAAATAATGCACTAAAATCTCGTAAATCATAGCTGTCAAATTCAGAAGGATCGCAAGACATAAATTTTAGTGAATCACATTCGATGGCATATATTTCCTAGTAAATCATTTACAAATATTCTACTAAAGTTTCATGATGACAAATTTTCTTAACTCCTATTTACTGTCTTTATACGTTCTAATCATCATAGCGCTAAATTATCACACTATAAATAGTTACTAGAGAAAAGATTATTTTACGCCCATCAACAATTTTTTTGTAAATATAATATTTACTATTCTTATCATGATGTTTCAGGTGAGAAAGACATCTGACCCAATAGTAGGCGGCAATGTCTGCTTGACTTCATTATATTTGAGGACAGCCAATAGGTGCTCTGCATCTCAACTTCAATTTGATCACCAGCAATTGGTCTGCATATAGGGATGCTTATGCCTCTCAAATAGCCATCCAGATCCAGTAGGGATGCTTATGCTGCTGCACAGGATCTTGATTCGTCTCATGGTTCAGAATATGTGGAGGCATAGTGTCTTATTATGATGGAAAAATGTATCAATGTATATGTCTTCGGAAAGATATATTGTGGTTGTTTCAAAATTTTATTTAAACAGATGTAAAATTGTCGTAACTCCCTGTTCTGATTATCGTAATTGGTTCATGGTAAATTGGCCGAGTTAATAGTAAGTGGTACCTTATAGCACCATGCAACAAAATTGTGGTAACCACATACCATAATTATCGTCTCCAAACATACAAATTACCATGATTAGTAAATAGTAAATCTTCCTCTCTATATATGAGTGGTTCCTAACATAATTTTTGCGACCAATTCTAGTAACTTTGTTTCCTAATTACCATCTCCAAACTTTGTTTACTAATTACCATATTCCTCTTTATATGTGAGTGGTAATCCTAGCATGTGCATGTAAACTTCTGTGTTCTCGTAACACATTCACTGTTGTCCTGGTCGGTGTTAGCTTTACATGCATACGTGGTCAACGAGATTTTGAAATCACCGTAATGATAGGACTCATCAGTTACCTTCCAAAATTACCATGGCTGTGTTGCAGCTCGGCTCAATTACCTGGTCGGCTCAGCTCGCATGCAACCAGCTTCGGTAATCTAGGATTGGTGGATGGAATTACGGGAATCCACGAGCGCGCGCCTACCTAGGCCTCGCTTGCGGTGCATGGCGCGGTCGGTTAGCCTGGCTACAGAATAAGCTATTACGTAGCTAGCTACAGAGTATACTCTACCCCTATATATATATATATATATATATATATATATATATATATATATATATGGGAAGCCTCAGGTGTTTCGGTCTTCTTTCCGCAACACTAGCGCAGCAGCCACCCGTGTTTGATCTCGTCGAGCTCAGAGTGCAGTCGCTGCGGTCGTGCTCGTTGTCCACCGCTATAGCCGTCGCTAGACGCTTCCCCGCCGTCATCAATCTTCGCCTTCCGCTCTCCGTCTCAAGGAAGCTGCTGCTGCCCCGTCGAGCCGTACGTCATCGACGGTCGTCTTCTGCCATCATAAACATCGTAGGTAAGATCGGCGTTGCTCTCTCGGTCTCCCTGTGTTTTTCCTGTGACAAAACCGAGGCCCTAAATCCTTCTCCGTCGAACTCCACGCGAGCTTGTCCAATTCCTAGCAGTCAAGATTTGCTAGCTTGATGACATCACATGATGTCATGGTACGTTTTGTGGCCGTTTTTCTTAAGAAAGACAAATCTCGAAATACTATATATATATATATATATATATATATATATATATATATATATATATATATATATATATACACACACACACACACCCGCACCCACATGCAAGCATCTAGAGCAGGTGCACAATGTAAACGTAGTTTTGCCGGGCTTGGAGAGCAGAACGTAACATATACGTATACGTCCATGATTAACAAGCCCATTCAAGTTGCGTTAGACTCATATACAGCACTGTAATCTACGTGCTAGAAATGACATTTAACATGTTAAAAGTTTCTTTGTTTTATATTTCAAATATAAATATTTAATCTGATTAATATCTATGCAACTAGTTTGTCAATAAATAAAAGCAATAAAGATTTTATACTTTGCTATTTTATAAATGTTATTAACATGATTTATTCCAACGTTATTGTGTTTCTATCTAAATTATAACATTACTGATACACGTCCTAAATAAATTCGTTGGATGTTTTCATACAATAACTATATCCCATCACAAATAAAGTTTAATTGGCTAAAATAGTATTTAATGTTTATAAATAAAACATGACTAACTTGGTTTTTTAACTACAATATAATATGACTAACGTGATTAATGATATTTACACTATTCTGTTTACTTAAAATCAATCGAGCCTATAGTTTTCTTTTTACCGTATAAAGCGAATCTCTCGCTAGTCGTTTCTTTACCGCCGTGGCTCCAATTAGTGTGTTTTTCATGCCTGTGTGTTCGTAGCAACGTGTAGAATGTCTTTAAAACCTTTTCACTTGATGTTTTATATGTTTGGTGTATTATTCTAATTTAGTTCTACTATTGCTTCGTTTATGATTGCATAGATGTTTGTGTGGTGCTCTATGATAATGTCCAGTCGGTGAGATTTACGTGGTGATCTAGAAGCAGTTCTTCAAAGATTTGGACTTGAAGAAGGATCTAAGTTTGAGACAAGTATAACATGGACCATCCTTGTTGTCCTATTCACTGAAATTATCATACATATGCATGTGTCCTCCTTGACAACCATAGAGATTATAACTTAGCTATTGATATCTTGTTTCCTTGTCACCTATGGATTGTGTATTTGGGTAGCTATTGCTAGCGCTTAATTATGAACAATAATCTTGTAATTGGACTAATGAATTATGTGACCAACCTTTAAAGGTGATTTTACTACTGTTGAAAGGGGGCTAGAGCAAGTGGTTATATTGTTGCTCTGGTTTCTCTCTATAAGGACTTATCTGTACGTGATCATCCGGGACATACAATACAGTTGTGAGGGCTCATGACTCTGGCTCTAGTTGTTTAAGAGACGTTTTTTTAGCTTGTTAGTAGTTACCGAAAGGCGCAAGAGGGGTCATGTCTAGTATGATCTCGGCCTACCAAGGTGGGTGCAGTCTTTAGTAAGTCACCCCTTGAAGGGGGTTCATGCTTTCTGATTGAGAATCCTTAGCGGTCCTAACTTGTTAGACGAATTTTTAAATGACTTTATATGATTTCCAGTGTTTGGGCCTTGCAAACTTATGCATTTGGAAATCATGACTCACATTGAAAGTGTACACCTCTGCGCATGGACTCACTCTTGCTATTTCCCACACCTCAGGATAGTCTCTGGAGTTATTAGGCTTGTGATCAATCAGCCAGTTTGTTCATGCAGTGAAGTCTACACCCGGTATTCGGAGTTGTCTTTCCACTGTGTTAGGTTATATCTTATACTATTGCGTTATATTTATTAAGCATTACATTTATCTGCGGCTATATGCAAGATTTGACTGCTTTATTTCATATATAGTGTATATCTGATTTTGTCTTAAAACCGGGTGTGACACGCGGCTATGGCACCATCGGCACGCCATGCCACAGGCTCTCAAGCACCGAGTTTCAGCCGCCGTGCGTAACGAAGCCGCCCATGGCGGGGTGCGCCAGGATGTCCACGTCGGCCACACCAGGCGATTGCGTGTGCAGCTCAGCCGTCGCAGACGCGGCCACCTCACACGTCCTTAGCACCGTGCAGCTTGGCCATCGTGCGTACATATTGACCGTCGCCGCCGCACTCGGCCATCGCCCCGTGTAGCTCACCTGTGACGCGTGAAGCTCGACCGTCACTGACGCCGCTACACCGCTCACCCGTCGCACTTGCGGACGCCGTCGCTCGGCTCGCCTGTCGCGTGTGCAGCTCACCCGTCACGAACGCCACCGCTTGCTCGCTGCGCGCCGCGCCTCAACGAAACAGAAGGAAGCAGTCGGGTCGGATTAGATGAATTATAAAAATTCTCTATGATTTACTATTTGGACCGGGAGTCCGGGTCATAAAAAAGCTCTATGTGCATTAATATTTAGGAGATAAATAAAAAAAAAATTGCGAGGAATAGCTTAGGAAAGATTTGTTCATTTCTACTTTTATTCTTTTCTATCTGGATTACGGCTCCTATGCAATGTACTCATAATCGGAGGATAGATTGGATTAGGACTCCATATCGCGCTAGTGTATATATATACTATTTTTTCTACTCCCGAGTAGTTACTCCCTCCTCCTAATCACGCATACGTACACCCATCGAATCTCCCCTCACGTTTGACCGTGGTGGCAGGCTGCTTAGCGGGTTGCAAAAAACTGACCCAGCCCGTTAATCCTTTGTATATATATTACAAAATGTGACCGTCTTTTAGGGCGTCCGCAAGCAAAACAACGTTCGGCGGCGGCGTCAATTCGTTGGCTCACAAGGTCCCGCTTCCTTCGTTTCGCATCCATCTCGTCTTGGAGGATCACGGCGAGAGACCGGCCTACGACCGTATCATCCCGGGTGACATGGTATTCATTTGATGTGGCAAAATCAATGTCGTTTTCTCTAGTAGTATATTGATTCTTTCTAGTTTTTAGCATCGGGCGAGGCCAGGCGTCAAGTTCCTCCTGTGGTCTCTCCGGATAAGATTAGGGAGCGGTGAGATGTAGGAAGCCGTGTATTGATCTGTAGAAATTGGATTCCTGAGATTTTTCTAGAGTTATTAATTAATTTTTTTTGTCCACCACCGTTTCACAAAGGCTGCAGCGATCACTGATCATGGTGCTCTCTGTTCTATACAGGCTGAAAAGTGCAGATTGATCCCGTCATCTCGTTGGTAACTCAGTCCCGTTTTCATCAAATCCTCTATTCTGGACACGGCGTTTCTCTCATCTGATGGATCGCGCCTGACTGCCTTCGGGAAACGGTGTTTCTCTTGATCATCTGATGGATCGATCGTGCCTGACTTCTATCCATGAATGGGCGAACTCACGGCATGGCCAATCCGATGAAGTTAACACACTAATTCATCCGTGCTCTTCTTTGATTTTGAACGGCAATCTGAGCCGATCTAGTACATGTGTTCGTGATATGTTTTTTTTTTCATCCAAATCATTTGAATATGCATATATGACACCAATATTATTATTATTGTTTTTTGTTTATTTCAAGCTGGGTTCACCATGACCGACTTTTTCTGTGGAACATGTATGTACTCGCACTGCATGTGCTTTTTTTTTAATCCTTTTCTTGATTCAGCGAAAGAACATGTATGTACTCATACTTCTATGTCTAATAAATCATAGATTATATTCCCCCTAACGTTATATTCCTAAGATAAGAAAATCACACCATATTCAACCGGAGATCTAAATATATGCACGTATATATCCACTCCTTCCATTGGTATATGGACATACTTCTAATAAAAAAAAGTATGAACGCATACCACCGTACATATATATGGAAATACACTACCTAGCATGCCATGTATCCATATATACTATACTTCTCATAGGGTATATGGACATAATCTATAGTCTATACTTGTCGCAAGGTATATCCACTCCTTCCATTTTATTATACATGTATGTGCACATACGTAAACATTGTAGTATGTGTACATACGTAAACATTGTAGTATGTGTACATACTCTATTATTGTACATGTATGTGCACATAGGTACGTACTCCAGGTATCGTATACTACCTATTTTTTTAATATGACCTTGGAGTATGTGTACATACTTCACGTGTATGTGCACGTAATACTCCAGGCTCCCTACTATGGCCCTGTTTAGTTGCCAAAAGTTTTTGCAAAATTTTTTAGTTTTCCGTCACATCGAATCTTTGATACATGCATGAAGCATTAAATATAGATAAAAAATAAAACTAATTACACAGTTTAGACAAAATTCACGAGACGAATCTTTTAAACTTAGTTAGTCCATTATTTGAATAATATTTGTCAGATAACAACGAAATTGCTACAGTAGCGTTTTCCAAAATTTTTCAAGACCTAAACCGGCCCTACATATTTTAATTGCACAGAACCTACTTGCACAGACCAAATCGTGCTTATCCACGAGCAGATAAAACAATCCACGTAAATCACGGAGAGAGTTAAAGTAGTGCAGTTGCAGTCAACAAACATATCGGATCCTATTATGATCCGCTAAACAGATCAACTAGTTAAATCCGATAGCATTTTATGAAGGGAGTAACTACTCATGGGAGTATAAAAACCGCACCCTAATAATAATAATAATAATAATAATAATAATAATAATAATAATAATAATAATAATAATAATAATAATAATAATAATCTATATTTATATTTATATTTATACCTAATAATAATTTATATTTATATATAATAATAAAGAGACAAAATTTTAGGCTCTTTTTTTCGTCCATCCATTTTTCTGGTCCGTCCCCTGGCCTCCAACTGCCGGACAATAGAGAGTTTCTTGCATCCGGACTTATATATATAACCCGTACTTATACGAGTTAGAATAGCTCTCGTCTAGCGCGATACGGAGTCCGATTCGCAAATATATTGTGTCGTGTATGAGCCAGACTCATAAGCCGTGCTCACGTATTAGAACAACTCGCGTCTAGCAATGTGTTCGATTCTAATTACACTGTTGCCTTTCCTAACCTGCTCGGCTTCGAGAGATCGAACGCCATATGTTTTGTTTGTCCTATACGTGCAGCGATGGACTGCCGATCTATGTTCCTATAAACAACGCAGAGCCCTCTGGACCTCATAGCTCGTAGATGAGACCAATCGGGTCGTGTCAGGCACGTCGACATGTGGAGCCCGCCGTGCTCGTGCCCGCCGAAGCCCGTGCGCTAGCCCCGCCGTCGCACGCTGCTCTGCCGCCGTCGCCGCGCACGGATGGACGAGGCCACCGTGCGCGCCATTGAGGACGCCGAGCGCAAGTAACTACTCTACATCTTCTAGCAGACGAGCGTCTTCATCTTACCGTCTGGTCACTAGGCACGTCTTCCGTGTTCGCCTGCAGACCGCGCGAGCCCTGCGCCGGCGCCAGGCAGAGTTCTTCGTGCCGCTGATCAACGCTCGGTGCGAGTACAAGCAACAGACCATGAACACCCTGCTTGACATCACGCTCCCCGATGAGGAGGGCCACCGCGCTCACCACGACGAGATCGGCACGCTCTGCTCCGAGTTCCTCACCGCCGGCATCGACACCGTACCACCTCCACGGGTATGCAGTCGATCATGGCCGAGCTGGTAAAGAACCCCACATCCAAGATCGGTTCCACGTCGAGATCAAGGCCACATGCGGCGACGAAGCCAAGGCGGTCTCGGAGGAGGCCGTACAAAGGGATGCCATATACCTAAGGCGGTGATCTGGAGGGCCTGCGCAAGCAACCGCCGGGCCACTTCGTGCTGCCGCACAAGTCCGCCGCCGACCTGCCCCCGAAGGGCGCGACGGTGAACTTCATGGTGGTCGTCTAGCCGAGATGGGCAGGGACGAGCAGGAGTGGGAGAGGCCCCCGAAGCGGTTCCTGGAGGGCGTGGGGTCAGGATGATGTCGTTCGGCGTGGGTCGGAGGATCTGCGCCGGCCTATCCATCGCCATGCTGCACATCGACTTCTTCGTGGTCAACATGCATGGGGACTGGTGAAGGAGTTCTGGAGAGAAGCGCCCGGACACGAGGGGCAGGTTCGGCTGGTCCAGACTTGGCTGGTTACGGCTGATTTCAGGTCTGCCTAGCTAGAACCAGTCTGAAACCTGCCGATTTCAGTTCTGTCTAAACCTGGCGAACACGACCAGATCGAGTTCGGGGAGAAGACTGCATGTCGAGTTCTTCGTGGTCAACATGGTGATTGGTGAAGGAGTTCTGGAGAGAGGCGCCCGGACACGAGGTAAATTGAGTTCGGGGAGAAGAGTGAGTTCACCACCGTCATGAAAAAGCTACTGCGTCTGCGCCTCGTGCCAAGGAGTACTTGATCGGAGGAGCTTTGCAGATAGTTTCACTAGTGGACTTTTGGAGAGATTGAAAAAGTAGTAGTTTTTTTTGGCGATTAGTAGTAGTAGTTGTTTGAATAATTCGCATGTGTACGTGTCATTAGTACATCATTCAAGCGATCATATTGTACTGGTTTCATATGTCGATGGATACAATATTGATTGGGGTATCAGGTTCGTGTTCTCTCCAAGTTTAATATGCAGTAACTACTTTTGTTTGCTAGGCAGGTTCAGAGAAGTGCTTAGGGGATGAAACTGTGTGTTTTATTTTGTCACCTCATATGCGTACCTGACACGCTTATATAGTTTGTTAATAGTAAGACGCTGAAGTCAGCAACAATATTGTTTGATGGTTGCTAACAAGCAGGTGACTGAGAGTTTATTTAAACATATACTTTTGTATCGGTGCTTGGTGGTGTGATAAATAGCTCTCTAAGCATTTGTGCTAAACACAGTGTCAAGTCTGATCCCCAAACAAATCTAAATGCATGACGCGACCTGCAGAGTATGATCCCAAGACGAATTAAAACACTTGATGCAAAGATTAGATGAGTATCCGTAGCTCCAATGTCCATACGAGTTAGAGCGCGGTACCCACCTAGCAATGATATGGGTCTGATCCAAGACGAGTTAGAACTAAGATTTTTATTGAATTGATAGATTTCTAAGAAGCCAAAATAAATAAGAACCCGGACTGAACATAGGAGAACAGAAAACGGGAAAAGAAAAAAAAATGAAAAAAGGAACACGCAACAGAAAGACTAAACACAATAGAACGAGCTGTGCAGTGTATGTCCGGACACGGTATAAAGTTTGAATTTAAACATTATATATATATATATATAGAGCATCACATGTTTGTTGGTAATTTTTTGAGCTGCAGATCATTTAGATAAACTATGCAAAAAGTTGTACCTCCCGTTGCAACGAACGGACATATTTGCTAGTAATAATAAAGAGACAAAATTTCTTATCTTTTTTTGTCCGTCTCTCTCTAACTAACTCTATGAATGTGAAAACTATTTTTTTGTTGATCTCTCTATCTATCCCTATATATAATAATAAAGAGGCAAAATTTCTCACCCTTTTTTTGGTCCGTCTCCCTCTAACTAACTCCATGAATGTGAAAACTATTTTTGTTGATCTCTCTAAAAACTCTTCTTTATATTATATATGTGTCTATTTTTTTTGGGTTCATCCTCAGTCATTCATTCACTTAGTTTGAAGCTGCATGCAGAAACCTTGTTGATATCGCATTGCACCACTCTAACAGAGTCCGTTCAAGTTTGTTTGTAGCGTTAAGTCAATCTTTTCTCTTTCTTAAATCGACAGCAAGTACACACGATAGTCTACTATTAAAGTTAAGTTAAATCTTTTGTAAGTTCTCCGTATGGGACTAATCCTTTGTTGCACTATCTTTATTATGGGCCTCACAATTTACTAATGTAAGGTTGAACAAGCCCAATTAAATCGTCCTACTCCCATCTAGGTTCCAATTTATTTTATTCTCCTGTTCCAATTCTATTTACCGATTCCGCCACTCGACTCCATTGTCCGTTTTTTTGGTGTTTCAGTTCAAGTTGCTACTACATTCCGTTTGTTTTTTCTACAGTTTTTTTGTTTTTTGGTTTTCAAGTACCCGTTCATTTTTATATAAATAAATAACAAAACAAATCATAAATGCTAAATTTTGGCAAAGAAATAAAGTTTCACACTACTAAGTTGTGGATGGAGTTTTCATAGGAACTAACTTATTATCCAATCCAATCTATAACTAATACCAAAGGGACAAAAATGTCCCTACTTAAAATTTTGCCAGGTCTCTTGCATTCAGCTTTTCGGATCAGTGATCTTGGCTTTTGTTTTTTACCTGGACTCAGCTCATCTATTTTTTCTCTTTTTTTGCGACAACTCATCTGTTTTTTTTGTCTAGACTCCGAACTCCACCCAATGGCTTCACAAGGGTTTTGTTCGATGTTTTTTTGTTTTCTGTCTTGATGCGGCTCTGGAGTTCTTTTGTTTTCTCTTAAAAACAAAAAATAAATTATCATAAATACAACATTATAGGTCTTTGAACCATTTTAACCCTTCCTAGAAAAATCCATATTTCCACCACCGTTGTTGATGCAGTTATGATTACAAGTAGAACTTATTTTTACTAAAATCTGTATTAGTCGATGGTTCAACTAATGAAACCATGAACTGAAATCTTCAACAATTTGTAGTTTGATCCAGTCTAAATAAATGTATCTGTATAATTCCTGACAAGGGTTGCCTTGTGAAAAATCAAGAGAAGTTTCTCATCATAATCATCGGCAGACAGATTTATCCTTGACGGGGACACGATTGCAGCGTAGTGGTTGTGTTGATCATTGTGCAGCCTGCCCACCCGATTTCGATTCCTGTCTGGGACGAACTAGGGTCTCACATGGGGTTTTTTTCGCTAGAGGAGACCAAACATGTGTAGATAGAGTGTGTGAGTTATGCTTGGTAGGTTTGTTCTGATTCTGTTTGGGTGGTCTCATCCGTGTTTGAGCGTGCGATCAGCATGGTTGTCCACTTGAGTTCTTACATGATATGCCACTGCTCCTGGCGGTATTCAGAAAAAAGAGATTAATCCTTGACACATTGTTAACTAACGCTTTGCCGACTTTAATTGGAGATTACAGTGATCGTTTACATACTCATTTGACATTTTTTCTTTCTCGTTCTAACGCATAGACATATTTGCTAGTATATATAAAAGCGGGATCTTCTTATTTGATGGCGAGTCCTCCCGGCCTCTTCCATGCTAGAGTCCTCCGCTGCCACGCCCTCCGGGAGCTCCCAGTCGAATGGCCAGCGTGAACTCCATAGTAGCAGCTGCCATGGCGAGCCCAGGGCAGATCCTCCGTCCGGCGCCGAGAAGGGCAGCAGCTCGAAATGCGCCGAAGGCCGGGCAGCAGATTTTGGCCTGCCGCATGCTCTCCCTGGGAGCCAGAAGCGGCACCGCCGCCGGGTGCAGCCGCAGCGTCTCCTTCAACTCCAGCTTGAGGCAGTGGCGGACCTAGAATCATTTCTTTGGGTAGGCACACAGTATAGGAATAGTGCTCCACAGTACGTTACAGTTTTCGCTACAGTGCTCCATTACATTGGTCACCGAGAATCTGGGGTAGTCCTAGGACTACCCAAAACCCTGCTGGGTCCGCCACTGGCTTGAGGTACCTGAGCTAGCTTGGGCTGGTCGTCCGGCTGCACCTTGTGTTTGTTGTTGCCAAACCGCCGCCCTGACCTTCTTCAGCTGGTGCCGCTTTCGGATCAGTTCCGCCATTGCCCAAACTATGGTGACCGAGCTCGTGTCAACACTCAACACCACCGATGAAAGTATCCTGAAATAAAGATTTGTGTATTACATTTATTTATATATCTGCATATAAAATATTTAAACAAGATATTGTTGACAATTTTTTTTTTGCCGAAGCTAGTGCATAGCTAGTGAACTCCTCCGTCATGTTCAGTTCCTATCCTATTGTCGAGACGATCGAAAAGCGTACATGCATGCCGTCCCTAACATATATAATGACTAAAGGTTTTATAACTTTCTCAAACCCTCTAGCCAACTCGAAAATTAAACATACCTCACCGGTATATAATTTGGGTCTTTGTTTCGCCCCTAGATAAAGATAAAGCTAGAGAAGAGCAGGCCTGACATGGGACAGCGTAAGAGGCACTCAGAAGCCAGGGATGGTTTGCCTGCAGAAGTGTAGAAGCACCGCCCCTAATTGCATGCCATGGCACGCAGCATGCAGAGTCAGAGGTTGCATGCTGCTAGCTGCTACAGGCAAATCATCCCTGGCTATCAAAGATGGCCTCTTACTTCCATGCGAGGCCTCTCCTCTGAGTTCTACCTGCCGCTCGTCGTGCTGCTTGTTAGCTGGTGCTCTCCATTGCATGCCTAGGCATGTATTTATAATGAGGAGCCATTGATGACGGCTCCCCTGGTGGCAGGGCTGGAGCGACGACGACCTTGCCAAGGGCATCTGGAGAGGAAGGAATATTGGCCTTTGACAAGGAAAAGCAGCAGTTGTTCACATTGGTTGACTCGTGCGTGCACAACTGGCAGGCAGGGCAGGGCATATCGAATATATGTGCATGTGAAGAAGAACATAGCAGCAGCTAGCCTGTACTGTAGGAGATAAGGGTCATCGATCAGGGGATGTTTAGATGCAAAAAATTTTTTTAGAATTTGGCTACTGTATCACTTTCGTTTGTATTTGGCAATTAGTGTCCAATCATGAATTAATTAGATTCAAAAGATTCGTCTCGTCATTTACAACCAAACTGTGCAATTAGTTATTTTTTGTTATCTATATTTAATGTTCCATACATGTGTTCAAAGATTCGATGTTATGAAGAAAGAGTGTAAAAATTTAGAATTTAAGATGCATCTAAACAAGACCCAGATACTGAGCTGAGGCCTGAGGTCGAGTTGTCTGATTATATTCCTTCCAAGATAAGGTTCCGAGAGCAGATCGAAAAGGATCGGATCGTACTGACTGGATCTATATATAATAAAGAGAAGAGCACTAGACGGATCAACAACGCTTTGGAGCCTGGAGAGCCAAGGCCTGTACAAATTCTTCCACAAGTCGTCCACCCCACCCCCCGCAAAGATGGATTACGATTGAGGACGACTCCAAGGTTTTCATCCTGTGATCCAACCCAATCCTAGTCGAGACTCGTGTCACTGTCACTGGCAAGTGGGTCTAATTCGAATTAGGCCGGTCGCCGGTGACACAAGTATATCTCTAACTTTAGTTAGAGAAGAACCGCCACCACTCCCCCCCCCCCCCCCCCTCATGCCACGGCTCGTTCGTTTCTAGTTCTACCAGCCATCCGTCGAGGGCCGTGGTACAAGGAAATGCGAGGCTACTATTATTGGAGTAAGTACGTGTATTGATGGTAAGGCTGCTATGTTTTTTTTAACAAAGGTAAGACTGCTATGTGCGATTGCACATTTCTCGTGTGATGGATTATCGAGGCAGTAAGGCCGTCCCCAACAGTGAGCGACGTAGCTAACTGACTAGGATTCAAAGTGCCGTAGAAGAGAGAGAATGACTGAGAAGCTAGTCACCAGCGGTAGCGTTGAAAACGGACGGAAAACTGTACCGTTCCGTTTTCCACTTTATTGTCCGTTCGTTTTCGTATTTGCGGGGTCCCATTTCCGTATTTACGAAAATAAGAGAGGGGGTTTTCCGTCTGTTTCCGCGGAATCCCGTTTTCACCCGAAATTAACCCGTATTTATTCCGTTTTTCGACCCATTTTAAATCTATATGAGATGTGTAGAAATTAATATGTTCATAAACCTACTAATCACCAATTCAGGTTTCATGCGGCCTTCCATCACCATGGCCGAGGCACCCAGAAACTTCCTCGCAGCGTCTCTTGCAACCGTAGCTGCTGCGATGACTCCCGAATTATTGGCCAGAGCAGTGTCGACGTTGATCTTCTCATCAAACCGATCGGTGACGGGATCCACTGAACCAGGCTTCCATGTTCTTCTGGCCGCGTCCTCCCTTGAGGCTTCATGAGCTCAAGGTTTGCCACAAAATTAGAAACAAACTGGTGTGTGGAGAGCGGACTTTGATAGATATTTTCATTCATGAATACCTTTCCTCCTTGCATACCCAACTTGCTAGTTTAGGGTGTCAAAAGAATGAGGCATGTAAACCAAGTGCCATCTCTCTCCAAGAACGAAACCTTCGTTGTCCTGATTAGGTTGGCAACTATATCCACTATGCGAATGGGCCTATGGTCCAGTGGTAGGGTTGTCTAGTGGGACGCTACCCACCAAGGTTTAAACCCTAGTAATCGCACCTTTTTCTAGAATTTTCCAGGTGGTACTACGTGTTTCCCGCGCATTAGAGGCGCCGCCTCCCAATCTGTTCTTTGCGTATGTACGGATGTGCAGGGTGCTGTGAGTGTGGAGTGTGTGGGTTGTGTGCGTCTAAGTTGTACCCAATAAAGAAAACTATATCCACTATGGTTATCAGGCCCACTTTAGCAGGGTAGTCCATCCGGTCCGCACACCAAGCGAGCGTCTCACACGCAGGCTGTCAAGCCCGTCATAATTAATGTGTTCCTATTAGGAAAAAGTCTACATTACCTCCCTCACGAAAGTCCGTTTTTCCTCCCTGAACTTCAAAACCGGGCAAAACACCTCCCTTAACTTTTAAAACCGTTCATCTTACTTTCCTGGCCCTTAACTTTCGCGAAAGTCCGTTTTTCCTCCCTGCACTTCAAAACCGGGTAAAACACTTCCATCAACTTTTAAAACCGTTCATCTTACCTCCCTGACCCTGTTATAAGCAGTTTTGAAGACGGTTTTGTCTTTTTCTTTTTTATTTATTTCGGCCGAATCTTTGAAAAATCGTAGTAAATCACAGAAAAAATCATAAAATGGAAAATCTAATTTTGTTGGACTCCACATGAGTAGATCTACATAGTAAACATATAATATGGTATGTTTTAATACAAAGTTTTTGCTGTGGCTTTAGATCTATGTTTTTCTGAAATTTATTGGAATGAGTCATAGCTGCAGTTTCTATGGTTCAACTATAATGAAATTTTTATGGTAAGCTAATTATTGTATGACTAGCCAATGCCCGTGTGTTGCTACGGGTGACAAAACTATCCAATTTGTTGCACCCATAAGAAGGATTTTCAAAACAATGTTGGCACTAATAATGATGTCAAAGCGACACTGATCTATTAATTTGCATCACTGACATATACATATAATATTGATCCCATCAATCCACAGCTCCAAAACTTGCATGGGAATTCATTAGAGAAATGTCTATTTCAGCGGTCAATCCTGACCGTTAGGCATTAGGATCTACTAAAGTTTGGAAAACCAAATACAGATGATTGAATATATAAATGCTAGCAAACAAAAACATGAGGATGGTGTTCCACGTTGGGTGCCACATGCTAGGCCATCGAGTATTCATATAGATATAGGAAGCCAGATACTTCTATAGCTGCCAGCCTTCTTGTCCCACGGAGTAGCAAGTTGCAATTTGCTCCAGGCGACAGCCCTCAGCAAGTACTCTGAATTTTTCATTTTTACAGAGTATGCAGTTAGTCTGAATGTGAAACCAGAGAGAATCCTTACATTGCCGATGCTATAACGCAGCTAGTAGTTTTGTGTAGCCTCCTCCATACTAAGCAATTAATCAATCCGCAATGCACAGATGTAAATGACATTTTTTTTGGATAATTTCCAATTCTAACTACATGGTGACAAATCAGCAATGTGGCGTATCGGGTACCTGCAGTGGAGGATCTCCGATGAAATGTTTGGTGATCAATCCAATGCCATGAAATGCTCTTTTTTCAGCAAAATGGGTTCTGCATGCATGTTTGCATTCTACCAAGCTTGCATGATTGATCCCTCAAAAAAAGCTTGCATGATTGATGATAGAATCATTGATCAGCTACACAAAAGAGCAGTCCCTTGCAACAAACACAGTTAATAAATAACACATAAGCTTAGAAATATGTTGGTCTGATAAAGGACAGAATAAGTAACTTTGTGGTTTATCTCTTGCACCACCTAAGATACATTGTTGCAGATAGGAATCTGCTTGGGCTGTTACAGAAGTGTTCAAAAATGAAAAATCATACGTGCAAGAGGAAGCATGTGATCTTCTTGGAGTCACCAGCAGGGTATGTCCACTGTTGCTCCTGCTCAGAAAAAAAAACATTTGTTCTCTCAAATCTTATACGAAACAAGAAAAAAATTATCCTAGGAGTATTTTCACCACATGTCTACCGGTTATTATTAAATCTCATAAGCAGATAATGACCAAACAAATAGAAAGATGAAGACACTACAATGTAAGGCTTCTTAAAGACTACCTCCAGTCAAAGTATGGTGTTTCAATCTGAATCAGCCAAAGTGACTTTTTCACGTATCACTATATGCCTCTAACTGAACAAAGATGGTATACACAGCTATACTGGCTACTAAAAAAGGCACAGATAGTAGTGAGTCCCGAAACCTAACTGAAAAGACATCACATTGAGTAGAATGAACAAAAAAATTGCGACAATTATTAGCAGAGATAACTCAGTGAAATGTCTAGGGCTGCTTGAGGGACACCACTATGAATGCTAGGAAGGAGAGTTAGCTGTTTGAACCTAATGAAAATCCTTGCTACCAAGGTACCTTGTAAAAACTATTATGTCTTTCCCTGCCATTTTTATTAATATTGAAAGGTAAAGACCACCACTCAGCTATGAGCCTATGATGATATTTGGCAAGTGAACATTGAATTGCGTGTTCTAGTTATGCCAGTTTTGGTAAGAAATAGTCAGGATTATCTACCATTACGTTCACCACTGTTTAGATTACAGACATATGCATGTTGCACGTGTTGCGAGAGTTAAGATTAATACCAACTGCAATAAGCTGCCAAGGTGTTTGATGCTTTTCTCTGCCCATTTAACCCACATATTAAGTATATACACTGTTTTTTACTACTATGTTAAATAGACTGATTGGGTTATTATGATAGATAGACTACTTGGGCTATTTTTACTATTATGATTAATATAGACTGATTGCCAAGTTAATCTAGCCATGCTAAAATAGAAATTATGTGTATTATCATGAGGTTTATAAACCCCTCTCCATCCAATTACTTGAACAATGAGGCTACAAGATATAGATACATAAAAAACATAACAAAAAAAGGAAGAACAAATTGTTTCATATGTTATGCATCCATCAGCCATGTGATTCCACAACACAAGATGTGCTACACCTCAAATCTCTATAGACAAGAATTTAATGTAAGAGTGGAATTGCATTTCGCCTTGCACTTGGCGCAAACCATCCCTTGCATATGTAATAGTAGTATAATGCAGAACCCCAGAACCCAAAGCTTTAACTTGGTGTTTTAATTCACATATCTCCACATGAGAGATTTCAAGCTTTAACTTGGTGTTTTACGGATCATAATAGATTGCAAAATCCCATAAAAGATCCTGGATTTTTCTTGGTATTTAATTGGTGATATTAAGAATCCCCTGAATCTCATCCCACGAGCAGCCTAAGAAATCAGCATTCTCTTAAATAAAATGCACTAATAAGTCCTCGAATAGATCATTCCCCTTAATTCAACTAACACAAGGTTATTTATGCACTACTGAACTACAGCAAGCAATACCTGCAAATGATAGAGAGAAAAAGGATCAAAGAGGGCACCATCTGCAGATCTCAAGCAAGCAGCTTGGATGTCTCTGCTCCAGCAAGTCCCGTTTCTTGCTGAGCTTAATCTGCACCCACAACGCGGGCGCCTTCAGAGAAGTACTGTTATCTTGTACTTGCGTGTTGACATGGATGCAGCTTGCACGATGTGTCCCCAAAGAGAGGTACAAAGGTCAAGGCATTTGGGCACTAGGATGCGCAACGCAGCAGAGTTGCTATTTTCCTGCACATCTGGCATGGTTCAGAAGGTTAGAACTAGTAGAAGGGGAACGTCCCTAGTACTTGCTACTCAGGGGATGGAAAGGAGTTTGGTGGAAGTTAGTACCCCGTTGCCACCCTCGAAAATCGAGGGGTCAACTTCGACACCTCCAGTATTGGGGTCACGGCCTAGCCCAGTCTGGGTTTGCCCTTCGCGCCACCTGAAATATGCCCGTTTCATCTCGTTGTACTTGTTCTGAAGCTGTTTTGTGTCATTCCCCAACTTTGTTTGTTCCTCGAATGCTGGATAAACACGTGACCAGCCGTGGTTTGTAAGGCCTTTGTTGTTCTAGTGCAATAGGTTTTTCTGTTCTAGCACTATCTCGAGAAAGGTCCTCAAGGTGGCGTCATCCTAGTTAGAACGATCCGGGTGCATCTGTTGCCATGTTCAAAATATTTGGTATGATCTATGCAGCATATAACATAAATGCAGCAGTACCTAGCGTTACAAATAGGAGAGTAAGGTACGTGCCTTGGCAAAACGCTTGGCGCGTTAGCCGTGTACTTCTAGCCTTAGATATAAGTTGTAGGTCTAGCTTACGCAGTAGGGGTGTGAGTGTGTGCGTGTGGTGTGAGTTAGTGCGTGAGTTCAGATGCTACAGCTTGTAATCGAAGGGTGAGGCAATCAAAAAAAAAAAACGCTTGGCGCGTTTTGAGCGGAGATAATAGTGCCTGGCATCAGGTGTGGAGCACGACGAAGTGGACGACACTGCTAGTTTGGGCAGCGTTGAGAAGCAAATGTGCCAACGTCCGCGCAAGGGCTGCAGAAAGGGTAAGACATGAAATAAGCGAGATGCTCTGCAGGAAACTAGTGACAAGAACGCATGTGCACACGAACAAACCTAGGGTGACCAGATTTGGCGAAGATGCAGGTGTTTCCGGTGAGCTGAGAGGCGGATCCGTGGGCGGCGCTCGGGGTAAACCTACAAATAAAAACTGGGGTCAGATCCGAAGGAGGGAGGGGGAAGGGGGGGGGGGGAAGTCCAACGGCGGCGACGGATCTAGGTGTACCTGTTGCAAGCAGACGAGCGTCGATGGCAGCGGGTTCCGGGAGGGATGTGGAGGACACGTTCGCCGTGGAGGCTGACGACGCCGAGGTCGTCCCTCACGGCGTAGAGAGGCGGGAGGAGACGGAGGTGAGGGCCGGCGCCGCCCGCGCGCCGGATCGACATGGAGAGGTGACCGCGAGCAAACCCTAGCTACGCTGCGCGATCGGGAGGGAATGAGGGAGGGAGGACGACGCAGCCGGGACCTAGGGTATAGGGCAGCCGTTTGGCTGGACCTTGGGCCGCCGAACGGCTGGGCGGAACAGCCCACCCAGAACTAGCCCAGCCGAACACAGCGTTTGAAAAGAAAAAACATTTTCCTTTTCCTCAAAAAAAAAGAAAAAACATTTTACTATCTTTGAAAAGAAAAAGAAAACATTTTTTTCTAAGCAGGTTGTCTATTCCATTATCTACAGGCTATGTACTTGGGCTATTATGTGGAAGGTGGATTATCAAAACTTGGTTGTGGTTGTATCACAACGGTTGACATAGGTGGCCAAAGATATTTTCTCCCAGGCACATGGTAGTGACAGTCTACAATTTAATAGTCACCAGAATGTGTAGATCGGTCTCCTTTTTGTCTTGGGTCATGTGCTTTTGTTAGACAAAGGTCGGAAGTACTTTTTTAGGGTCTTATATCATCTTGATGCAGTTCCTCTATATTTTTTTATATGTTTGTCCTAAGTCAAACATTCCTAATTTTGACTAAGTTTCTTTTTAAAAAACATGTAGTTTCATAACATGTGAACTATATGTAATGCTTTAAGGATTTAATAAAAAGCTTCCTTTATAAAAAAAATACGATAGTGCTAACTCCTGGACGTCTGGACAGACGCTAACGTCCAGATGCCCGTGCCTACACTCCGTCTCCCCCTGCGTACCTGCATCCCGTGCCTGCCTACACGGTGCCCGCGCCGCTCAACTACACGTGGGGAGTCCCTGGTCGCGCCCTCTCCACTTCTCACGCGCATGCACGCGGCCAGCAACTGCAGCAGGTGACTACAGCAGGGGGAGGGGCAGCAGATGCCGAGCCGGCACCGGGAGGTGAAGGAGGAGACACCAAGGCGAAGGTGAGGCAGCAGAAAAGCGAGGACAAATACACCCGATCTACTTTTGAAACATCCGAATGCAACACTTACAACATACGTCTGAAGGCAGATGAAACACATGAAACAAGCATCTGAAACACTAGTTGCAACACCATACGTTTGAAACATCCAAATGAAAATCTTGCAACATACGTACGAAACAACTGAAACACTCAAAACATGTGTATGAAACACTTGCAAAAAACACCTGAAAACACTTCATATGTGTGAGAACATATGCAACATCCAGATGAAACATTTGCAAACATACGTCTGGAAAATAAGATGAAACATTTAGAACATAAACTTGAAACATCTGTCGTGGAGGCTCGCCGGCTCGGTGGAGGCAGTCGTGGCTCGTCAGCTCGGTGGAGGCGGTCGTGGTGAGTGGACCGGCCGCGGTGAGGAGGTAGCGCGGTGGAGGTGGACGAGGCAGACTACACCTTATGGGGTATGCGGCATGGGGGAGGCAGCACGAGGAGGCAGCGTGGAGGAGGCCGCATGAGAATGGGCATGGTGCGGCGGGGGCACAACGTTGTGGGGGACCCGCGGCGGCAAGGTGGAGTGGGGTGGGCAGATGGAAACGGCGACACGGTGAAGAAACGGTGCAGCAAGCATTGGGGCGCGCGGACGGGAGAGCGGTTAGGGACGTTGGGCGAGGGGCGCGTGCGGGAGTGAGCGAAGGAGACGTCCGTTTGTGCGGACGTCTTAATTGTATCATAGTAAAAAAAATGAAACATGTGAATATATATAGCACACGTTTTGTTTTGTTTTGTATTATATTATATTATATTATATTATATTATATTATATTATATTATATTATATTATATTATATTATATTATATTATATTATATTATATTATATTATATGCCACGAACTTTTGGAGAGCCTGCACGCATCTCTCTTAGATATAGGAGTAGTACAGTACTTGCATATATATTAGTCACACAGTGATTATAATAATATAATCATGAACATGACCAAATTTATTCATTATACTACTTGCGTCGTCGTCCTGGATCCATAGCCAGTACTTGCTTGGGTTGGGTGTCATCAGTGTAGCGCTTTCCCTGCTTGTATGTATCTGGTGGGCACAAGCACGAGCGGGATCTTCTTATTGATGGCGAGTCCTCCCTCCTCTTCCATGCTCAAGTCCTCCGCTGCCACGCTCTCCGGCAGCTCCCAGTCGAAGCAGTAGAGCAGGTTGGCGAGCGTGAACTCCATAGTAGCAGCTGCCATGGCGAGCCCAGGGCAAATCCTCCGTCCGGCGCCGAAAGGCAGCAGCTCGAAATGCGCCCCGGTGAAGTCGACGCCGTCGTGATCACTCCCGTGGAACCTGTCCGGGTTGAACTCCTCCGGGTCGTCGACGTTGAGCCGCCAGCTCGCGGGGTCCCTGCCGATCGCCCACACGTTCACGAAGATCCTCGTCTTGGCAGGCACGTCGTAGCCGCAGATCTTGACGTCCCGCATGCTCTCCCTCGGAGCCAGAAGCGGCACCGCCGGGTGCAGCCGCAGCGTCTCCTTCAGCACCAGCTTCAGGTACTTGAGCTTGGGCAGGTCGTCCGGCTGCACCCTCTCCTTGTTGCCCACTGCCGCCCTGATCTCGTCTTGCACCTTCTTCAGCAGGTGCGGCTTTCGGATCAGTTCCGCCATTGCCCAAACTCAAGGTTTTAAATAGCGAGCTAAGCCCCTTAGCGGCTGCCTCTCCAAAGGCTAAGAAAGGCTATAGCGGGCTAAGCCATTTAGCGGCAGAGCAAAAAAAAAATCAAATCAGGTAATTTTTCACATAATAAACATAGAAGATAGTTCAAAGTCTTGCTAACACATCAGATCATAGCTTCATAGTTCATACATGATATATCACATAGACACATACAAGGCATCCTAGTGTAAATGTAAAACTGTAAACAGATAATGCTACTTTGTTCAACCGGGAAATGTCAAACAAGTTTAAACATTGCCGTAGCCAGGAGAGCCAATAGGAAATTGAAAAAGGCCTTGCACGCTGGATTTAGAAGCCCACTTTGGATCCATCACTGATTTAGCGGATGCTATTTCAAGTCCTTTTAGCGGCTATAGCGAGAGATTGCGAGAGATTAGCGGCCGCTAAATCGTAGCTGTGAAAAATGATTCTCCTAGCGGCAGCGTTCTCCAGCAGCTATCTCCGGCTATAGCAGCAGCTATAGCCGGAGATTTAAAACCTTACCCAAACTATGGTGACCGAGTTCGTGTCCACACCACCGATGAAAGTATCCTGAAATAAAGATTTGTGTATTATCTATTTGGAATTGCAACACGGCACACGGTACAACCCCCCCCCCCCCCCCCACACACACACACACATATATATATATATATATATATATATATATATATATATATATATATATATATATATATATAACTATTACCTTACAGCTGGCTACAAAATAACTTATTCTGTAGCCACTTTGAGTTACGATAATTGCTATGCTAATTTATAAGATTATAGTAACTCCTTACTATGTGATTTACTATAATATTATGGTAAATATCCCCATGTGTTATAGTAACCCAACTATCGTAAATATATACTGACATTATCATAAATTAGTATATAAAATTATCGTAAATAGAGGTGGCTACAAAATAACTTATTTTATAGCTAGCTATAGAATATAGGGTGAGCTTTCTATGCTCCCGAAAGTAGTTACTCCCATCTTCAAAAAATCATATGTATATGGGTGCATACTTATTTATCACCTTGAGTATGTTTACATACTTATTTTAAAATACTCTAAATGTTACTACGTAAAATTTTTTTAGCAAAGCCCATACTTTTTAATATATTACTAAAATACCACTACTGTAGTATATAAAAATAAGTATAACCGTATACTCTACGTATACTTGCATACTTGACATACATACTACCATAGATGGTCTAGTATGATCATATACTTCATCATGTACATATATTTCGTTAGATCATATATACTCTAAATCTAAAGATATACACACACGCGCGCGCGCGCACGCACATGAGGTACCAACCAAGGTGAACATGGCCGTCACGCAATGGCATCGTCTTCCTGATCCGCCGCGAGTGAAGGTGCGTCTACGACCCCATGATCAACAGCCAAACCTTCCTCCTCTTCACGCTGGACATCGGGCGGGACCCCTACCGCGGGCTACTCGGCAGCGGCGGCGGCATCGACTACTGTGCCCTGCTCACCATCATGCTGCTTGCCACGGACATGGACAGGAACCTGGACTACACGTCGGTGCGCATTAGGGTGCAGACCGCGTCGTCGTCAAACTCAGACGCCGGCGGCGGTGCCCAATGGAGCCCCGTCAAGACCACCAATGACCACCGGTGCCTTTAGTTGTACTTGAATCGGGACAGAGACAACGGCGCCGGGGTCAGCATCGGCAGCGTCGTTCACTGGTTCATGCATGTCTACGGCGCCTGCTTGCTGAGCGAGGGTGATGTCGGCATGTAGCCGAGTACATCCTGACCTGCCACATGAACGCGGCCGCCATGGGCTCAGTCGGCATCCCCAAGGACCGCTAGCGCGCCAGCACGCTGAGAGGATCTAGATCATCGTCGTCGGACGGGAAGCTGAGCTTCTTTGCTACAGACCAGTACACGGTGTCTGTCTGCGTTCTATCGTCATGAGGCTCCTTGGTCCTGTGCGCAGCACGTGGAGATCGACATGATGGCGGAGTGGGGGCTGTTGCTGGGGCTGAAGCCATGGATGGATCATCGGCTCGAGCTGGAGAGCTTTGGCCATCAGAGGAGCGGCATGGTATTCTTACTGTTTGATGGTGTGTTCGTTGCGCTTGACCTGAAGACAGGGGCAACGTCTGTGACCTGTTTGGGAGGAGAGATGGGGCATCCCGTACAAATTGGATCTCGCCTCTCGGCTACGTCCGTTTTTTTTGGTTGCAAATACTGTTTGATTCCTTTTTTTGTGTTTGGATTTGGATTTGGATTTTTTTGTCTTTTGGTTCCGTCCATTCGTTCGTCTATGTCAGCTTCGGTTTCCATCTGTTTTTTTTTTCAAATTCCATCTGTTTCCATTTGCTTTCGATTTTTTCTTGTTTCCGTTGCGTCGGTTCATCCGTTCACGTGAGTTTTGTTTTTACACAAAGTCAAAAACGGATAATAAATATAATAGGTATCTCAACAATTGATCCCTTCCCTATCCCTAAGTAAACAAAGATTTCAATTGTGTTAATGTAGTTTTAATTAGAAACAAAACTAATTTTTGTTAAAACCTAGATTAGTTGATAGTTCATCAAGTAATTAAAATGTGCGCTGAAATCTTGAGCAGTTTCCTATCTAATTCAATCTAAATAAATGTACCTCTATAATCCCTGCAAGGGCTAACTCTTGTTGACTTTAATCAGAGATTAAAATTATAGGTTTTTATAGGTCCTCAAAGATCAAGGAACACGATATTTAACTATAGCAACATATGGATAATAAAAATCAAAGTTATGATATATTTTTATTCTAAATATTTGTGTGCTTTATGATAGAAGCATAAAAGGTCAAGTTTTATTTTAATTCAATATATAGGGTCGATGGAACATTGTCATATCCATGTTAACATTATTTTATAATAACCATAGCATCCATAAATTATAAATTTTAAGTTTTTATATAATAAATAAAAGGGTGAAATATAAATAATATGTATTAATGCTGTTGTTATTTTCATGAACATTTATTTTTTTTCTTTCGTTGCAACGCACGGACATATTTTGCTAGTAAAAATTTTAACAAGATATTGTTGAAAGAAAAATTTGCCCAAGTGCATAATGAACTCCACCGTCATGTTCCTATCCTATTGTCGAGACGATCGACGCGTCTTTTGGAGTTCAGATGAAGTAACAAGAATTTTGGAGACTGATACAATAAGACAGGTCTGGCCGGATTTCACAGAAAAACAAAAAAAATCCAAATTTCAGAACCGACCATGCTAGATTTTTCAGCCAACGCTGGGCCACCCACAAAACCAACACTAGAGAACAGATCTTTCGTCGATGTCCAAAATGGGTATTAGTCCCGGCGAAATTTATGTCCGGGACAAAAAACGACTTTAGTCCCGGTTGGTATAACACCAACCGGGACTAAAAGTCCCCTGCCCAACCCGTTGGGCAGGGGACTTTTAGTCCCGGTTGGTGTTACCACCCGGGACTAAAGATTTTGTCCTGGGCCGTGGCACCAACCGGGACTAAAGGTTGGCCTTTAGTCCCGCTTCGTATTACCAACCGGGACTAAAAGGTCTCCCACCCGGGACTAAAGGTCTTTCACGGGTCAATTCAAAAGGAGGAGCGCACAAGACTTGTCACATATGGTGTGCAGTTGAGTTGGTAAGTAATCTACGCGCGAGGCGGGTGGTCCTGAGTTCGAATCTTACACACCGCAAGAGAAGAGGTCTCCAGAATTTCGTTTATTTTTCGTTTCGCGATGGACCTTTAGTCCGGGACTAAAGGGTGGGACCTTTAGTCCCGGAACCTTAGTCCCGGTTGGGAAACCGGGACTAAAAGTCCTTCCCAACCGGGACTAAAGGTCATTCGTGTAGCAGTGCAACCAGGCCGGTTTTAGGATCCGGTTTTTCTAGTCCGAGTCTGAGTTGACTCTAATGCGATGGGAACTTGCCCAATATCATGGAAAAACTTGTAGATTTCGTTTAGAAGATGTTTTTTTACTAGGATAAAACTAACCCTCTATATATATTAGAGAGGATCATGACCAATTGAGGTAATCCAACTTCACAATCGTTAAAAACACAACCACTACCCTTTTATTTGTACACCCTTTCCCATCTACTATTTCTCTGCATGGCCGATGGATCAACGATGATGAAGCTATAGAGCGACCAGGACGGCTAGGGCAGCCCATAGCCGCTGCACGCCTCAACGGGGTCTCTCAGTGCGTGTGGTGTTTTGGGTTTCAGGAGACAACGTCGATGTGTCCGTGTATCGTGCTCCTAAGGAGGCTCCTCCGGTAGTGTCTTCCATATCGTGTTCATCGTTGGAGGCACTAGATGAAGTGCTCGTCTGCGAACACGTTGCTTCATGTAGGCTGACCTAAAAGCCGGCTAGGTCTTGTACCAAGCGATATAGGTCCTTATCGGTGTGCTAACTGTAATTAGCGTTAATAGAATATAGTACTCCTTACTTTTTCTAAATTATAATACAAACGTTTTATAATTTGGAAGAATAGAGAAAGAAGTATATATATGAAATACTCCCTCCATCCCAAATTATAAGATGTTTGACTTTTTTGACCTCAAGTTTGACCGCTCTTCTTATTTAAAAAATCTATGCAAACATAGTTAAATTTAAGTTATTCTTGAAGAACTTTTATTAATAAAGCAAGCCACGATAAAAGAAGTGATATTTTGTAAATTTTTTTGAATAAGACGAGTGGTCAAACTTGATGTCAAAAAAAAAATTAAATGTCTTATAATTTGTGATGGACCTAGTACTGGCTAGCTATAACTGCGTGTGTACGTACCGACAACATTCCCTTGACGTGGTCTCTAGTGAACCTGAATGCAGAGCCCTGCTGCTTGTCGTGCTCCTCCTTGGTGAGGCCAATGAGGACGTCGACAAGTCCGGCTCGTTGTCTGGCGTGGCGGCGCAGGACGGGTCTAGGTGCTCGTCGATGACCTTCTCGTAGAAGGCGTCGAGCTCCCGGAACACGGTCTCGCGGCGGGAGGCGAGGCCGGTGAGACGGTCCACGAGCCGGCCGACGGCGTTGGGGAAGTAGTCCTCGGCGGTGGAGCTGCTCTTCACGACCATGGTCTCGTCGAACACGTCGTGGAAGTGTTTCCTGTGCGCGAACTGCTCCGTGCTGTAGACGCTCCCGAACGCCACCGTGCCGATGACGCCGTCCATGAGACCGAAGATGTGGTCCTGCAGGTACACTGCTTCACGTTCCACGCTGGTTAACCGGCAGATCAGTTTGTCCACCTCTGCCTCCCTGGCGTGCCAGGTGGCCTGGACGCGGCGCATGCTGAGGAGCTCGACGACGAGGACAGGGGTGAAGCCACGTTGAAGTTACGTACCTTGTGCACAGGCACCCGGGTAATTTTTTTTTTTTTTTTTTTTTGCCATTCATCGACTTTATTTTTACCATATATTTTAATAAAGTTGTTTAAGTACACCCGGGTTCGATCATTTGCTTGTAGCTTCGCCCCTGGACGAGGAGCTTGCGCATCTCCCGCCAGTACTCGCTGTAGGGCGCGTACGCCACGTCCTTGTGGCCGTACGACAGCCGGCGCGGCCCCGACGTGTCCGGGCGGCTGCAGCAGTCGGCGTCGTGCGTCTTCATCTCCTCCCTCGCCGCCTCCGCTGACGACACCACCACCGTCGGCACGCTGCCCAGGCGCAGCTGCATCACCGGCACGTGCCGCCGCGCCAGCTCGCGCAGGCTCCGGTGCGGCAGCGCGCCCACCATCTGGTGCAGGTTGCCCAGGATGGGTAGCCCCTTTTGGGTGCAATTTCCCCTTGGACCCTCGGATCTCACGATAGAGCGGAGGAAGTCACATTTTTCGGCTCTCTTCCTTCCACCTGCAGCTGCGCCTTTTGTCAATGTGATTCACGAGGCTTCGCATACGGAGCTAGATTAGCTGAGTCATGGCGGAGTCGTGAAGCTGAAGCTGACTTTCCGTACGTCCTTATTCATACTCCCAGTAGCGACGAAAAACGAACCTTAAGCTGCATCGGGAACGAACGATACCGAATATACCCATTGCTATATATATATATATATATATATATATATATATATATATATATATATATATATATATATATATATATATATATATATTTGATGATACCGAATCCGTTGGAGTATTAGACGCATGTGCAAGTGACTGGAGAATGTACCTTGTTTAGAAGTCGATGCAAGGGTATTATATTGAATAGGAGTATTATATTGCGGCGCGTGAAATGCATGTCCGAAGTCAGTTACCTTTCAAAAAGAAGAAAGGATCAAGTCAGTGCAGACGTACCGTGCGGTGGCAACACGCTGTCACATGCAACCAACTGCTGATGGATTAGAAGTGATTAAAGGTCTAATTCGCCCTTAATTAACTTATATAGTACATGTACGGAGTAGATGCATGCGCGACACGCACAGCCGCATGTTAGCACGTGTGTTTTATTTGGTGGACAACGGTGCCTGCAGTCATATTTGTTTGCAATGCCATCAAATTTAAAAACAAAACGGGGTTAGTTGTTTGGCAAAGGTGTTTTAAATTCTGAAAGACCCTATCAGAATCTAGGATAGAATTTGAATGCTATAAATAGCTTTCAGGAAGATTGTATCCGTTTGAAATTGAGTAAGTGGTTCTAGCTAACTTGATCATTGTGGTTGCTCGAGCGAGGATATATAAGGCTAAAAGAGATCCGAATCTTTGTGGCCTCCTCAACTACGATGTAGGCACATACTCCCTCCGTCTCAAAAATAGAGTCGCTATGGAAATTGTCCTGGTCAAAATTTCTCAACTTTGACTAGATTTGTAAAAAATACATGCAATATTTATATCTTCAAATAAATTTATTATGAAAATATATTCAACGATCTACTTAATGATACTAATTATGTACCATAAATATTAATATTTTGTTAAATATATTTGTTCAAAGTTAAAAAATTATTGACTTTTTAGAAAGCGAGAATGACTCTTTTTTAGGGACAGAGGGAATATATCTTTGTGTTGTGGTTGAATCACAGGATAAGTCTAGCATCCCACGTTACTTCTTGGAATTAAGCGAACAAGATATAATGTTTATTAAATAGTTAAATGCATCGTAGATCTATTAACTTATACAGGGGTCTTAATTAGGTCCATCAACTCTAAAAGTCGATTTTTGAGTCCATAAACTTTTTAAGTGGTTCCACATATGTTCATACTCCTTCGTTTGACCCTTTGATCTTTCGGGTTTATAAACTTTTTAAGTAGTTCGCCGCAGGTCGATATCCCTTCGTTTGATCCTTAGGTCTGACATGTCATGCGGAGTTAGCAGCCAACATGTTTGCCGAGTCAGTAGGTCCATGACATTAAATTTGCCGAGCTCAGGCTTATCCTCCGACGACGTGTAACACCCTAAATTTTACATTGTTTCAAAAATAGATAAATTTGATTTATTTATGTATTTGAGTGTGCATTCAAATATAGGAGATAATAAATTTTTGTGAAATTAAAATTTATCATAAGGTTAGTTACATGTTGATGCACTCATGCCGATGCATTTTTATTTATTGTGGTGACTGTTTTTTTATTCCAATGCTAAAAGGTTTAAAAATTATTTGAAATTGGATTTGGAAAATCAATTTAGAAAATGAAAAGGAAATTCTATTCACTCTCCTTCACTTCCTTCCAATTCGGCCCGTTGGCCCGGTCTACCGAACCGGCCCGCTGGCCTCCTCCCCTTCTCCCTCTCGCGCGTCCCTCTTGGGCCGGCCCATCTCGGCCAAGCCGTTGCCGCCATCCCTCTAGCAGTCAATAGCAGCCGGGGCCCGCACGTCAGCGTCGCCCCCAACCTCCAGCCTTCCCGCTTCGCTCGCACTTGAGCGCAACCGCCGCCTGCGCCCACGCTCCATCGTGGGAGCATCTCCCCCCCCGCGCCTCGGGTCTCTTTTAAAGGGAAGCGCGGCCCCGTCTCCGCCCTTCCCCCACTCCAACTCCCTCTCTCTCGCTCGCGAGAGGCCGCAACCGCAGCACCGCAAATCGCCGCCGGAGCCGCCATCCGCCGCTCCCGTGGACCGCCGCTCTAGAGCCACCTCCGTCTCATTTGAAGCAGTGGTGAGCTCCGCCTTGACCTCCTCTTCCTTTCTATGCTCTCAATTTCTCAATTTGTGCACGTTGTGGTGTGTCCCCGCTCGCTCCGACGACCTTCTCGCCGCCGTCCATGGCGGGAGCCGCTCGGGCTCACCCCCGGCCGCGTTTAGTGTCTAGGTTTGATCGCCTCCATCCTCTATTCCTTCCTGTGCTCCCAAATTGTCGATTCGTGGCCTCTAGGGTGGCATTTCGCGTGCGCCGGCGAGGTCCCGATCGCCGGCCATGGCGGACACGCCGCGCGGGTGACCCCGTGGCCGTGTTTTGTTCTGGGGCGAGTTCGCCTTCCTCCCCGCGTCACCCCGGTGCTCTCGGTTTTGAAAACCGAGGTCCGTAGAGCCTTGTTCGGTTGCTCCGGCGAGCTCCCCACCGCCGCCAATGGCAGAGCCGCCGTGATCCCCCTCAATTCCGGTGGGTCACTCACCTCTTCCCCCCCTTCATCTAATCCAAGCCGTCTATCCTAGATCGGACGGCTGACATGAGAGAATACCCCTTCGCGGGTTCTTTTTCTAAAAGAGCCCCTCAGTTTCTAAAAGTCTAAACCCGCCGTCCTTGGCGTACTTCCGGAGTACGCATTCTTTTTCGGAAAGTGTAGTTTCTTCGGTTTAAAAGAAAAATACGTTTTCAGATTATTTACAGATTTGCCACTACAGTAAAACGCTTATAAAATCGTCGTTTTAGCTCCGATTCGACCCGTTCAACTTGCGTTGGGTTCGTAATTTCATAATCTACGCATTAATGCCACTGTTAGTTAGGTTTGCAACTTTTGAAATTCTTGATTAGGTTAAGTTAATTAACTCGCTATAGGAATCTTGTTTGATTCGTATCTTTTGCGTCGTAGCTCCGTTTTTCGTGCACTTCGTGTTGATGTGATCGTAGCGAGACGTAGAATATTTTCATAAACTTTTTATCTTGTTTTTATACTGCTGGTGTACTGTTCTAATTATAGGTTTGGTTGCTATGCATGAATGCTCCTGAAATGTGTATGTTGCCGTGTTGGTCGAGTTCAGACGGTGAGGAGTACGTTGGGAACCAAGAGAACTTCGAAGACCAGCAGGACCAGCAGGAGTGTGCAAACTAAGGCAAGTATAGCATGGGCCTACCTTGATTCCTATTCATTATATAATCTACTCATTATGCATGTGTCTAATATTGCTCGACTATAAGGACATCCTAGCCATTGATGACATATACCTCGATGCCTATGGGTTTTATTGCATATGGGTAGAATGCTAGTGCTCTATTCAAACATGATCAATACTATGATTAATGGAACAAACGGATAAACATGATGATAATAATTGAACTATAGGGTGATGGTGCAAATGATGTCGATCATGTTGCCCTAAACTCTCCGTAAGGACTTATCTGTAGGGCAAAAGCTGGGACATACAGTGCAACCGTGAGAGTTATATGGCTCTGACTTTAGCTCAGTAATAGGATCTTTTCTAGCTTGTTAGAGGTTACCCGAAAGGGCGCAAGTGGGGCTTGCCACTTTGGGTATAGAACTGCCTCTGTTCTTGTGTGTATAGCCTGCGGGAATTGTGCCACAGAAAGGGGGGTTCTCTATATCTGCCTGCCGAGGAAACCTCGCGGCCCTAACTTGTTAGACGAGACCTATGGAAGGCTTCATAGTGTACCCTGCCCGCTCACCTTGGAAGTGTTATGGGAGTAATTAACCCGGGCATATGGGCAACATGACTCACGGGTAAAGATGCACAACCTCTGCAGAGTGTTAAAACTGTTATAACAGCCGTGCTCACGGTCACGAGCGGCCCGGAAAACTCACAGAATAAATGGTCACTTGTGAAGATGTTGTTCGTGGTGAACTATGATGGTATTATGATGATGATGACGATGATGATGATATAATGTTGATCAATGACTCTATTTAATTCTAGTATATGATCATGTGGGTTAATTTGGGAGCTTAAGCATAATTTGATATTGATCAATAACAAAATGTGACTTACTAAAATGCTAAATGCAGTAAACCGTGTCTGCCTTTTGAGCCTCATGAATCCCCATGTTATGCTTGTGGAGTACGAAATGTACTCACGCTTGTTTATTTTCAATATTTTGGAAAAATCCCGGATGGGTACCAGATTTCCAAAAATTGGAGCAGACAGGCTTGTGATCAACCAGTCAGTTGTCCCTGTGGAGTGGAGTCTTCACCTGAAGACCGGAGTTGTCTTTCCGCTGTTTGCTATCTAAGGTTATATCTTTTATAATAAGTACGTTATATATTAAGCATTGTCATTTGATATTACCTTTATTTGTAGCTATATGTGAGATTTGACTTCCTGGGCTCACATATGGTGTGTATCTGGTTTTGTTCTTAAAACCGGGTGTGACAAAGTGGTATCAGAGCAATGCTGACTATAGGACGCAAGCCTAGTTAGGAATTGGCCATCTTAAGGTTTAGGAACTGCTATAAGACCCTTGTTCTATAAACCTTGATATTCCTCCTCTATTATTTCCTTATCCTTGATATTCATCTCCTCCTTGATACTTGTTTAAGCCTTTGTTCTAATCTTCACTCCTTGCTTTGATATGCTCTTAGAATCTTGTCTCTTACCATCTTCCTGCGATATCGGAAGCAGAGCTTTAGGATATTTGCCCTTAATATGAATAGAACGATAGTATCGCAAGCTCAGTCAATGATTGAAGTATGCACCTTAATTGCTTGTTGAATTGTCATTATGCATGTGCTGGTTTTGGATCTTTGTAATGATTGTAATGATCTTGTGGGGATTGTCCACAATTTCATTTAGTCTATAGGCCTAAGGCATAAGGATTAATGAAATAAATATGCGGGTTTTGGTTTTCTCCTGTTTTATCCATCCTGTTTTCCAGAGCAGTCTGTGTTCATCATGATATATCTCCAGATCTGGACATCCAAAAGTTATGAAACTTTTATAGATAAAAGAAGACTCTTGTATGTTTCATCTGCCACTGGAATCAATTCCATAGCTATTTTGGTTTGGGAGTTATGGAAATCACAAGATGATATAGTTGTGCTATCTGAAACCTGGAGTAGTTTTGTAGTGCACAGTTTTCGACCAAATTATGTTTGGAATCAGAAAAAGTGTTCTATACAAAAGTTGTAGAGGATTTCAATAGCTTTCCAACAGTATAAACTACAACTTCATTGGATTAACAGAATAGGAGTTACAGCTGTTTTCCTGCACTGCTGTTTTTCTACTCATGAGGAATTTCAGACTTCTTGTTCTTACTTATGCACATGAGTTTCCGTGGGATATCAGAAGGTCATTATGATGGTTAACTCACTTGGAAGAAGATGCAAGCTACCCTTTGTTGTTCCCCTAGTTGATCTCTCTTAAGGGGGGTAGCCGAGTGAAGAAGTAACAAGATGAATGTTTCTTACATTCAAGTACTCTACCTGAAAGAATTAGTTATCCCTAGGGTTGAGAAGTCACCATCAAGCACAGTTGGGTGTTTGAACTTCACCATACCCAAGACAAGTCAGCAACAATGACAAGGCAAGGATATATGGTTCATCTACAGTTGGTTCTATAGAGACTCGGAAGATTCGTTGCGACATCAATTATGGCAATAAATTTTTGATTCAAGGAAGATCTCTACTTGGATAAGTTATCTCAAATGGTGGAATTATGGGAAACTTAAGAAAGCTAATGATGTGTTGAGTTGGAACCCACCAAAGGATGCGATATGTGAGTGAGATTCAAAGTTTTCCTAGGAATAGAAGATATCGTCAGAGATTCATTAGAGGCATCATAATCTTGGATATAAGGGTGACATCCACAAGGATCGTAAGAATCTAAAGGATATCTTCGCTAAGTTGGTTTTGATCTTATGAAATCATCAATGAATTAGAGCGATCAAGGATTATGACATGGAAGTGTGTTATCGTCTGGAGAAGCAAAAGTTATTGCTGATGCTCCTAGCATAAAGAGTGAGCTAGGGAGGTTCGGTCGACACCAAGGTTGAGTTGTGTGAGAAACTTGAGTGGTGTCACCTACACTACAAAGTTGGTAATTAATAGTGATCACCTTGGAACAAAAGGAATTGCAAAGGTCAATTGGAGGTAATGGCATAAGGGACTAAGGGATTGTGCTTAAGAGTTGATCAAGCAATTAGGAGCAAGGTTGTAACAACGCGCAAGCTACGGCGTGATCGTTGTGAGAAAATGAAGAAGATCCAAAGGCATAGTATCTACATCTCTTTGATCACCATCTCCCGAATCTCGAGGACGAGATTCCTCGTAAGGGGGGTAGAATTGTAACACCCTAAATTTTACATTGTTTCAAAAATAGATAAATTTGATTTATTTATGTATTTGAGTGTGCATTCAAATATAGGAGATAATAAATTTTTGTGAAATTAAAATTTATCATAAGGTTAGTTACATGTTGATGCACTCATGCCGATGCATTTTTATTTATTGTGGTGACTGTTTTTTTATTCCAATGCTAAAAGGTTTAAAAATTATTTGAAATTGGATTTGGAAAATCAATTTAGAAAACGAAAAGGAAATTCTATTCACTCTCCTTCACTTCCTTCCAATTCGGCCCGTTGGCCCGGTCTACCGAACCGGGCCGCTGGCCTCCTCCCCTTCTCCCTCTCGCGCGTCCCTCTTGGGCTGGCCCATCCCGGCCAAGCCGTTGCCGCCATCCCTCTAGCAGTCAATAGCAGCCGGGGCCCGCACGTCAGCGTCGCCCCCAACCTCCAGCCTTCCCGCTTCGCTCGCACTTGAGCGCAACCGCCGCCTGCGCCCACGCTCCATCGTGGGAGCATCTCCCCCCCGCGCCTCGGGTCTCTTTTAAAGGGAAGCGCGGCCCCGTCTCCGCCCTTCCCCCACTCCAACTCCCTCTCTCTCGCTCGCGAGAGGCCGCAACCGCAGCACCGCAAATCGCCGCCGGAGCCGCCATCCGCCGCTCCCGTGGACCGCCGCTCTAGAGCCACCTCCGTCTCATTTGAAGCAGTGGTGAGCTCCGCCTTGACCTCCTCTTCCTTTCTATGCTCTCAATTTCTCAATTTGTGCACGTTGTGGTGTGTCCCCGCTCGCTCCGACGACCTTCTCGCCGCCGTCCATGGCGGGAGCCGCTCGGGCTCACCCCCGGCCGCGTTTAGTGTCTAGGTTTGATCGCCTCCATCCTCTATTCCTTCCTGTGCTCCCAAATTGTCGATTCGTGGCCTCTAGGGTGGCATTTCGCGTGCGCCGGCGAGGTCCCGATCGCCGGCCATGGCGGACACACCGCGCGGGTGACCCCGTGGCCGTGTTTTGTTCTGGGGCGAGTTCGCCTTCCTCCCCGCGTCACCCCGGTGCTCTCGGTTTTGAAAACCGAGGTCCGTAGAGCCTTGTTCGGTTGCTCCGGCGAGCTCCCCACCGCCGCCAATGGCAGAGCCGCCGTGATCCCCCTCAACTCCGGTGGGTCACTCACCTCTTCCCCCCTTCATCTAATCCAAGCCGTCTATCCTAGATCGGACGGCTGACATGAGAGAATACCCCTTCGCGGGTTCTTTTTCTAAAAGAGCCCCTCAGTTTCTAAAAGTCTAAACCCGTCGTCCTTGGCGTACTTCCGGAGTACGCATTCTTTTTCGGAAAGCGTAGTTTCTTCGGTTTAAAAGAAAAATACGTTTTCAGATTATTTACAGATTTGCCACTACAGTAAAACGCTTATAAAATCGTCGTTTTATCTCCGATTCGACCCGTTCAACTTGCGTTGGGTTCGTAATTTCATAATCTACGCATTAATGCCACTGTTAGTTAGGTTTGCAACTTTTGAAATTCTTGATTAGGTTAAGTTAATTAACTCGCTATAGGAATCTTGTTTGATTCGTATCTTTTGCGTTGTAGCTCCGTTTTTCGTGCACTTCGTGTTGATGTGATCGTAGCGAGACGTAGAATATTTTCATAAACTTTTTATCTTGTTTTTATACTGCTGGTGTACTGTTCTAATTATAGGTTTGGTTGCTATGCATGAATGCTCCTGAAATGTGTATGTTGCCGTGTTGGTCGAGTTCAGACGGTGAGGAGTACGTTGGGAACCAGGAGAACTTCGAAGACCAGCAGGACCAGCAGGAGTGTGCAAACTAAGGCAAGTATAGCATGGGCCTACCTTGATTCCTATTCATTATATAATCTACTCATTATGCATGTGTCTAATATTGCTCGACTATAAGGACATCCTAGCCATTGATGACATATACCTCGATGCCTATGGGTTTTATTGCATATGGGTAGAATGCTAGTGCTCTATTCAAACATGATCAATACTATGATTAATGGAACAAACGGATAAACATGATGATAATAATTGAACTATAGGGTGATGGTGCAAATGATGTCGATCATGTTGCCCTAAACTCTCCGTAAGGACTTATCTGTAGGGCAAAAGCTGGGACATACAGTGCAACCGTGAGAGTTATATGGCTCTGACTTTAGCTCAGTAATAGGATCTTTTCTAGCTTGTTAGAGGTTACCCGAAAGGGCGCAAGAGGGGCTTGCCACTTTGGGTATAGAACTGCCTCTGTTCTTGTGTGTATAGCCTACGGGAATTGTGCCACAGAAAGGGGGGTTCTCTATATCTGCCTGCCGAGGAAACCTCGCGGCCCTAACTTGTTAGACGAGACCTATGGAAGGCTTCATAGTGTACCCTGCCCGCTCACCTTGGAAGTGTTATGGGAGTAATTAACCCGGGCATATGGGCAACATGACTCACGGGTAAAGATGCACAACCTCTGCAGAGTGTTAAAACTGTTATAACAGCCGTGCTCACGGTCACGAGCGGCCCGGAAAACTCACAGAATAAATGGTCACTTGTGAAGATGTTGTTCGTGGTGAACTATGATGGTATTATGATGATGATGACGATGATGATGATATAATGTTGATCAATGACTCTATTTAATTCTAGTATATGATCATGTGGGTTAATTTGGGAGCTTAAGCATAATTTGATATTGATCAATAACAAAATGTGACTTACTAAAATGCTAAATGCAGTAAACCGTGTCTGCCTTTTGAGCCTCATGAATCCCCATGTTATGCTTGTGGAGTACGAAATGTACTCACGCTTGTTTATTTTCAATATTTTGGAAAAATCCCGGATGGGTACCAGATTTCCAAAAATTGGAGCAGACAGGCTTGTGATCAACCAGTCAGTTGTCCCTGTGGAGTGGAGTCTTCACCTGAAGACCGGAGTTGTCTTTCCGCTGTTTGCTATCTAAGGTTATATCTTTTACAATAAGTACGTTATATATTAAGCATTGTCATTTGATATTACCTTTATTTGTAGCTATATGTGAGATTTGACTTCCTGGGCTCACATATGGTGTGTATCTGGTTTTGTTCTTAAAACCGGGTGTGACACGACGCTACCATCCTTTCCATTCTCTCTAGCCTGGCATCTATGCCTTTGCTAGATCTCATGTCCAGTGCTCGCCACAACCGTTACAGGTCACCCTGAGCTCCTACTACCACCGCTATTCCTAACCTTGTGTTTCATCTCTATCCTAGAAATGAGCTCTATTGATGCCTCCTCTACCCTTTGCGCTCGTTGGACAAGCTTTGAGCACCCTGCGTCGTCATTCCCATCGGCGTAGGCCATTAGTACTTGAACGAATGTGTGGTTGAGTCTGCCACGGTCCCCTCGTCCCCATGTGCACTCATCAGGGGAAGTCTATACCGGGCCTATCATTTTCACTGTTGTCTTCTACCTTTTGCCTACCGTCGACCGTCGGACGGGCATGCCCGTGGCCAACCCGCTGTTAGACTCCACTAAACAGATTAAAACCACCGTCGAGTGTGCACTCCACATGCCACGTCAGATCTAAGGACCAAACGAAGGGGTATGAACACACAATGAATCACTTAAAAGTTTTTGGGTCCGGAAGTTGAATTTAAGGGCCAAACGAAGGGGTATGGACCGACAGTGAACCACTTAAGAAGTTTATAAACCTGAAAATCAATTTTTAGAGTTGATGAATCTAACTGAAACTCCCACATAAGTTAATAAACCTCTGGTACATTTAACTCTTTATTAAATTTCATTGCGAGTTGCTGTGAGAATTCGTAGCACACCTATTTACCAATATTTTCAAGTGAGATTTAGTGAACCTAGATTTTTGAGAGGATTATAGTTAATAGAGTCGTCCTTCATTGGTAGATCTAATCAAATGTTGGGTCAGGTAAGCCCGAGCCCAACCTAACACACTGGTGGGTCATGTCAGGCTATTGCTTAGATTTTTCTACTTTCGGTCGGTTTTTTTTAGGTTGGATTGGGATTGGGTCATGATGAAAAATCATGACCTGAACGTGTCCTGTCGCACTAATATAATGGGTCAGTTTTTTTTGGCGGGGTCGGATCGTATGGCCTATGATTATACGTTGGTCCTTGTACGAACATAACAAAAGGTCAAAACTAGTCCCATGAACTTTCAACTGGACTTGGTCATAGTGAGTTGAACTAGATGCACGATCGAAGTTGAATGAAGACGAACTTTATACTAAATTGTAGAGCTCAAAAAGATATAAAATTTTCAACTGATGACTATTTGGTTCGAAACCATTAAGTCCCAAAAATATGTTTTTAAGTCTTAGGTTTTGACATTCAAACTTTTGGATTTTTCAAATGACTTTAGATGGATAAACTTCCTATATAAAAAGCTGTAGTGTTCAACGAGAAAACTTTGTAGTTAAAACTGTTTTCATTTGAAATTATTTAGTGGCCGAAATATTGAATACAAAGATTCATATAAATTAATAAAAAATTCATATAAATTAATAAAAAAGATAACATCCTCAACTTAATCATAAGCGACACTGGTGTACGTAGTGGTATAGAAGAGGCTTGTGCGGCAAGAGGCCCTGAGTATGAATCCTATGAGGACTGCATGCGAATGAAAAAAATACATGACTTATGTCCCAAAAAATAATTTTTAGAGACGTTCCATGTTATTATAGAGACAGTCGGAAACATCAACCACCTCAGAAATAGAAATCCTTGATTTATGTGAACCGTCTATCAACCACCTCAGGAATAGAAATCCTTGTTGATTTCTGTGAACCATCTGTGTAGTGGTGAATCAATGATAATGCAATGTAAAAAAAAAGGAAAAAAAAGAATCAATGCTAATGCTAGATGGCCACTCTCGTGTGCCTATGAGAAAAATATCTTGGCTATCTGCGTCCATTGTGGCGATACCACTCTACAATCAAATCAATCTTGTGCGAGATAAAAGAATAGCCCATGTACGGATCTCATGTATAACTAACCATATACGTAAAATAAATCTACGGAGAAAAAGAAGATTGTTTTCTTTTCAAAAACCAAATCATTTACACATAATGAAACCGAACAAGTAGATGCCGTCCCTAACATATATAAATAAAGGTTTTATATCCCTTTTCAGATCCCCTAGCCAAACTCCCAAACATATTCGAACTACTAGGGGGTTCGTAGACTCGGAAACATACCTCACCGACATATATTTGGGCCTTGTTGGCCCCTAGATAAAGCTAGAGAAGAGCAGGCCTGACATGGGACAGCGTAAGAGGCACTCAGCAGCCAGGGCCCAGGGATGATTTGCCCGTACAACTGTAGAAGCACCCATCTGGCGCCCCTAATTGCCATGGCAGCAGTCAGCAGGAGCTAGCGCTCAGAGGTTGGATGCATGCTACAGGCAAATCATCCCTGGCTATCAAAGATGGCCTCTTACTTCCATGCGAGGCCTCTCTTCTGAGTTCTGCCTGCCGCTCGTCTCGTCGTCCTTCTTGTGCACTGCTGATGCTCTCCATTGCATGCCTGGGCATGTGTATTTATGAGGAGCCATCAGGCCTCTCCCCAGCTGGGCTTGAGGGCTGGAGCGACGACTTTGCCAGGGGCATCTGGAGTGGAGGGAATATTGGCCGGCCTTTGACAAGGAAAAAGCAGCAGATCATTGGGGTGGCTACTGGCTTGGCGAGAGATCTGTATTGGCTGCCTTTGATCTCCTTTTCCTTTCTAGAGATTTGCATGCAGTTGTTCATGCACATTGGTTGACTCGTGCATGCACAGCTGGCAGGCAGGCAGAGGCAGGGCAATGTTGCTCGTGCGTGGGCAGGCATATCGAATATATGTGCATGTGAAGAACAACATAGCATCATGGTCTTGTTGGCCGGCCTGTAGGAGATAAGGGTCATCGATCAGGTACTGACTACTGAGCTGAGGGGGAGTTGTCTGATTATATTCCTTCCAAGATAAGGCTTACACTGCACGTTGTAGTACCGAGCCGAGCAGAAAAGTATCGGATCGGACCGACTTTTGATAATAAAGAGAAGAGCACCAGACGGAGCAACAACGCTTTGGAACCTGGAGAGCCAAGGCCTGTAGAAATTGAAATTCTTCCACAAGTCCACCGGTCCACCCCCCCCACCCCCCACTGCAAAGATGAATTATGATTGAGGGCGACTCCAAGGTTCATCCTGTGATCCAACCCAATCCTAGTCGCCAAGGCGTCGCCCCTTGCCATCCATCCAACATGAGCCTCCTAGAGGGGCTCGTGTCATTGTCACTAGCAAGCAGTGGCGGATGTGGGATGCGGGATAAGGGGGGGCTAAAACAACAGAGATGTTGATTTGCACGAAGATTTAACGGTGAAATCAAGTTTTTGCTACAGTAATTAGCATTGAAATCAAGAAATTAGGGGGGGCTGGAGCCCCCCCAGCCCCCCCTTTGGATCCGCCCCTGCTAGCAAGTGGGTCTAATTCTAATTAGGTCGGCCGCCAGTGACACAAGTATCTCTCTAACTTAAGTTAGAGAAGAACTGCCACCACTCCCTCCCTTCATGTTGCGGCTCGTTTCTAGTTCTACCAGCCGCCCGTCGAGGGCCATGGTAGTATGGTACAATGAAATGCGAGGCCACGATTATTGGAGTAAGTAGGTGTATGGATAGTAAGGCTGCTATGTGCCACTGCACGTTTCTCGCGTGATGGAATGTGAGGCAGTAAGGCTGTCCCCAACAGTGAGCGACGTAGCTAGTTGACTAGGATTCAAAGTGACATGGAGGAGAGAGAATGACTAAAAAGCAAGTCGCCATTGCTTCCTTCCTTGCTAGCTCGAGGCGTGAGAACCAAGAATGGAATCACGCAAGCACGCAAGTTTGCCTATGCTGCTCTCCTTTCTCAATTATAGAATCAATTAACGGTAGGCTCCACACATTGCAGAGAGAGAAGATACAAAATAAAAAAAATCTTATAAGTGGAACCTATAGCCGAGAGGTTCCTTTAGGGTGGGGCGGAGGCGGCAAGCGGGGCGGGCCGCTGCTGGTTCCTGCATCGCGGCGCCGTCGGCTCCGTGAGCGGGGCGGGGTCTCGGCCGCGGGATCGGGATGAAGACGAGTAAGTCCTCGATACGAGTGAAGACATCGGTTCCTAACGAAGAAAAGATTTTCTTCCTTTATCACTCTCTTTCTTCAATAAATAATCACCAAATTGCTTACATGGTAGGACAATAAATGTAGATAGAAACTACCCTAGTTTCAGTATTGGGAGTGCCCTGATTAAGGGCCTCCTAGAGATTATAAGAATCTGAATTCTAGGTAGTGGGTTCAATAATCTGATTTTGGATTAAAAAATAGTCTATTTGAATAATTGAATTCTACTTTTTTCATATACAACCTGATCGATCAGCAACCACTTGACACAACAACAGAAAAGCATTGTACAAACCCTAGCTAGGTTTGGTACGGTGATTAGCGCCACCTAGAAGTGTTCCGAGTTTAAGAGGCATAGACATGGTGTTTTCATCTTTCCCATTTTGGATAGCCTTCTATGAATACACAATCAAGTGAATAATAAAAGATAGGGAGTTGCTATATTTCAGTCGCCTGAAATATATCAACCATCTCAGGCGACGTCCAGGGCCCTTGGATCTTCATCCAAGGGTCAGATCTGTTATCTGTTGTTTCTTTGTAGCAGGCAACAAAACGGGTCCGCAAATGAACCCGCAAACCCAACCAAAGCAGCTACTGGGCCCGCCAAACCTTAACGGGTGCAAGATCCAATACCCGCTATATCAAATAACTACTCATTCGGCCCACAAAACAGCTATTCGGCCCAATTGAACAGTACACAAATTACAGCTCTGCCACTACACCCTCCAGCAAGAAAGAAAAACCCCCTATTCGTTTCACAAATCTGCCACTGCAACCTCTAGCAAAGCAAGAAAGAAACACTACGATTGAATCTAGATACACAACGAGATGTTCCCAGTAAACATTGTCAATGAATAACCGCTACTAGTCTCTCCATTCTTGCCATAGCGGTCACAATTGTTGGTTCCCTATCATAGTCTGCATCTCTTGGAAGCGAAGCTCCCACCAGCAGTCAGCATGCATATCATAATCATGCATGCCTTCAACGTTCCATCAGTCCCTACATGATTGCCTATTTTTGTATTATTGTCAAGTACTGCTACTAGTAGCAATTACAAGTAGGGCATGCATATATGGTGACAACTCAAGATCAAACCATACCAGGCCAGTAGTTGTGCCGCTACAATTAACTAGACAGTGCTCTGTCAAGGGAGTGATTCATAGTAAAGGTGCCCTATATTCATAATTAATGACTTCTAATGAGCACAGAAAAAAGGAAACATATTACAAAGATCCAGAGAAAAGTATCATCCGGCATCTCTCAAAAAGCTTTATTTGACAAAACAAAGATCCAAACTCATTGTTCTAATATTCTCCAGTTTTGCCTAAAAAATGATAGGTTCTGAAACTGCAATCTACCTAATCTCCAAGTCTCGTTGCACATCCATTTCCACCTCAGTTAAATTGGGTTTCCAAAGCTAAAACACTACTACTAGTCTAGAAACTAAATTACAATGAGCCAATGAAGCTACACTAGTCAAATTGTCGTTTCTGTAGACATTTAGCAACACAAACTATACACAAGGGAAATGATGTTTTAAGTAAAGAATGACCCACCTCTCCACATATAGACTCAAAGAACAATTTCATATCAGCCTAAGTGACTTGCAATAAGTGCATATATTAAAATAGAACAATGACAGAAGGAGTGCCTAGTGTTTGCATAGGTGTTCATAGCAATCCATCTTGTCAATGTTTTTACAGTAAATAATGATTGCACACATTTCACGTCCATCATCAGACTGCAGATCACAACAAAGTGGCAAAATTTTTAGAGATCATAAGTAGATACAACCAAGCACAGATTTCATGTTCATTAAAATTCCACAAATTGTACATGCTCACAACTAAATTTGCAATCTCTATCCTCGCAGTTTACATTATTGGTGATTGCAATCAATTAACATAATGGAGGACGCTGCTCATTCTAGATAACATTATGAAGCAAAGTGATTTTACTAGCAGAGATGGCAATGATAAAAAAGGTTACAAAACTAATTTAGATGACATGAGCCACAAATATGTAGCATGCAGAAAACATCAATAAGTGTGATTTGTGATGAAAGAATGGATAGCTACCCATCTATTGCTACAATAGATAATCTTATTAATACAGGGAGTAATGAAAGTATCTGAATTTATGGGGCTCATGAAAAAAGTCATAAGAGCAATCATCAGGCAATATAGATAAATTACCGCAATTTTACTGGAGAGTCAATTAACCATGACAACAAATAAACAGGTAGACAAAAGAAAAAACCAAAATATTGACAATCTGATAATATAACTTCTCAAAGGGAAGAAATAGACTGAACTTAGTGGTAAGAAACACATAAACTACACCTCAGAGCCACAAGAAAGAATGGAAGGAAAACTATACATGAACTTGTAAATCGACAAATTATGTCCACGAAACTACCAAAGAAAGCAACATAAATCTTGACAGTCTGACAGTATAGAAATTCACAGGTAAATCCCTAACTCACTCTAAATGTATTTGACAGTGGTTATCTCAAACTGCAGGTAGTATTCCTAACACATGTATGCATAGTCTGTCAAGTTCAGCACGTCATTCCATACAACACAAGCTGTAGAAAATGCAAAAATCAGCATCCACTTAAATCAGCTAGCTGAAAAGACAACCATGAGGCAAATTTGTTCAACAACAACATATTGCATATGCTCGCAACTGAAATTGCAGTGCGCGGATCTTGCAATCTAAATTATAGTAGACTGCAATTACCTGTTTGAAACTTCAGTTTAATGTTTCCCATACTGGACAATTAAAGATCACAAGTAAAAATAGGCCACTATGAGAACGAACAAAGCTTTTACGGTCCCAAATGCAAGATCTTTGCCAATGCTAAAAGTGTACAATGACAAGTGGTTCCATGCAATTCTAAAACTGAAAATATGGTACAATAGTTATCAGTAACTTGCTACTCAAAGTTTCAAGAACTAGATGTTCAGAGTAGACCATAATCACTCTACAAGACATTTGAGAGCTTCCTAGACTTGCGCAGAGGCATAAACTGGACTCTCTAATCACTACCACTTGTCAGAAACAATCAGACAGTGACAAGCTACAAAAAACTACAAATCTGATCTATACAAGAAGATCCTGCTGACCATTCTTGCATGATCCTATTTGTATCGACATGCATGAGCTGCTAGAAGCACATCCTTCCAATTAGAGATCAAACTGACACATAACACTTCGCACACACAAAAACTAAGGCCTACATTCAGTTGCAAAACCAGATATATGTGTGTAACTAAGACTGAAAATTCTTCCACCAGTTGCATAATCAATTGTTCTACTATTTATACCATGACAATAATTTCATACAATACAAAAGAAAATTGCATGTTTCAGTTACTGTAACTATTACTTTTTGAAAATGCAATTTCTACTTTGAGTGTGTTCACTTCACATGCAAACCCAAAATATTTTCTCTTCCACCCATCACATCGAATCTTTAGACGCATGCATGGAGCATTAAATATAGGTAAAAAAGATAACTAATTGCATAGTTTGTATGTAAATGTCGAGACGAATCTTTTGAGCCTAGTTAGTCCATGGTTGGATAAATTTTGCCAAATAACAACGAAAGATGCTACAGTAACTTTTCACCCACTTTTCACCAACTGAACACACCCTTTATGTTCACCACTTACCAGTGAGATGATCACAAGGCCAGGCTACAGCGTGTTGCTCCTGCATTGCTGGGAGCCTGGGACATCTCATAGCTCTCTAGCTGCAGTTTTCTCTGGTTCAGGAAGCTCTCGCTCGCCTTCGGGTCTACCTCTAGTGTCGTCTCGGGGTCACTGTCCCTCATCTCAAGACTGGCTACATTAAAATGAGCAGTTCAGTTTCTTGACAGATGTTGTATTACATCAACAAAGGAGTTAGCGGTGAATGAATGGAGTCCTACTTCCCAGGTTATCAAGAAATTTCACAGAGATGACAAAAAAATGACAACACCCTGAAACAATCACATAACACTATAGTGCTATGTTTTTACGGGATGATACCATATTTTTTTTTCATATTTTATGACACAATGTTATTTTTGTACGAGGATAGTCATAAAATGCGTTTAATTCATTGAAGCTTATAGAATCTTATTACCGGTGTATGTAAGTTAATTGGTATACCATCTGTTTTTGGTGGGGTCAGTGTTCACACAAATCATAATTAACAGACTTCAAGATGTGTTAGCACAAATCACAGAGGTAATTTTTTTCCTATGAAAGGACAAGGACAAATAAGAGATGTGTGTTTACACAACTAACAATTAATAGATTTCAAGATGTGTTAGCACAAATCACAAGAGACAATTTTTTTCTATGAAAGAAAAGGACAAATAAGAGGTGTGTGTTGGCACAATCATAATTAACAAAGTTCAAGATGTGTTACCACAAATCATAAGAGAATTTTTTCTATGAAAGAACAAGAACAAATAAGAGGTGTGTGTTGGCACAATCATAATTAACAAAGTTCAGGATGTGTTAGCACAATTCACAAGAGACAATTTTTTCTATGAAATAACAAGGACAAATAAGAGGTGTGTGTTACCACAATCACAATAAACAAAGTTCAAGATGTGTTAGCACAAATCACAACAGATAATTTGTTTCAAGGACATGAATAGTATGCTTTAGCCACCCACAGATTGGTCCTATGCACGATCCTGCAAATGATTAATTTGTAGGTCGCAAATCTAGGTTAACCCAATATGATTACCTCCTTAATACTAATCCAATCATAGCTAGGGCTACCCGACTAGATATGGACACATGGACACAGCACAAGCCCAATAATTGCATGCCTATAATACATATGTCCAACAATAAACAAGGTACAATGAATATATATGATCTTAAACAATTACAGAATATATATATGAAAATTGCACATTTAAGGTAGTGCAAGTAGTGCTTGTTCATAATGTAATAATATTGTATATGTATATAATTAAAAAATCTGACTCATACATGTGAAGCCTGCTATGAGTACTGAGTACAGTTAACTTGTCCTGGTGAAAAGCAAATACACAGAAAAGCACAAATGAAAAAACTCTAGACTGTTAGCACAAAGACAAATCTGATTCTATAAACAATAATCAGGTTTGTGCTGAGACCTCTCAAGGAAGAGTTGTAACCACCTAAGCACGGAGCCGAAGTCATTTTTTAGTAAATGCACATATACTGCAACAAACTTTGTAAACAAACAAGGTGGTGTCATGCACCTATGCACAAAGACAACTCTGAACTATAATCAGGCATCACAATTGGATTCTATTTCGGCCACCAACCTAACATTATGACCTAACTGTAGTAGCTCTAGTTCACAAGGCGAACAAACAAAGGAGAAAAATTGAAATTAAATCAAGCATCCAGATCTGGACTATGTTTCTATCTAGTTTCAGCTGCAGAGATCCATCATATCATATTTTATAGCTCTTTTTTTCATCCAAATTCATTAAACTTGCAAAACAAAGAAGCAAGGAAGGAACGACATCCTTACTAGTATTTGGATTAGTTGCTTGCTTTAGATGTCCGTGATGGCTTCCATGACCTTATGCTTTGTTCTGTCATTGGTCAAGGTTAGATCAGAAGCACGGGTAATGTCGAATCACCGCCACCAATCAATCAAACGAAACAACAAACCAAACATAATAGCAAATGATGTATTGTGAATATCTGTATCCATTGCCTTGACACAGACCAATCACAGCATTCATCAGGGCCTACAACACTGAATGGAAATCTTAAGTACCATTTCCTCATCAGAAATTCTGACCAGATAATCAGTCAATCATCACGAAATCTAGACTGCCCAAACATGTCAATCGCTCCGCGCCTCAGCATAACTGCAAATTTTAAAAAAACTACCACTGACCGAAATCATAACCTCACAAAAATCTAGTTTCATCTCTTCTGAATAAGAAAACCAGATAATGCATTACGCTGCTGCTATAGGATCACTGACACAGCACTCATTTACAATGAAGACAAAAGCGAAGTAGAGCCGTGCTAATAATCAATCAATCACCCACTAGATCTTCCTAATGATGTGCCTTGGGCCTGCTCGCCCACTTATTGGCGTACTAGTATGCAAAGCCTCACAACTACAAAAATCCCACAAAAGTATCAATACAACCAAGAACACAACACAGATGATAAAATTGCTAACTCCTAGATCGGGCAGGGATGAACAGATTGGACCTGGGGCCTAAGAATTGTCCATGTCAAGGTCCCGATTGACCGATGGCTTATGCCGTGTGCCAGTCTCCTAAGCTCCGAGGGACAGATCTGCCAAGGTTCCGATTAGCTGTCTGTCTGTGTTGAATCAATAAATTCTTATGATAAGGCAAAAGTCATCGGGTGAAAAATCCTTGGATATGCACATGAGGGATATTGACCAGACAGATTTGCAACTTGCTAGAGCGTACATCAACCTAGCAAACCAAACCCTAACTAATTCGAGTAGTAGTAAGAACAAACACAATACAACCCTCATTTCCACAAGGATTCCAACCTTACTAGCAAAAATCTACATCCCCATGCCCTCCTCAATATATGATTTTAACCAATTGATGACCAAATCAACACCCAATCACGAAATGAGATCCAGTACACACGCAAAGAACAAGTGATGAAACAATGGGGGACAAGGAGGAAGAAGATGCAGCGGGTACCGCGAATGGAAATGCAAGACGACCATTGCCGCTGGGGGATGGGCCGCCGTGGGCACTGCTCCACCGCCGCTGCCCCTGCGCGCGCTGGTCCCCATTGACGCTGTCGCGCGCGCTGCTCCTTCGCCGCTCGTCCACCGAGGGCGACTTTGTGCTGAAGGGAGGGGGGATGCGCCACCGCCCACCATAGCCGGTGCTCCACGCGAGGTGAGGGTGCCATGGAGCCGGAGGAGACAAAGGAGCAGGATCTGGGAGAGGAGAGAGTGGGAGGGAGAGACAGATAGGAGCGGGTGGTTGGTCAAGCACTCGGGTAGGGCGACGGCCTTTGCGGATGCATTCTCGGATCCAATAAGGAACAACGGACCCAATAGTAGCTAAACACAGCGCACTGATGCTGATGTCTATCATCCCACGGACAGAAACATCGCCTGAACACAACCACAGATTTCAGGCAACTGAGGAATAGGAAAAGTGTAAAAGATAAAATGAATAACTAAAAACAATATTTTTGTTGTCCTAGTATTTGGCTCAAGTGAGTAAAATATAAAATGAACAACTAAAAGAAATATTTGTGTTATCCTAATATATTTGGCCAACCAAATAAATCTCAATATTAATTCTTAACGCTTATTACTACCTTAGTTAGTCAGAGGAAATTGCTGATAAATTAACTAACACTACCATTATACAAATTTAAAATAATCTAGAACTACTCTATTGTTTATCTACCACTAACGCGTACCATTCTCAAGAAATAGCTATTTTATGTTGGTTAAGTGATTGATTTTGTTTGTTTGTCTGGGAATAAAAGAAGATTCTGTCACCACTCAAATTATCTTTTGATATCACGCATAATAGGAAGTAAACATAGTTCAATATAAGAGTTTAAAAATATACCATAGAAAAAGATAAGATCCAATAGTATTAACCATGCAACTGAGATAATCACAAGTAGAGAACAGACTTTCGGTTCAAGGCTTTAGTCCCGATCATTTTTGGCCCCCCTGCCTAACGGCTAGGGGCGTAGCTTTTGTAAAAGGGAAGCAGGAGAGGACCTTTAGTCCCGGTTGGTGGCTAAAACCGGGACTAAAGGCAGTCCCGGTTGGAGCCATCAGCCGTGGCTAAACCTTTAATACCGGTTGGTGGCTCCAACCGGGATTAGAAGCCCACCTATAGTCTGGGTTTAAATCACCAACCGGGACTATAGGTCCTGGCATATATACTTTTCTCTCCTTTCTCTCCCAGCCCAAGCTATTTCAAAAGCTCTGTGTTCTTACTCGTCGTCGGCCGCCATTTCAACACTTCATTCAATTTCTCCATCCATTTTCAGTTCTAAAAGGTTAGCATCTTTATCCTCTCCTGTTTCATCACTAACATGGCTCATTTCGTGGTCTACAAATAGAAAATTTGTGGTTTTTTAGATTGTGAATGATGATAGATTTTTTTATTTATATACCATTTAAGCTCAAAATCACTTGATAGTTTGAATATGAAAAAGAAGAAAGCTTACAGTAGTTCATCAAAACTAGTATGTACATTTCATTGTCTCATTTTATGGTCTTGAAATAGAGAAATTTGTGGTTTTTTAGATTGGGAATAATGGTGGATATTTTTGATTTATGTCATCTGAGCTCAAAAATCACTTGATAGTTTGCATATGTAGATGAAGGAATCTTATAGTAGCTCATGAAAACTAGTATGCACCTTTTATTGCCTCTTTTCATGGTTTAGAAATAGTGAAATTTAAGGTTTTTTTTAAATATAGCTCATTCAATTTCGTGGTTCACAAAATAAGCAATTTATAGTAGTTGATGAAAATGAGTATAGAGAGTCGTAGATGGCGACCGCTTCCGAGTCCTCGGCCTCATGTGGGGTTGCTAAGAGACGACTGAGGCCGAACCTTCCTCTCATTGCGGGTGACAAGTATGAGCAGAAGATTGTGAGGGAGTACAGGGTGAAGAAGAAGGATCCCAACAATGGGCGCATCTTCTACATATGTCCAGATCGTGATGTGAGTTCTTTTTTGTCATGTTTTTGAATGGTTTGTAGTCATTTTTGTGATGATTTTGATTAAAGTTCTTGATTTGGTGTTGTAATTTTAGTGGGATGGCAGTGGATCATGTGACGGTTGGTACTGGGAGGAAGAGTATGTTGAGCACATCCAAAAATCTCTTGCAAAGGCGGCTGAGGCGACTGATGAGAGTGCACCTGTGAATGATAGGGCAGTGAACCAGCAGAAGAATGATCTGTTTGTTTAGTTGGAATTGCTCGCGAAATCCTTCTTCTGCTGAAGTGCATTGTAGGCTTAGTTTGTTTAGTGCTATTTGGGGTTGTCTACATTGTATCAAGGCTTTAATAAATTCATGTTTGTTTTGCTATTTGTTTAGTGCTATTTAGGATATTAATTAATCATATTGATTGATGGATATTTTGGATCTTTTAATTAACTACTAACCATGCATGTTGTATAATATGGGTTATTACAAGTTTCTGATATGGTGTACGTCCTGTAATACAGATGAACCAACAATGGATGTACAACGCTGACCACCGCTCCCTAGAGTTCATTAGGGGCATGCATGATTTCTTAAATGTGGCCAAGGCTGTGACAGAACCTCCTAAATTATATGGCCCACATACATATGTATTTGTCCCGAAGACCTCTGATGGCTATGCATGTGTTCCAGATAACTTAAGAAGTCTGTCGGGTGTTCTTAGAAAACCCGAATCATCCACATTTTACAACTCACACAGGATCAACAAAGGAGTAACTTCAACATTACAATATTGGCTACAAAACTTTACATCAGGGTGCGAAAGAATTTAAAATAGTATTTTACAGATAAAAAAAACAAGTTACTTTTATAACTTAACTTTAATTGCGAAAGTCGAATAGAACTACAGAAGACAACTTAGGTAGAGCATCTAAGTCAGGAGAGGACAACCAGATCATATCGAGCCCACTGACATGACCTCGGTTAACAGTACCCATCAGTACCTGCAACAGGGGTAAACAAACGCTGAGTACTCAATTGTACTCCGCAAGACTTACCCGACGAAAAGAAAAGATTCCAAGGATATGTTGGCTTTAAGGGAAGTAGTGGAGCTAGAAAAGAGGAGTTTTGCAGAAAAGCTTTACTATAAGTGGATCCTTACTTTTAATCTTTTAAACTCATTATTATTTATGACTATCACTAGGTGAACCTATACTATAGCATTCACTCCTTAACATTTACCTCAAGATTCCAAAGTTTCATTCATTAACTATGAAGTAGTTGCGGAGGTCAAGTCTCCTTGTCCGAGAAGCAGCGGCGATTCGAATCGATTATACCCAGCTGGGGATCCCTAACCACACGACATATGTAGGACTCTAACCTACATATATTAACCTTCACCCGGATCCTCCAAAACGTGACCGGGTCCAGCGCCACACGAGATAATAGTACACCTCCAATCCAGCCCTTGGCCACGAGGGTACACGCTTCTCTCGCCATCTCTCCACACCCAGTGCACGGTCGACCGTTCACATGAAAGAATTACTGAGGTCTTAGGCTTACCGGAGCATGTGTCCAGTTGCAAAGTCTCGACCAAATGGGACTACAACGGTACGGTCCTTAATCGACACAGGCGAAAATACTACATTGAGACTCATTTCCCAATGCAAGTTACCCGTCCGGTCTCAACTTAATATTACCATATTCATATTCATATGCTCTCATGACCCATCATTAGGTCTAGAGAAACAAAGGTAAACCTGTTTCTCGCGAACGATAAAACCACCATTCGACTTCTACCGAAGTCTAAGCATTACTAAGCATAAGAGATCGACTTACACGTACTAGTGGGATGTCATCTGGATTTAAGTGTGGATCAAGGTAATCATGCAACAACGGTATCGACCAAACTCCTACTATCTTAATGCACATTACACTAGACTTAAGGTGTAATAAAGCATTTATAAACAGAAGAGTGGTTGTATGTCCGGGGCTTGCCTGCGTTGCAGAGAAGGTTAGTTCCACATAGAGATCACAAAAGTCTGATTTGGCACCAACTTCATGGATGGATGACACCAACACCATTGATGGATGACCTTCTCCAACACCGCTGGTCGACGACACCTTTCTAAAGATTGATCAACACCAGCCTCCTCAAAACTTGTTCAACCTGAACCTTCTCACTCTCGTGTACACTACACATACATAAATGATGCATGCTTTAACATGATAGAATGCATGCCATGATGCATGAAGGTACATTGGTGAAAACATAACAAAATTAACTTGAGTACAACTTTCCTTCACGTTACAATTACAAGTAGTTATAATAAAGCACTTTTAGTTTACCACTTAACAAGCTAATCATGAACTTAACAAGGAATTATGCATAACATACATTACAAGAGGCAAACAAGGCAAAGCTAGGATTACATTAACTCATCATACTAAGCTAACAAGGCATATCAAGATAAACCTACAAGTTATGGTTTCACTTAACATACACGCTTACTAATTAAAGCTACATCATGAAAAGATATGTACAAGCAATGTATAAGAAAATGCATAACTCAACTTGTACCATCTTTTACTAACTTAATCGTTTTACCCAAGAGGTTGCATTCAAAAAGGGCAATCAACATCACATACATGCATCAACTAATGGAAAGCTTAATTAAACTAAAAGGCATTTTTAGTTTTCTATTATCTCCAATCGATCATGAGCATACCAAACAAACTATTATATGCCATGAAACAGCAAAGGTAAAGGTGTTCCAAGGTCCACAATCAACTCCAAAAATACACCCAATTCATTTTAGGATTCATGCTAATCATTTAATATTTATTAACTAATTAACTAAGCATATAATTAAGGATATAATTAAACATCATCAAAACAGTACCATAAATTTAAGGAAGGTAGATTTAAGTATATAAATCATTCCTACCAAGTTTCATGAGTTTTGGATAAATATTTTAATCTATAAAAATCACGCAAGAGACATTTATTAATTAAAAGAGATAATTTCTATTCATAGCAAAATTATAAAAAAATACCATTTCATATTTTTACTAGGTACATCATATAATGGAAAGACTACAGAATTAGTTTCATAATTTTATCGGCATTAAGTATTTAGTTACACATTTTACAAGATACAACAAGTAAATAGTTTTTTAGAAAAGAAAAAGGAAAACTTCTCTTTCTTTCATTCGGCCCAGCCTGCAACATAAGCGGCCCAACTACCCTTTCTCCTTTATCTCTTACTTGGCCAGCCCGAACCGGCCCAGCTCCAGGCCACGGCCCAAAGCGAACAGACGACCCAGGCCTACCTTGCCCTCTTCTCCTTCACTCCCGACGGCGGCCAGCGCCGGCGTCACTCCGGCTGCCGTGGGCATCACAACGACTGGGTCTGGGACGTCACCAAGCACCACGCTGACTCCCTCTTCTCCTTCCATACCCCGACACTCCATCTCGACCGCTCCCTGAGGCTTACAACACATACAAAGACGACGACGACGGCGCTCTGATCTCCGGCAAGACCAACACCAAGCAACACGGTTCTACCGACGTAACCAAAAGTATCTACGCGTTCCTCTCATCCCCACGTTTCCACCAAAGGGGTTAATTGGGCGAAATCGAGCGCGGAGTGCACTCAACATCTGTCATGACGACTCGGCCGGGCAGAGCTCGTCGCGAACGCGACGTCCCGGCCTATAGGGCACGGTAGCGTCTAATTAACAGCCTTTATTACTCTTAAGAGCCCACCCAGGGTTGAGAACGGCGACTGGTCGACCCAAGCGGTGATGTTGAGCGGTGGTCATCGGGTACGGTGGCTCCGGCGGCGTTCTCCAGCTGTTCTGGCTCGTTCCGGTGCGTCTGTCGATGCGCTGTGAAAATTAGAGGGCCGATGAGCATCAAGGCAATGATGTGAACCCAAAACATGAAATAGATGGAGCAGAGGGGCTCCGAGGTGATCTGGGCACACGGAGGGGGTCACGGCGGCGCCTCCGTTGACTCAAGGGAAGAAGACGACGCGCGAGGAGTAAAAGCAGCGAGGGGCGGTGCTAGCGGGCTTGGGAGATGCGAGATAATGATACAAACTGAGTGGCGAGACGAATTGGTGAATGGTAGTGTGGTGGTGATGATCTCGCCTATTTAGATCACGGCGGCGGTGATGGAGCAGAGCGGGGAAAAGGAGAAGGAGATGACCGGCTTGGTCTTTAACGGCGAGGACGCGGCTTCAGGACTCTCCAGCACCTGCTTTCGCTTAGACACGGCAACAGCGGTGTGTCCACGCACGAGAGAGCAGTGGGTGAGGGCGGCGGCTCATCGGCAAGCAGCTGCGTGGCTCTGCTACTCCCTTGCTACTGTTCCCGACTGAACCCTCCTCTTTCTCACTTCTCTAGCTCACAATTTCACTACAAAGCTCGAGGAGATTCTTTAAGAAAAGTTGTTACTTGATCTCCCATCTTCAACTTCCCTTAAAGGATCACCAGCAAAAGAGTTGTAGTTTCGAAGATTTTTCAAACCAAACAAGGGCACTTTGAAACTGTTAGGACTAAAACAAGGTTCAGTTCCAGAAACAAATTGAAACTGCCCCTTCATCACCCTTTTTCTCCAGATTTTCCAAAGTGACTTGATGAGAGGCCTTAAGCAACCTCGTACATTGATCAAGGATCTACAATATTGCTTAAAACCTCAACATAAAAAATTAACTGGTTTTGAAGATTTTGAAGATCAAAGATGAGTACAGTGGAACTGAAACTGGAAGTTTCAATTTCAGGTTTTGAAACTATTTTCAGTTAGCAACTTTGAGCAATTAATTAAAGGAGCAACCATCAATCAAACCTATCAACTAATTATACAGTAGCACAGATCAAGTATAGGACTAAGCAAAGAAATAAAAGTTGGACATATTTTATTCATGGAAATTGATTTAATAAACACCCAAAAACTGAACTTAATAGCTGATTTTCAAGGACTTAAGCAAAATAACTAAGTATGAAAGTTAGTATTAAATCCAATATTTGTGCTAAAAATTAAACATTCTTGACTTATAAATATTACCAAACTTTGATGCCATAACATAGAACATTCTTTGAAATATAAAGTTTATATTTACCAAATTTTATTTGTTTAGGCAAATGTTCTTATATAAATTAACAAAGATCACTAAGCACTATTTGGCACTTATAACAACATTTCATGTATATGTGAAACATAACATATTATGTGAAACATTTCTAGGCAACATATGAACCCTTATAAATGCAACATGGTAAAGCAACACATGAAACATTGTAGGTGCAACATGAACATGCTCTTACCGAAACATTACCATGCAACCTATGCAACATATGAGTGCTTTCATGCAACAATGCTTGGTAATTATGCATGATGATGCCCATGATTAAGTTTTAGTTGTTTCTTAACATCTGGGATGTTACAAGGGCAAACACGCGAAATAGTTTCATGTGCTGCCCATGTGCTCTATGTAAGAATGAGAATGATTATTCTTGCCCAAGGAAAATTCATGAACACCTGTTCACGTCTGGTTTCATGCCAAACTATATTTGTTGGACTAAGCATGGAGAAAGAGGTGTTATAATGAAAGAAGATAATGAAGAAGAAGGGGATGATGACAACATGATTTTCCGTGGTTTTGCTGAATACGGTGCCTTTGATGATACTGCAATGGGAAAAGCTAAAGAAGAGGAGGCTGCTGAAGAAGAGGTAGAGTCCACTGATGATCTTGGTCAGGTCATCCGTGATGCACAGAGAGAATGCGAAAGTGAAAAGGAAAAGATCAAGTTCGAGTGCATGCTAGAGAATCACAAGAAATTGCTATACTCAACTACCGAAGAGGGGCAAAAAAAGTTGGGTACCACACTAGAATTGCTTCAATGGAAGGCAAAAAATGGTGTATCCAACAAGGGATTTGGGTAATTACTGGCTATCCAAAAGAAGATGCTTCTGAAGAGAACGAATTGCCCACCACTACGTACGAAGCAAAATAGGTTGTCTGCCTCTAGGATTAGAAATCTTGAAGATACATGCATGTCTTAATGACTGCATCCTCTACCATGGCAAGGAGTACGAGAATTTGGATGCATGCCTGGTATGCCATGCATCGTAGTATAAGATCAGGCGACGTGACCCTGGTGATGTTGAGGGTGAACATCTGAGGAAGAGAATCCCTACCAAGGTGATGTGGTATGCTCCTATAATACCACGCTTGAAATGTTTGTTCAGAAACAAAGAGCATGCAAAGTTGTTGCGATGGCACAAAGAAGACCGTAAGGTAGACAATATGTTGAGAAACCTAGCCGATGGGCCCCAGTGGAGATCAATCGACAGAGAATTCCCAAAGTTTGCAAAAGACGTAAGAAACTTAAGGTTTGCTTTAAGTACGGATGGCATAAATCCTTTCGGGGAGCAAAGCAGCAGCCATAGCACTTGGCCTGTTACTCTATGCATCTACAACCTTCCTCCATGGCTGTGCATGAAGTGAAAGTTCATTATGATGCCAGTGCTCATCCAAGGGCCGAAGCAACTTGGAAACGACATTGATGTGTACCTGAGGCCATTAGTTGAGGAACTTCTACATTTGTGGAGCACCATAGGCGTACGTGTGTGGGATGAGTACAAACAGGAACACTTTGACCTGTGAGCATTGTTGTTTGTAATAATCAATGATTGGCCTACTCTTAGTAATCTTTCGGGACAGTCAAACAAGGGATATAATGCATGCATGCACTGTTTTCATGACCTAGAAGGTATATTTTTGAAAAAATGTCGAAAGATCATGTACATGGGCCATCGTTGATTTCTTCCATTGAATCACACCCTAAGAAAGAGAGGCAAGCATTTTAAAGGTAAAATAGATCACCAAACAAAGCCTAAGAACCGTAGTGGTGAGGATGTATTCGATATGGTCAAGGTTGTACAAGTAGTCTTTAGGAAGGGACCTGGCAGCCAACCTATTCTGAATGATGCTAATGGACATGCACCTATGTGGAAGAAGTTCATATTTTGGGAGATACTCTACTGGAAAGTCCTAGAGGTCCACAACACGATCGACGTGATGCACCTGACGAAGAATCTTTGTCTGAACCTGCTAGGCTTCATGGGTGTGTATGGGAAGTCTAAGAATACACTGGAAGCAAGATAGGACTTGTAGTGTATGAAAGAACGAGAGAACCTGCATCTAGAGAAGATAGATGATGGACGCCAGTACTTAAGTCCTGCCAACAACACTCTTAGCAAAAGAAGAGAAGGAATGCATGTTTGAATGCCTAAACAGCATCAAGGTCCCATCTAGCTTCTCCTCGAATTTAAAGGGGATAATCAATATGGCAGATAAGAAATTCCTAAACTTAAAGTCTCATGACTGCCACATGCTTATGACGCAATTGCTTCCGGTTGCATTGAGAGGGATTCTACCTCCAAATATATGATTAGCCACTGTGAAACTATATGCATTCCTCAACGTAATTTCTCAGAAGGCAATCAATCCAGCGCATCTAGCAAAGCTACATAATGACGTGATCCAATGTCTTGTCAACTTTGAGTTGATGTTCCCGCAATCATTCTATAATATTATGACACACCTCCTAGTTCACTTGATCAAAGAGATTAGTATTCTTGGCCCTGTGTTTCTATATGACATGTTCCCCTTTGAGAGGTTCATGGGAGTCTTGAAGAAATATGTTCACAACCATGCTCAGCCAGAAGGAAGCATAGCCAAGGGCTACGGAACAGAGGTAATTGATTTTAAGGTTCCTTTGTTTCGGTGCCAATGGGTGAAGGTGACAGGAGGTGGGGTAACAGTGGACCCTCATTACATAATGACAACAGTGGACCTCAACAATCTTGGGTATAGAAATGAACCATTCGTCTTAGTCAAGAATGTGAATCAGGTTTTCTATGTGAAGGACATATCTACCAAATCGAAGAAAGGGAAAACCAACGATAATAGCTCGGAGAATGAGCCAAAGCGCCACATAGTTTTTTTCAGAAAAAGAAACATCATGGGAATCGAGCACAGGTCTGACATGTCAGAAGATTATGAAAAGAATGATGGAATTCCGCCCTTCATAGTAAACAGTGACCTAAGCATCCTGCTATGTGATGAGGACACTCCATGGTTACGGCGTGATCATAATCAAGGAACATACATCAAGAAGAATTTCATTACTGTTCCCGCTTGATATGGTGATGCATTAGACCTATTATATAATAGTTGTGACTTTATATTTTTTTTTATCATGTTTTCATATTTTCTACGTTTAAATGAATTTTCTCCTTGATAGTGGATTTCCCGTGGAGAATGTGTGATGAAAAACCAAATGATCAACATTAATAAGATGTGAAAACTAATTTCTTGTCAAAAAGCAATTGTTTTAATGATTTTAATTAAGTGGTACATTTTTGCATGGTGCAAATTGTGATTATTATTTACACTATGTTAAATATTTATATGGTAAAACAAAATAGTTTGGGTTATAGATTTTTATTGCGTATAATAATGGAAAACTAGGTCCCGAAATTCTTTTTATAATTTTTTGGCTAATATTTTGTTTACTAGGCAATTAACAACTCTCTGCATATTTATATAAGTGAAATGTATAAAAAAGTAAGAACTTCTGAAAACTGGCGGGAAGCGAAACTGCAGCCTACCTTTGCTCCTGGACAGATCAACCACGCGAGACTAAAGGTGGACTATGTTTTTGCGGCCCGCCAAAACCACCTTTACTCCCGGGCCGTGGCTGCACCCGGAACTAAATGTATGAACTTTAGTCCTGCTTCTAACCACCAAACGGGACTAAAGGACCTTTAGTCCCAGGTCGTGGCTCCACCCCGGACTAAAGGTGCCCCCTTTATAAACTGCGGCCTTCTCCCTTCTCTTCCTCTCTGTCTCCGCTGCTCGATCCAAGCCCTAGCGCCGCCGCTGCCGCGCTTCGCATTCGATCTTCGCCGCCATCCCCACGCCGTCCGTCATCGTCTCCACCTCAACTTGACTGGATCTAGCTGTGCCACCACCCCCTGTGGCCACCACCCCCGCCGTCGCCTCATCTCCACACGGGATCCAGGACCACGGCGCCGACCCGCTCGCCTCGTCACCCCACTGGCACCATGCATCGCGCTCGTCTCTCCAGCCAGCCGACAACCCCCGCGCGCGTGCGCCTTGCCACTCATCGTCCCTCATCCTCACCGGAGCGCCTCGCCTTCTTCACCCGGTCCACCGGCCTCGCCACTGTCTCTGGCGCCCTCGCCTCATCGCCCCGCCGTGGCCTCGCCTCGTCACCCCCGCGCCGGCCTCACCTCGTCACCCCGGCCGCCGCGTCCTCACCACCGCACCGTCCTCATCACCCTGGTCGGCCACCGCGTCCTCGCCATCACGCCGTCCTCATCATACCGTCCTCATGCGTGTCACCCTGCCGGTGCCGTCCTCGCCACCGTGTGCCGTGTGCTCATCACCGTGCGTCCACGTGACCCCGCCGTCCTTGCCACCGTCCTCGTCACCACGCCGGCCTCACTTTGTCCCTAGCTGCACACGTCAGCAGCCTCTCCGTCCTAGTCCTCGCCAAAGGGTGAGAATATATAGTGTGTATATATATGTTGTTGTGATATATATATATATGTGTGTATGTGTGTTGTGATATATGATGATCATATATATGTACATGTGTGATAATCAGTAAATTGTGTGTGATGAGAATGAGATCAGTGAGTGAGTGAGTGAGTGAAGTGATAAGTGAGTGAGTGAGTGTTTGTGATGTGCATATTATTTTTTCAGCCTAGAAAAAAATAGAAAAATAGATAGAAATATTGTAGTGTATACTATAACATGTATATAGAAAAATTGTAGAAAATTAAACAATATAGTTGTAGAAAATTAGTGCTATGAATGAATTTTTTGATATATATATATATATACATATCTGAATTTTGATATATTAACATTATTGTGACATGATTTTTCATATATTTATATATATGCTGATATATATAATTAGCATAAATAATAACCCTGAGTTCTCTATGGTTATATATAATTAGCTTGACATGAATTTTAATACACGTACCAATGTTGATATATATCCGCTAATAAGCTGAGCTCCGCTCCAAACCCGCCTGGCTCCAAACGACGTCGACGAGAAGTGTATGAGGCTCGACAAAACTGTTGGAGGGCCACTTCAACATCACAGGAGTCGATCCTAATACCGGCGAACCGCTCCTACCAACAACCAATGCAAAGAAGTTCGTAAACCACTGTGGGGTTCTTGTTAGGGACAGGGTCCCGATCAGCATCCGTGAATGGAAACAGAGGAAGGATGAACCTTGGATCCCTTTTGTCTCTGATCTAGAAAAGGACCTTCTTTGGTAGTCAGTCACCGAACATTTCAATCTACTAGCAGGTGACGATTTACGAGAACTAGTTAAAAGTTGAGCTCTCAAGAAGATGGCCACACAATTCTAGACCTGGAAGAAGAAGCTGTACAACAATTTTGTCAAGAAAAATCTGACTCCAGATTTCAGTCAAAATAGCCCATACAAAAATTTGAGGGACCAGCGGCCTGAACTTGTGAGGTACAAGACCTTAGAAGAGGGTGAGGAATGGGTGAGAAGGAACCAGGAGAATGCATGAAGGAAGGTATACCATCATAAAACAGGATCAGTTGGCTACAGGACTACCATTCCAAAGTGGAAAAGAATAGAAGAAGACATGGTTGCCAAAGGGATTCATCCATTTTCATTAGACTGGCCTAAACGCTCTAAGAAATAGTTTTTCGGTCATAGGGGATCACTGGACCCAGAGACCGGGGCGCCGGTTATAGGGGCAGAAATCAGAACAACAACAGAAAGACTTTTCCATATTATAGAGGCTTCTGCCTGTGGTGCCTTTCGGCCCAACTGAGAGAAGGATGAGCTGGCATATGCCCTCTAGACTCCTGAAAACCCTAGGCGAACGCAAGACAAATGGTTTATTTCATGGCAGTATGGCTTCCTTCAGGATGCCCATACGTACAGAAGCCGCCAGCGAAGGAAGAATGAGGAGGCAGAGTGGATCCGTAGGTTAGAGGAGGCGGTGCACCAATCATAGGACGAGAACTAAGCATGGAAGCGAGAGTGAAAGAGTTAGAGGGGGCAATACATAGCCATAGGCAGTCAACATCAGAGTATGAAGTCAATGTTAGCCCCACTTAGCATAGAAGCAGCTACGCTTCCACTGAGCTCCCTAGAAATCAAGATGAAGCGTTGCAACACTTCCTCGTGGATGACATCTCCATGCCTTTGACACCATGTGAGCTGCGCATTCCCATGGTGAATACCGGTGCCACAATCTTGGTGGTGTACGGTTTTGTTTCTCCAGTCGCCCTGGTGAGCAGGCACCAACAAGCCATGGGAATCTAATTCCACCCGGCTATTATAGCATCAGGGTGGATAGATTTATCAACAACTATAAGAAAAGTGGTTCTTGACTTTCCTGGAGGTGATGGGGAGAAGACCCTAGAACAAGCAGAGCATTCATGCATTGTATGACGCAAGCGCTACATCATTATCCCGGTCTGGCGGATAGGGCACCGTCGCCTCCTCCTCAACTACCTCATGATAGATGCGAATGAAAGTGAATGAAACAGTTTTTAAATAATTAATAACCATTCTCAGTTATTGTCTCTTCTCATGTAATAACCATTTACTCCCAATCATGTTTGTACTCATAGATCTCCCAACCAGAGTCTAGTTCTTTCAGCCTATGATGATCATCATAGTGCTATGGACGAAGAGCTAGAAGATGTGTTCCATGGCGCGGTTGCATCTCCATCTCCATCTCCTCCAAGGCGGGCTCCTCCTCCTCTGACTCCCGTGTCGTCAAAGAGCCAGAAGAGGCACCCCCAGCCTCAGCGAAGTCCCCGACGAAGAAGAAAGCCAGCCGTGGTACAAAAAAGGCCTCTCCGGAGAAGCTGCCTTACGAGAAGTCTGAAGAGGAATCAAAAGTGGCGGCACAAAAGGATTTGGATAATTGGAAGAAAGGTTTAGAAGAAAATATAGCAAGGAGGGAGGAACTAAGGAGAAACCCGCTAAAGCCGCTGTACATTCAACAACAAAAACTAAGGAAAAAATCGAGGCGGCAAAGCAAAAGCAGCGTGATGCAGCTAAGCCCCCACCATTATCGGACTATAAACTTTCAGCAATTCACATAAGGCGTCTGTGAAAGCAAGGAGAGCAAGGAAAGATGTTGCATAACTCAGGGAGCAATCTAAGCAATCTATCAACTAGCTAGTTGTTGAGGGTGATTTCACAAGCGGTCAAGGCGGTAAAGAAATAGATAAGCAAGCATCGGAAGGCTTCATCGCCGACACAGGTCTCACACGTGAACAACTCACAGAGGGAGCACCGATACCAACAAGCAGTTATGATAAATACCGGACCTATGTGTATGGCCAGAGTCTTGTCAATCCTGACAACTACTCAAAACTAGGTACACAAATGTTCTTGTTAAAACAAGTGGTACTTAGAAGTGACAAAAAATGATAAAGCAACATGTGTTATTGGCAGAACGAGACCAGAGCATTACTTGTGTTATGACATGCTATATGTTGAGTTCAATGAATTACACCAACTCTTAAACCGGGAAGCTCTCGACAAATCTCTCCTTAGTTGCTAGTGTCTGTAAGTGATTTTTTCTACAATAATTGAATTGAAGTAACTCCTATGTTAGTTTGTTGTTTATATATAGTTATATCCTCACACTATATATATGCAGATATGAGATGCTTAACCTCAAAAAAAAGGGTTAACAGATGTTGGTTTCGTTGATCCGAATCACGTATTCAAGGCGCCTATGAGGGTTATGCTATATAATAAATGGCGACCTCAAACGCAGAACAATCTATTGAGGTTCTTAGATAAGAACGCTAACAAGATAGTGCTACTCTTTCTTTACAACTACAAGTGAGTGTGAAAATCTTGTGCCCATTTTATTTTGCTTACTCCATGTTGACTTTAGTTAATGAGTTATGCCTGCGTATAAATGTAGCTTTCACTGGATACTGCTGGTCATCGATATGACCAAGAGTATTGTAAAAATCTTTGACTCAATGATAAAACCTCGAGAAGAGTACCAAGAAATCCTCGATATACTCCGGTGGTAATTTTGGTCTCGCACACACTATATATATACTCTCTTATGCCACTTTAATGATATAACTCTATTTATTTTTTTGTTGAGCAGTGCTTGGAAAACGTTCACCGAGAAACACCGTTATGGTAATTGGCAAGTGCCTTTGCATATAGCCCAATACCCAGTAAGTACTACCTAGTTAGGTCACTGCATCTTTATTTAGTTCAATTCATTATTACCATGCTTCGTAGGTTGATGATGAATCTTTTTCTCGTAAAGTGGTGTCTACAGTAGGGATCGAGGAACAACTTATGTGGATACTACGTCTGCGAGTTCCTCATGGAGTACTCAAGGAGAACTCTAGAAGAGACCCTCGAAGTACGTAAAAAATATACATAATATATATATATATATATATATATATATATATATATATATATATATATACTTGTCCTTTTATTGGAATTGAAGATTGATCGGAGAAAGCGCAAGGTCCTGCGAGGTGAACAGACCAAAGCAATTCAAGAGGCATTGTCAGGATTTCTTATAGACCAGGTCATAGATTCCAAGGGCGCGTACTACTATGACCCTAAAGAATTAATACCTAATAGCGAAACGACGACGAATGATTATTAGGGTTGCGCAAGAAATCCCAAGGACTTGAGTAGTACAAGGTTTTTGTGACTTATTATGTACATATTCCATATGCATGTACAACCTCTTTGTAATATTTGTATATATTTAGTTTCATACATTTTAGTGAGTTATTTATGTATAATGCTCGAATGGAACCTTATACGTACGTACGTATATTAGCAACGTAGAATTCGTATACGAAAAGCTAATCGAAACAAAAAAAGAATTGAATTGAAAAGAAACCATAAAATGAAAATGAAAGAAATAGAAAAAAACCTTTTAGTACAGGTTGAAAATACCAACCGAGATTAAATGTGCTAGCATTGATGCAATGCCTGGGGCACATTTAGTCCTGGTTGGTAGTAGAAACCGGGACTAAAGGTCCACTTTAAGTCCCGGTTATGGGAACCGGGACTAAAGGGGGGCTTTAGTCCCAGATTCACAATACCGGTTGGGCAACCGGAACTAAAGGGGGTTTCCCAACCGGGATTGTTACTCAGTCCTGCACTGCACTAGTGAATCAAAAAATATATATCTGGATTGTCGCTTTTAGAGTTCAAATGGAAAAAAAACATAAAACTAGAGGAGTCAGCAAGCAGTTCCTGTCCTTGAGAAAACCGGCCAGACCATTTTCCAAAACTGGCCGGGTCAGTTTTTCTGATCCAAGACCGGGTTGGGTCCAACTTGGTCTAAACTTGTTTTCTTTGTTGTGGGAAACTTGTGGATTGCTTATTGAGGATGTTTCCTATCGAGATAAGACCACTCTCCACTATATAAATTGGAGCATCACGGCGGATTGAGGAATCCAACTTCCAATGGTAAAAAAACAAATCTACTGCCATTTACTCCTACCCTAGGTTTTCCAACCTCTGATGTTTGTCATGGTGCTTGACCAGATTTGGCGGTGTTCTTGGTGGCCATACCGATCCTAGAGCAACCTCGTTGTGCCCCTCCCGACGGGTCTTCTCGGGAGGTGTTCAAGAGTCTATCGGGTGAGAAGAACGGACGCAACCGCCAGATCGGCTCGGCCGACTTGCTGGTCGGTTTGATGCCCTAGGGCGTTCTCGCTACGTGTTAGGCCATGTGAAGTCTCGGGTGTGGTAGCCCTTATTGACATGTGACCCAAGTTAGCCTTAACCGATCCCTGTTTTTTCGATGTCTCCGAAGAGACATTAAACAGTCCCTCTTGGTGGACACACGCACGATGACTTCTTTTTGAAGTAGGATGAGTAAAAAATAAAGAAGGTTGGAAGAGTGAGAGCTAAGTTATTACATACAAATCAAAAGATATAATTTTTCTGCAATTATGAGGGCACTTGCTAGTTAAGTGCGTAAAACGAAATGAGGCATGTAAAACAAACAAATGCAATTTATCCACGAACGGACCTTTGGTTGTCCATGTTGCCGCTCGGCGCTTTGGCAGGGTAGCCCATCCGGTCCGCACGCCAAGCGAACGTCTCACACGCGGGCCGTCAAGCCCATCAGAATTAATGTATTCCTTCCTATTAATTCTGAGGAAAAGTCTATTTTTCCTCCCCCAACTCTCACAAAAGTTCACTTTTCCTCCCTCAACTTTAAAACCGGACAAATCACCCCCTCAGCTTTTCAAACCGTGCATTTTACCTCTCTCGAGCGGTTTCAAAGGCAGTTTTGCTACAGTAATCGGCGGTATGCTACAGTGTCCAGAGGTTTTGGTACAGTGCCCATGATTTTGTCTTTTCTTTTTTATTTATTTCTGCTGAATCTTTAAAAAATCATAGTAAATCACAGAAAAATCATAAAACGGAAAATCTAATTTTATTGCACTCCACATGAGTAGATCTACACAGTGAACATATAATATGGTATGCTTTAGTACAAAGTTTTTGCTATGAAAGTTTTGTCTTTTTCTTTTTTATTTATTTGACTGAATCATTGAAAAATCATAATAAATCACAGAAAAATCATAAAATATAAAATCTAATTTTGTTGGATTCCACATGAGTAGATCTAGATAGTAAACATATAATATGGTATGCTTTAGTCCAACAAAATAATTATAGAAGCAGCAGCTATGAATTATTGCAATTAATTATAGAAAAACATAGATCTAAAGCTACAACAAAAATTTTGTACTAAATTATACCATATTATATGTTCACTATATAGATATGCTCATGTGGAGTCTAACAAAATTAGATTTTCTATTTGATGATTTTTTTGTAATTTACTATGATTTTTCAAAGATTCAGCCGAAATAAATAAAAAAGAAAAAGGCAAAACCTTCGTAGCAAAAACTTTGTACTAAAGCATACCATATTATATGTTCACTGTGTAGATCTAATCATGTGGAGTGCAACAAAATTGGATTTTCCATTTTTTGATTTTTCTGTGATTTACTATGATTTTTCAAAGATTCAGCCGAAATAAATAAAAAAGAAAAGACAAAAACATGGGCACTGTAGCAAAACCACTGGATACTGTAGCATACCGCCGTTTACTGTAGCAAAACTGCCTTCAAAACCGTTCGAGGGAGGTAAAATGCACGGTTTGAAAAGTTGAGGGAGGTGGTTTGTTCGGTTTTGAAGTTGAGGAATGAAAAGTGGACTTTTGTGATAGTTGGAGGAGGAAAAATAGACTTTTTCCTAGTACTGAGCATATGGGCTGTGGCCTGTGCGAAACGGTGGGCTCCCTTCCAACATCAACTTGTTACTCGGCCTTGGGCCCGTTTTTTCCCATGAGTCTGTATCCGACTTGAGGACTTCTGATTGCTGCGATAAGTATGACATCATCGGGTATGTTTGATGAACGTTTTTTTTTTTCGAAAAACATGTTTAATGAACACTCGAAAGTGTGAGCGAGCTTAATGGTTCTTTTGGTTGTTGCTTGCAGAATCTGCTATTGTAAGGCTTATAGGTTGGAATCCATAAAAATTAAATCCACCAGCAGTTTGGTTTTGACTTTTGAGTAAGCTCCCAAGAATGTATTGACATGGGCCACACAGTAGCGACCATTGCTATTGTTGACACCGAATTGGATCATACACCAACAAGGGCTAGCACGTCCAAATTTTTTTTTGATGAATTGCACGTCCGAGTTTTCAAACAACCTTGATAACAGCAAGAATGCAGTGAATTGATGAAACCAATCGAGGGGTCGGTTAGGCTGATTTTGAGCTCGTTCTTCGCGTGGTAGACTTCCAAGTGCCTCCCGGTAAGACCCATCGAGGAGAAGCACGTGGAGATTGTCCTCGTATTGGTAAGGTCACCTAAAACGCCGCCAAATTAAGCCCTTTAGAATTAGACAACTAATTCAACCCATTTGGATGCTCACGGGACCTTACACCGTAGTGGAACCTGGCCGTTGGCCTTGGCAGGATGCATCAGGCCATGGTGCCAGATATACTATAATATTGATTGCACATAAAAAATGGGTAAAAAATTGTTAGTGGAACTAAAGAAAAAGGATGACATGGTACCACATCTATTTATTTTTAGAACCTCTTGGAAATGCTCCTAGGAGAGAGGCTTATTCAAGAGTAAATGAAGTTCAGAACAGATGATCAAGGGTTTGGAAGCATGCACAAACACCACATATGCATAACTTAAATGCATGGTTAAATTCAGAATAGCGTTTGCAGCTACAGTCCCTACTATTTGGAATTTAATTTTTCAATTAAAAAGCTCAAGTTTTTAGTGAATTTTAAATGATAATACCATGGATTAATGGACTAGCACAAACAGATATGGCAGGCATCGTCGCTGTCTTGCGCATGTAACGGGACTAAGTTAATGAAGGCAAATTAGATGTCCTAGTCTGTAAGAAAAAAATGAACTCAATGACAGGTTCAGTTCATGCATTTAGCTCGATCTTCAAGCGCCCAATTACATTGCGAGCTCGATTAAGATGCTAGTGTATACTCGTAGTTTATACAAGGACCGTACCGGACGGGTCGAAGGTCATTTTTACTAGCAAGAGTACAGACAACTTGCAGCAAATAACACGTCTACTTGACGTGCTCATGCATGGTAAATTACTCATATGACTGAAGGGTCAGTTCATGCATCTAGCTCGACTCACCAAGTCCCCTAGTGTCCAGGTCCCGATTGCAAGTTCATGCCACGGTACTAGTTTTTGACCTTTTGTTATGTTATTTGTACAAGGACCGACGACGGACGACTTCTATATATATTAGTTAAAATCCTCTCAAAACTTGTTCAATTCACTAAATGTCACTTGAAAGATAAGTGTACGCGATGCCAACGGGTACTACTCGTGACGACCCGAAACTCGATGAGTTTCCATCCCATTAAAATATAGGTGTAGGCTAATTTATTCATCTTTGGATATTTCAATGCGCAAAAATTGTTGCTCATTGGATTTGTAGGTATATGGTTATGATTCTGTAGTACCTTAACCCATAAACCCATGGGTATCCATATATTCGACATGCAACTATAATTCAAAGCCATCCCTTAACATAATGTACTCCAAAACATGATCTAACTAGCACACCTAGTGTTATATAAGAACGAGCGAAATATACATCATTTTCTGTTACACGTGCAACATATTTGTATTTCTATTATTAGCTTATATAGTCATATTTTAATGCATGTGTTATAATTTTTCTCGGGTAAGGGCAACCCATGGGTACCCACTACCCACACACATATGGATATGGGCACAAAATTACACCCAATACATGGGTATGAGCACAAAATCGCGTGATTCCAAGGAGGGACATGGTTCGATCATACTGTGAAGATGTGCCTAATACTTCGTAGTTGATGAGGCCACAAATGTTCAGGTCTTTTAGTTTTCGCCCTGTCCTTCCTCTCTTACCCCGCAAAGATTAAGCTTGCTAGAGCCACTTACTCAATTTCAAACGGATGACGATACAATCTTTTGAAGCTATTTATAGCATTCAAATTTAATTTTGTCCTAAAATATAGCTGCTTGAGTATTAATAAGACTATCATGTGTGATTATGAGAAGCACAAGTATGTGGTTTGGCACCATACAATTCAGTAGCATGTATTTCTCTAGATTTATCGTCCGAGCTAACAGGCACTGTACTCTTGTTTCATATATAACATTGTAAATGGCTTACATGGTTGGTTTTAGAAGTGAAACCAAATATTATGTTGTAAACTGATTATGCAATCGAGCAATGACACAAAATGCCGCAAAGCGGTGTTATTTGGCGAATTTAAAGAAGCAAGGATCTCAAATTCATTTTATCGGTGATGTGTGCAATCTTTTGTGGTTATGTAACCAAAATTGTTGTGTGAATAGCGGACCATATGCATATTGATGTAATGTATTTTGATCACGAGAAGTCTTGTATAAGATCAATTTTCTAGACCATTCTACATCCTTTTTAACTCCACTATGCAAAGTGTTTTAATGCCAGAAATGTACTATATATTTTTGTGAAACACAAGCTTCAGAAATGTACACCATGGATCCTGATTTTTCTCTTTTTTTGATTAGAATTTTGTCCTTTTTTTTGCTTTTGGAAATTGTCATTAGTGTCGCGTCTAGTCAAAACATGTCTATGATGAATCTGAGATGTGTTTTGGCTAGACGTGTCACATATGAAGGGTCATCAATGACCCATTTTGGCTGGAGGCATCACTGATGAAAGGTCCCAAGACGCATTTTGGCTAGACGCGTCACTGATGTAGGAAAACACGGCACTGATTTTTTCACATTAGAGACACGTCACTAATTATTTTCAATATAGTGCAGTCCCTAACATGTAACTATTTGGAATTTGCTTTTTCAATTAAAACGCTCAAATATTTAGTGAAGTTTAAATGACAATACCATGGATTAGTGGACTAGTACAAACAGATATGGCATGCATCGTCGCTGTCTTAGCTTGCGCGTGCAATGGGACTAAGTTAATTAATGAAGGCAAATTAGAGATCTCCTAGTCTGTAAGAAAATGAACTCATTGACAGGTTCAGTTCATGCATTTAGATCGACCTTCAAGCGCCCAATTATATTACGAGCTCGATCAAGATGCTAGTGTCATACTCATAGATTATGCAAGGACCGGACGGGTCTCGGAGGGTCAACTTTTACTACCGAGAGCACTGGCATCTTGCAGCAACGAACACGCCTAATTGACGTGCTCATGGTAATTACTATGTAAGAAAATGAACTCAGTGACAGGTTCAGTTCATGCATCTAGCTCGATCTACAAGCGGCCAATTATATTGCGAGCTCGATCAAGATGCTAGTGTATACTCGTAGTTTATACAAGGACCGGACGGGGTCGGAGACTCGAGGTCATTTACTAGCAAGAGCATAGACAACAAGTATAGCAACTAACACGTCGTCTACTTGACGTGCTCATGGTAAATTACTCATATGACTGGTAGGGTCAGTTCATGCATCTAGCTCGACTAACTAGTGTCCAAATCCTGCCTGCAAGTTCATGCCACGGTACTAGTTTTTGTTATGTTATTAGTACGAGGTTTGTTATGTTATTAGTACGAGGACCGACGACGGTTGACTCTATTTATATTTGGAATAATTAACTTTTTACCTGACTTATGAAATGAGTGGTATATAAAATACCATATCAGTGACTCATGTGTCAATGACACATGTTATGGTGTCATTCGTAAGAGTGGTAAAAAATTTAATGTACGTGCAAGGGATGGCAACGGGTACCCGCCATCCAAACCTCGATGAGTTTTTATCCCATGCGGGCTAGTTTATTTATCCAGCGATATTTTACTGGACAAAAATTCTTGCTCATCGGATTCATAGGTACGATTATGATTCTATACTACCTGAACCCATATAAACCCATGGGTATGCATATATTTGACATGCAACTATAATTCAAAGCCATCATTTAACCTAATGTATTCCAAATCATGATCCAACTAGCGCACCTAGTGTCATATGAGAATGAGTGAAATAATATATCCTTTTCTGTTACATATTTATATTTTTGCTATTTGCTTATATAGTCAAAGTTTAATTCGTATGTTATAATTTTCCCCTGGTAAGGGCAATCCATGGGTACCCACTACCCACACGGGTATGGATATGGGCACAAATTACACCCGTACATGTGTATGAAATTGCTTGATAACTCCAAGGAGCGACGTGGGATGCTAAACTTATCCCATAATTCAAGCATACGGTAAAGATGTGCCTAACTCGTCGTAGTTGAGGAGGCCACAAATGTTCAGGTGTCTTTTAGCCCTGTCGTCCCTCTTAACCACCACAAAGATCAAGCTTGCTAGAGCCACTTACTACGTACTCAATTTGAAACGGATGATGATGACTCAATTTCAACCAAAGGTAATCGCATCAAAGTAATGGGTATTGTTAGATTGTATATCTGTGCTATGCGTGATTGTATATTTGGGCCTGTGCCAGGTGTAGCCGGCCAGCCCATACTTGATTAGAGAGATATGAGGAGATCTCGTCTTGGTCCTATTTCTATAAACCAACAGATCTCCTCACCCCTATATATATGTACATAGGTCTCTCAATCAATTCAATCTATTATTTCACGCAATCTTCATTGCTTTCATGGTATCACGAGTTTAGGTTTTCCACCTTCCTTTCCTGGCCGCCGCCTCTCTTGCGCACGCCTGCTGCCCCTGTGCGCGCCGAGCTGCAATGGACGGCGCGCAACCCACCGATGCCACTGCCGCTGCCATTGTCACCGCTTCTAGCGCGGCTGCTTCGGAGACGCTCCAACCCGACGCCGCAGCTACTGCCCTCCAGGAGGAGCGCGAACGCGCGGCCGAGCAGGCTCGCCTCGCCAAGGCGGCACGCGCCCGCGCGGCAAAGGCTGCCCGCGACGCCGCCGTTGCCCGCGCGGCTGAAGCAGAGCGCGCCGCCGTCGCCGCTCAGCAGGAGCGTGATGCGGCTGACGCGCGCCTTCAGGCTGCTCTCGACCGTGCGGCTAAAGAGCGCGCCGCGGCTGCTCCGCCTCTAGAAGACGGCGCTCCCACCAGCGACGCCGAGGATGCCGAGGATTTCGCCTCCGCCGACGGCGATCCGCATCTTCGCGCTGCTCTCCTTCAGCACGAGGCCGTAGCCCTCATCAACCTGCATGCCCAGGCTGTGGCCGTGCAGAACATCCGGCTGCTTGTTCCACTTATGCTCGACGTTGCCTCGGCCTTCTACGGCCGCTGGCACGAATCCGTCCTCCTCGTCGTTGGCCGGTACTCCCTGGAGCGCCACATCCTCTCCGACGTGGCTGCCCTCGGCTCTCCCGATTGGGTCCGCATGGACTGCGTCGTAAAGTCCTGGATCACCGGCACCATCTCCGATTCTCTCGCTGAAGCGGTCGTCGAACCTGGCACCACCGCTCGCACTCATTGGCTCGCCATTGAGTCACAGTTCCACGGCAATCGCGAGACACGGGCTCTCCAGCTCGAGGCCGCCTTTCGCACTTTCACCCAAGGCGACCTCGACATCACCGCGTACTGCCGCAAGCTCAAGGGCATGGCGGACGCCCTTCGCGATCTCGGTGAGACGATCACCGATCGGACCCTCGTCCTCAACCTTCTGCGCGGTCTCAACGGCCGTTTCGAAGCTATCGGTCTCCATCTTCGTCGTGGGCGCCCCTTCCCCTTGTTTTTGCAGGCTCGCAACGACCTGCTTCTTGAGGAACTCACCATGGCCGACTCCGCTCTGGTTCCTCCGGTTTCTCTGGCTCCTTCAGCTACAGCCCTCCACACCGGCGTTGCCTCTTCATCACCAGCGACACCCGCCGCCGCTTCCCAACAGCGGCCACAGCCCCCCGCTAACCCTGGGAGCAGCGGGGGCAAACGTGGCAAGCGTGGCAAGAGGGGCGGCCGTGGCTCTCCTGCTGCAGGCACGGTGGCTAATGCCACACCTGGAGGATCTCCCAGCAGCCAGCCAAGGCCGAACCTGCACCAGCCATGGACCGGGTCCATTAACATGTGGCCCGGCCCACGTCCTGCGACGCTGCCTCACCCGCACGCTCTCCTCGCCGGCGTCCACTAGCAGCAGCAGCAGCTCCCTCAAGCGCTGCTGACAGGCGCACAGCAGGGGTGGCCTGCGCACCCTGCTGTTCAGCAGTGGTCACTTCCCCTGCCGGGATTATACAGCCCCGCTGTTCCTCCACCCGGCTAGGACGCTTCAAGCCACACCACCAACTTCCAGACTATGTCGCTTCAGCAGCCTTCCTAGGCTAACTGGTACTTCGACTCGGGCGCCACTAATCACATGACCTCCGACGCTGGTAACCTCACCCTCCCTTCACCTTCACCTTCACATTCTTTGCCTCCAAATATTATTGTCGGTAATGGGAACCTCCTTCCCGTTACTTCCACTGGTACTACCACTCTTCCGCATCATCTTCATCTTAATAATGTGCTTGTTTCACCTAGCCTTATTAAGAATCTTATTTCAGTCCGCCAGTTTACTTCCGATAATAATTGTTCCGTGGAGTTTGACCCTCTTGGTTGTTCTGTGAAGGATCTTCATTCTCGGAGAGAGATCGTCAGGTGTGACAGCTCCGGTCCTCTCTATCCATTACAGTTTTCGGCCTCTGCGTCCACTCTCCTTGCTGCCACCTGCTCCTCACTTTGGCACCAGCGTCTTGGTCATCCGGGTCATGAAGTCTTGTCTAGGCTAGCACAGTCATCTGCTATCTCTTGTAATAAACGTGATGAACACAATTTATGTCATGCTTGTCAGTTGGGTCGCCATACACGTCTACCTTTTCATGCATCTTCAACTCGCACTAGTCATGCTTTCCAGTTAATTCATTGTGATCTGTGGACATCTCCCATTTCTAGTATTACAGGTCACAAATATTATCTGGTTATACTTGATGATTTTTCGCATTACCTATGGACATTCCCACTTCGACTCAAGTCTGACACCTTTTCCACTTTGTCTAACTTTTTTGCCTACGTCGCTACACAGTTCGGGGTCCCTATTCAGGGCATACAGTGCGACAACGGCCGAGAGTTTGACAACCTCAGCGCCCGTGCTTTCTTCCTCTCTCGTGGTGTCCAGTTGTGCATGTCCTGCCCATACACTTCGCCCTAGAATGGTAAAGCCGAACGTGTCATCCGAACCATAAATAACGTTGTTCGATCTTTACTGTTTCAGGCAAGTGTCCCACCTGCGTATTGGGTTGAGGCACTTTCTACTGCCACCATGCTCCTCAACATTCTCCCTACCAAGACACTCAACTTCAACACTCCCCATCAGGCTCTTCTTGGCTCGCCGCCAACATATGAACATCTTCGTGTCTTTGGTTGTCGTTGTTATCCTAACCTGTCTGCAACTGCACCACACAAACTCGCACCCCGCTCTTCCTTGTGTGTCTTCCTCGGTTATTCTTCTCACCACAAAGGCTACTGCTGTCTCGACCAGTCCTCCAACCGAGTCATTATTTCCCGGCATGTTGTCTTTGATGAGACTTCCTTCCCATTCTCCGAGGCCCCTGGATGTCCTGCGTCTCAGGATTTCGATTTTTTATCTACTGACCCTGTGATGGCTCCACCAGCGCCGTCATCTTTTGTTCCTACAGGTACTCCAGGCGTTACCGTATAGCCACGTGCGGCTGCTCCTGGGGGTGACGCCCCTTGGGTTGCTGCCACCCCCCTGGACTCTGGCATGCCGGCCGGCCTGCCCCTTCCAGCAGCCAGCCAGTTCACTCCAGCGGCCAGCCGGGCCGCTCCGGCAGCCAGCCAGGCTCCATTGGCGGCCAGCTCGGCAGCCGGCCGGTCACCTCCAGCATCCGGCCAGGCGCCCGCTGCTCCACCGCCTGGCTTTCAGCGAGCATCCGGCCAGGCGCCCGCTGCTCCACCGCCTGGCTTTCAGCGCTGGGGCGGCTTTGTGTACCACCGGCGCCCGCAGCCATCTCCATCAACTGATTTGGCTGTCCTGGCGCCTGTACCACCTGTCCGCCTGACGTACAGCCGTCGTCCGCATCCACTACCTTCACCGCCAGCTGCTCCAACAGCTTCCCTAGTACCTCCGCCTCCGCCTGTGACACCGGCTTCCGCTGCTCCGGTTCGCCTTCCTGCTGGAGCAGTTCCCATAGTTCCTGTGGCCAATCAGCATGCCATGAGAACGAGGGGAAAGGCTGGCTTTCGACAGCCCGTCACTCTCCAAGTTGCTTCCTTGTCGCCCATACCGAGGACCTACCGCGCCGCGCTTGCTGACCCCATTTGGCGCGCGGCTATGCAGGACGAGTTCTCCGCGCTTCTTGCCAACCACACTTGGGATCTCGTTCAGCGTCCACCTCGATCCAATGTGGTTACAGGCAAATGGGTGTTCAGACACAAGTTCAAGGCAGATGGCTCTCTTGAGCGCTACAAAGCACGTTGGGTTCTTCGTGGCTTCACTCAACGTCCCGGCATTGACTATGATAAGACTTTCAGCCCCGTTGTGAAACCTGCTACTGTCCGGACAGTCCTCTCTCTTGCGGTCTCTCGTCACTGGCCAGTGCATCAGCTCGATGTGAAGAACGCCTTTCTTTACGGGAACCTGTCTGAGACAGTCTATTGCGTCCAGCCCTTGGGATTTGAGGATTCGACTCACCTAGACTTTGTGTGTCTCCTAAATCGGTCTCTTTATGGGCTGAAGCAGGCGCCGCGTGCTTGGTACAGCCGCTTTGCCAGTTTCCTTCTGCGCCTGGGCTTTGTGGAGGCCAAGACGGATACCTCGCTGTTTGTGTTTCATCGTGGTCAGGACACCACCTATCTCTTGCTGTATGTGGATGACATTGTGCTAACGGCCTCCTCCACGGACTTACTTCGTCGCCTCATTGTAGCTCTTCAGCAAGAATTCTCCATGAAGGATCTGGGTGAGCTTCATCATTTCTTGGGTATGCAGGTTCAGCGCACCACCTCTGGGTTGTTCCTGTCACAGCACCAGTACATGTTGGATATTCTGGACCGTGCTGGGATGGCTGACTCTAAGCCATGTTCAACTCCAGTTGATCTCAACCCGAAGTTGTCTGCCGACGGTGCTCCTCTTTCAGATCCTACGGATTTTCGCAGTCTAGCTGGAGCATTACAGTACCTCACTTTCACTCGGCCAGATATTGCCTACGCAGTTCAGCAGGTGTGTCTTCACATGCATGATCCCCGCGAGCCTCATCTTGCAGCCTTGAAGCGGATCCTTCGTTATGTCTGTGGCACTCTTGACTTGGGCCTTCATCTGCGTGCTTCTAGTCAGGCTGAGCTAGTGGTCTACTCCGATGCGGATTGGGCAGGTTGTCCTGACACTCGTAAGTCTACCTCAGGCTACGCAGTTTTTCTTGGTGATAACTTGGTTTCCTGGTCTTCCAAGCGCCAGAATACTGTCTCCCGTTCAAGTGCCGAAGCGGAGTATCGTGCTGTCGCCAATGTCGTGGCTGAGGCATCCTGGTTGCGTCAGTTGCTTGCTGAGCTTCACACGCCCTTACGCCAAGCCACCTTGGTTTACTGCGACAACATCAGCACATATACATGTCTTCCAACCCCGTTCAACATCAGCGTACCAAGCACATTGAGATTGATCTTCACTTCGTTCGCGAACGAGTGGCTCTTGGAGCAGTCCGCGTCCTCCACGTCCCGACGACGTCGCAGTTCGCTGACATTTTCACCAAAGGCCTGCCCACTTCTGTCTTCACGGAGTTTCGGTCCAGTCTCAACGTCCGACGACTCGACGCTGCGACTGCGGGGTGTGTTAGATTGTATATCTGTGCTATGCGTGATTGTATATTTGGGCCTGTGCCAGGTGTAGCCGGCCAGCCCATACTTGATTAGAGAGATATGAGGAGATCTCGTCTTGGTCCTATTTCTATAAACCAACAGATCTCCTCACCCCTATATATATGTACATAGGTCTCTCAATCAATTCAATCTATTATTTCACGCAATCTTCATTGCTTTCAGGTATGCCTCTCTTCAACCCTCCCTCTTTCTGGCTCCCTTTTTACCATGGGAGCGTGACAATTGGAGTGTGCAAGCACGGAGCGCCTTGGGCCTTGCAGATGGACTGATGGAGTGCCGACAACGGATAAGGGAGAGAATGGGTTATTGGACATGCGGATGGATCGGCAAAGCCATTGGACCAAGGGGCGCCAACTCTTTTTTTTGACCTTCATGTTAGAGGACGCTTAAACAGGGCCCACAAAGAAAAGTGCTTACTTTAATACTGTAGTAAATATGCCCATAATTTCTAAAAAAAGTAAATATGCCCATAGGTTACAATAGGAGAAAATGAGTGATTGAAATATTCATGAGAAACGAGAACAAAAATGTTACATGTCTTCTGCCTCGGAAAAGATGAAAACGGCCAATCTCGACCAAATGGAAAACGACCACAGCTCTGTCGGGATGAAAAACGGCAAAAAAAACACTTAATATTCAGAATAATAGATAGATATGAGAGGATCAGGACGAAGAAATTATCTGTCATTTTAATACAATTATTATATTAGGGATAGATTAGGGAGAAGGAGGATTTGGTAGGGGTGGTTTCATGAATTTAGCTAGATCTTCGTCCATGCGGTAAGCGCGCCCAATACAATTCCATCAGCAGTGGTTTGTGGTTGCGTCGGTATGTTGCCGCCACCGTCTGCACTGACTTGGTCTCTTAAAATTTTACTCTAGACTAGACATCCATTTCACAAGTAGAACTAACCCGCAATTACTATAACATAAAACAACTGAGAAAACAGTGCAACGGTGTGTCCACTCGATCCTTGGATAGGCTTTTTGGCAGGGCCAAATTAATAAATATACAATACCCACGCATCGACTCGTAAATAAGGGTAGATTCTTCTTTCACTTTGCGCATGCATCGGCATCGACGTGGCTACGTACTCCAATGGATTCAGGATCATCAAATATTCCAATGGATATATTCGGTGTAGTTGGCTCCAAGTCAGCTCAAGGTTTGTTTCTGTCGCTACTGGTACTGAACGAGGAGGACTTATAGGTCGCGACGTCTAATAACTAGCTCTAAGCTATTATATATTAGATGTCGTGTGGAGGAAAAAGAGAAAAAAATTAAACTAGCGGAAAGAGATGAAATAACTAAGCTCTTTATACATCTTAATGCACGAGAGGACGAGAGGTACTACTCTTTAGTCCCAGGTTCTGCCATAACTCGGGACTAAAAGTCCCTTTAGTCCTGGGTTAGGCCTTCACTCGGGATTAAAGGACTTTTAGTCTCGGGTTTAGCCATAACCCGCGACTAAAGGCACCTAACACTATGGGTGTGCTTGGTTGGGTGTGGCTAGCTGTCTGGCCAGGCTCTAGGAATGCAGTTTAGTGTTGTTTGGTTGTCTATTTTTGCCCCTAGCCAGGCCCAACTAGTGCACCGACCATCCCTTAGCCAGGCTACCTGTAAACGTTTGACCCTTTCGTTTTAGCGGAGCCTGGCTTGTACAATCGAGAGGAGTGACTCCGCTCACCTCCACGCTGTTCGACCGTGGCTCGCCTGCCTCTTCGTTCGCGCTCCGCCTCCACCCTATTGATCGCTGCCTCGCGCTCCACCTCTACAACGCCGGCCGCCACCTCGGGGTTCGTGCTCCACCTCTACTCCACCCGGCCGTCGTCCATGGATCCACGCTCGCACCCCTGTTTCGTGCTTTGCCTCTACCCTGTTGGTCGCCGCCTAGGAGCCTTTCTCAAGCACGAACACGCCACCAGAGCCACCGCACCCACCGCTCCAATCGCCACCACCTGCCATTAACAGAGCTCCGCTGTAGCCCAGATCTCCACGTAGGAGACACCGCTTACCTCTCTGCTTTCTCCCTCGGCCTCGAAGAAAGAAGACGCACCTGATCCCCCGAACTCCACCACCTGTCGTCAGACATCCCCGGCCACCACAGCACCGGCCAGCCTCAGCTCCGGCGAGGACACCGCGTCCCTACTATGGACGACCAAGGAGCAACGGCTCCTCTCGGCCACCAGAGCCTTCGATGAGGAGGGTCGCCGCCGCCTCTGAGGAGGTGCCACTTGCCGGCGTCGTCGATGCAGATTGCCTCCGGCTAACTGCCGTCTAGATTTGTAGGGGCGGATGCTCATCCACCTAGCCTCCAACCAACCGCTACCCAAATCTATAGGTGCGGGGGCTCGTCGGCGGGCACCGGAGCGTTCGACGAGGACACCGCCGATGTCCTTGCTTGTTCTTCTCTTGTTCCGATGGATGGATTTTGCGACAAGATGGACAAAGAAGATCAAGGTGATGGAGGTAAGGTCACCACCAAATAATCTAGGCAACCAAACAAAAACTAGCTTATCCGGGCTTAGCTAGCACATGACAACCAAACACTGCTAGGTTGCATTGACTTCGGCAGGCTTTCTCAAGCCTGGCTTATTTTTCTAGTCAGGCTTACCGGAGAAATGCAACCAAACACACCCTATATACACATGTGTGTCTTCTCTTCTTCCTTCCCTATTTTTTCGATCTATTTCAATCACCACCGCCCAGAGGTCAAACCGGATCCGCCACGCCGCTTCAATCTCTGGCTGGCCGCGCTCGCCACCCGCGCCGTGCGCCCGGCTGACCTCACCCTCATCTCCGGCATGCCTCCCTTTCTTGACACCGTTCGCCCTCATCTCCGGCACAGCGGCCTCGCCCTCGTCTCTAGTCAGCCTCGCCCTCATCTCCGGCACACCCCTCTTCATCATCTCTGGCCGGCCTCACCCTCATCTCTGGCACACTTCTCTACCTTATCTCCGGCCAGCCTCGCCCTTGTCTCCAGCCAGCGCACCCCTCTTCCTTTTCTCCGGCCGGCCTCGCCCTCGTCTCCGGTGCGCCCCTCTTCCTCGTCTCTGGCTAGCCTCGCCCTCGTCTCTGGCGCACATCTCTTCCTCGTCTCCGGCCTTGAGCGCCGGAGGCTTTGCCGAGCGTTTTTTTCGGGCGCTCAGCAAAGAAGGCTTTGTCGAGAGCCAAATAAAAAACACTCGGCAAAGCCTCTACACTCGGCAAAGAAGGCTTTGCCGAGCGTCCGATAAACGGCTCTCGGCAAAGAAGTTTCTTTGCCGAGAGCCAAAAAAAACACTCGGCAAAGAAGGCTTTGCTGAGCGTCCGATAAACGGCTCTCGGCAAAGAAGTTTCTTTGCCGAGAGCCAAAAAAAACACTCGGCAAAGGCTTCTTTGCCGAGTGCCAAAGTAAAACATTCGGCAAAGCAATTTTTCAAACCACATTTTGGTGCCCTAAACGAATTCAAATAAAAAGTTTTCAACTACAAAGTTTCATAACTTTTCATGATCTACAAACTTTATATTGGTCATTTCTTTATTCGACAAAGTAATAATTACGTTGTTCACAAAATCTATATGTCTCTCATGTAGTTCCATGAAACTACAAGAGAGATATATAAGATTTGTGAACAATGTTAGCACCACAATTTCGGATGGAAAAACTTCCTAAATGAAGTTTGTAGATCTCGAAAGGTTATGAAACATTGTAGTTGACCACTTTTTAATTTGTATTCATCTTGTCATGGAAAACTACGTTTGAAATTCAAAATTTTAAAATTTTAAAATTTGAATTTTTCAAAAGACCTCGGATGGAAAAACTTCCTAAATGAAATTTGTAGATCTCAAAAAGTTATGAAACATTGTAGTTGACCACTTTTTCATTTGAATTCATCTTATCATGCAAAACTACGTTTGAAATTCAAAATTTTAAATTTTGAATTTTTCAAAAGACCTCGGATGGAAAAACTTTCTATATGAAAAATGTAGTGCTCGAAAAGTTATGAAACTTTATGGTTGACAACTTTTTGATTTGAATTCGTTTAGGGCCTCAAACAATCAATTTTCACTTAGTTTTGTATAATATTTGAGTAACTGAAACGGCATATAGACGCATGTGAGTGTGTAGTGCAGGTGGCAGAGGAGGTATCGCGTGAGGGGAGAGGTCACGAGTTCGAATCCCGCCGACCGCGTAACTACGAATTTTGCGCGAAAAATGCCGCGACTTGTGACTTCGACGGAGACGGGCGGGCACTGGCCAGTGGGCCCTCCCCGATTGAAAAATTTTTTCCAGGTTTTTTTCGCATTTTTTTATTTCTTGCTTTGCCGAGCGTCGGGCTCTCGGCAAAGGCTTTGCCGAGTGCCCGATAAACGGCTCTCGACAAAGAAGCCTTTGCCGATCGGATTTTTGCCGAGGGCGCTTTGCCGAGAGCTGCGCTCGGCAAAGGCTTTGCCGAGGGCCTTAGAGGCTTTGCCGAGAGCCTGGGGCCCTCGGCAAAGCAGCCGGCTCTGGTAGTAGGTGTGCCAACCCCGTTTCATCCCTTCCTGCTGTGTGAAACCGAGCACCCAACCCTAACTTAAGTTAATTGGCTATTTGTATTCGATCTGACTTAGTTATATGAATCTTGATATATTAACTTGTATTTGCTTTAGTGATATATTTTGATATATATGTGGAAAGATACTGACTTTGGTGATAGAAATTTTTATATATTGACTTTAGTGATATATTGTATATATATGATATGCATTTGGATATTTGGTATACATGAATTTTGATATATTGACTTTAGTGATATGCATTTTGGTATATGAAAAATATTGACTTTAGTGATATGAATTTTGATACTTTGTATATATATATATATATATATATATATATATATATATATATATATATATATATATATATATATATATATATATATATATATATATATGAATTTTGATATATTGACTTTAGTGCTATGCATTTTGGTGTATGAAAAATATTGACTCCAGTGATATGAATTTTGATATTTTATATATTTAAATCTCCTAGTATGTAAGAAAATGAACTCAATGACAGGTTCAGTTCATGCATCTTGCTCGATCTACAAGCGGCCAATTATATTGCGAGCTCGATCAGGATGCTAGTGTCATACTCATAGTTTATGCAAGGACCGTACGGGTCTCGGAGGGTCATATATATATATATATATATATACTACCAATAGCACTGGCATCTTGCAGCAACGAACACGCCAAATTGACGTGCTCATGGTAAATGGTAAACTACTCTAGGGTGAGTTCATGCATGATGCTCGACTCACTAGTGTCCAGGTCCCAACTGCAAGTTCATGCCACGGTATTAGTTTTTGATCTTTTGTTATGTCATAGTAAACATGCTCATACATTGTAACAGAATCCCATAAGTATATGAATTGGACTTCGTATCATTGTTAGATGTAAGTTGTTCTAACTCATAAGTCAAGCGTCCTGATCACATACTAGATATGGATGGTGTGGCCCAATACGTCTTCAAATCAGACTCTGTATCAATCATCGCTAGACATGAGTCGTTCTAACTTGTATGATCACGGTCATGAGTCTGAGTCACATACGAGATGTAGACGGCATGAGTACAGTTTGAAAATTAAAAAAACATGGGACCTGTTGGTGTTTTGTCAACCGACGAGTGAATTCGTACGTGTGTCACGCTGCTCTAGGAAGACGATGGTAGTATCCAAAGGCACAAGGAATGATACTGGTTCAGGCCGGAGCCCTACGTCCAGTCTCAGAGATAGTTCGAGTGCGTGTTTCTCGGTTGAATGCTCTGAAGTTCTTACAAAGGGGTATGCAAGAAGGGAGAAGAAGGTAGGAGATTGGAGAGGGTCTGCCCAAATGAAGTCTCGAGAGTCCGTCCCCTTGGAAGGGTGCCCTGGCTGCCCTTATATAGAGTCCGGGGCCAGGTTACATACAGAGAGATAGGTTCTCCCGACGGAGTGGTCGTGAGCATGAGGGAGAGGAAACTAGCTATCTTGGCTTGCAAGGAAGGCTATCTTGTCTTGGCATCAACGTATGTACGTCCGGGTGTGGTTGTCGTCATAATCTTGTGCCCACGTCACAGCATGGTGTGGCGTGATGTTACAGTGCTGGTCGTGATGGAACTGTTGGCACGGTGGTGGTTCACCAGTCATGGCCTTCGTCATCGTCTCCTATTTTTCAAGGGGCATCATGGCGATAGTAAGGGAGTACGTAGCCATCACTAGGTCATTGGTCGTCTTTGCAGGTCGTGGAGCTAGTAGCCTCGATCCTGAGCTGCAGTGTCAAGGCCCTCATTGGCTTCATTGGCCTTGGAAGTCAAGGCCGTAACCGTGAGCCCCATCCCATAGTGGGTGGGGCCATATACCCGTCTCGTTGGGTCATATCTGGATGGTGGGTCACCGTAGTGGTCATCACTGCCTGCAGTGCTGTCTTGTCTGCACAGTGTGGCACAGGGATGGCGTCTATCCGGACTGAGGGGACAATTGTCCCCTCCATCCTAGAGGAGTAAGTGGGGCATGCCTGCCCTTGTTAGAGCAGGGGTACTTGGTGGAGCTCGACCTCTCTCCATTCCTTCTGGGGGTCAGGACGAAGAAGAGGTCGTGCGGCGTTGTGTTGTCCTTGTTAAAAGGGGAAGGGAGAGGTCATGGTCGACCACTCGCTTTAGTGCTTGGCCTAGGTCTGTGCGGCTTAGATGGGCCATGGTTGTTGGGCTTGTGTTTGCTTGGCCGTCGTGGGCCACCTAAGCAGCTAATCAATCGATGTCTTGAGATACCCAGGGTATCATAACCCTGATAGTAGCCCCAAGCATCTTCACGATCGTGAAGTGATCGTGGAGATGCTGATATCTATGTTCGTTGAATGTGGACTCATGGTCGTGGCTGGTATGAGCTCAGAGCTCGACCCCTTGTGTGCTAGAGCGTTCAATGTGGTAGGTGGTTGTTACGTCCCGTCCCGTCCCGTCCCGTCCTGTCCCGTCAAGCCACCTTGATGGTCCGATACGCGACTACTCTGCTGAGCCTAGCCATGTCAGGGTGCTGTGTGCCCAGGTATGAGATCCAAACAGAGTCGAGTGGTCTTGTCAACGCTGTACTAGTTCTGTCTTTTGGAGGATCTTGACTTCCCTGACCTCATGTGGGCTCTTGACATTGGTTGTGACCTCCCGTTGTTTGCCACGCAGCGTGGGGGTCTTAGGTTGCCCAGTCCACCCTTGGGCCTATAAATAAGGGCCTTCCTACCATTTAAACTACTCACATCCACACCTTTGAGCTATTTCTAGCCTGTTCGAGAGGCTAAGTTTGAGAAAAGAGTGTTTCTAGCATGGGACCTGCTAGGGGTCATTTGTATTGGCCAGAGGCCTTCGTCATCTCATCTTGCAGCTGGTGCTAGAAGGAGATTTGCGAGCAGGGAGAGATTGAGGCGGTGCCTAGGCCGACTTCTGGGTCTCGTGGTTTTAGCGTCTTCCTGAACCCTTAGATTTGGGGTCACTAAATCACAAGCCCCAGTGGCCTCAATCAGCTTCTCCTAAAAACCATGGGTAGCTCAACTATTGGTCACGATCTTTCATGAAGATCGTTTAGTGACCACAGGAAGCTACACGAGGTTCGAGGGGAGTACTGTGGAGCCTTGGTGCCCTCATCATGCTTTTTGGAGCATGATGGTGGTGGCCTGTGAGCCAGTCGACCTGCCCTTCTCTTTCTTTCCCCATGTTTTTTCCTTGGGGTCGTGATGCTATGGGAAGGTTTGTAAGGTAATTGACCTCACCTTCCTTGCTTTGTAGCATTCGCCCTGGCTTGAATAATATCACCATCGAGGTGATACTAGGCTTTCCATTCTTTTTAAGCGGCATGACCACTCTTGTACTTGTGGATTATCAAATGAAAAGGGGTTTCTTTTCTAAATGTTTTGGCTACCCTTGTGGTTGTGGCGAGCCCCTGAGCCATCGGGTCAGAGTCATGCCACTAGCCTAGGGTCACTGGGCCTGAAGGGTCGACTTGCCTTAATAGTGCGAGGGGTCACTTTTACGACCTCCTTTTGCTCGGTCGCAAGGTTTCCCATGACCATGCGCAGGTTCGTGGGTCTAGGACCTTTTTTGAATTGTGCGTGATCGAGCTGTGATCGCATTTTGTTTGGGTTACGCATTGCTTCATGAGAAAGACGTCATTGCATAACCCTAATTGTCTGCCCCATCGATCTCTCCCGAAAGGGTTATTGACCTCTGTTGATTTATAAGACTCTGGAGCTGGCTTTAGGTTGAGGACCTAGGGCACAGGGAGGAGTTGGTCATGGCTTGGCCTCAACCTCTAGCGGGGTCACAGGGACCTGACTCCTTTCTTCCCTGGTGTCCTTTTTGACCCTGAGGGGTCGTGATGCCATGCTATAGGCATGTTTGGTTTCACCCCACGTGGGGTGAGACCATCCACTGTAACCTTATCGATTGGAGCGGTGTGTCTCATCAAGGGCAATGGGTAATTCGAGTGGGACCCAATAGCCTTCAACAATCGACGTGAAGTTTAGCTTTGCCTCATCAAGAGACATCCCACAAATCATCGAGCGTCAAACTCATCGGTCCTCGACCGCCTCCATAGTGGCTAGAGGACAAGATGCCTCGCCCCAAAGGGGGCCAACCTGGGTGACTTCGAAGCCAATGACTCGAACACAGGGGGTGATGGTCAAGAGGTTTCGCATAACTGATAAGAGCCGCTCGGGGCCCATCTCATCCCTGGCCTTATCTCTTTGGTGGCCTCAAGCCCATCTAAGAACCAGCCCAAAATAAGGTTTCCTAAGTGCGACGTGTGGTCGTAGACACGGCGGGTCACCCTGCGCGTGGACCCAGGAGCTTATTGCCTCCCTAGTCGTGGTGCGACTTAATGGCACCCACTCGTGTGTGATCATGCATCACGCGGTCATGATTACGGAGGGCCACTCTACGCGTGAATCCTAGGGATGGTCAACCCCTCGGTTTTCTTGTGACCTAATGGCACCCTCGCATGCGATCGTGCGTTGTGGCATGGTGGCTCGCTTCCCGAGGGTTAGTGGGGCCCATTTAGGGGCAGACCCGTGCGGACGTGGTTCGCGTCCCTGGGTGTCGCCACATATATAGCCTCCTCAGGTCAAGCTCATCCCTTACCTTTTTCACCTTGTATCGCCATTCGCTACAATCGATAGAGAAAAAAAGGGAAAGTATGTCAAGCTCAAGAGATTTACGTGGGACGCGTGTCGTCGCTCGTAGCCACTTAGCACCACCGTCTTTCATCGCCTGTTCCACTGCTGTCATTGCCCTGAATACTACCAGTGCTACAAGATGAGCGAGTGGGTAGCTTCAATGGTGATGGAGGTGAAGCTGTTGTGGCTCGTCGATGAGGGTTTCCTTCCACTGAAGGAGGTCACCGAGTGGAGGGATGTTGCTAGCGAGGCATTCTAGGATCCACGACCTGGGGAGATGGCGTCATTCATTAACTTCCATGAGCGCGGGTTTGGGATCCTAGCATCAGATTTCCTCCATGGATTTCTCCATGAGTATGGTGTCCAGCTACAACACATTCCTCCCAATGGGTTGTTGCAGCTGGCGGGCTTCGTAGTCATGTGTGAGGCCTTCCTTGGGATTAAACCCAACAAGGACCTCTTTCGCTGGCTCTTTGAGGTCAAGAGCCAGAAGGTGCAGGGCTCTAGTGGCAGGGCGCTCACCCTTGTGGGAGAATGAACATCCAGATGTGCCCTAGGGTGTCCCACTGTTACCCGTGCTTGGTGTTGAAGAGTTCAAACTCTAGCTGGCACGGGAATTGGTTCTATGTCCTAGATGATGCCTTCGTCGCCCTACCTTCCTTTTCTAGTGTCCCTCCAGTGAGGTTGGTCGGCGAGGGTGACGGAGATCCTAGAGGTTCTCGAGGGCCGGGTGTTAGCCGGCCTGAATGGGGTTAAGGTCCTCTGGACCATGGCTGAGCGGTGAGCTGCTATGCGACTACACCGAGGTCGAGGATCTGACCCATGAGGTCATGGAGGAGCTCATGGTTGATGCGGTCACAAAGTGGGTGCCCAGGCCTGTCAGCGCTAGGACCGTCATCGCGGCCAGGAACGCCGTGGGGGCATTCTTCCCGAGCTATCATCCCAATCTAGTGAGTCGACCTTCCCGTGTATCTTCCTTTGCTGGGGGTCATCGCTGACCATGGAAGTGTTATTATGATTTAACTTTACAGTCCGTACCATCGTTCTGCTCCCTCTTCCACGTCCCCTATCCCGGGGCACTGAGCGTGCCACCTAGGAGAAGGTGGCCACTGACGAGAGGAAACGCCTCCAGTTGAGGAGGTCGCAGGAGAAGGCGGAGCACCAAAGGCACAGAGCCTCATCGCTGGACGACGACGATGATGATGAAGACGAGGATACCAAGGATGATGAGGAGAACTAGGAGGTCCTCTATCACACCCTCGATGTATCTAAAAATTCCAATGGCAGGGCCGGGTCGAGTGGTGCCAATCGTGCATCATGGGTGAGGACAGAGCTGCACTAAAGCGCTCGGCCCTATCCCCGCCATGAGAGCCGAGTCCATAGTGTCCCCACGCTACTGGTGATGGTAGCCAAGGCTCTTCCTCCTCGGTCCAAATCAGCCCATCCCCAATGAGGCCTAAGGCATCCGATCATGGAAATTGCACTAACAAAGTGGCCACGGCGGGCACCGGGCATGAGATCGGCGGCGAGGGCCACCACTCTATTCTAGGGGCGCTTGAGGGAGAAGGACGACACCTCTCCTAGCACCCTTTTATTGGTGTATAAGTTGACCATCCCGCGTCCCCGGCACCCTGTTCGGGGCTATCCAGGGTTGAGGATGCGGGGGTCGCCGGAAGTCACTGCGTGAAGGAGGTTGACACCGCCAGCATGGCAAGTAATGCCTCGTCAGTTTCTAACCTGGTGGTGCCATCCGTGGTGACTCTAGTCACCGTTCCACTCCTAGGGAGAGGCGTGACGAGGTGTGTCATTCCCCCATCTGTGGGTCACTCCTGCAGGTACACTATCTTCTAATCTTCCTTTAGTTGTCTTGGTCGACGGGATTTGGTTGTTTCATCTTGATGGCTTCTTGGTGCGGGGAACCCCTCCCCGGGTTCACAATCTCAAAACCATTGATGGGTTTCATGAACCCACCCACGCGGTTGGGGCCTTCGTTGAGCAGCGACGGGGCCACGGTGACAGTGACCTGGCTCCTCCCTATCATGCCTTTATGCTTGCCTGATGCGGAGTGTTCAGCCACGGCAAAAGACTGCTCTATCGCTGGTATGAAGGCAAGCGTGGACGAGAGGAAAGCTTTGGAGGCTGATGAACCTAGTGCGGCTCCTGCCTCGGATGGGGGAGCGGACTCGTCGCCTGCCATCAATCCTCCGTCTGAGGAAGTGGCTGCTAGTGGCTCAGATGGGATGGCCCTTGTTCTTCACAGGGGGCAGGTTGAGCTCGGCGAGGATTCCTTCATTTGGCCTCATCTTGCGGACCCCCGCCGAGCCTTGTTCATGGTAGAGGTGGCCGAGCGGGCCGTGTGGGTTGGTGCCTCCTAGAGTCACAAGAGGGTTCAGGTGACCTTGTCCAGACTGGACGACACGCTCGCTATGGTCGCCAGGCTAGGCGTAGATGCCCGACGGATGATGGCCGATGAGGTGATGCCACGAGGGCAGGTAAACCATCTTGGCTTGTCCTATTTTTGAGCTCGCTGCGGGAGCCATGTCTTTGATCAAATCATTTGATCACCTTTCTTTTCTTTGCAGGAGCTGATGAAGACTTCAATGGAGAAGTCCCAGTTCCTACGCTTGGCCTACCAGACATAGGTAGGAGGTGCCATGGACCATGGCCACCTGGACACGTCGGAGGCCGAGGTGCGGCGCTTGCGTGGGGAGCTGGAGGCTTCCCAAAAGGCGAAGGAGGAGCTGCGCCAGGGTCTGATCAACGCCATCGGTGTGGTTGATTCAACCCAGGAGCTGTTTGTGGAGCAGGAGGAGCGGGCTCAGTCTCAAATGGATGTGCTTATGTCCTAGGTGGCCAGTTGTAGCAAAACCACCCAATTTAACCTAATCCTAAATGTACTTGTTAGCCATTTGACACTAAGTACACAAGAGACCAATTTAAACTCGGTAGTCTATCGAGCCCACCCAAAGGGAGAACTCGAATAACCACATTTTCATTAGGATCATAAATAAGTGAGTAAAGCTTACAACATTTTTAACCATTTCGTACATCACAAGATTACAAGCTAGAGTTATTTATAGAACAAATTTCATAGTGTTAGGTACCATAATTAGGGATACCCAAATTAAGGTGGAAAATCCACCCGGCCTCCCAAAACAAACGATTAATCTGCCCCGTCTAAAGGAAAAAATCAACTAAAGAGATCTACGGGCTAACTCTCCCCTTGCTGGGCCTCCAGCAAGCCACATGAGCGTACCAGCCCATCTCTCCACTTCATCTGAGGCCTCTCGCAAGGGGTCTTGGAACACCTCTGACTCGCCCGAGACCCCAACGCTAGGGCACAGGCATAGGCCAACCCGTAGCATCATCACCGTCTCATTCGAGCCCCGAAGATGGCATCATCTGTCTCCGCCTCGCCCAAGACTGGCCTCTGATGCCGCTCCCCCATTGGCGCGCTCGAGACCCCCTATAACATCACCCATGTTCTTGCATTGACCAACCAGACAGGGCAGAGATGACAGCGGTCAAATCACGATGTCGTCACCCATGACAGCATGGGAAAGAGTTGCTGGTCACTATGCCACCCATACTGGCACTATACGCATGATCCAGACCTGCGCGGCGTACGAAACACTGCTCTAGGTCACTATTCCCTTGAACGAAGCAAAATCATGCCATGATTCACGCCCCCGAGGCCTCGGCCCTCTACGCCAGTCAAACTGAAGGACAAGCACATTGCCACAGGGATAATCACGACTCTACGCATTGTAGCTGTGACATCCACAGAACTATGAATGTTAAGGCATGTCGCTATAGCATCAAAGGATAGAGGTCACTCCTCCAACAGTGGCACGTCACCAACTACAGGGCAAGATGGAAGGCCTCGGATCTTCCTTCCCAGGAAAAATATCACGTAGCACATACATGTAACTCGGTGTTCCCCTTGCGTCTATAAAAGGGGAGGGTAGGGACCATTTCAGAGAAAGAAAGAAGGAAAATCCATAGGTCGTTCGACTCATCAGAGGCGAATACGCACACCCCACTCACATCTTGAGGCCTGGGACCTCCTCCCTCTCACCCGCTTGTAACCCCTACTACAAGCACTTCGGTGCAAGATAGTACAAGACTCCCCTCCCCCACTGGACGTAGGGCATTCTTGGGCCCGAATCAGTATAAATCGCTTGTGTTCTTCTTGCAGACCATCCGGGTCCTAGACGTTCAGACACATATTACTCGTTGGTGCTAGAACCGTCGTTTCTTACACCGATAGTTGGCGTACCAGGTAGGGGAGCTTTGCGCGTCATAACTAACTAATCCTATAGGGTCCAAGATGGCTACATTATCCTACCCTCGCCTGACTATCATGTCCTCGGCGGTCGGTGGCAACGTCAACTTCATCCTAGGCTCCCACATCTGGTTTGGGAGTCTTGAGTTCATCATCACTAGGGAAGGCCATGACCTCGACCTCGTCCCACTGACCAACAAGCCTGCCAGCTTCCTCAAGCCCGTGGTCGACCTATGACGCTGTTTCGACGAGTTGAAGAACATGTGGCCCAATGAGTTTAGCCTACCTCGTCTACCATGAGCTGCTTAGCCATGCCACAACAAAAAGGTTCATAGGCCATCGACTAATGTTTACCATCTCAGTCCTAAGGCAGGTGAGGTGCCGGAGGACCTACCACAACAGCTCAGGCACGCCATTGCCGACACCCTAGCATCAACAGAGACGAGCTCCAACTTTGACTTCTTTGACTCTGACTACGACGATGACTACGACGATGACTACCAAGGCAGCACCGACTTCGCCAAGCTTCAAAAGATGCAACGCTTTTTGCGCATCAACGACTATCTCCTCAACGACGAGCCACACAACGATGACTTCACTAATCGCTTCAACGACTACGGGTTCTCATGGCCATGAAGGGGATAACCGGATCCCAACACAGAATTCAATTTGCCGAGCTTGCCCCCGCTATCTTTATTAATACTGCCTCTGAATCGCTCTTAAAATTCTCTATGAGTTGTTTTTTAACTCTTTTGCAATACCATATGTATAAGTGCATCATACATGCCTCATACATGCATCATACATACGTCATGCCACATCACCTACACACGGTCCGAATCCGGGCTCGGAGTTCGTAGGCTGGTCCTGCGAAAGGGTTTCGACAGCCGCTCTGGCCCAACTGAGTGAGGGATGGTGCGTGAGGAGTGGCACGATAGAGGCCAACACCCGGGTGCCTTGAGCACGATATGGGACTCCCCAAACCATGTTCGAGCCTTGACGGACACCGATTTAAGGGTTTTTCCCCAGAGAAAGGCAACAAGCCGCTGAGGTCATGCCAAAACGACCCTGGTTACCCTGAATTGGTCATCGAGGGTATGAGGTCAGTCACAAGATACCTACGTCGGATCCTTAGCGAACGGGATCCGGGGCCTCACTCGAAATGAAATACCTGCTAGCAACTCAAACAGACACCACAAAAAATGGCCCTATTCGAGAGGGATGACGTGCTGCTGTCCAACCTCTTCTTCTTTGCGAAAAAGATGCAATAGGGTAATGCATTGGGCCTCCTGACCGGATCAGGGCCATGAGTCTTGATTTTCAAAGGTCCAGATTCATGTGCGTGGCCTACAGAGGCCTGCCAAGACTCGAAGTGTGGGGACGAATCATCCAGAGCCTAGAAGGTGCCCAAGGGCAAAAAAGTCCTACCGACGGACATATCTTCCGCACGATAGATTCAAGGGTTGCTGACCCCGCCTCAGGGCGCGGGGCGGCAGGGGTCACGTCGACGCTAAAACCCTACCCGTACCTCAGGAACAAATCCTAGGGAGGTCTCGGGCCCAAATTCATGCGCCCGGCTACTGCCAAGGGCCTCCCGGGGCCTACCGAGGCCCACCATGGTGTGCCAAAACACCAAAGGTAAGGATAAGTCAAGAGATGTTGCTAGGGGCAAAAAAAGTCCGACCGACGGACGTCCCATCCACACGCTGGTCTCAAGGGTTGCCAACCCCAACTCGATCCACGGGGTGGCAGGGGTCATGTCGATGCTAAAACCCTACCCACACCTCAAGACGGATACCGCCCCCTAGAGGACCCTGCCACACTCACCGCTGGCGATGCTCTGGCAATTTTCATCACTAAACAAATGGATATCGCAAAAACAAACTAACTGATCAATGAAGAACTTTAAACCATAACTTCAGCATAGTTCACTATAAAAACAAGATAAAAGACGCCATGCGTCGCAAGTGGATAAACCTAACAAAATAAAAGCCTTAAGGGGCAACATCGTAGGGGAGCTCTGCGTGGATCTACTGAGCAGGGACGAGGGCGACCACCACCTCCTTGGTTGGGTCGTAGCACCCCCCAGATCCTTGTGGTGGCGCAGCGGCTCCTCCGTGGGGAAGCCCTTGACTCTGGTAAGGCCCGCCCCCACCGATAGCTCCGCCATAGCTAGGGAAGCCCCGGTGCTACGACGAGCACTGCTCTCGATGGTGGCAGTAACACGGTGGCACGCAGCCTAGAGCCGGTCCTCTCTAGTACCTGGGGTGAGCCCTAGGTAGTCTAGGAAGGCATCTACCGTAGTGCGGAGACCCTCTAGCTCCATGGCCACCTCTGACACATGAGATTCCATTCATGATTAGAAAAGAGATGTAAAGGAAGGAAACAGAAGGGAAGAGACTTACCGACACCACGGTGGTCGGCGTCCTCCAGCTGACGGAGGAGGACATTCACCCTACCCTCAACGTCCACTACCGTCGTGCGAACGAGCGCCTGCTCCTCCGTCCGCTCCACCATCGGCCCCGACGAGCCGGCCTGAGCCCCAGGTGTAACACCCTAGGTGTTCGGCTCCCATAATTGCACTTGCATTCATAAGCATGAGCATCATTCATCTCAATTATGCATTTGTTTTGCTTGCAACATGAGTGTGCAACATGCTCTCTTAAATTTGTTTCAAAAATTGTTAGCTTATGAAATGTGAGTGGTGCAACATGTAGACACAACATGGGTGTCTCATACTTTGAAACATGGGAATGTTGATAGTATAACATGATAAGATTAATTGTTGCAACAAGAGCTTGAAACATATGCAACTTGGTGGTGCAATATTGTAGTTGAAATGTTTGTTTTGTTTATTTCAACCTATGTGACATTTGGGTTTGTGTGTAACCAATGAGTATGGTGGCTAATTATGTCCTAGAATACATTAATCACACTTAGGATCATTAGTGGAACAATGTTCATATTGACCAAAATGACCAAAATGCCCTCCTAAGTGTTGTTGACCAAGCCTTGACCTCTAGAATGCCTTAGTTTGGCTGATTAAAAAGTGTAGCTTAGAGATCTTGCATGGAGGTGCACCCTTAATCAGAGTTTTAGAGAATTTTATGGGGAACAAAAGTTCTAATATGGCCATCTCATGAAAATGGCTAGAACATGCTCAAAAGTGGCCCACAAGTCAGTCTTTAGGGCTGTTTTGGGACTTAGCATTTTGGCTAAGTCTTAAGCTGAAATGCAGTTTCACTATACCCTAACTTGGAGCCATGTAACTCGTGAACCATGTCGAACCAGCCCAAGCTCTAGTTAACAAAGTTGTAGTACTACTGTAGCTCTACAACTTTGCTGTTATCACATCTTGCTAATTCGAGCCAGATTAGGAGATATGGTGGCTCAAAGTATGGCTGTCAGTCACCCCTATTGACACCGGTGACTGAAACTTCAGTTCAGTCATGGCCGACCGTGGTCAGGAGCCGAGCACCGCGTGGCTGCCGCACGTCGATGTCGTGCTCGTGTTTGCAATGCTAAAGGCGCCGTGCATCCCCAGTCTACCCTCGTGCTCACTCACTCACTCCCCATCCCTCTGGCATCGCTCTTCTTCTTCCTCCGCTCGCCGTAGCGCCACCGCGAGCTTCGCCGTGCAAATCTCCGCCCCCACCGCACCATTTCCAAATTGGTTTGGTCAAAATCCCTGCCATGGCCTCCTCTACACGTTGCACTGCCTAGCTGAGCTAGCCGGGTCCTAGGTAGAGCGAATTGGGATTGTTCTTCTTCCCCGCCATGCTCAGAGCTTCGCTCGCCTTTCGGTCCATCGTGGCTAGGGCACTGCGGTGCTTCTCCCTGCTCCATGTTGAGCATTTTGCGTTCCTTGAGTTGGGTAGAAACTGTAGGAGCTGCAAGTTTAATCGCTATTGTGCCGAGCTCACCGGAACGAGCCACCACACTGGGCGCGTCCACCATAACCGCGTCTCGCCAGAGTTGAGCGCCACGTGGCCAGCCCCCGCTAGTCCGGTGACGCTCCGCGCGCTAGGCTAGTTATGTGTGCTTGAGGTCGGTGAAGCTCGTACCAAGCTTAGTTGGCCGGAGTTGACCGGCGCAGCATCGCCCGCTCACCGTCGTCCGCCACCGCCGTGGACAGCCCCTCCCCAAGCCGGTAGAGTCTAGGATTTAGGGTTCACTAGACGCGGGAGGATGAGGCGAACCTAGTGGTGCCTGCAGCCTCGCCGGAATCGTCACCGGCGGCGTGCTCCGACCACCGCCGCTCCTCCCCTGCCTCCTCTCTCTGTCTGGTGGGCCCCGCCTATCAGGCGTGCGCGCAGGCGAGAGCCGACGTAGGCTACGCGTTGTGTTGGGCCGCACTAGCGTACACGGGCCGGCCCAGTAGCAGTAGGTTTTAATTTTTGTTTAGTTTTCTTTTATCTTTTCACAGATTTGAATGCTATTTTGTAAATTTCATATCTCAAGCAATATAGATCCAAATGAGGTGACTCCAATTGTGTTAGGCTCTGTATAAAATGTAGTAATAAAGAAAAATATAAAATGTATATGTATGATGGAAATTCTGGGAGAATTAAATAGAAAATTAAAAGGTGTTTTAAAAAGGATGCAAATTTGTTAATTTTATAACTTAAGTTCTAATGCTCCAAAAATTATGAAATTTTGTGGGTGTGCTATTTCATGTCTATGCTAGCTCTGATAAAAATTCGGATGCTATTGCTTGAGCAGTTTTTAAGTTATACTTTTGTCATTTTATATTAGGAGATACTTTAATGAATTGTCATAATTTTTCTATATGAGTAATGCTCAAGAAATTTTTTGGAGAGTGTCTTGGTACCCTAAGATATCTAAGAAAAATATTGTTTCTATTGTTTGATACATTTCATTATGATTTTTTATTTATGCAAAAATCAGCCTTTCTTCCTTGTGAATTTTTTGTAGGGCGTTTCTGCAAATAACTTTGGCTCAACTTTTTACGGTAGCCTCCTGGTAGGGTATAGAGTCACCTATAATTTTTGTAGAATTTTATGCACAGTTTGTATATATGTTTATTTTCTCACTTAATTAATCAATTAAATTAAGAAAAGGATTAAAATAAATGATTTGATTTTGTGTACATTACTTTATGGTGGTTTTAGCTCATGTGTGAACTTGTAGTGCCTTTGGTTGGGTCAAAAAGTTCATTTGGCACTTAAGTAAATAATTAATTTTCACATTTATAGGTTCTCTGGACAGCTGGTAGCATTTCTAGGTTTAGACCTTGATAAAGGTGTTTGCTGGGAATCTTGTGAATACCAAAGTGGTAGTAAACTTGTTAAAATAGCTTGTGTCAAACTTTGGTGGCATTTGGTCTTGTAGTTTAGGTGTTTTAGATGTTTGAAGTGGCTGTCCAGAAATGACTGCTCTGTGTTTAGAGAGGGCAGAGTTATGGAACTTTAGGAATTCAACTAGGTAAACTTTGGAATCAAATCTTGAGGTCTGAAAATGAATTATAGAGCATGTTATAAGCTTTCTAGATTGTCTTTTATCATGTCATTTGGAATTTTGGATCTCTAGTTATGGTTAAAATACTTAGCTGCTGTCTAGATTGTTATTGTACTATATTGTGCGTAGGTTTGTGATAAGCTTAAGTAATATTATTCTTGTTGATTGTTTAGGTGTTAGGTCCTTAACTGAGGAAGTCCAACTATACATTAGGTTGAGTAGACTGGGTAAGTGCTTCTCTATCGAAGAGAAAATTTGCACTTGTGTGAAGTGATTTGAATAGAGCGTTAGTGCTGCTGTAATTTACATTGCATTCACTGAGCCTGTTGCATTCACTCTTATGCATCCATGAGGTTCATTTGTGCATTCATACAATAGGTGTACCCGAGGGAGTGACACTCCTGGAATTCAAGGGAGCTCTTCTGGAGGAGGATCAGGAGCAGCCGAGGGAGCCCGAGGAACCAGCCGGCGAAGGAGTTCCCGAAGATGAGCTACCTGAGTGCCCGAACCATCTTCCTTCTTCTTTCCTGAAAGTTAAGCCCCGGTGCATGCTAACCCATGTTTTGTATACACATATATTGAGTACTTTTACTTGTTTACTGCATTAAGTTGTAGGAGTTGAGTTAAAACATTTGTTGCATTATATCTACCTTATCCAGATATAGAACTTGAATCCCAATTTAAGTTTAGGCATGTGTTAATGCTTAGCCATGCTTAGTGCGGTAGAAGTCGAGTGATTTATGGTCATCCGCGAGCTTTAGAGTGAACTGGGTCACGGTTGGCTATATTTGCTATCATGGAAAAGAACCATGCTGAAAAATGAATTGAGACCGGGCGAGAGTTCGATAGTGCAGCCGCAAGACACTTCACGTCTTGGGTGTGAAGCTATGCCCGTCTGAGTCATTTAAGGACCGATTCGCTGTACGTCCTTGAGTAATGTTGAACGCAGTCTAACACTTAGTTGGCCGGATAAGTCGTTTTGACCGCGAAGCCGAGTAATACCGTTCAGGTCGGGAATCGAAGGGTAGGTCGCATCTTGAAGAAAGTAAGGATGTGCTTGGGGACATTGGCATAAGACCAAGGGGGGTTAGAGTCCCTATCACCTCGCAGACTGTCGCCCTTGGGGATGCGGCATCATTCGAACCCACGACTCCTGAATTGTAGCAAAGGTGGCTTGTGCGACCCTATCAAGGGCCTGCGTGGTGAGTGTTAGAAATACCCCTCCAGCTGGATAGGAATTCGATTCAAATCGCCGTTGCTCCCAGTTAGTGAGCATTTGACTTGAGCAGCAGCAACGTAGATTCCATTAATTGAATAGATGGTTAATTGGATGATGATATAATGTTACCTCAATTTATACCTGCTATGGTTATTAATGTTTGATTAATAATTAAGTGAATGTTTAGTACAGGTGCTAAGATAGATGACATGTTAATGTTAAAAATGACTGCTAGTACAAGTTAAAAGAGTTACTACTACTTGCTTTTTCACAAAATATGATGTCAGCCAACTCAACTTATGAAAGCCCTGCATGATCCTTGGTGTCTTTTATTTTCTATTTCGATGGGTAAGTCTAGCTGAGTACATTCGTGTACTTAGGGTTTATTCCCTCCTGTTGCACATGACTTGCTGTATCAAGGCTTCTGCAAGTATTGCCTCCACCCGGCGGGTGATGAGGATTAGATCACTGGGGCGTGATCGTTTTTTAGTTCACTTAAATGCTTTTGTGGGATCATGATCTGTAAGACTGGCTATCATACTTAAACTAAGTGTGTGTGTGTTTATGCTTCCTCTACTTTATAAACTCGGTTTCTAATAACTGTGACTCCGTGGTGTTGTAAAACTTTCTATTCAGTACTTGTGAAATGTAACGTGTGTTGTGTTATGTTGAATGATGTGATCTTGGTTGTAAGCGAGTTGGTTTGAAATCTTTCATTATTTCGATTGACTACCAGGATTATATGGGCTCAAGTTCAAAAATTTGAGCGTTTCGGACGCTTGTGTTTTGTACTTGTGCTCTTATAGTTTGGTCGGTTCTGTTATAGCTGGTACCGGAGCAGAATTCAACATTAAACACATTGTACGAATATTTAAAAACAAGGATTTTGTGTTGCGAAAAGTGTTAGCAATCTGAAATTATTTTTATAGTATGCCAGTGATCATATCCCTTAGCCCAATTAAGGACTCTTAGGTGGCTTATTAAAGTACTAACTTGGGGATTCTAGTTTGTTTTTTGTTCATCGTCCATACAGCGTGATATTGTATGGATGCCACCCGTTGGGTGGTAATGTATGGATCAAAATGCCTCTACGACCTGGTAAGTGTGAGTTGTGAGAGCATGACCGTCCAACTAGCGGTCTAGGGGAGAGTAGTTCTGGTTACTCGCATACTTACATGCTCAATCATGTATGTATGAGGGTACTTAATTGTGGGTATACCTATCGGATAGTTTTGATACTGATGTATATACATCGGGGGATGTATGTATGGAAAGTATTTAGTTTACTGCTTACTTGCATGCTTATTAGGAACTGTGGGCTGAAATGTAATTTTCTACAGGTACGCTAACAGCGCAAATGAGTAGACCGATAGTTTTGTCAATATGAGAGAGCGTATATATGCCACCGACTAGCATTAGGATTTAACAATTCTACTAGGCAAAAGGACGTATGGAACATGCATGCATCATGTTTATTCATGTCATACATATCATTATACTCCCTCCTTAAAAATTTGATTGTCCCGACTAAATTAAATTTCATATCCCCTAAAGTATTCTCACCTTAAGTATGAACTGTTTCTATAGATGGCTCGCACCAAGAAGACCACTCGCAAGTCCGCTGGAGGCAGGGCTCCTCGACACCAGCTAGCTCCACGTGAGCCCCGCTCTGAGCCCACCGAGACGAAAAGGTTGAGGGCCGAGTTAGCTGAGGTGACTGCTGCTAGAAATGCGGCCCAACAACGTCTGGAGCAAGTGATACATGAAAGAGACCAAGAAACACTTGAAGTGCAAAGGTTGACGGTTGCTCACCGTAATTGTGAGCATATGTTGATCCACATCCTGAATCAGAGGAATGAAGCCTAGCAAGAGGAAAATATCTTGAGGACTCGGCAGGTTGAGCTAGAATAGCAATTGGCAGATGCAGAAGAATACAACGATCACCTCCATGAGGAACATCTGTTGCACAATCAGCTCCACCCTCTTCTTCCTGACGAAAATGATGACAATAATGAAGATGAAGAGATGGACTCTGGAGTCTTCATGGCTAGAGAGGACGACGATGTTAGGGTGAATGGACTAGAGGATGTTTAGCCCGAGGAGGAGGAAGATGAAGAGTTAGAGCCTGCTTGCGATGAGGACAGAGGAGATATCTTCGACACCAACTCGGAGGATGATGCGTAGTTTAGTGTATCACTTAACTAATGCACCAGAGTTAGTCTTTTGATGACCTTCATGCATGAATGTGTAGCCTTGTAGTAAGTTGAACCTTGGAATGTAATATCGAGCCCTATGTATCCTTGATGTAAGGTTGAAGACTTGATGATTTGGACGTAACTTACCGAACATGCTTATGCTCCATGTATGTGAGCCTTCAATAAATTTTGTACTAGAGATCGGTATACCTTGTGGTTTATTATGTACATCACGTGATTGCATCAATAGATGTGCTTGATGATGTAACATGATTGTGATGAAGTATTGTGCCTCAGTTTATTGTATGAAGTTATTCTCTCCAATGAAATCAGTTTGGCATGGTTACCCAATTCATCTATAAAATTTCCACATCATCAGTGCTCATTGATTATGCATCTTGCAGATGGCGTACAACCTCCATCGTGGTCATGGTGTTGGGGATGAGGATCCACCACCTCCTCCGCCACCACCCACACTGGCAGAACTAATGCAAAACGGTGGTCGAGGGTCAACGCATGTTAGCTGAAGCAATGCGTCAGCTAGTTGATAGGGATGTTCGACGTGGCCATCCGGGACCAGAACCGAATCAGCACAGTGATTTCAAGGATTTTCTCGACACCAAGCCCCCGCTCTTTAAGGAGACGGAGGAACCACTGCAAGCTGATGAGTGGCTGAATACTATTGAGCAGAAATTCTGCCTGCTTCACCTAACTGATGAGCTAAAAACTGAGTATGCTTCGCATCAACTGCATGGTGCCATGGGTATTTGGTGGAGTCACTACCGCTCTATGCTACCCCCTAATGCCCAACTTCCATGGGATCAGTTCAAGGCAGCTTTCCGAGGGAATTATATTCCTCCCGGGTTAATGGCAATGAAGCACATTGATTTTATGAAACTAACCCAAGGTAATAAGAGTTTGACTGAATACCTGCAAGCCTTCAATAATCTTGCAAGGTATGCACCAGAGTTTGTTGATACGGATGCAAAGAAGATTGCTAGTTTCAAGCGTGGCCTCGGTCCAAAGTTGATGAAGACCATATGTACTAGCAAGCGTGTCGCTTTCAATGAATTTATCAGTGATGCCCTAACCCAAGAGAATAACAATTCTGTCTATGCTGCTTCCAAGAGCCGCAAGAGGGCCTTTGAGGCTGATGCTTTGCAGTCCCAAGCTATAGTCGCACCGAGGGCTCCTTCTTGTCCTCCTGTGACGGGTGATAAGTTTCGCCCCCCACAGAAGAAGGCTCCAACCAAGACTAGTTTTCGCAAGGCATATACAGTTTCACTTCTAAAGGCTAGTTCTAGTCAAGGCAACCCTAGTGTTCCTCCCAGAAACATGTCTTGCTAGAACTGCAATAAGTCCGGTTATTGGTCTAGGAATTGCCCTTATCCTAAGAAGAATGCAAATCAAGGTGTCCGACAGGGGCAAGCTCAGTACAATAGCATTGAAGAAATTCCATCTGATGAGGTAGTTACTGTCGGTAAGTTCCTAGTTGACCAACAGTCCGCAGTGGTGTTATTTGATTCAGGTGCTTCACATTCATTTATAAGTCCTATGTTTGCATCAAAGTTTCCGCACAAATTACATACTGTTGAAGGTGGGGGTTATTATATTAGAGCCGCGAGTGGTAATATTCCCACAAACCAGTAGTTAGTGATGTAGAATTTGAAATAGAAGGGTGGAAGTACTTGATTACCTTAGTCATTTTACCTGGATTGGACATAGATGTCATTCTAGGTATGAATTGGATGAGCCAGAATGGGGTACTCATTGATACCTCTACATGGGTAGTTATGCTGAGAGATCCTACTAATCAGAAAGGTTTTCTAGTGCAACTTCCCCAAAACATTGATCTCTCTGGTGAAGTTCATGCGGTACAAGCGAAGTCAATAGCGGATATTCCCATAGTCTATGAGTTTCCAGATGTCTTTCCCGACGATTTGCCGGGGTTACCTCCGGATCGGGATGTAGAGTTTAAAATAGAGTTGTTGCCTGGCACGGCACCAATCTCTAGAAGGCCGTATAGGATGTTTCCGAACGAATTAGCTAAACTTAAGGTCCAGTTGAACAAACTTTTGAAGAAAGGGTTGATTCGTCCCAGTTCATCTCCATGGGGTTGTCCTGCTATCTTTGTAAAGAAGAAAAATCAGTCATTGCGGATGTGTGTAGATTATAGACCTCTGAATGTGGTTACTGTCAAGAACAAGTATCCTCTACCACGCATCGATATCTTGTTTGATCAGTTGTCTAAGGCCAAAGTCTTTTCTAAGATTGATCTGAGATCTAGCTATCATCAAATTAAAATTCGCCCTGAAGATATTCTAAAAACTGCTTTCTCTACAAGATATGGTCTCTATGAGTATCTTGTTATGTCCTTCGGCTTGACCAATGCCCCCACGCACTTCATGTACTTGATGAATTCGGTGTTCATGACCGAATTGGACAAGTTCATGGTGGTATTTATAGATGATATCCTAATTTATTCTGAGAATGAGGAAGATCACACTGAATATCTGTGTATAATCCTCACAAGACTGCGTGAACATCAATTGTATGCAAAATTCAGTAAGTGTGAATTCTGTCTTCGTGAAGTACCTTTCCTAGGACACGTGTTGTCCGATGGTGGAATTATGGTGGACCCCACCAAGGTACAAGAAGCACTAGACTAGAATACTCCTATCTCAGTTTACGAGGTCCGGAGTTTTCTAGGATTGGCTAGCTATTATCATCGCTTCATCACGGATTTCTCTAAAATAGCCAAGCCAATGACTCGATTGCTGCAAAAAGACACGAGGTTTGTCTGGACTCCTGAGTGTGATGCAGCTTTTCACAAACTGCGAACCCTTCTAACCTCGGCTCTGGTTTTGGCGTAACCGGATATCAAGAAACCTTTTGATGTGTATTGTGATGCCTCAGGCATAGGTTTGGAAGGTGTTCTGATGTAGGAAGACCGAGTGATTGGATATACATCTCGTCAACTTCGGAAACATGAGGTGAATTATCCGACGCATGACTTAGAACTCGTTGTAGTTGTTCATGCTTTGAAAGTCTGGCAACATTATCTGTTGGACAATGTGTACAATATCTATACTGACCACAAGAGCCTCAAGTATATCTTCACCCAGCCCAAGTTGAACATGCATCAAAGAAGGTGGCTTAAGTTGATTAAAGATTATAATCTCCAAGTTCACTATCATCCTGGCAAGGCAAATGTTGTAGCCGATGCTCTAAGTCATAAGTCCCATTGCCATTCCTTAATTGAAAGTGATTTTCATCTATCTCGTCTTCTACACCCAACAGTCCTACACCACATCACTGTCAGTTGCACTCTCAAGAGTAGAATTATTAAACTACCAAAGACTGACCCCGACATATTCCACATCAAGCGTAAGATGAAAGAGCAAGAAACTAAGTATTTTTGGGTAGATGAGGAGGGTGTGCTGTGGTTCAAGGATTGGTTAGTTGTGCCTAAGGACCGGGATCTTAAGAATTAGATTATATCTGAAGCCCATTCCTCTAAGTTATCCATCCATCTAGGTACCAGTAAGATGTATCACAATCTAAAAGCCATACTATTGGTGGACCAAGATGCGAAAAGAGATAGCTGCATATGTTGTGAGATGCGATACTTGCTGTAGAGTTAAAGCCATGCACATGAAACCTGGATTACTTTAGCCACTTCCTATTCTAGGTTGGAAATGGGAGGAGATAAGCATGGATTTTATTGTTGGGCTTCCTCCCACTGTTAAGAATCATAACTTTATTTGAGTAATTGTAGATCGTCTAACTAAGTCAGCTCACTTCATTCCTGTCTGAGCAGATTATCGCCCCACCGACTATGCTGAGTTGTACTTTAGTCAAATAGTCCAACTTCATGGGATTCCTCGTACTATCATTTCTGACCGAGGTCCACAGTTCACTGCTCGTTTTTGGGAGCATTTGCACCATCTCTTGGGGACCAAGCTAGTGAGAAGCTCCGCTTATCAGCCATAGACGTCAGGTCAGACTGAATGGGTTAACCAAATCTTAGAAGATATGTTGAGGGAGTGTGTGATTTCGTCCAAGGGTTCATGGGAGAAATGGTTGCCCTTAGTTGAAAGCATTGTACGGTCGTAAGTGTAGAACCCCACTGAATTGGGTAGAAGCCGGCGAAAGAAGGTATTATGGTATTTGTAACAGAACCGACCAAATTATAAGAGCACAAGTACAAAAACAAGCACCAAAGCGCTCAAATTTTCGAACTTGAGCCCATATAATCCCGGTAGTCAATCGAAACCACGAAGGATTTCAAACCAACTTGCTTACAACCAGGATCGCATCATTCAACATACAACATCATACGTTACATTTCACAAGTAGTTCTGAAATAAGTTTACACAAACGGAGTCGCAATTATTACAAACCAAGTTTATAAAAGTAGCGGAAGCAAACGCACACCAGTTGTTTAACTACTGCCAGTCTTAATGATCAACAACCCGCAAAAGCATGAGGAAAGTACATAAAAGATGATCATGCCCAAGTGATCTAGTCTTCTTCACTCGCAGGGTGGAGACAAGTTTTGCAGAAGCCTTGACAGAGCATATCATCTGCAACAGGAGGGAATAAACCCTGAGTACTGGAATATACTCAGCTAGACTTACCCGTCGAAAAACCAGAAATAAGATGACACCAAGGATTATGCAAGGCTTACACAAGAGGCTAGCTGACATCACATTTTGCATAAAGGCATAAGTAATTGAAACTCTTATAGCCTGTACTAGCAGTTATTTTTAGCATTTACCTGTCATCTATCTTAGCACATGTACTAAACATGCATTTGATTATAATCAAACAATTATCATCATTATATCCAGAGCAGGTATGAATTGTGGCAACATTGTATCATTCCCTTAACCACCAGTTTATTTAATGAGATCTACGTTGCCGCTGCTCAAGTCAAGTGCTCACTAACCGGGAGCGACGGCAATTTGAATCGAATTCCTATCCAGCTGGAGGGGTATTTCTAACACTCACCGCGCAGGCCCCTGCCAGGGTCGCACAAGCCACCTTTTCATATGATTTAGGAATCGCGGGTCCGAATGATGTCGCGACCCCAAGGGCGACACTCTGCCAGGTGATAGGGACTCTAACCCCCCCTTGGTCTCACGCCAATGTCCCCAAGCACATCCTTTCTCTCCTCCAAGAAGCAACCTACCATTCGATTCCCGGCCTGAACCACATTACTCGGCTTCGCGGTCGGAACGGCTTATCCGACCAACTAAGTGTTAGACTGTTTTCATATAACTCCTACAACTTAATGCAGTAAACAATTAAAAGTACTCAAGATTAATTTATAAATCAGTAGGTTCAGCATGCACCGGGGCTTGCCTTTCAGAAAGGTCGAGGGCCGGTGGTCTGAACACTCAGGAAGGTCGTCTGCGGGCACTCCTTCGCCTGCTGGATCCTCGGGCTCCTGCTGCTCCTGGTCCTCCTCCGGAATCACAGGCTCGAATTCAAGGAGAGTTACCCCCTCCGGTACACCTATTGCATGAATGCACAATAAATATCATGGATGCATAAATGGGTGCAACATGCTCGGAATGAAATGCATTTCAGAAATAAAATACTCTATTCAAGTTACTTCACTAAAATGTGCAAATCTCTTCTCCGGTGGAGAAGTACTTACCTAATCTACCCAACCTAAGATATAGTTGTTCGTCTTCGGTTAAGGCCCTAACACCTAACAAACACAAGAGTGACATTATTTAGGTTACCACATCCAACCCAAAATATCACGGTAAGACATTCTGGACAGCAGCTATTTGTTTCTAACATAACTGGAGAATCCCAACTCCAAAAGATATGATCTAAGACAATCTGGAAATCTTCAGAAATGTACCACAAAATATTTTCAGATCACAACACTCAATTCCAAAGTTTACCTCATCGAAATTCCAAAGTTCCAGAATCTGTTCTCTCTAAACAGAGAGCAGTCAATTCTGGACTGGCACTTTAAACAGCAATAACTCCCAAACTACTAAGCCAAATGCTCCCAAATTTTGACACAAGCTCATTTACAAATTTTACTACAACTTTGGTATTTACAAGTGTTCCAGCAACCACCTTTATCCAAGGTCAAACCTAGAAATACTATCAGCTGTCCAGAAAACCTAAAATTGCAAGGATTAAATATTTATTGATGTGGCAAACATTCTCTAAGACCAAACTAATACTACTACAAGTTCACAAATGTCACAAAAACACCAGAAAGTAAGGTGTGCCCACCGAGAATAATTATTTAAACCCATTTCTTAATTTACTTAAGTAATTAAGTGGATTTTTAAACATATATGTAAACTGATCCTAAAATTCTACAAAAATTACAGGGGACTCGCTGACCCAAAAAGAGACTACTGTAAAAATTTGAACTCAATTTATTCACAGGAACTCTCTGAACAAAATTCACAAGCCCAAAAGGCTGATTTTTGTATAAATAACAAAGCATAGTCAAAAGTGTCAAACAACAGATTTCTTAATTTTCTTGGACACTCTAGGGTACCAAGACATTCTCCAAAAATTTATATGAACATTGCACATGTAGAAAAGTTACACAAATTCATTTAAGTATTTCCTACAATAACAAGATAGCATTATAACTTGAAAAGTACTTAAGCACTACTGCCCAAATTTTTACCAGAGCTAGAGCAAGTATAAATTAGCCTACCCACCAAATTTCATAATTTTTGGAATACTACAGCTCAAGTTATACATTTAACAAATTTGCATTCATTTCAAAACACATTTGAAAGATCTATTTATTTTTCCCAGAAAATAAACATCACATACCAGATTTATATTTTTCTAAAATACTACACATCATGCAGAGCCTAACAAAATTTACCTCATAATTTTTGAGTAAGTAAAACCCTAGATATATATTTCCTAAACTTTACCCATAAATCTGCGGCAAATATAGAAAGGAAATAAAAATGAAAATCGAAACCCTGCTACCGGGCCGGCCTGGGAGAACCACGCGGCCCACTCCCCGCGCTACGGCCCGCTATCGGCCTCCCGCTCGCGCGCGCGCGTCTGCCAGTGTGGGGGCCGCTGTCAGCGAGAGGGGGACAGAGGAGCGACGAGCCGAGAGCTCCGGCGAGCGGATTCACGCCGCCGCCGGCTCCCCTGTCCAAGCCGAGCATACCACCGTGCTCTCCACTCCAAACCACATCTAGGCATGTACTTTTTCCCAACTCTACCGTGCCGGAGCACCCTTGCCGACGGTGAGAGCGGACGGCAGCGAACACGTGGCGGTACGCCGGCGTGCTCCGGCCACTAGATGGCCGGCAGAGGGGTGCGCCCGCTTCCTAGAACCCTGGCGGACTTCCCGAGGTTACCCAAATGGATTGGGATGGGGTGGAGCAGCTTGGCCGCGTGAGCACCTGGCCGTCGGCCATGGCGGCAGTGCGTGGCCGTGTTCCGGCTTGACCGGACCGAGACTGGCGGTAGCGTCAACACTCGAGCATCTAGGTGTGCAGGGGAAGAGGGACCGTGAGCGAGGGAAGACGGAGGAGTGCGGTGCGGTGCTGGCCACGGTGGCTCTCAACCACGGCGGAGCTCCGGTGACATTTGAAATGGGCGGACGCGATAATGCGGCTCACCTTGGGCTCGATTGATGTCACGGGTTGGTCGAGGAGGTGCAGGGCAGTGTGGTGGTGTGAGGGGTGTTGATTTAGCTGGTAGGAGTATGGCAGCGAGCTCTCACGGCCGCGACAAGGCACGCGGCGGCGATGCGGCTCGGGGCGTCCGCCTGAGCTCGGGAGGAGCAAGAGAGAGGGCAGAGGCGCGAATGAGGTTGGGGGCGGCATCGTGGCGCCCTTGAAGCCCTCGCGGTCAGACTGGTGGGGCCACGGCCGGTGTACGACTGCCACCGCGCGGCCACGCGTCGACGACGGCCTGCGGCCGGTCGGCCACGCTGGTCTGACAGACTGAACGAAACCGGCATTCAGCGACTGACAGAGCAAGTTTGATGCAGATTATCTCCTAATCCATCTCGAGTTAGCAGAAGATGACAATACCAAAATTGTGGAGCTACATGAGGGCTACAAGTTTGCCAATTGGAGTTTGGACTGGTTCGGCCTGGATTTGAAACTACAGGGCTCCAAAGTAGTGTACTTGGAAACTGAAACCTAGTTTCAGTCACTAGGCCGACTGAAACCCAATTTTCAAGACACCATAACTCCTAAACCATTTAGAACTAGGTGATGGTGATATTGACAATGTTGTAGAGCTATGTGTGGACAACAACTTTGTCAATTGGCTCAAGGACTGGTTTGGCCTAGTTTGTGAGTTACAAGTTGCTAAAGTGAGGTACAGTGAAACTGAAAAGTCCAATTTCCAGACTTAGAATTTTTCTAAGTGTTGATCACCACTCAAGCTGACTTGTGGGCCATTTTTGAGCATGTTCTGGTCAATTTCATGAGAGGGTCATATTGAGACTTTTGTTCCCCATAAAATTCCCTACAACTTTGCTTAAGGGTGCTCTTCCATGCAAGGTCTCTAGACTAGACTTTTTAATTGGTCAAACCATAGCATCCTAGGGCCAAAGAGTGGTCAACCACCTCTTGGAGGGCATTTTAGTAATTTTGGCCAACATGAACCTTGCTCCAAGAGTTACCCTAGGTATAACTAAGGTGTTGTAGGACATAATTGACTACTCTACCTTTTTGTCACACCAACTATCAAGTATCACATGATGTGAGCCAAATAAAACTTCTAAAACAATCACAGTTGTTGCATCACATAAAATAATATGCATGATGCATGCTTATGCTTATGCAAATGCAATGCAATTATGGAGCTAAACACTTGAGGTGTTACAGCTCTCCCCCCTTATAAAAATCTCATCCCGAGATTTGGAAAGCGTACCATTTTTCATAGAATTCCTTATAACCATCCCGCAAATAGTCCTCCCGTTCCCATGTAGCGTCACTTTCACTACCCTGATTACTCCACATTACTTTATACCACTTAACCACTTTGCTTCTAGTCACTCGTTCCTGAGTATCGATCACTCGGACTGGCTTTTCTTCGTAAGTTAAATCAGATTCCAGTCTGATATCTCCTAAAGGGACTCTTTCCTCAGGAACTCGAAGACACTTTTTGAGCTGTGATACATGGAAGACATTGAATATGGCACTCATTTCAGGAGGTAACTGGATTTTGTACGCAACAGCTCCACTCTTGCCTATGATCTGGAAAGGACCCACGTATCTTGGCGCAAGTTTCCGCTTAACGCCAAAACGTTGGACACTCTTCATTGGAGAAACTTTCAGATACACGAAGTCCCCAACTTCGAACTCGAGTGGTTTTCTACGACGATCAGCATAACTTTTTTGTCTAGCTTGGGCTGCAGCCATATGTTTTTGGATGGTACGGACTTGTTCCTCAGCTTCCTCAACAAAAGCAATACCATAAAATCTCCTTTCACCAGCTTCTACCCAGTTTAGTGGAGTTCTACACTTACGACCGTACAAAGCTTCGAATGGAGCCATCTTAATACTCTCTTGATAACTATTATTATACGAAAACTCGGCTAGAGGTAACCATTTTTCTCAAGAACCCTTGGATGATATTACACATGCCCGCAATAGATCTTCCAAGATTTGGTTAACCCGTTCCGTCTGTCCTGATGTTTGGGGGTGATAAGCAGAGCTTCTCACTAACTTGGTTCCCAGAAGGTGATGCAAGTGCTCCCAAAAGCGAGCGGTGAACTGGGGACCACGGTCAGATATGATAGTACGAGGTATCCCATGAAGCCGGACGATCTGATTGAAGTACAACTCAGCATAGTCAGTGGGATGATAGTCCACTCTAACTGGAATGAAGTGAGCTGACTTGGTTAAGCGGTCCACAATTACCCAGATAGAGTTATGATTTTTGACAGTAGGAGGAAGTCCGACAATGAAATCCATACTTATCTCTTCCCATTTCCAACCTGGGATAGAAAGTGGTTGAAGTAACCCAGCTTTCATGTGCACAGCTTTAACTCTACAGCAGGTGTCACACCTAGCCACATATGCAGCTATCTCTTTTCGCATTTTGGTCCACCAATAGTATGGCTTCAAATCATAGTACATCTTATTGCTACCAGGATGGATGGACAACTTAGAGGAGTGTGCTTCAGACATAATATCATTTCTAAGCTCTCGGTCCTTAGGCACAACTAACCTATCCTTGAACCATAGTACACCCTCTTCATCTACCCTGAACTATGTAGTTTCTTGTTCTTTCATCTTACGCTTGATGTGGAATATACCAGTGTCAGTCTTTTGGAGTTCAATAATCCTGTTTTTGAGAGTACAACTGACAGTGATGTTGTACAAGACTGCTGGATGTAGAAGGCGAGATCGATGAAAATCAGTTTCAACTAAGGAATGGCAGTGAGACTTACGGCTTAAAGCATCCGCAACCACATTTGCCTTGCCAGGATGATAGTGCACTTGAAGGTTATAATCTTTAATCAACTCGAGCCATCTTCGTTGACGCATATTCAACTCGGGTTGGGTGAAGATGTATTTGAGGCTTTTGTGGTCTGTGTAGATATTGCAAACATTGCCCAACAGATAGTGTCGCCAGGCTTTGAAAGCATGAACAACTGCGGTGAGTTCTAAGTCATGCGTTGGATAATTCGCCTCATGCTTCCGAAGTTGTCGAGAGGTATATGCAATTACTCGGCCTTCCTGCATCAACACACCTCCCAAACCTATGCCTGAGGCATCACAATAAACATCAAATGGTTTCTCGATATCCGGTTGTGCCAAAACCGGAGCTGAGGTTAGGAGGGTTCGCAGTTGGTGAAAAGCCGCATCACACTCAGGAGTCCAGACAAACCTGGTGTCTTTCTGCAGCAACCGAGTCATGGGCTTGGCTATTTTGGAGAAATCCGGGATGAAGCGACGATAATAGCCAGCCAAACCAAGAAAACTTCGGACCTCGTGAACCGAGATAGGAGCCTTCCAGATCAGTACTTCCTGTACCTTAGCGGGATCCACCATAATTCCTCCATCAGACAACACATGCCCAAGGAAAGGTACTTCACGAAGCCAGAATTCGCACTTACTGAACTTCGCATAAAGTTGATGTTCCCACAGTCTTGTGAGGACTATACGCAGATGTTCAGCGTGATCCTCCTCATTTATAGAATATATCAGGATGTCATCAATAAATACCACCACAAACTTGTCCAATTCAGGCATAAACACCGAATTCATCAAGTACATGAAGTGTGCGGGGGCATTTGTCAAGCCAAAAGACATAACAAGATACTCATAAAGACCGTATCTGGTAGAAAAGGCTATCTTTGGAACATCTTCCGGGCGAATTTTAATTTGATGGTAGCCAGATCTTAGATCGATCTTGGAGAAAACTTTAGCTTTAGACAATTGATCGAACAAGATGTCGATGCGCGGTAGAGGGTACTTATTTTTGACAGTGACTGCATTGAGAGGTCTATAATCTACGCACATCCGCAACGACTGATCCTTCTTCTTTACAAAGATAGCAGGACATCCCCACGACGACGAACTAGGACGAATCAACCCCTTCTTCAAAAGTTCATTCAATTGCACCTTAAGTTCAGCTAGTTCATTCGGAGGCATCCTATAGGGTCTCCTAGAGATGGGAGCCGTGCCAGGCAACAACTCAATTTTAAACTCCACATCCCGATCCGGAGGGAGCCCCGGCAAATTATCGGAAAAAACGTCTGGAAACTCATTTACTACTAGAATTTCGGTCAACGCCTTTGCTTGCATAGCATGAACTTCCCCAGACAAATCAACTTTTCTGGAAGTTGTACCAGAAAACCTTTTTGATCCGAAGGATCTCTGAGCATAACTACCCGAGTGGATGTATCAATGAGTACCCCATTCTGACTCATCCAATTCATGCCCAAAATAACATCGATGCCTAAGCCCAGCAAAACCACTAAGGCAAGCGAGTACTTTCGCCCTTCTATCTCAAGCTCAATATTCCCCACTACTTTATTTGTGGAAATATTCCCACTTGCTGCGCTAATACAATAACCCCCACCTTCAACAGTATGCAATTTGTGTGCAAACTCTGATGCAAACTTAGGACTGATAAAGGAATGCGAAGCACCCGAATCAAAAAGTACCACTGCAGGATGTTGGTCAACTAGGAACTTACCAGCAGTGACAACCTCACCAGATGGGATTTCCTCAATACTGTTATAATGGGCGTGCCCTTGACGGCCACCTTGGTTGACATTCTTCTTGGGGTAAGGGCAGTTTCTGGACCAATGGCCTGGTTTGTTGCAGTTCTAGCAAGGCATGTTGCTAGGAGGAACACTGGAGCTGCCTTGGCTCGAACTACTTTTTGGCAGAGCCACTGTATATGCCTTGCGAAACCCAGTCTTCACTGGTGCCTTCTTTTGTGGTGGACGGAACTTAGCAGTTGTGGCAGGAAGGCGAGGAGGAGCCCTCAGGGCAGCTGGAGCTCGAGACTGTGAAGCACTCGCCTCAATGGCCCTTTTGCGGTTCTTAGAGGCAGAATAGATAGCATTGTTGTTCTCTTGAGTCAGAGCATCACTGATAAATTCATTGAAAGTAGTGCACTTGCTAGTGCCCATAGTCTTCATCAGCTTCGGGCCTAGGCCTCTTTTAAAGCTAGCAATTTTCTTGGAATCGGTATCTACAAACTCGGTGGCATACCTTGCCAGGTTGTTGAAAGATTGCAGGTATTCAGTCAAGCTTTTATTGCCCTGTGACAGCCTCATAAATTCTGTGTGCTTGATAGCCATAAGACCTGGAGGAATATAATTCCCACGGAATGCAGCCTTGAACTGGTCCCAAGCAATCGGGACATTTGCAGGCAGTGTGGAACGATAGTGGCTCCACCAAATACCCGCTGGACCATGCAATTGATGAGAAGCATATTCAGTCTTTAGCTCATCAGTCAGGTGAAGCAGATAAAACTTTTGCTCAATAGTATTTAACCACTCATCAGCTTGCAGTGGTTCCTCCGTCTCCTTAAAGAGCGGGGGCTTAGTATCAAGAAAGTCCTTGAAATCACTGTATTGATTGGGTTCTGGGCCCTGGCGGCGAGGACGAGCCTCCCGGTTGGTAAGCTGGCGCATAGCATCTGCCAGCATGCGCTGCCCTTCAACCACGGTCTACATTAACTCAGCCGGGGTAGGTGGTGGTGGAGGGGGTGGCTGTTCCTCATCCTCATTGCCACGACCCCGACGAAGATTGTACGACATCTGCAAAATGCATAGCCAATGAGCACTGACGATGTGGGAAATTTATAGATGAATTATTGTAAATATGTCAAACTGACTTCATGAAATAGACTTCTCAAATTACTCATGACACAATACTTCATCACAACCGCACAATCCATTCAAGCGGATCAAATGGGGCAATCATGCGAGAGAATCCAACAAGATGTTCTTTGCTAAAGGCTCACACACGAGGAGCACAGCAGTTACTGAACCGTTTACATTAAAATTTACGTGATTTTTGATCTTTTGCTCGGGACTTGGATTCAGTTTCAAAGTGTTTAGTTGGCTGAGAAAGGCTACTTCAAACTGATCACAAGGAGACTTCTCAACGGTAGAGTTCCATGGTGGATCATGACTAGCCACCTCGATACCAGCGCGTGCCAAGCAGCACAGCCTTATGTCGTGCGCCATAGGAGGCCCTCGGTTTCGTCGCGGCACCGAAGGGTACTAATCGTGACACCATCATCGAACGCAACACAATAAGACATCCAATTACGATCGAAATTAACAGGTTCCAACTAAACATCCAGAAAACATAGAGTTCGACCTTACATCCGAAAAGTCAAGTTATTACAACGCCTCACTCCAACCCCAGGAGGCACAAAAGACGATCCTAACATCATAGCTACGTGATAACTACTCTAAGCATCATCCTCAGAGTCGGTGTCAAGGATCTCCCCGCCGTCCTCATCACTAACAGGCTCTAACTCCTCATCTTCTTCTTCTTCTGGTTCTTCTTCTGGTTCGGCATCTTGGGGTCCGTTGACCTCCACTTCATTATCATTTTCAGCCATAACGATTTCCGAACCCATGTCCTCATCGACATTGTTGTTTCGAGGCAGCAGGGGATTAAGCTCGTTGTTCAGGCGGTGCACTTCTTCATGAAGATTGTCATTGTATTCTTCAGCATTCTCCAATTGCTGTTCGAGCTCAAACTGATGAGCCCTCAGAACGTTCTCCTCGTGCCAGGCTTCATCCCTCTAGTTCATGACACGGACCAGCATGCGTTGATAGTTGCGGTTTGCTACTGTCAATCTCTGGACTGCAAGGGTTTCCTGGTCACGATCACGAATCACTTGCTCCAGTTGCTGACGCGCTGCATTCCTGGCAGCAGTCACTTCAGCCAACTCTGCCCTCAGCCTTTCCACCTCAGTAGGCTCAGGGCGGGGCTCACGTGGAGCGAGCTGGTGACGTGGTGCCCTGCCCCCAGTGGATTTGCGAGCGGTCCTCTTGGTACGTGCCATCTAAAGCAACAAGATACGACTTAAGTGAGGATCATTTAGGGGATACGAAATTTACTTTAGTCGAGAGTACTGAAATTTTTAAGGAGGGAGTAAATGATATGTATGATATAATTAAACATGATGCATGCACGTTCCGTACGCCCTCTCACCTTAGTAGAAACCTAAAGTTCTAACGCTAGGCGGTGGCATACATACGTTCTCTCATATAAGCGAAACTATCGGTCTACTCGTTACGCTGTTAGTGTACCTGCAGAAAACCTCATTTCAGCCCAACAGTTTCCCAATATATGCACACAAGAAAGCAGTAATTTAAATACTTCCCATATACATATCCCCAGATGTATATACTTCAGTATCAAAGCTACCCGATATAAAGGTTCCCACAATTAAGTGCTTACGTAATTACATGGTTTAAACATGTAAGTATGCAAGTCACCAAAACTACTCTCCCCTAGATCGCCGGTTGGACGATCATGCTCTCACAACTCACACTTACCAGAGCGTCGAGGCAATTGATCCATACATTACCACCCAAGTGGATGGCATCCATACAATATCACGCCGTATGGACGACGAAACAAAAACAAACAAGGCCCCCAAGTTAGTCTTTATAATAAGCCACCTAGGAGTCCTTATTTGGGCTAAGGGATGTGATCACTGGCATACCTATAAAAATAATTTTTATAGTTTTAACCCTTTTTCATAATCAAATACTTTTGTTTTTAAATACTCGTACGATGTGTTTAATGTTGAATTATGCTCCGGTACCAGCTGTAACAGAACCGACCAAATTATAAGAGCACAAGTACAAAAACAAGCACCGAAGCGCTCAAATTTTCGAACTTGAGCCCATATAATCCCGGTAGTCAATCGAAACCACGAAGGATTTCAAACCAACTTGCTTACAACCAGGATCGCATCATTCAACATACAACATCATACGTTACATTTCACAAGTAGTTCTGAAATAAGTTTACACAAACGGAGTCGCAATTATTACAAACCAAGTTTATAAAAGTAGCGGAAGCAAACGCACACCAGTTGTTTAACTACTGCCAGTCTTAATGATCAACAACCCGCAAAAGCATGAGAAAAGTACATAAAAGATGATCACGCCCAAGTGATCTAGTCTTCTTCACTCGCAGGGTGGAGACAAGTTTTGCAGAAGCCTTGATAGAGCATATCATCTGCAACAGGAGGGAATAAACCCTGAGTACTGGAATGTACTCAGCTAGACTTACCCGTCGAAAAACCAGAAATAAGATGATACCAAGGATTATGCAAGGCTTACACAAGAGGCTAGCTGACATCACATTTTGCATAAAGGCATAAGTAATTGAAACTCTTATAGCCTGTACTAGCAGTTATTTTTAGCATTTACCTGTCATCTATCTTAGCACCTGTACTAAACATGCACTTGATTATAATCAAACAATTATCATCATTATATCTAGAGCAGGTATGAATTGTGGCAACATTGTATCATTCCCTTAACCACCAGTTTATTTAATGAGATCTACATTGCCGCTGCTCAAGTCAAGTGCTCACTAACCGGGAGCGACGGCGATTCGAATCGAATTCCTATCCAGCTAGAGGGGTATTTCTAACACTCACCGCGCAGGCCCCTGCCAGGGTCGCACAAGCCACCTTTTCATATGATTCAGGAATCGTGGGTCCGAATGATGTCGCGACCCCAAGGACGATACTCTGCCAGGTGATAGGGACTCTAACCCCCCCTTGGTCTCACGCCAATGTCCCCAAGCACATCCTTTCTCTCCTCCAAGAAGCAACCTACCATTCGATTCCCGGCCTGAACCACATTACTCTGCTTCGCGGTCGGAACGGCTTATCCGACCAACTAAGTGTTAGACTGCGTTCAACATGACTCAAGGACGTACAGCGAATCGGTCCTTAAACGACTCAGACGGGCATAGCTCCACACCCAAGACGTGAAGTGTCTTGCGGCTGTACTATCGAACTCCCGCCCGGTCTCAATTTCATTTTTTTAAGCATGGTTCCATCCACGATAGCCATAAAGCCACTCGTGACTCCTTCCTACATCTCGCGGATGACCGGAAATCACCCGACTTCTACCGTACTAAGCAGGGCTAAGCATTGACACGTGCCTAAACCTAATATAGGATTAAGTACGATATCTGAACAAGGACAGGTATAATGCAACAAGTGTTTTCATATAACTCCTACAACTTAATGCAGTAAACAATTAAAAGTACTCAAGATTAATTTATAAATCAGTAGGTTCAGCATGCACCGGGGCTTGCCTTTCAGAAAGGTCGAGGGCCGGTGGTCTGGACACTCAGGAAGGTCGTCTGCGGGCACTCCTTCGCCTGCTGGATCCTCGGGCTCCTGCTGCTCCTGGTCCTCCTCCGGAATCACAGGCTCGAATTCGAGGAGAGTTACCCCCTCCGGTACACCTATTGCATGAATGCACAATAAATATCATGGATGCATAAATGGGTGCAACATGCTCGGAATGAAATGCATTTCAGAAATAAAATACTCTATTCAAGTTACTTCACTAAAATGTGCAAATCTCTTCTCCGGTGGAGAAGTACTTACCTAATCTACCCAACCTAAGATATAGTTGTTCGTCTTCGGTTAAGGCCCTAACACCTAACAAACACAAGAGTGACATTATTTAGGTTACCACATCCAACCCAAAATATCACGGTAAGACATTCTGGACAGCAGCTATTTGTTTCTAACATAACTGGAGAATCCCAACTCCAAAAGATATGATCTAAGACAATCTGGAAAGCTTCAGAAATGTACCACAAAATGTTTTCAGATCACAACACTCAATTCCAAAGTTTACCTCATCGAAATTCCAAAGTTCCAGAATCTGTTCTCTCTAAACAGAGAGCAGTCAATTCTGGACTGGCACTTTAAACAGCAATAACTCCCAAACTACTTAGCCAAATGCTCCCAAATTTTGACACAAGCTCATTTACAAATTTTACTACAACTTTGGTATTTACAAGTGTTCCAGCAACAACCTTTATCCAAGGTCAAACCTAGAAATACTATCAGCTATCCAGAAAACCTAAAATTGCAAGGATTAAATATTTATTGATGTGGCAAACATTCTCTAAGACCAAACTAATACTACTACAAGTTCACAAATGTCACAAAAACACCAGAAAGTAAGGTGTGCCCACCTAGAATAATTATTTAAACCCATTTCTTAATTTACTTAAGTAATTAAGTGGATTTTTAAACATATATGTAAACTGCTCCTAAAATTCTACAAAAATTACAGGGGACTCTCTGACCCAAAAAGAGACTACTTTAAAAATTTGAACTCAATTTATTCACAGGAACTCTCTGAACAAAATTCACAAGCCCAAAAGGTTGATTTTTGTATAAATAACAAAGCATAGTCAAAAGTGTCAAACAACAGATTTCTTAATTTTCTTGGACACTCTAGGGTACCAAGACATTCTCCAAAAATTTATATGAACATTGCACATGTAGAAAAGTTACAAAAATTCATTTAAGTATTTCCTACAATAAAAAGATAGCATTATAACTTGAAAAGTACTTAAGCACTACTGCCCAAATTTTTACCAGAGCTAGAGCAAGTATAAATTAGCCTACCCACCAAATTTCATAATTTTTGGAATACTACAGCTCAAGTTATACATTTAACAAATTTGCATTCATTTCAAAACACATTTGAAAGATCTATTTATTTTTCCCAGAAAATAAACATCACATACCAGATTTATATTTTTCTAAAATACTACACATCATGCAGAGCCTAACAAAATTTACCTCATAACTTTTGAGTAAGTAAAACCCTAGATATATATTTCCTAAACTTTACCCATAAATCTGCGGCAAATATAGAAAGGAAATAAAAATGAAAATCGAAACCCTGCTACCGGGCCGGCCTGGGAGAACCACGCGGCCCACTCCCCGCGCTACCGCCCGCTCCCGCGCGACAGCCCGCTACCGGCCTCCCGCTCGCGCGCGCGCGTCTGCCAGGGTGGGGGCCGCTGTCAGCGAGAGGGGGACAGAGGAGCGACGAGCCGAGAGCTCCGGCGAGCGGATTCACGCCGCCGGCGGCTCCCCTGTCCAAGCCGAGCATACCACCGTGCTCTCCACTCCAAACCGCATCTAGGCATGTACTTTTTCCCAACTCTACCGTGCCGGAGCACCCTTGCCGACGGTGAGAGCGGACGGCAGCGAACACGTGGCGGTACGCCGGCGTGCTCCGGCCGCTAGATGGCCGGCAGAGGGGTGCGCCCGCTTCCTGGAACCCTGGCGGACTTCCCGAGGTTACCCAAACGGATTGGGATGGGGTGGAGCAGCTTGGCCGCGTGAGCACCTGGCCGTCGGCCATGGCGGCAGTGCGTGGCCGTGTTCCGGCTTGACCGGACCGAGACTGGCGGTAGCGTCAACACTCGAGCATCTAGGTGTGCAGGGGAAGAGGGACCGTGAGCGAGGGAAGACGGAGGAGTGCGGTGTGGTGCTGGCCACGGTGGCTCTCAACCACGGCGGAGCTCCGGTGACATTTGAAATGGGCGGACGCGACAATGCGGCTCACCTTGGGCTCGATTGATGTCACGGGTTGGTCGAGGAGGTGCAGGGCAGTGTGGTGGTGTCAGGGGTGTTGATTTGGCCGGTAGGAGTATGGCAGCGAGCTCTCACGGCCGCGACAAGGCACGCGGCGGCGATGCGCTCGGGGCGTCCGCCTGAGCTCGGGAGGAGCAAGAGAGAGGGCAGAGGCGCGAATGAGGTTGGGGGCGACATCATGGCGCCCTTGAAGCCCTCGCGGTCGGACTGGTAGGGCCACGGCCGGCGTACGGCTGCCACCGCGTGGCCATGCGTCGACGACGGCCTGCGGCCGGTCGGCCACGCTGGTCTGACAGACTGAACGAAACCGGCATTCAGCGACTGATAGAGCAAGTGTGATGCAGATTATCTCCTAATCCATCTCGAGTTAGCAGAAGATGACAATACCAAAATTGTGGAGCTACATGAGGGCTACAAGTTTGCCAATTGGAGTTTGGACTGGTTCGGCCTAGATTTGAAACTACAGGGCTCCAAAGTAGTGTACTTGGAAACTGAAACCTAGTTTCAGTCACTAGGCCGACTGAAACCCAATTTTCAAGACACCATAACTCCTAAACCATTTAGAACTAGGTGATGGTGATATTGACAATGTTGTAGAGCTATGTGTGGACAACAACTTTGTCAATTGGCTCAAGGACTGGTTTGGCCTAGTTTGTGAGTTACAAGTTGCTAAAGTGAGGTATAGTGAAACTGAAAAGTCCAATTTCCAGACTTAGAATTTTTCTAAGTGTTGATCACCACTCAAGCTGACTTGTGGGCCATTTTGAGCATGTTCTGGTCAATTTCATGAGAGGGTCATATTGAGACTTTTGTTCCCCATAAAATTTCCTACAACTTTGCTTAAGGGTGCTCTTCCACGCAAGGTCTCTAGACTAGACGTTTTAATTGGTCAAACCATAGCATCCTAGGGCCAAAGAGTGGTCAACCACCTCTTGGAGGGCATTTTAGTAATTTTGGCCAACATGAACCTTGCTCCAAGAGTTACCCTAGGTATAACTAAGGTGTTGTAGGACATAATTGACTACTCTACCTTTTGTCACACCAACTATCAAGTATCACATGATGTGAGCCAAATAAAACTTCTAAAACAATCACAGTTGTTGCATCACATAAAATAATATGCATGATGCATGCTTATGCTTATGCAAATGCAATGCAATTATGGAGCTAAACACTTGAGGTGTTACAGTATTGATTTTGTTAAGCAAGTTGAGGGACAAGTCTATACCATCAAAATACATATGGCTGCCGCCCAAGCTAGATAGAAAAGTTATGCTGATCGTCGTAGGAAAGCGATTGAGTTTGAAGTTGGGGACTTCGTGTATCTAAAAGTTTCACCTATGAAGAGTGTAAAACATTTTGGTATAAAGCGAAAACTTGCGCCAAGATATGTTGGTCCTTTTCAAATCATAGGAAAGAGTGGAGCAGTTGCATATAAGTTCTAGTTACCCCCTGAAATGAGCGCCATTTTTAATGTCTTTCATGTATCTCAGTTAAAGAAGTGTCTTCGGGTTCCTGAAGAAAGAGTTTCGTTGGGGCATATCAAGCTTGAGTCCGATTTGACTTATGAAGAGAAACCAGTTTGTGTAATTGATACTAGAGAACGGGTAACTTGGAGTCGAGTGGTTAAGTGGTATAAAGTTATGTGGAGTAATCGAGGTAGTGAGAGTGATGCAACATGGGAGAGAAGATTATTTACGAGAGGGTTATAAGGAATTCTATCAACTATGGTACGCTTTCCAAATCTTGGGATGAGATTTTTATAAGGGGGGAGGGCTGTAACATCCCAAGTGTTTGGCTCCCATAATTGCACTTGCATTTCATAAGCATGAGCATCATTCATCTCAATTATGCATTTGTTTTGCTTGCAATATGAGTGTGCAACATGCTCTCTTAAATTTGTTTCAAAAATTGTTAGCTTATGAAATGTGAGTGGTGCAACATGTAGAGACAACATGGGTGTCTCATACTTTGAAACATGGCAATGTTGATAGTATAACATGATAAGATTAATTGTTGCAACAAGAGCTTGAAACATATGCAACTTGGTGGTGCAATATTGTAGTTGAAATGTTTGTTTTGTTTATTTCAACCTATGTGACATTCGGGTTTGTGTGTAACCAATGAGTACAGTGGCTAATTATGTCCTAGAATACCTTAATCACACTTAGGATCATTAGTGGAATAATGTTCATGTTGACCAAAATGACCAAAATGCCCTCCTAAGTGCTGTTGACCAAGCCTTGACCTCTAGAATGCCTTAGTTTGACTGATTAAAAAGTCTAGCTTAAAGATCTTTCATGGAGGTGCACTCTTAATCAAAGTTGTAGAGAATTTTATGGGGAACAAAAGTTATAATATGGTCATCTCATGAAAATGGCTAGAACATACTCAAAAGTGGCCCACAAGTCAGTCTTTAGGGCTGTTTTAGGACTTAGCATTTTGGCTAAGTCTTAAGCTGAAATGTAGTTTCACTGTACCCTACCTTGGAGCCATGTAACTCGTGAACCATGTCAAACCAGCCCAAGCTCCAGTTAACAAAGTTGTAGTACTACTGTAGCTCTACAACTTTGCTGTTATCACCTCTTGCTAATTCGAGCCAGATTAGGAGATATGGAGGCTCAAAGTATGGCTGTTAGCCACCCTTATTGACACCGGTGACTGAAACTTCAGTTCAGTCATGGCCGACCGCAGTTAGGAGTCGAGCGCCGTGTGGCTGCCGCGCATCGATGCCGCGCTCGTGTTTGCAATGCTGAAGGCTCCGCGTGTCCCCAGTCTACCCTCGTGCTCACTCACTTGCTCTCCCTCCCTCTGGCATTGCTCTTCTTCTTCCTCCGCTTGCCGTAGCGCCACCACAAGCTCCGCCATGCAAATCTCCACCCCCACCGCACCATTTCCAAATTGGTTCGGTCAAAATCCCCGCCATGGCCTTCTCTACACGCCGCACTGCATAGCCAAGCCGGTCGAGTCCCAGGTAGAGCGAATTGGGATCATTCTTCTTCCCCGCCATGCTCGGAGCTTCGCTCGCCTTTCGGTCCACCGTGGCTAGGGCACTGCGGTGCTTCTCCCTGCTCCACGTTGAGCGTTTTGCGTTCCTTGAGTCGGGTAGAAACTATAGGAGCTGCAAGTTTAATCGCTACCGTGCTGAGATCGCCTGAACGAGCCACCGCACTAGGCGCGTCCACCATGACCGCGTCTCGCTAGAGTTGAGTGCCACCGTGGCCAGCCTCCGTTGGTCCGGCTACGCTCCGTGCGCTAGGCTAGTTAGGTGTGCTTGAGGTCGGTGAAGCTCGCAGCGAGCTTAGTTGGCCGGAGGTGGCCGGAGTTGACCGACGTAGCATCGCTCGCTCACCGCCGTTCGCCACCACCACGGACAGCCCCCCCTAAGCCAGTAGATTCTAGGATTTAGGGTTCACTAGACGCGGGAGGATGAGGCGAACCTAGTGGTGCCTGCAGCCTCGCTAGAATCGTCACCGGTGGCGTGCTCCAACCCTTGCCACTCCTCCCCTACCTCCTCCTCTCTCTGTCTGGCGGACCCCGCCAGTAGGGATATGAGGGTGCTACGCTAGCCATAAAATCAAAATTTTGACCTCATAAACTAGGATCTACTGCTAGTTATAGGTTACGGAATTACCACTAGACGCGCAGGTGCAGCAGAAGCGACTCGATGTAGTCGAACGCATCATAGTAGTGTCGTGCAGTTGCGTGGTCATCCGTCAATTCCACCCTCCACTCACGGATCGTCCCTCTCTCATGTGGTTTGCCCTTGTGCTCCAGATGTAGCACCTCCAAAGTATCCCACACGTACGGGGAGGAAGTGTTGCGCCTGTGGACTGCTAGGTCCGCGAGGAGCAGTAGACGTGATCGTGGGGGGTTGATGGCAGCTGCCCAATGGCATGAGTCACCTAGCTGCGCCCCCTCTCTCTCTTATATAGGTGCCTCTAATCAGCCCCAAGTTGGAGGCTCAATTAGAAAACCCTAAGCCTAGTCAAATTTGGGTCCAACCTGAATTAGGCTTCTAGCCCCTTAAGCGTGCGACCCTATGGGTTCATGCACATGTAGACGTGGCCCGAGTACTCCTACTCAGCCATTAGTTGATAGCGGTTTCTAACAAGACGTGTCAACTCCTATGTGTACGCAAAGATCAAATCAGACGAACTACCACAAAGCATATACATGTTATTTCTTTTGCCACACGATATTTGGTCCAACTCATAGGTTAACACTTAACCTAAGCACGGTCATGCATTTGTTGATCTAATCATTAGAGTGTTCCATTGATATCTCTCTCACATAGAGAGGGGTAAATTCCATCTTGATTGTCTATGTCTCACAGCATGTTTCTTGACAAAACCTGGAGACCACATTTATAACTACCCAGTTACGGAGTAGCATTTGATAGTCTCTAAGTAGGTCATTTCATATCTTGAGTACATACAACAATCTTAGGTCTAAGGACATAACATACATGATGTGAATCGAGACAATAACAACATTTCACGTTGGGCCTGTCCAGCCTACATGTCACACATGTGCCCACATTATTAGTTTGACATCTCTATGTCTACGACTTGTGAAACATAGTCATCAACTAATAATGTGCTGATCTAATATTCATGTGCGTCCTAACATGAACTCCGATCAAGGACCATTCTAGAATAACCATACAAGTAAAAGAGTTTCACAAACAATTCACATAATTGCTAATCAATACAAGTTGTCTTTAATGGATATTCAATGGACTCATAATATGTCATGTATAGAAGGCAATACAATCATCTCTATGATAACCTCTAGGGCATACTCCCAACACCGCCTGTCAGGCGCGCGCGCGGGTGGGAGCCGACGCAGGCCGCGCGTTGTGTTGGGCCGCGCTGGCGTACGTGGGCCGGCCCAGTAGCAGTAGGTTTTCATTTTTGTTTTGTTTTCTTTTATCTTTTCACATATTTGAATGTTGTTTTGTAAATTTCATATCTCAAGCAATATAGATCCAAATGAGGTGATTCCAATTGTGTTAGGCTCTGTATAAAATGTAGTAATAAAGAAAAATATAAAATGTATATGTATGATGGAAATTCTGGGAGAATTAAATAGAAACTTAAAAGGTGTTTTAAAATGGATGCAAAATTGTTAATTTTATAACTTAAGTTCTATTACTCCAAAAAATATTAAATTTGGTGGGTCTGCTAGTTCATGTCTATGCTAGCTATGGTAAAAATTTAGGTGCTATTGCTTGAGTAGTTTTCAAGTTATGCTTTTGTCATTTTATATTAGGAGATACTTGAATGAATTTTCATAATTTTTATATATGAGCAATGCTCATGAAATTTTGTGGAGAGTGTCTTGGTACCCTAAGATGGCTAAAAATATTGTTTCTGTTGTTTGATACTTTTCATTATGATTTCTTATTTATGCAAAAATCAGCCTTGCTGGCTTGTGAATTTTGTGTAGGGAGTTTCTTTGAATAACTTTGGATCAAAGTTTTACAGTAGCCTCCTGGTAGGGTATAGAGTACCCTATAATTTTTGTAGAATTTTATGCACAGTTTGTATATATGTTTATTTTCTCACTTAATCAATTAAATTAAGAAAAGGATTAAAATAAATGATTTAATTTTGTGTACTTTACTTTCTGGTGGTCTTAACTCATGTGTGAATTTGTAGTGCCTTTGGTTGGGTCAAAAAGTTCATTTGGCACTTAAGTAAATAATTAATTTTTATATTTCTAGGTTCTCTGGACAACTGGTAGCATTTCTAGGTTTAGACCTTGATAAAGGTGTTTGCTGGAATCTTGTGAATACCAAAGTGGTAGAAAGCTTGTTAAACTAGCTTATGTCAAAATTTGTTGGCATTTGGCCCAGTAGTTTAGGAGTTTTAGATGTTTGAAGTGGCAGTCCAGAAATGACTACTCTCTGTTTGGAGAGGGCAGAGTTCTAGAACTTTGGGAATTCGACTAGGTAAACTTTTGAATCAAGTCTTGAGGTCTGAAAATGAATTGTAGAGCATGTTATAAGCTTTCCAGATTGTCTTGTATCATGTCATTTGAATTTTTGGATCTCCAGTTATGGTTAAAATACTTAGCTGCTGTCTAGATTGTCGTTGTACTATATTGTGCGTAGGTTTGTGATAAGCTTAAGTAATGTTATTCTTGTTGATTGTTTAGGTGTTAGGTCCTTAACTGAGGAAGAGCAACTATACATTAGGTTGAGTAGACTGGGTAAGTGCTTCTCTATCGAAGAGAAAATTTGCACTTGTGTGAGGTGATTTGAATAGAGCGTTAGTGCTGCTGTAATTTACATTGCATTCACTGAGCCTGTTGCATTCACTCTTATGCTTCCATGAGGTTCATTTGTGCATTCATGCAATAGGTGTACTGGAGGGAGTGACACTCCTAGAATTTAAGGGAGCTCTTCTGAAGGAGGATCAGGAGCAGCCGAGGGAGCCCGAGGAACTAGCCGGCGATGGAGTTCCCGAAGACGAGCTACCTGAGTGCCTGGACCATCGCCCTTCTTCTTTCGTAAAAGGCAAGCCCCGGTGCATGCTAACCCAAATTTTGTATACACATATATTGAGTATTTTTACTTGTTTACTGCATTAAGTTATAGGAGTTGAGTGAAAACACTTGTTGCATTTATCTACCTTGTCCAGATATAGAACTTGAATCCCAATTTAAGTTTAGGCACGTGTAAATGCTTAGCCATGCTTAGTGCGGTAGAAGTCGGGTGATTTACAGTCATCCGCGAGCTTTAGGGTGAAGTGGGTCATGGTTGGCTATATTTGCTATCGTGGAAAAGAACCATGCTGAAAAATGAATTGAGACCGGGCGGGAGTTCGATAGTGCAGCCGCAAGACACTTCACATCTTGGGTGCGAAGCTATGCCCGTCTGAGTCGTTTATGGACCGATTCGTTGTACGTCATTGAGTCATGTTGAACACGGTCTAACACTTAGTTGGCCAAATAAGTCGTTCCGACCGTGAAGCCGAGTAATACCATTCAGGCCGGGAATCGAAGGGTAGGTCGCATCTTGGAGGAAGTAAGGATGTGCTTGGGGACATTGGTGTAAGACCAAAGGGGGTTAGAGTCCCTATCACCTAGCAGAGTGTCGCCCTTGGGTGCCAAAGGTGCCTTGTGCGACCCTAGCAAGGGCCTGCGCGGTGAGTGTTAGAAATACCCCTCCAGCTGGATAGGAATTTAATTCAAATCGCCGTCGCTCCCGATTAGTGAGCACTTGACTTGAGCAGCGGCAACGTAGATTCCATTAATTGAATAGATGGTTAATTGGATGATGATATAATGTTGCCTCAATTTATACCTGCTATGGTAATTAATGTTTGCTTAATAATCAAGTGAATGTTTAGTACAGGTGCTAAGATAGATGACAGGTTAATGTTAAAAATGACTGCTAGTACAGGTTAAAAGAGTTACTACTACTTGCTTTTCCGCAAAATATGATGTCAGCCAACTCCACTTATGAAAGCCCTGCATGATCCTTGGTGTCTTTTATTTTCTATTTTGATGGGTAAGTCTAGCTGAGTACATTCCTGTACTCAGGGTTTATTCCCTCCTGTTGCAGATGACATGCTGTATCAAGGCTTCTGCAAGTATTGCCTCCACCTGACGGGTGATGAGGATTAGATCACTAGGGCATGATCGTCTTTTATTTCACTTTCCTTAAATGCTTTTGTGGGATCATGATCTGTAAGACTGGCTATCATACTTAAACTAAGTGTGTGTGTGTGTGTTTATGCTTCTGCTACTTTATAAACTCGGTTTGTAATAACTGTGACTCTGTGGTGTTGTAAAACTTTCTATTCAGTACTTGTGAAATGTAACGTGTAATGTGTTATGTTGAATGATGTGATCTTGGTTGTAAGCGAGTTGGTTTGAAATCCTTCGTGATTTTGATTGACTACCGAGATTATATGGGCTCAAGTTCGAAAATTTGAGTGTTTTAGGCGCTTGTTTTTGTACTTGTGTTCTTATAATTTGGTCGGTTCTGTTACTCCGGGGAGGGCCTGACGATGGCGGAGGCTCCCCATTGAGATGCCACCAGTACGTAGCTGGCGGCCGCTCCCAGTGAAGGCTCGGTCACCCGTCCGGCGACGCTGTGTCGCTGGGGGGCCGTCCACCTCCTTAGACCTTTACGGAGAGTTGCCGCACTCCATTGGGATCATGCTAGGTGAAGAGGGAAGTGGAAAATGGCGATAGGGGTGCAAAGAATGAGCGCCGAGCCAGGTATAAATAAGACCCAAACGAATGTTTGGCTGCACGGCTGCGTAGGACGATCAATACGATCTCAGAGCTCGAGCCGATGTTCCCACTTCCCGCTAAAGCCGAGTAACGGAACCGTCCCCTCTACTTCCCTAGGTTAAATCCTCGATGTTCTCACTCACTGCAACACACTCATTTACTCCCAAAAACCACGGACTCTCGGGCTAACCATGGGCCACACAAGAGAAAGGCATTCTCCAAATTAGGTTTGTCCTAGAGGGGCCTCCCTCGAACTCAACTACGACCCATGTCAAAGACCACATGGTGATGACTAGCGTGGCCCATCAAATTCTGGTCAAAACTAAGAGGCCCAAAAGGGGAAGCCGTGGGACATTAGCAGACGAAGCCATCACAAAGTAAAAAGGCCTAGTGGCTAACCCCACCAGGAGGATGGTCGAAGGGACCAACTCCCCAAGACCTCTCAGACTGCAGTAAGCATAGGGCTCGGGGGCTAGTCCTGCCATGTCAGTATAACAAAAAAAAACCAAAATCGCCTCGGCCCTATGCACTCTTATTCAACTCTCAGCCCTCGAAAAAGGCACACCACCCTAAGCCGTGTCTAGGACCCTATAGGCAGTGGAATCCCACCGAAGGGAGGCGCTGAGCCCTCAGAGCCCATCAAATGGGTCTGAGGTCCACTGGATGACCCTCGGGTGACTTGGAATGCATCTCGGGATCACTAGCCAACCCTAAGCGAACAGGGCTCGGGCCTCCACCCAGACTCACCCACATTCTTGCGCCGACCAACTGGATAGGCCAGAGATGACAGCGGGTCAAATCACGATGCCATCGCCCATGACAGCATAGGGAAGAGCTGCTAGTTACTATGCCACCCATATTGGCACTATACACACGATCCAGGCCTACGCGGCATACGAAACGCTGCTCTAGGTCACTATTCCCTCGAACGGAGCAAAATTATGCCATGACTCATGCCCCCTGAGGCCTCGGCCCTCTACGCTAGTCAAACTAAAGGACAGGCACATCGCCACAGGGATAATCATGACTCTACATGTTGTAGCAATGATATCCACAGAACTACAAATGTCAAGGCACGTCGCTACAGCATCAAAGGATATGGGTCACTCCTCCAATAGTGGCACGTCACCAAATACAGGGCAAGAGGGAAGGCCTTAGATCTTCCTTCCTAGGAAAAATATCACGTAGCACATACATGTAACCCGGTGTTCCCCTTGGGTCTATAAAAGGGGAGGGCAGGGACCATTTTAGAGAAAGAAAGAAGGAAAATCCATAGGTCATTCGACTCATCAGAGGCGAATACGCACACCCCACTCACATCTTGAGACCTAGGAGCTCCTACCTCTCTCACCCGCTTGTAACCCCTACTACAAGCACTTCGGTGTAAGATAATATAAGACTCCCCTCTCCCACTGGACGTAGGGCATTCTTCGGCCCGAACCAGTATAAATCGCTTGTGTTCTTCTTGTACACCATCTGGATCTTAGACGCGCAGACACATATTACTCGTTGGTGGTAGAACAGCCATTTCCTACACCGACACATAGAAGCAGTGGAAGTGAACAGTTTTGAATATTGAAGCAGAAGTATAGAAATGTAAGAATAAAATGCTACAATCGTGGTGATAAAGGAAATCTCGTTGAGCTTACCAGGAGGTATCCACACACAGCAACAGTTAGCTTCAGCATCTATCTGTTACATGCAACAGGGGAATAAAACCCTAAGTACACAATGTACTCCACAAGACTTACCCGACTAGGTGGGGATAGTCTCCCGACTCTCAAGGATATGCAGGGGCTATTTGGCTACCTGTTTAGTTGTTTTTGTAGAGAAGCATTACTAATAGTGCATCCTTATATTCAAAGTTTTAGTAGTCCCATCAAGTTCATTACTTAACCATCCTAGGTAAGCGCCTGAACAACTTTTAAGCATGTGGTAAGCAATTAGAATATATTTCATCATCCGGCATATGCCTCATCATCAACTCCATGTTCCAGTTGCATTAACTATGATAGCAGTGGTGCGACATGTGGTATCCATATTCGAGGAGGGCATCGATTGCAATCGATGTGCATCCAGCTAGGCAATCCCAAACACACGCCCATACTTCTCTCAAAAGAGCACGTATAAGGCAGCCATTCCAATTATACGACCAAGGGCCGAAATGACCTGACCACCCCGGGGAACCCACCCTAGGAGGCCCATCCCGGACTGGTTTCCCCCTCCTAAGTTTGGTCCATGGACATTCCCCGTCTAAAACACCACTAGACGGCCAACGAAACACTCCGGTGAACCTTTTGCGCACCTTAGTCGTAAGAAACTACTAAGCTTCACAGTCAACTGTAACTTAGGCCCCTGTTATGTGTTCAGTACCTTCAAGCTTGTCACATCGCTACCAACAGTACGGTCCTTAACCGACACAGGCAGGAAAATGGGCGCCCAGAGCTCGGCTCTATGGCACCCACCAACCATTCAGAAAAACCATTTTCCACTTCTCGTCCAGTCTCCAATTATCATCCAGCATCTCAAGTCCATGTGATAGTAGTAACAATATGACCATCACCTATTTCTTGCGAGTGACCGTCCATCACTCGACTTCTACCGTAAGCCCGATAGCATGGCATACTACATGATTTTTTTTTCATACCAGTAGGACTCATAGGATAGAATATTTATGCAAGTGGGTTTCAAGCAACTCCTACAACTTAATGCACTAACATAATAATAATAAGTGCAATAAAATAGGGGTCATACACTGGGGCTTGCCTAGGTAACTTATTCACACTAAGTTAGTTGGCTCCACTTCAACATGATCAACCATCATCTTCAAGCGGGTCACCGTTACACCATCTTTCCGTTAGACACCAACATCCTTTAGAAGATCCATCGATTCTTCACCGTTCCTAAATTATATATGCATGAATGCAATGCATGCTTAAGTGAAACAAGCATAACAAGACATTTACAAACACTACAAGACAAGCAACACGTCATCACAGTGAAAGGTAACTAAACGTTGGAGGTTCGACTCTCATCCTCTCCTAGCGACTTACTTGGGAGATACTATTATCACACAAGCGAGTAAAACAACCATTTGCATTTTAAACATACAAGTGAAATCTTATCATAACATGCCAAACACACTTCTACCTACTAAACACACTTTGTCTAGTCATCATGTAAAGCAACTAGTATAGACAAATCATATATTAACCCTAATCTAAACACCTAACATATTTAAAAGCTTTAATAATTACAACCAAGGAATAAAAAGGTGGCGCACCAAACATATCTTTTGGACATGAAAAATTTATGGATATACATCTTAATTAAACATAACTACTGCATAAATTTCATAATTTCCGGATAAGCAGATTATCTACTAACAATTAATTAAGATTTAATGGCAATAAAAGAATGTGACACAATATAAATCAATAACTCAGTAATTAGACATCCATGGGACCTGAAATTTTTACCACAGCACAAGCATGCAACAAGTAACTTACCATAAAAATTTCACAGCAATTGGATTCATATAACAGTAGATATGAATTTAACATTAAAAAGCATAGGCAAAAAATTAGAGCAATATTTTTCTACTAAAACATACAAGATTATACATCTATTGCATAGATCTAGTCACAAGGATTTCAAAACACCTTTATTTTCCTTTGTATGATTTTTTTATGATTTACTATGAATTTTCAAAGTTTCAGCCAGATTATACTAAAAAGAAAAAGGAAAACCATATAAGACAGACACATTTCACTGAGACCCTGTGGTTTTCCTCAATTAACCCACGGACTAGCCATACTATTCATGTGAGTCTAGTACTTTGCATCTGGACCCAAGAAATAGTTTCTAATTCATTTTCTACCCTGTCTTCTTCAACGCAGGAGAGGAGCACAGGATGGATGGCTCTGCCGATTCTGGCGGCCAGGTGGCCGGAAACGGCGACAGCGGGGCCGAACATCTAGCTAAGGGGCCCCTGCGCGTCCATTGGTGGTGGAGTCCTAGCCAGAGGTAGTTGGGGTGTGCTGGCCACGCGCACCACTGGTCGTGGAGGCGGTTGCCTTCCCGGCTCCAGGCAGCAAGCGACAGTGGTACCGTGAGGCGCGACGGCCAACGAGGATGGTCTGTGTGGAACCGGGCGAACATGGCACACCCGCGGCTGGCACCACCTACGCCGAGGTAGGGCGCAGCGGCCTGGCTGTGTGCATGTTGCGCCACGGTGGCCCGAGCAGGGGCCGTGCTGGCTCCCGACGTCACGGGCTCTAGCGAGCGCGAGCGGGGCACAGAGGGGAGCGAGGAGGAGGCAGTGGTGTCAGTATTCGAGCGTGGAGAGGGGTAGAGCGGTGGAAGCAGCGGTGGCAGAGGGAGCTCAGCCTGCCTCGGCCATGGCGCGGCGAGAGCGAGCTAGGTGCAGCACAGCAATGGAGGGCGACAGGGAGGGAGAGAAGCAGGGCAAGGAGCTCGGCCTCCACTTATGCACGCGGGCAGGGGCGGGGAACAGCGCGTGCGGCAGGGCGGCATGGCAGACCTAGGCACCCCTGGGTGCAACGTGGGCAGGGACGGACGACGCCATGGCCACGCCAGTAGGGCATGGGCATGGCTAGGGCATGGTGGTGGCTAGTGGCCAAGTGCCCTTCTTGGCACCACAAAAAGGTAGATTCCAAAAAGATTCAAGCTCCACTACAATGACAAAAAGTCTTCACCATTGTTCACTCTCCATCTTTTGTTAAGGGACCAACGTCATTGGGGCAGCTAATTAGTGGTTAATTAGGGGGCCAAAGTTAGCAGTGTCAGCAAAAACACTTGGCACTAGAGACTTTCCGAGTCACCTAGGAAACATCATTTTATTGAAACTTTGATGCACTAATTAAACTATCAATCAATCAAACTAGGCACAAACAAGTACCCTACCAAAAAGTTCATAACTTGTACTAAGTTTTCACACAGACATATTTCAGAGTTTATTAATAAATTATTTATTTATTTAGCCTTCAACAAGCTATCAAGCAACACCAATTAGGGTTTTTGATATTTTTAAACATTTTCTTCACATTTTTCCAGCATAAACCCTAAATAACTTTTGTTCACAAGTCTATTTAGAAACGTTTAAGCACACAAATAAGGTTTGTTGCCACCACATATATTTATTTTTATTAACAAAAGCACATAAAGCTAAGGGTCAAGTTTTATTAGCCCTAACCCGGGGGTGTTACAGCTATCTCAAGACGGCGATGGCCGTTTATGAGGCAGAGCGCACCGCGGTGGACGCTGCTCGAAATGAGACCAAGCAGGGTCGCCAACACCTCGAAGCTGAGTGCCTGAGCCTCCACTCCACTTGCGCCGGTGAGTTTTCTTCTTCTTGTTTCATATGCTTCACCTTGGTCACAATGCTCGGTTGTTACCTAGTTGTATCTTCAGGGTTGCGCTCGAGGGTGCTCTTGGATCAGGAGGAGAAGGTGGCCGTGGACTAGAGGGCGCAAGAGGTGGCCACCTAGCTGGCAACCCTGACTGTCTCTGCTCAGGCCTTCTATGACACTGTGCTCGGTGACGGCCAGGGGAACGCCTAGCTGGTGCTCTACCTTGACGAGGCTCGCCTCAAGGTGGACCCCTAATCTCTGAGGGGGTTCATTGTGGTGTGCTCGCAGTCTTGACGTCGATTAGCTCGCACTACAATGGCATCGATTATGATGCCGTGGGGCAAGGGTACGCGTCTAAGAAGTCCGACAACAAAATCCTTGCCATCGGCAGTTCTACCGCTCATGGTGCAGATGTCCTCGCGAGCAAGGTGTCGGCCACCAGCATCCACATCCAGCATCAAGCCCTCGGTGCATGAGAGTTGTTAGTGTGAATGTCTTATGTAATTTGAGCTGTATAATTGCAATGAACATGTTATACTTGCATGCATATGGTGTTTGATCGGCGCATTCGTTTGTTTGTGTTGCCATTTTCTCTTTCTTCTCATTTGAGATAGGAATGTGCTCCGTTCCCCTTAGTCTTGTGCGTGTAGGCACGTGTTTTAGCCTAGGGGCTAGGCCACAGGGCTAAACAATGCATGACCCGGTGACATGGTAAGACGTCGGGGGCAGGTCACAAATCCATTGCGATGCAAGAAGAAAGCGAGCAGTCGGCAAGAGTTCTATTCCTCTTCATCCCCTTTGCCTTGAGCAAAATAGCGTTCTGTTCCTGTTCAAACTCGTGCACGGGTGCTTGACCTTGCCTTGGAGCTGGTCCACGAGGCTTGGTCTGGGTAACCTCTTGGTGCGAACGAGAAGTCGAGAAGCAAGTCACTGGTTCGTCATGGCGCGGGGTACGAACGGGAAAAGTTTTGAAACGGGTCTCTTAGACGATGACAAACAATGCTATGCCTTAAAGTATGTTTATATGTGCCTATATATGTAGCCCCTGCAAGTGAGTCATTGCCGGCTGCTGGTGCAAGTCGGGACGGGTCACTCGGAAGGTAAATGACACTAGAATAGGCAGTATGTATCTCATGTTCTTATGTTTTCTCTACAGTTGACTCTAAGTTTTTGAAACTATCGATGAGCCTACACATGTATGTGAACGTGCTTAGGTAGAAAGGTTAAGGATAGAGTTGACGTAACTGATCGTCATGTGGGGAGCCATTGTAGATCCTACTATCGCCGCTCGAGGTGTGGCAAGCCTCTGAGCGTGTGTTCTTAGCGAGGTCATTGCAGTTCTCGTGTTGTGAGATGATAAGGATGCTTCTCTATTGTCCGAAGTGGTCATAGTCGGCCCAGGCCATCTATCTGATATATCTCAAATCATCCCTTGCCGCTTCGATGTCCTCGGTGGACTCATGAGCCCTAGGGGATTACTTCTTCATGTTTGGTCTAGGGATGGCCTCGACCTTGATGGCTCGAGCACCTGGACGCTCGAGATCTGGCCTTGTGGCCACGTCACAGACACAGCTTCTTCGTTTGCTGATGTCTGTCTGATTGAAGTTGCTACCCATGCTGGTGTGCTTGCGGGACGTGACACTGGGCGCGGACTCTGAACGTGTTGTGGCACGAGTCGCTAGGCGCGGCATAGTGCATGTTCTGGGGCCTGTGTCCCTAGAGACACACACCTCCATGACAGGTTTCATGCTCATGATGGACGGTTGGCCATGCGCAAGAGGTTTGGCCTTGATTCTAGGCTTGACCTAGTGGGGCGAGGCGCTGGATAGCCGTGCTATCGCTTGCGACGGCACCGCAGGGTGGTGGATGGCTCCGTCACCCAAGTGTGTCCCGAGTTATTGCATCCAGCCAATGGCAAGGACATTGCTCAAGGCGTGGTTCTGCCCCAGGGTTTAGGCTTCCAGGGTGGAGGGCCTGTCTAGGGTAGAGATCAACCGCGAGCATTAGCCCGTTGATGTGGGTGAACTCATGGTTCCCTAAGAGATGTGGCTGTCAAGGGCAATTTTGCGGGTGAGTCCATCATGGGCAATAGGTCTCGGGTTTTTGGGCTGGAAGACCTAGCCATGGCCGGAGACGAAACAAAGGTACTGCCCCCCTATGTAGGTGAACTCCGGGGTGCGACCACCGTGCATCGTTCCGAGAGTGTGCCCACCGTAGGCCGCGGGATCTAAGACTCTATGGTGGAGGCCCAAGTCGGGACCGAAGGCAAACGTGGGTGTTGGCCCATCAAAGTTGGTGAACTCAGGGTTCCTAAGGCATATGTGGTCATCGGAGGCCGTTTTGTGGGTGAGTCCATCAATGGTGCGAGAAGTCATCGCTTCCTTCTCAACAAAGAGAGTGCACGACTGTACGTCCCTACCTAGCGCGTCAGCTGTCGGTGTTTTGTCAACCAACAAGTGAATTTGTACATGTGTCATGCTGCTCTAGGAAGACGATGGTAGCATCCAAAAACACAAGTAATTACTGGTTCGGGCCGGAGCCCTACGTCTAGTCTCAGAGATAGTTCGAGTGCATGTTCCTCGATTGAATGCTCTGAAGTTCTTACAAAGGGGTATACAAGAAGGGAGAAAAAGATAGAAGAGTGGAGATGGACTGTCTGAATAAAGTCTCGAGAGTCTGTCCTCTTGGAAGGGTGCCCTGGCCACCCTTATATAGAGTCCAGGGCCAGGTCACATACAGAGAGATAGGTTCTCCCTACCGAGTGGTCGTGAGCCTGAGGGAGGGGAACTAGCTACTTTGGCTTGCAAGGAAGGTCATCTTGTCTTGGCGTCAATGTATGTCCAGGCATGGTTGTCATCATGGTCTTGTGCCCATGTCTCAGCATGGTGTGGCGTGATGCTACAGTGTCAGTCGTGACGGTACTGTTGGCGCGGTGGTGGTTCGCCAGCTGTCCTGTGCGGCGTGGTCTTACCGTGGCCTTCATCATCGTCTCTTGTTTTCCTAGGGGCATCATGGTGATAGTGATGGAGTAGGTAGCCGTCACCGGGTCATTGGTCGCCTTTGCTGGTCGTGGAGCTGGTAGCCTCGATCCTGAGCTGCGGGGTCAAGGACCTCGTTGGCTTGGATGGCCTTGGAAGTGAAGAAGACATGGCACCATCGGATACGACCATTGATTATAAGGTGCACTCGTTCCTATATTTGCATAATAATTTTAGGTACAATTCACTTGGTTCCACATATACATGTCGTTATTTGAATGTAGGTACAAATGTGTCTCAAAGTGCAAGTCCATCAAAGTTGAACTTTCGGTTCGTCGGCAGCCCGATAGTATTTCATTGGGAAGGCTATACCTCATCCATCCGGAGTGCGATCGAGGTCAATAAGCACTTGATAGAAAGCTTATTTGATAAGCTTTCAAATAGATCTAGTCCCACCTCAATATCACATTGGAAAGGCATCCTCATCGAGAGATTCTGCCGCTATTTCTGTCGGGTGCTACGGCGTCGTCGCGGGCTTATTATTCACACTTGGGACCCAGGCCCAAGTTGGAGCATGCCCCAAGAAGATGGAGAACACCTAAGAGATGCCCAAGGACGTCCTCCTCCTTGGCCACCACCTTAGCAGTCAAGCAAGGGCATCCAAGCCAAGTTAGAGGCCCAATCCAAATTAAGTTCGAGTCCATCTCGGGCTCTAGGACTAGTCTGTAGTAAAATGGACGCCCAAGACGCATCCGGACTCTGTTTTCGATGATCCACATATGGATGAAAAGATAATTTCATAAGCTAACCAATGGCTTTGGTTTAAGGCCCAGATTCCATTGGAGTCAACAGTAATTGTCAAAACAATTTGATGTCCAGAATCTGTTAGGGCGCTGCGTCGCCGTCTTTTGGGCCGTTTGGCCCTTGTAACGTGTCGAGACTTCTTAGCGACGTGAGTAGGGGTCCTTGGATGCCCCTTAGGCTTTATAATCAGTAGCCACCGCCTATGTTAGGGTTTAGGTTTTACTTTAGATCAATCTGTCATTGAATAGTCACCGTTATCGATTTGCAAGACCTTAACTTCGAGTGCATAATCATATATCCGTAATTGTCACTTCAATTGTGTTGCGTTTTATCTTGTTCTTGTTTGTGTTCTTCAATTCACAGAAGGGATTAGCCTTCATGGAGAGGTCAACCAGATTGTGATATGGTTGATAACCAGAGGAGACGTGGTGCTAAGGTTGCAGGGTTCGGGTCTTTGTGATCTGAAGCCAGATCGGTGTGTCGCTCTACGACCAAATCGATAGTTATCTTGAACCTGACGGAAGATCGAAAATGACGTCCCCATCAAGTGGTATTCAGAGCCTCAGGTAAACCGTCAAGTTCATATTTATCCTAGTTTAGTTGATTTTCACCTTCGTCCCATAGTCCACCGTCATATTTGTTTCCTGTCCTACAACCATCCGCGCCATAGCCTTTGCATATTTCAGTTTCAGAGTCCGCCGTGTTGAGTTTGTGTCCTACGTCAAGGTCTTATTGCTGGTTTAGATTGTGTTATTTTCTAGTTTGTGTTGATCCCTCCACCTGCCGTCATCCCGTATCACCATCAGTTTGCATCTTGTGTCCACTGAAACCCTGATTCGAGCAGTTTCCTTAAAACAGTCACAACTTTTGCATCCGAACTCGAAACAGGGCGAATTTTATATCTACGAAGAATGCCAGAAAATTTTAGATTCATTTTATTCTAGCAAAGTTGGGTTCGTAAAAATTAGATTTGCAAAATTTGATCAGAAAAATCGAGTTTCCAGGCCCACAAGTTTTGATATGCTTTTTGGAGCACAATCCTGATTTTCTATAGACCACATCTTTTATTCAAATGAGCTCAAATTTTTTAGGGTTTATTTTTGTGTGCTCCTTGCTGAGAAAAAAGTATAAAAAAAGCAAAAGCAAGAAAAAAATTTTGGACAAAAAAAAAGAAAAGAAAAAAATAGCAAAAGAGAAGAGAAAGATCAAAAGGAGCACAAAAGGAACACTCGATAGCTCTATTGTTTGTGGTGCCTTTTTCCTTGTACGTATTTTTATTGCTACCTTTCATACTTGTTTTACTCTCTTGTGTGTCACAACTGGTGCTAGGAACACGTATAGACCAGCAACTAGGACAAGTGCTTTGGACATTTATTCAATATTGCTATCTGTTACTGAATTGTGTGCCACATATATATTTGTTCTCTGTGTACCTTCCAAACTTCACATATATACTTCAGATCACTACAGAAAAAGATCCTTGCAATCTTGGTGCCACGCCCTCACAGGTATCACGAACCAGCCACCGATTTTAACGTCCACTGCATTGCGTTGGTAAGAACCTTGTAAGAACTTGGTAAGACGTGTGAGAGTGTATTTCCACTGACACATATAATATTTGATAGGAATTTATTTTGATTTCTAACATTATCAAACAACGTGTTTTTGTTTAAGAGTGAATTGCAAGAAATCATAGCCCAGATGTTTGCAATGATGGACCGCATGACGAACAATCTGCCATCACATATTGACTATAATCATTAAGGTATAAGAGATAAATTTACCATACCATCTTTTGTTGGATCTTATGATAGAGAAGCATATTTAGATTGGGAGATGACTGTAGAACAAGAATTTAATTCTCACCTAGTTCATGAGATACATAAAGTTAAACTTGCTACTAGTGGATTCAAGGATTTTGCTCAAATCTGGTGGCGATAATTAGCTAATTTGCATCAACAACCTCAAGCATGGAATAGACTTAAAGAAGCAATGCTTGATAGATTTGTTCATGTTTCCTATAAACGAGATTTGCGTAAAAAATTACAGCGCTTAGAGCAGGGAGATATGTCTGTTCAAGAATATTTTGCCGAGCTTCATAAGGGCATGATTCGTTGTGGGATAGAGGAGGATCCGGAGGATAAAGTGTGTCGTTTTTATGGTGGTTTGAGACGTAAAATTTAGGATATTGTTTATTATAAAGATTTTAACACTACAAACCAGTTGTTTTAGCTTGCCATGCATGCAGAAAAAGAATTGCAGGGATATCAGCAAAAGGACTAGAGTAACATTGACAAAAACTTTAACCAGATTTTAGCAAGGGTGGAGCAAGCATTTGCGAAGGTTGAGATCGCGATAAGCAGGCGAGCGGCCGCTTCCATTGCTGCTGCAGCATCTTCACCACCACCACCACCACCCACATCCACTTAGGAGTCTGGTAAAACTTTAATCCATGCTGAAATTGTACAACCTGATAGAGAGAGTGCCCCTACTGAGAAGAAAGAATTTGATATTAAATCTAAAAATCACCAAGTACCTAAACTAGATGATCCTTTTATGTTTGCTACAAAATATGATAATGTTCAAATTGGTGATGATGTGCTGAATTTGTCCACCACTCATGCTATAATAGAGCAATATTTAGTGGACACAAAGTCTGAATTTTCTTTGTCATAAAATAATTGTTCTGACAGTGCTTGTGATAAAGAAGAGTTATGTGACAATGCTTTTAATATACATATGCCGCAACCAGTGAATGAGCATGATGCTTTTGTTTTAGAACCGAATACTTATGCTAAAAATAAGAATTTGAATGAGCATGATGTTTTTGTTTTAGAACCAAATACTTATGCTAAAAATAAGAATTTTCTTCCCATTGCTGCTAAAAAAGATGAGCTAAATATATTGTATTATTTAGAAACTTTAGGTTATATTGAGTTTGATACTCTATGTGCTCTTACTACTTTGGAAGAGAAATTTTGGTTTGCTGATTTGTCACGATCATCTAGATGTATATTTCACTTTATTGGCAAATATAATAATAAAGGAGAGTATATGGTACACAGAGTTTATATTTGTTCGAATCTGAAATCTTCTTTTGTTGTGCAACATTATGATAATTTTGAGGCTTACAATAGATATAATCATGTCATGTCAAGATCTCCAAGTTTTGTTATAAAGCAACAGGTTAAATTTCAAGAATGGGAGCAATATTGGCTACTACCTATAATCTGTCCTCTAATTAAGCTCAAACCGAGGACGGTTTGTTGTCAAGAAGAGGAGGATGATGAGGACATGACACCATCGCATACGACCATTGATTATGAGGTGCGCTCGTTCCTATATTTGCATAGTAATTTTAGGTACAATTCACTTGGTTCCACATGTACATGTCGTTATTTGAATGTAGGTACAAATGTGTCTCAAAGTACAAGTCCATCAAAGTTGAACTTTCGGTTCGTCGGCAGCTCGATAGTGTTTCATTGGGAAGGTCATAACTCATCCATCCGGAGTATGATCGAGGTCAATGAGCACTTGATAGAAAGCTTATTTGATAAGCTTTCAAATAGATCTAGTCCCACCTCAATATCACATTGACAAGGCATCCAAATCATCGATACATTCTACCACTATTTCTGTCGGGTGCTACGGCGTCGTCGCGGGCTTGTTATTCACACTTGGGACCCAGACCCAAGTTGGAGCACGCCCCAAGAAGATGGAGAACACCTAAGAGATGCTCAAGGACGTCCTCCTCCTTGGCCACCACCTTAGCAGTCAAGCAAGGGCGTCCAAGCCAAGTTAGAGGCCCAATCCAAATTAAGTTCGAGTCCATCTCGGGCTCTAGGACCAGTCTGTAGTAAAATGGACGCCCAAGACGCATTCAGACTCTGTTTTTGATGATCCACATATGGATGGAAAGATAATTTCATAAGATAACCAATGGCTTTGGTTTAAGGCCCAAATTTCATTGGAGTCAACAGTAATCATCAAAACAATTTGATGTCCAGAATCTGTCAGGGCGCTGCGTCGCCGTCTTTTGGCCCGTTTGGCCCTTGTAACGTGTCGAGACTTCTTAGCGACATGAGTAGGGGTCCTTGGATGCCCCTTAGGCTTTATAATTAGTAGCTGCCGCCTATGTTAGGGTTTGGGTTTTGCTTTAGATCAATCTGTCATTGAATAGTCACCGTTATCGGTTTGCAAGACCCCAACTTCGAGTGCTTAATCATATATCCGCAATTATCACTTCAATTGAGTTACGTTTTATCTTGTTCTTGCTTGTGTTCTTTGATTCGTAGCAGGGATTAGCCTTCGTGGCGAGGTCAACCGGATTGTGACACGGTTGATAACCAGAGGACACGTGGTGCTAACGTTGCAGAGTTCGGGTCTTTGTGATCTGAAGCCGGATCGGTGTGTCGCTCTACGACCAAATCAAAAGTTATCTTGAACCTGACAGAAGATCGGGTATCATGTCCCTATTAGGAAGTCAAGGCCATAACCGTAAGCCCCATCCTGTAGCGAGTGGGGTCGTACGCCTGTCCCGTTGGGTCATATCTGGATGGTGGGTCACTGTTCCGGTCATCACCGCCTAGCGGTGCTATCTTGTCTGCGCAGCGTGGCGCAGGGATGGCGTCTGTTCAGATTGATGGGATAGCTATCCCCTTCATCCTAGCGGAGTAAGCGGGGCAGGTTTGCCCTTCTTAGAGCATGTATACTTGGTGGAGCTCGACCTCTCCCCGTTCATTCCGAGGGTCAGGACGGACGAGAGATTGTGCAGTGTTGTGTTGTCCTTCGTAAAAGGTGAAGGGAGAGGTCGTGGTCGACACTCGCCTTAGCACTTGGCCCAGGTCTGTGCGGCTTAGATGGGCCACGGTTGTTAGGATTGTGTTTGCTTGGACATCGTGGGCCGCCCGAGCTGCTAATCAATCGGTGTCTTGAGATACCCGGGGTATCATAACCCCGACAGGACCAAAGAAACTTTCCACTATCCGGGTGGAAAGGTGGACGAAGAACGTAAGAGAAATTTTACCTCTTTAGTATTATTATTATTATATTATATTCTTAGGTATAGATATAGATTAGTACAAGGACCGATGACGGATGACTCTATTAGCTACAATCCTCTGAAAAATCTTGTTCACTAAATGTCACTTGGCAACGGGTACCCGACCTGCAACGCAAAACTCACATGGTTTTTTATCTCATTGAAATTATAGATGAGCATGCAACTCGAGGCACAACAGCCTGGCCCGAAGCACGTTTTTTAGGCCCGGCCCAAGCATGGCACAGCACGGTATAGTACGGGCCCAGACCAGCACAGCCCGATGCATAGGGCCATGTCTGGGCCGCACCCTAGGCACGCGGTCTGGCATGGCACGACCCGTAATTTAGTGAAGGCCCGATGACTGCCATGGCCTGCTAAAGGCCCACGATTTCTATTCCCACAAAACTCGGCAAAACCCTACCCTAATGGCCGGCCTCCCTCCCCACGCCGCGCGACATTCTTTCCCTAGCGTGACGCGGACGCCCTTTTCCCCTCATGGCTCGTGCGACGCAGACGCGCCCCTCACGTGGACGAGGATCCGCCTCCCCTCACACAAGTCGCAACACAAGCGCAGACGGCCATGAGCTGTGCCCCGACGCCTTCTCCTTCTTCGCGATGTGGTGTCTGCGCTCTCCCACGGATGGACTGGTGCGGCACGCCCCGATGACCCGGCGGGCCCTTCCGGGCCGTGCCTGGCACGGGCACGTGCCGGGCCGGGTCAGCCCAGCCCGTTGTCCATCTATAATTAATTGAAATATAGGTGTGGATTAATTTACTTAGAACCCATGGGATTCGTGGATTCGTGGGTACGATTATGAACCCTTGGGTATGCATATATTAGAACACATAAAGGGGGTATAATATAATACCTGTTACATGTGGGGATGGGCGCATTTTGTGGAAGCACCTTTCAGTGATGTAGCAGCGCAAGTCCTTCACAAACATAGATCAAAAGATATAACATCAAGATGCATTTTATCTTCAAGAGAAAATGCTAACTAAATTCTCAACAATTATTTTTTCATGTGTCAATACCATTGAACATTCAGTTTGGGCCTTGTTTAGATCACCCCAAAATACAAAAAGTTTTCAAGATTCTCCGTCACCTCGCATATGCCGGTACATGTATGGAGCACTAAATGTAGATAAAAAAATAACTAATTGCACAGTTTGTCTGTAAATGTCAAGACGAATCTTTTGAGCCTAGTTAATCCATAATTGGACAAAGTTTGTCAAATACAAACAAAAAGTGCTACATTGTTTTTTCAAAAAAAACTTTGCAAACTAAACCTGGCCTTGCTCGGAAATGATTGCTACAGCATCACTGCGCCTGCTGCAGCAGCAAAACACTGGCCGTGTTCAGTTCCGAAGTCGGGGCGCCCATTCGGAGCCTGCGCGCTACAGTGTTCCGGTCGCGCGTTTTGTTTTTTTGTGCAAAAAATTATTCAAAAATTGATTAATTAGACTCAAAATGTTTGTCTCGTAAAGTAAAATAAAACTATGCAATTAGTTTTTGATTTCATCTACATTTAGTACTCCATGCATTTGCCGACATTTTGATGTGATGGGGAATCTCCTTTTTGCATAGTGAAATTTTGGGAGGATTTGGGAACTGGGCCTTGTTTAGTTATCTGATTCGGGGGTGGCCGAATTTGCACAGTGCCACCTCCGAACACTGTAGCACTTTTGTTTTCTAGTACAAAAAATTGTCTAAAAATTGATTAATTAGACTCAAAATGTTCGTCTCGCAAAGTACAACAAAACTGTGCAATTAGTTTATGATTTCATCTACATTTAGTACTTCATACATTTGCCGACATTTTGATGTGACGGGGAATCTCCTTTTTGCATAGTGAAATTTGAGGGTGAATTCTGAAATCTAAACAAGGCCCTAAACAAGGCCACTCATGCAAGGCTGCAACAACTGTTCATACACTGAAGAAAGCTGGCAGCTGGTACTGGAGTAGCACAACCTAGGCCCGGTTTAGTTGTCAAAATTTTTGGCAAAATGCAACTGTAGTATTTTCGTTGTTATTTTGCAATTAGTGTCCAATCATGGTCTAATTAGGCTTAAAAGATTCGTCTCGTCCATTTCGTCTAAACTGTATAATTAGTTTTATTTTTTATCTATATTTAATGCTTCATGTATGCGTCCAAAGATTCGATATGACGGGGAATCTACTTTTATTTTGTAAAATTTTCTGGATCTAAACTTGGCCCTAGCAGAGCCATTATTTAGGAGGCGTTTGGTAGCGCTCCTAGAGCTGCTCGGAGAGCGGCTTCGCCTCTTCGACAACCAAACGGCATCACTCACGCGCGTCTGCTCCACCCCACTTGCTTCTGATTTCTGGAGCAGAAAGAGATTAGAGGAGCTAGAAAAAGTAGCTTCGTCCGCCTCCATTCCTATCCCGTGGTCCGGTGCACGTCAATGTCTGCCATTCATCCCAAGACTAGAGAATATACTACTACAATGGAGAAGCTACAACTAAAGCTTTTTTATTTACCCAGAGCCTGGAGCTCTACCAAACAGACACTTAGACTATCTCCAACAACAATACCCAAAATACAAAACATATTCGACGTTTGGGTAGCGCTACAGGAAAATGGTTCAATACTCATTCGGCATCTTCTCCAACATTATGACCTAAAAGAGAATCCTTTCTGTAAATGAGTGTCCAGGAGAGAGGATGCTCATATTTAGATTGTGCCTCTCAGGCAAAAAAAAAAAAAAATAGGTCACCCGTATAGATACTTTGTTGGAGGTTGATTTTGGGTTTGTTGCAGTCTTACTGCCCATTTTGGGTTTGGTGCCCATATGGGTCACTTGTTGGAGATAGTCTTACTAACTCACCTGTTCGGTGGTGTTTAAATCCAGAGGCTAAAATTTTTAGGGGTGTCACATCGGGTGTCACATGAGAGTGAACTTCCTTTTATCTTTGCTCGGCTAATACCTCTTCCTCTCCCAATGTCATAAACTTAATAAGAATTGTTCGGATAGTAATAATAAAACAAATTACATGAATCATCAGTAATCCACGAGATAAATTTATTAAGCCTAATTAATCTGTCATTAGCACATATTTACTGAAGCACTACATTGTCAAATCATGGACTAATTAGGCTTAAAAAATTCGTCTTGCAAAGTAGTTGCAATCTATGTAATTAGTTATTTTTTAGTCTATATTTAATACTCCATGCATGTGTCAAACACACGATGTGATAGAGACTAAACTTTAGGGGAGAAACTTAAAAAAAAGTTGAAACTGACGTCGATGGAAGTAACGTCGTCTTCTCGTTCTCCTGAAACGTGAGACTAAACTTTAGGGAGGATCTCAACAAGAAATTTGGAACTGACGTCGATGGAACTGACGTCGTCTTCTCGTTCTGCTGGAACGTGAACCGGCCTTAATGCCTTATACAAACTGTCTTCTTGTACGGCTGAAATGTGAACTTTATACAAAAGAAAGTTGGCAGCAACGGTAGTTGTAAGGGTAGGACAATAAGAAAATAAAAACAATTTTCCAATTAAGCGCCCAATTATATTGCAAGCTCAGATGCCAGTGTTATAGTTTATACAAGGACCGGATGGGTCGGTGGTTATTTTTAGGGGGTGTTTGGTTTGAGGAGCTAAAGTTTAACAAACACTGTAGCACTTTCGTTTTATTTGACAAAAAGTTTTCAATATTAGACTAATTAGGCTTAATAGATTCGTCTCGTAAATTACTCCTAATCTGTACCGACATGCATGCAATTAGTATACATTTAGTACTCCATACATTTGAGAGAACATTGATGTGATGAGAGTTAAACTTTAACAAAATATAACCAAACGGGGCCTTAGCCAAGAGCCAAGAGCACAGACAACTTGCAGCAACTGACACGTCTACTTGACGGGACGTGCTCATGGTAAATTACTTATAGGACTGATAGGGTCAGTTCATGCATCTAGCTTCGACTCAATACTAGTGGCCAGTCCCCGACTGCGAGTTGTCCGTGCTCTTGCTAGTAAAAATTCATGAAACGTGCATCTACTTGACGGACGCAAGTCAGTGCTGACGATGGAATTGCACTGGACGTGCTGACGATGCAATTCCATCGTCAGCAGTGCTTTCTGGTTGCGTCGGTATGTTGCCACCGTCTGCACTGACTTGCATTGGTCTTCAAATTTTACTCTAGACATCCATTTCACAAGTAGAACTAACTAACCCGCAACAGTGTGTCCAATCGATCCATGCATTGACTCATAAACAAGGGTAGATTCTTCTTTCACTCTGCGCATGCATAACTCTTTTATATTCCAATGTGTGTACTACATTGGAGTAGTCATTGGAATATTTGATTCAGTATCATCAAAAATATTCCAATGGATATATATTGCAAAAACAGCAACGAGCGCGCCTATTTATAGGGTGGCCGAGAGCGCATTGTGCACTCATCTCAGCTCGACTCTAGTTTGAAGGCAACCACGCCCATCCCGGCCCTTTCGGACGAAGAGAAACAGTAGTAACCATGTCTTTGCTTGGCGCCCTAGAGTACTACTTCCCTCAACAATGGCATGGTGGGCAGCTCCCAGCTGCCAACCTCTTCCTAGTGCTCCTCCCTCTCCTCGCCCTCGCTTTTGCAACAACAAGCCTGTACACCAAACGCCGCAGCATCCACCTGGCCGCCCGGTCCACGGGGGCTTCCCATCCTCGGCAACCTGCACCAGATGGGCGCGCTGCCGCACCGGAGCCTGCGCGAGCTGGCACGTCGGCACGGGCCGCTGATGCAGCTGCAGTTGGGCAGTGTCGTCCGCGGAGGCGGCGCGAGAGGCGATGAAGACGCACGACGCCGACTGCTGCAGCCGCCCCGACACGCCGGGGGCCAGGCGACTGTCGTACGGCCACAAGCTAGGACGTCGCCTTCGCGCCCTACGGCGAGTACTGGCGAGAGATGCGCAAGCTCTTCATCGTCGAGCTCCTCAGCATGCGCCGCGTCAAGGCCACCTGGGACGCCAGGGAGGCCGAGGTATCATCTATATTATGAATATATAAGATTGCATTCGGCATGCAGGAGATCAGACAATTAATATGCGTGCAGCGCTTTTGTGATAAATTAACTACTCATTCCATTACTAAATAAATTAATTTCTAGAGTTATGCTTTTTATATTAATTAAATTTATAGAAAAACTGCAAGAAAAATTGTGACACCAGATGAGCACAGTATGAACATATAGTTCACGATTTATCCAATGATACTTCTTTGGTGTCATAAATGTTTGGGTTTTAAAATTTTAAAAAATATGACTTAAGACAACTCTAGAATTTGATGATTTATTCAAGGACCAAGCTAACTAGGTACGGTTCGGTAAAACTTCCTCTTACTGATTTCAGAGGTGCTATGCGAATAGAATTGATTATCTGAAATGGGAGCTAAAAATAGCTTCTTCTAATTCACTTCTCACTTAAAATCACTATTATCATAGAGTTTATTTGTCCTAGACAACTGTTCTTTACAAAGGAGCCAGAATTGAAGGCCGAAAGGCACTCTCAAAATGACACTTCGGAGGAAGACGGATTTGAGAGCCTCCTCTAGGTGGCAGTAAAGAAAATCGATACTCCGTTTTGCATGGGCGAGAGCAACTCAACTAGGGCCTAGATCCCATTTTTAAGGATCAAGATATAAAAACCAAGCTCTATAAGGACAAAGTTACAAACAAAAGTAGGAAAACCTCAAATACCATCCTCCATTAAGCCTCTTATATTCTTTGGGGCTCACTCCTACTTTGTTTTTTTTTTATCAAAAAGGCACGTACCTTTCTATTTTCATCGTTTTCCACCCACACCTTCAAAGACTTCCACCAGCCAAAATTGGCTCTCCCCTCTCCTCGTTGTGCGCCCCTTCCCTCTCTTTACTCGCCAGATTTTTAGGCTCGTAGCTAGAACCCCACCTCCAGCAATCTCCACCCTCCACCACTGGTCTTTCCCGAGAGTCTTCCCCACATACCGGCTAACTTCCAAATGCCCCTCGCTCTAGGACTGATGTCAAGCTTGAGCTCCACCAACCACCGCGTGCCTATGCCATTCCTCGGCTCACACACATGAAAGCTTCGCCCACTATCGTGTCCATGCCTAACCTCCAGTAGACGTCGAGGTCCAGCTACATGTCCAGCCACCCTTCACCTATGCCCGGCCGCTGGAGAGAGGGAGGGAGATGTGCAAAGAGGAAACAACACTACTGCACTATTCAACTTCATAGACGAACAAAATTCATTTCACGAGACAGCTCGGGAGCTCCACTAGGATTCGAGCTTAGTCCATTGCCAAGCCCACCGGATCTAGGGCTACACCAAGTCAAACCCCCTCTTTGCCAGATCTATCGCTGACGATCGAGATCTATTGCCTATGGTTACAAGTTGGGGGTCACAATTATTGGCCGTACGAGGGGCTCCCTACCATTCCTTATATAGTCTCAGGAGTAAAGTTACAGATAGAGTCTGATTTTAATCGGTTTACATGTTGGTTTACTAGTCGATTATAATAGATGGAGTCGGTTTCTATGTATATCTTGACCATGCGGCCTTATCCGCCAAGTAGATAAGACACCCCAGTTTAGTCAGCTTGCCCCATCCTTTACTGGTGCTGCTTATAACCTCAGCAAGGGTACCCATAGCCTATGTATTTGACGTGTCTACCTTTGGAGAGCTCTTTTTGCAATTGTGTGATGCCTCCCGTAGATATCCTCTTTGGTTTGCTTGCTTTTACCATAAAAAAAACCTTTTCTCAGTAATATATTAACTTTTTATGAGGGCTTTTTTCCAACCTATGGGAATCAAATTTTATATGTAATTTATATTTTTTAAATTTAGCTATTTAATAATTGTATGTTTGTTTACAATATAGTAGGATATTGAACTATTAACTTTTCATAGTTCTATTCAAAAATTTCCTTTACTAATTATATATGTTTTACATTGGCTCATTTAGATACACTACTCGTATGGAAATGAAATTGTTATTTTTTGTTTCATTTATTATTTTGAGTTACTATTTATTAGTTGTATTAGGCATAGACTCTTTAGGTTAAAGCTAGGTTTTTATTTATTTATTTATTGGTTGTTTATTAGGTGGACAAACTCATCCGCCGGTTAGCCAGCGCGGAAGGGGAAGCAGTGTACCTGCAGGACCACATCTTCGGGCTGGTGGACGGCGTGATCGGCAGGGTGGCACTCGGGAGCATCTACGGGTCGGAGCAGTTCGCGCACAAGAAGCACTTTCACGACGTGTTCGATGAGGCCATGGCCGTGAAGAGCAGCTTCACCGCCGAGGACTACTTCCCCAACGCCGCCGGCCGGCTCGTGGACCGTCTAACCGGCCTCCTCTCCCGCCGCGAGCGCGTGTTCCGGGAGCTCGACGCTTTCTACGAGAAGATCATCGACGAGCACCTGGACCCATCCCGCGCCGCCGCGCCGGACAACGAGCGGGACTTCATCGACGTCCTGATGGAGCGCACCACCAAGGACAAGGAGGACAGGCAGCAGCAGGAGGGCGGCTCTGCTGCTGCTTTCACGTTCACTAGAGACCACGTCAAGGGAATACTGTCGGATACTTTCATCGGTGGCGTTGACACGAGCTCGGTCACCATAGTCTGGGCAATGGCGGAGCTGATCCGAAAGCCGCATCTGCTGAAGAAGGTACAGGACGAGATCAGGGCGGCGATGGGCAACAACAAACAGTGGGTGCAGCCGGACGACCTGCCTAAGCTCAAGTACCTCAAGATGGTGCTCAAGGAGACGCAACGGTTACACCCGGCGGTGCCGCTTCTAGCTCCCAGGGAGACCATGCGGGACTTCAGCATCTGCGGCTACGACGTGCCTGCCAAGACGAGGATCTTCGTGAACGTGTGGGCGATCGGCAGGGACCCCGCGAGCTGGCGGCTCAACCCGGAGGAGTTCGACCCGGACAGGTTCCACGGGAGTGACATCGAATTCGCTGGGGCGCACTTCGAGCTGCTGCCCTTCGGCGCCGGACGTAGGATGTGCCCTGGGGTCGCCATGGCTGCTGCTACTATGGAGTTCGCGCTCGCCAACCTGCTCTACTGCTTCGACTGGGAGCTCCCGGAGGGCATGACAGCGGAGGAGCTGAGCATGGAAGAGGAGGGAGGACTCGCCATCAATAAGAAGATCCCACTCGTGCTTGTGCCCACCAGATACAATCAAGCAGTGGCAGTGGCAGCGGCAGCGCTGCGTTGATGACCAAGACACGTACCGAACTGGCTATGGATCGAAGACGACGACGTACGCAAGTAGTGTAGTAATAATGAATAAATTTGGTGATTATGTTCATGATTACTAGTAGTAATTATTGTTAGGGTGTGACTACAAGTACGTACGTACGTACTGTACTACACTCCTATATGTGTGAGAGAGATGCATGCTGGCTCTCCAAATGTTTGACTACGTGAGCGTGCTATGTTCACATGCTTTAATATTTTTCTGATAATATAAATGAAGCTTTTTTAGTAAAATCCTCATAGTGTTATTCCCCCATATATCAATTCCATTCCGGTACTAGCTAGAGTGTCTGGTATGTCTCATTCCACAGCCCAAAACGGCAGGCACAAAGCGCTTTCAGTACACTGGGAGGGTCTAGACATCCATGCATGTATAATTCTTCTGACCCCTAGGGCGCCGCTAAGATGTGTTGTATGAAACTGTTTCTTCTCTGCAATGATACAGAAACACAAACCTTTAGTGTGATTGTGAAAAAAAAAATGGCACAAAGCATAATGCATCCCGTACTGGCCTCTGTTCCGGCCGGTCCCGGCCCTTCCGGCCAATCCCGGTTGTTCCGGACGGCATCCTGCTTACCACTTATCCTGGTACCGCCAACAATTCCTTCTCCTCGTCTCGGTACCCTGTTCGTTTGCACCCTGACTTATCAGTCATGGAATAATATTTTTATCTCACAACAAATCAGTTTCAGCCAACTTATCAGCCGCAGGAACCATTAGCTAAACAGCTCGTAAATCGAAGAAAAAATAGAAGTAAGGAAATCAAGAAACGCAATCATTTTCTGGATCCATCTTGAAGACCATGAATCAACAAATCAAGAGAGTTTGCCTCGAAGGCTAAGAATCAAAAGAGACGGGAAAATATGCAAGACAAGGAAACATACTGCTCCTGCGAGCTCTCCGAGATGAACGAGTTCGGCTGGGTTGAAGAAGTCAGATGCCCAGAGCTCTATGGTGGGGGTGTATGGAGTTGGGGGCATCAAGCACATGTGCATCGGTGTTATGTAGCTGCCGTCGTCGCCGCCGCCGCACCCTTGCCAGTTTGCCACCCGACGCCCTTTCCCTTCTGCTGCGGTGCAATTGACTGGTGAAAGCAAGAGAAAAGGTAGATACGTGGATGTCCTTCTTTGGTGACCTGGAGGAGTTGTATACTAATACATACAATCATCTACTTGGGTTGCTTCATGTTTGGGCCTCCAGCTCACTAGTAGTTCAGCACTCAAAGTTTTGTTTTCCTCGAATACGTACAAGTGTGCATATCATTGCATTAGTAGGTTGAAAGTGTATGTATAAGAAGCCGACTCCGGCTGACGGCAAAAGTTAAAAGGACTACATTTTGAAAGATCACAACTACAGAACCATTAGCGGTCTAGCGGGGAACCTATCCTCTCGCTAGAACTCCCAGCCCTCCGGCGCCGGCTTCGATCCAGCGGTCCGCTTCAGCCTTGATAATGTGCAGCAGATTGCTGACGTTTGCCGTTGCGTCGCGGAAGCATCGCCCATTGCGCTCCCTTCCAAATCACCCAAGAAACCAACGCGAACAGTGAATCAATGCCAAACCTACGTTCGCTGTTGAACATGGAGCGCAGGCTCCGCCACCAACGCAGCACAGTCAGCGATGGCTGTGGTAGCTGTCTTCCCAGTGCCTGCAGGACATGGAACCAGACTTCTTCCTCCTGATCGCAGAGATAGCGATCCCTTGCATCCAGGCCATGCCTTCGCCTCCGATCACCGTTCCAGTGTCTACGCTTGAAGGCGAGCCATAGAAAATTTTTGATTTTCAATGGCGCCCACATTTTCCAGATTAGCTTTTGGCCGAGGAAGGGGGTTGACCCTGAATGCAGCATCTTGTACGCCGATTTTACTGTGTACTCTCCACTGGCTGTTCAACGCCATACCGTTTTGTCCGGTTGGTCCGAGAGCTGGAAGTCTGCGACTGTATTCCAGAGATGTAAGTAATCGATGATGGCCTGGGTAGACATGCCGCCGGATATGCTGCGTGCCCACGTCCTATTGTGTAGCCCATCTCTTACAGTCTGCCGCCGTTGAATTCTTGTGGCCACCAGTGGGTAAAGGGTTGGGGCGATGTCGTTGACCGCTTGGCCGTTGATCCATCTGTCTTCCCAAAACAGCGTATGCTGACCGTTCCCTACCACTGTGTATGTTGACGCCCCGAAGAACGCTTCCACTTGTGGGCATGTTCTTATCGGTAATTGGCTCCATGCCCGATCCTCATATGTTCTCTGTAGCTAGAGCCACCGTGTCTGGAGAGCGTAGCGGGCAAGCTTCAGATCACTGATGCCTAGCCCCCCGCAACTCGGTGGGCCTACATACTGTTGGCCATGCTACCAAGCACTTTCCCTGAACTGATTGATCCAATCCTGCCTAGAAGAACTTGCAACAGATGGCGTCTATTTCTTTCCTGGCCCATGCCGGCAGATTTTCGACCATCACGGTGTAGATGGGAACCGACCGGAGGACCGATTTGATCCAGATGAGTCTTCCACTTCTTGCCATCGGAGCTCCATGGTAAGGTGGCATCTTTCTTGCCACCTGCTCCACCAGAGCTTGATAGTTTGCCTTTGGGATCGGTCGCGTGCTCAGCGGCAGACCCAAGTATCTGACGGGGAATTCCTGTACTTGGCACCCAAGGATGGAGACTATGTCATTCAGTGTGTCCTCGCCTCCATATATCGGGGTGATGGAGCATTTGGCGAGGTTTGTGCGTAGCCCAGAGGCTGTCCGAAAGACCTTTAAAATTTCCTTGACCGCCATTGCTTTTGTGTTGTCGATGGATGAACAGTATGACGTTGTCAGCATATAGACTGCATTGAAACTTGATTGCTGATGGCTGCATCCTCGTGAGAACCCCGTCAGCAGCTGCCTTGAGAAACAGTCTATGTGGCACATCCATAGCGATGATGAAAAGCATGGGGGACAACGAATCTCCCTGGCGCACCCCCCTCAGGTGCCTAGTCGGTGGCCCTTGGTGCCCGTTCAAAATTATTCTTGATGTTGCTGTGGACAGCAAGGCTTCAATCCAGCCGCGCCATCGTTCACCAAAGTCGTACGCCTGAAGAACCTCCAGCAAGAACAGCCACGAAAGAGTATCGAAAGCCTTAGAGATATCAAGCTTCAAGAGCAACATTGGTGTCTTCCTTTTCTGGATCAGTGTTGCAGCCCACTGTACATACTTGTAATTGGCATAGATGGAACGTCTTTGAATGAACGCGTTCTGGTTCTTGTCAACCATTTCATTCAGTCGCGGAGCCAAGCGCAACGCCAATATCTTGGAAACAAGCTTCGCAAAGCTGTGAATCATTGTGATTGGTCTGAAATCGGCCGAGATGCTAGCGCCTGGTTTCTTCGGTAGCAGCACCACCAGCGCACTGTTAAGCTTTTGCAGGTGAATATGCATTACATTTCTTAATAGAATCTGATGATTATTAATTATATTAAATGTGAACCGGAATGGACTAGTACTAGCAAGATCCATTCCAAGAGCAAAACTGGAGTGGCTACGGTAATGGAATTGGCAAGTATGTTAGGGCATGTTTGGTTCGTCCTGTTAAACTTTAACAGGTGTTGACCATGGGGTTGACCATAGGGTGTTTGGATACTAATAATGGACTAATTAGGTTTAATAGATTCGTCTCGTAAATTAATCTCAACCTGTGTAATTAATTTCGTAATTGGTCTATGTTTAACACTCCATGCATATGTCCAAACATTCGATGTGATAGATATTAAAAAAACAAGGGGAACCACCTCTCTTTTATTAAAGAAAGAAAGAAAGAAATGCCATCCTCCACGAATGAACGTTTGTTGTCCATGTTGCCGCCTTATCAGGGCATCAGGCTGCCACTTTGGCAGGGTAGCCCATCCGGTCCGCACGCCAAGCGCACGCGGGCCGTCAAGCCCATCATAATTAATGTATTATGAGCATTTGGGTTGTGGGAATCGGTGGATCCTTCCAAAGAGGCTTGCTTGTTCCCAACAGTCCCGAGCAACATCAAAATTTGGTGCTTTGCTCAAAAACAATCAAATCACAGCGCAAATGGTTTCAACTTTTCTCAACAGACATGCCCACGGAAGAAAAGGCCCCTACAGGGATTTTTCTGGACAATCGAAACCACGTTGTTTCTGTCCCCCGTCTCCTGTCAGGTATTAGTTTCAGCGGCAGTCAGTCGCAGTCGTGGCCTCGTGCCGCCCGTTGCGACGGGGAAGCCATGCCCGAACCCTCGATACGCGGGAGAGCCTCCCCAGGAAAAATCGTGGGTCAGGGACTCGGGGTGCTCGCCCCACCTCCGCATGGGCTCCCAAACGTCAGAGCAGTCTGGCCCGTGGCCAAGTCCCACACGGCCTTCTAGCCCGAGGAAAAGGCAGGGGACCACCCCTAGGGATTCTGGCTTCCAAAGGAGCCCTGAAGGAAACATAAAGCATTGATTGTTTGGTTCCAAGTCAACTTGTGAAAAAATGATGGACATGTGTGACCATTTGGTCCTTGTATAAGGCCCTTCGACTAGGATTGTCTCTACACTTCGGAAACAAATATTTGCTTCGGGGGGGGGGGTTTTTTTTTTTTGGCCCTTTTTCTTGTGGTCTGTATCTAACTTACGGAATTTTTGGATGACGTCATAGAGTTCGGACACTTAATTATGTGGGGGTGGTTCTCCCGTGAATTGTGATGCACAATTGTCAATACGGGGCCCTTTGATTGCTGTCATAATCATGACATCGTCGGGTATGTTTGATGAACATTCCAAAGTGTGAGCTTAACGGTTCTATTGGTTGTTGCTTGCAGAATCTGCTATAGTTAGGCCTGTAGGTTGGAATCCGTGGAATTCCACCAGCAGATGGGTTTTGAGTTGCTCCTAATTAAGAATGTGTATTGACATGGGCCGCAGAGTAGCTTAGGGCGCTTCCAATGGCAGGCACATTACTTGCTAGGAGGGTCAGTTAACCAATCAGGGAGAGAGAGAGAATCTGAGAAATGAAGCGCGCTAGCAAGACTACAAGCGCTAAGCTCGCACGCCATCCGATGACTTTACTCTCTCTGACTCTTGCTCCCACGTTCTGCAGATTAGAGTATCTTTGTTATTTTTCCTTTTTTTTATTTTCCTGACCTCCACGTAGGCTGACGATTTGGTTGCGTTGTTGGGGACGCCCTTACCAAGCTACCATTGGAAGGCATATGTTAGATATGGAGTAACTTTTTTACCTAAGCATGGAGTAGACAATCCCTTAAATTAAATCTAACCAAGCTACTATAAGCTAAGGTATGGCCATTATTTCAGGTCTGTCTACTCATATGTCAGGTGATTTATGACCACCTGTCACCCGAGTGAGACAAGACCAAAAATCACTCGAATGTGCTAATCAACCAGAATCGAGTGATTTCGACACATCAATCACCCAAATTGAATACACCACAAGGTACAGATCTAAGGGACCAGAATTAAAACAAATTCTGAGAAAATAAATAAAACGAAAAAAACAGAAAAAATAGATAAAAAAATTAAATAAAACAGATCTGTTCTATGGTAGGAAAATTAGAAGACTGACAAATATAACAGAAAAAACAAAAACTACAAATTTTTAAAAAGAACAGATCAGTTCTATGGAAGGAAACTTAGAAGATTGACAGATATAACAAAAAAATAAAAAACAAATTTTAAATTAAAAAATCACTTCTATGGTAGGCAAATTAGAAGATTGACAGATAAAACAGAAAAAAAAAACACAAATTGCAAATTAAAAAAATCAGTTCTATGGAAGACAAATTAGAAGATTACCAAGGACAACAGAAAGAAATAAAAATTACAAAATGCATATTAACAAAAACTGAGCCTACTTGAACCTAATTACACCAACAAAAACATAAGTTTACACTACTCATACAAGAAATTTACAGTGCAAAATCGTTGTAAAAATTATAATAAGAAACTGTAAATACAGTACAAAGGAAATGTATATGTAAGGAATCACTAAAAAAGACATGAACCAAAGAGCAAATAATAACTAAAACTAAACACAATTAACATGACAGGTACAAGCAAGAAACCAATTGAGAAGTGGTTGGAATAGCATCCTGCTAGCAAAAAAACACTCAACCTGTACAATGAATAAGCATAGATATTAAAAGAAACCCAACAGAAATTATAAGAAGACATATATATTACAAACCAACATCCATAAGCAAGAATATAGAAACCACAATGTAGCACCCGGTTTTAAGAACAAAACCAGATACGCACCATTTGTAAGCCTAGGAAGTCAAATTTCACGTATAGCTACAAATAAGGGTAATATCAAAATACAATGCTTAATATATAACGTACTTAGCACAAAGAAGATAACCTTAAGCACAAACAGCGGAAAGACAACTCCGGTCTTCGGACCAAACTCTACTCCACAGGGACAAACTGACTGGTTGATCACAAGCCTAAACTCCTCCAAACTCTAGCAGGCTAGTAAACATCCTGAGTTGTGGGGGAGATAGCAAGAGTGAGCACATATCGTACTCAACAAATATAACATGGGGTTCATGAGGCTCAAAAGTTGGCACTGGTTTACTGCGATTAGCTTTTAGTGAGTCATCTTTTTAGCATTTGAGTAGCAACAAGTTACCATATGCCTAAATAACCTCATCACCATGTAAATGTGAATAACGTATAGCAAGAAACAATAATCATTAGTGAGCATCAATATCATCAGTATTATCATTATCATCAGTGTTCATCATTTATTCCGTAAGGGTCTAAGGCCGCTCGTGATCGTGAGCACGGCTGTTATAACAGTTTTACACTCTGCAGAGGCTGTACACTTTCAGTGTGAGTCGTGATTTACCCTTTCGCCCGAGGTAGCTAATCTCTTGACCCACTTTCAAGGAAGGTCGGCAGGGTTCACTATGAAGTCTTTCAAAGGTTCGTCTAACAAATTAGGGCCGCTAGATTCACTCGGCAAACAGATGTAGAGCCTCCCTTCCATATGGCACAATGACGCGCAGCCTATACATACAAGGATAGACGCCGCGCTATACCCGATTCGTCAAGCTATTCTTACGCCATAAAGGTTACCACTAATAAACTAGAAAATGTCCTTCTATATGACTAAAGCCAGAGTCATATAGCCCTCACAGTTATACTGTACGTCCCGGATGTTCGCTTACAGATGAGTCCTTATGGAGAGAAACTAGAACACCATAAGATAGCCCAATGCTCTAGCCACCTTTAAGTATGTTACTAAAAAGTCGTCTTTTAATGTTTATTGCATATTTCATTAGTCAAGTTACAAGATCATGGTTATTCAAAAAGAGCACTAGCATTATACTACCTAATGCAATGCCCCACAGGTGTTAAGGTACAATATACAAAAGCTAGGATATCCTTAATGGCAACAAGGAAGATAAATGCTATATGATTATTATGACATTAATGTGAATAGCTAACAAGGAAGATCACATGCTATACTTGTCTTAAACTGAGATCCTTCTTCTATAGATTTGGAACCACCAAAGAACTGCTTTTTGATCACCACGTAAATCTCACCGACTGGACAAGATCATAAAGTACCACACAAGCGTCCATTCAATCATACACGAAGCAAACAATAGAACTAAATTAGAATAGTACACCAAACATATGAAACAGCGCGTGAAAAGGTTTTAAAGATGTTCGACACGTTGCTATGAACACATAGACGCGAGAAGCATGTTAATCGGAACTACGGTGCAAAAGAAACAACTACCATAAGATTTACTTCATAGAGAAAGAGAGAGCCTTAAAACAGCATGCTAAGAGAGAGCCTTAACACAGCATGCTAAGAGAGAACCTATTGCTATGATCGAAAGAACGCAAAAAACGCTAATAATGAAACTATCGTTAAAAAGAAACGACTATAGGGAGTTTTTATATTATCTAAGAAACACTACAAGCTTGATTTAAGCTAACTAAGAAAAACTATGTGATTAGTATTTATTTATATTGGTCATAAAATATTTAATTTCAAAAGTCAAATTAAAGCTAATCATATTTTGTTTATAAACATATCTCATATTAATGAAACCATTTAAAATTTACTTTGCAAAGGAATAAACATATAAGAGTATGTAATCGAATTATGAAAGAGGCGTGTTTAAGCTAAATAATTTATAACTTATAAACATATTGATGCTGTTTTCAGTCAAATTGACAAAGGTATATGGAAAGCTGAATATTAACCTATGTTGTTTTTAATTTAGAAAGCCAATTGCATAAAACATTAATCAAATTTAATATTTTACTTAATAACATCATATTTATACCTAAAATCAAGTTGAAGCTAACCATATTTTATTATATATTATCACATAATTTATTATGCTAGCTAAACTTTATCTTTGCAAAAGAAAAAAAACATATGAGAGCATCTAAATGAGTTTTTTATTTGACCACGTTTAGCCTAAACAAATTATGATGAAAGTCATTTAATATGAAATTAATCAAGTTAACAGTCAATTACAAAAGATCGATATTGTCCTATTTTGCTTTTATTTAAAAATGTGTTTGCATAAACATTAATCAATTTAATATTTTTAAATTATAAAGTTCACAAGTATAGCATATGAAGACGTCGGTACTAGTACGTAGATTAAGTAAAAAATCTAATGTAATTTGAATGGATTAAAATGGAGTTAGAACGACTAAACAGCACACGATTAAGATGGTACGGATTTTTGGAACAAAAGAATGAAAAGAACAAATAGATGAGCTTAGCTGTTAAACGTGCACCTTCTTCTTGTGTTGTACGTACGGAACATGACCCTGGCCAATTGGAGCTCCGGCCCTGGGAGCCTTCTACCGAATAGGCAAGGCGAGGTGGGGCTGACTCGGCTGCTAGGTTGGCAGGGCGGCTTCTGACCGAGGTGCCACGCACGCGCATGCGGGCGGCACACGACAGTGTCGCGCAGGGTAGGCCCGAGAAAGAAGCTTGTGCCGTCTAGGGAGAACCTCGCCGGAAAACCACGTCGGAAATAAGAAAAGCAAGGAAATTAGTCATACGATGATGGATTTGCGAAAAGAAGAATACCACGGTGTAGAGGATGACGAGAAAAACCTCGTGGTGGTGGTTTTCGTCGGAGACGCTATAGGTGGCCGGAAAGAGCTCGCCGTAGAAGTCGTTGGAGTTGGCCGACGGCGACAAGAAGAGAGAAAATTCTATTTTACTGCACGAGGGATTTTCCAAACTAGAGGCTTCACTTACGGTAGTTTTGGTGTGCTTTGACTATGGGGTTGGTACATATATATATAGGGAGAAAAACTTTCTACCCCCACGTCAACTAGCGATACGGTACTAATTGATGTTGCACCCTCCACCTCTACTGATGGGTCTAATTAATCATCAAAGCTCATTAGTAAATAAATGAATGGGCATTTAGGATTATTGCACACGGGCTTTGGTGGAAAATGAGATACTTTCTATTTTCGGAATTAATTAATTTTGTGGATAAAATAATTCTAGAAAAGTCCAGAATTATTATTTAAGCCACGAAAAATACTCTGAGAGCTCCAAAAATTTAGAGAAATTTTTCAGAGACATTATGGAATATGAAGAACCCAAATAAAGTATTTGAAGCTCATAATAAGATATTTTGGAGCATCTAAAAATTAGATTATGCTCACAGACAAGTGGAAATATGCTACAGAAAAAATCAAAAAAATTCTAAGAAGTTTGTAGAGGTTGATTGACGGATGAGGAATTGAAAGGAGTGATTTAGGTTACAAAAAAAATATTTTAGAAAACTCCCAATGAAAACTTGAACTAAGAAACAAGGAATTTTATTGAGAAAAAAGATAAAGGCATGCCGAAGAAGGAAGATCGACCTACTGAATGCATTTTAAAGATTGTATTCACTCTCAACACACAAAGGAACAATAAGCAAACATCACATCAAATCATAGGCACCGGCATGTATACACACAATGTTGCTAAACCCTATGATAAATTTTATTTTAATAAAAAATATTATTTTCCTATGTTTTCATGAGCACTAGAATACAAAATTAAATTACTTTGCATCTCTTTTGAAAGAGCAAATTTTAGGGTGTTACACACAAGTTCAGATACACATGACATAGTGTTCATTACTTAATTAATTTAACCACTTAAACCGTTTCAACTACTACTTGCCATCACCTTGCCCACAATAAGTTTAGAGAACCAAATACTTCAACAAAGCTGAATTAAACAGCAAAAGGCGGCCAAATCTTGCTCACATAAGAAGACTGATAAATGTCATCACCTCCATACCTCGTCTCAATGTTAAGCACGTGGTAAAAACTCATAAGTTCACCTCCCACTTTGAAAGAATGACTAACCATCAACTGAGCCTTATGAGCGTCGACAACCAAAACATGGACGGTCCCATTCACACCATCCAAAGCATACTTGAACTTTGGCCGAGAAGATGCGCTACAATTCTGCCGAACAACACGAGCTACCAGCTTCACCTTGTCTTCATTTTTTAGACCCTTAGCATCAAGAAGTCTGGTTTGAGCTCTAGGAACTAAATCCAGATGCTCAACAACAAACAATGAAACAATTTCATTGTCCGCAGTTGTAGCAGAACGGTTTGACTAAAAACAACAAAGAATTAAGAAATGAAACAAATTACATACAAAACAAATATCATTTACATGCAGAATCATTATTATGCTTTGATATCGAAGCAAAATAGTACATATATTAAAAAACAGAAAATCTACTAAAAACAGTACATGTAGATTAAAATTACATGATACAAGCACAAATCTTACACCCTACGCTACAATGTAATAATTAGTACAAAAGAATGTAAAAAAGGAATAATAAGTCTAATAATGAAAATAGTCAAAAAAAAAAAAAGGAAAGCAAATGGATGATACACATAATTGCAGACTGAGGAACCTAGAAAAATGATACTACAAAAACCTAGACAAAGTAAACAACAAAAAGAAGAACATGCAACAAAACAAGAAAATAGCTATAGATAACATTATTGAATTATTTAACAATCAATAGCTATGGATAACAAGAAAACAGCTATAGCAGCTATAGATAACAAGAAAATAACATTCAGAAAGTTAAGTTTTCAAACAAACGTCCAAAACAAGTAAAAAACTGTAAGACACATACCCTAATATGAATTTCCATATCAAGGAAATCTCTTCTTGAATTCTTCCTCTCAAGAATACTCTTGACTTCAATGAAAGTAACAGTTTCCTCAGCAACATGATAACAAAAACGACATTTCTCAGCAGCTAGAACATCACAATGAACAAGGCAATAAACAGTCTCATTAGCCTCATCGTAGCAAAACTTGAAATTCTTGACAAAAGCTTTGGAACCAATTTGCTTAGCAACACGAGCAACCATGATAGCTTTATCTTCACATTTCCACTTCATAAGATTTCTAGCAGCCATCAAATGATCCTGCTCGCCAACTTGAAGCTCAAGAAACTCCATCACATAATAAGAGACACGCCTGTTCTCATAAGTGAAGGGAGAACACTTGTTCTAAAAAATAAAAACAAAATATGGGATACATAGATTAGATCAATGTGCCATTAAAAACAAAATAGAATAAGATGAAACTATAAAACACGGATAGAAAACATACTTCCACAGAAGCCATGCCTTTGAACACCTAACAAACAAAAATAAAAAAATACAGTTATAATAGATATAGAATAACGTAAAACCAATAATTCAAAAAAAGGCAGTAAACATAAGCAATAGTATAAAATTGACTACAATTGCCTACTTCAACACCAATCATGTCAACCACAAATACTCCTAAAACCTGGTTAAAAGCTTAAGATCAATAAAAAGATATACACATAACTTAAACAGCTGAACAACAATCAGAGAGGCTACAAATACTGAATCTTGACAATTGATTACTAAAATAAAAAGTTAGAGAATCACAAAATCAGCAACAACAACAGGGAAATAAATGAGTAATGAACAAAAAAAGGAAGAACAAGAAAAAAAATTTAAGATATCACAAGGAGATAAAGGATTCAAAAGGAGAAATCAAAACAGGGAAATAGATGAGTAGCACAATTAATAATAAAAAAGCTGACAATACAAATCACACCATAGTTATCTTTTAGCATTCAACATACATGACACAAATGCAAACCTAGCTTATATTCATTAAATAAATATTACATTCACAACTACTTCTAGTCCTCATCCACATCATCATCATCTCCTACGGAAGGAAGCTAGTGGAGACAAAGAGGATAGGCGTTGTTACGACTGAGCCACTCAAAGATGCAGTGCTGGTGGAAGACATGGGAGCAGGGCATGGTCCGGAGCGTCGACATGGTTGGCTCTGCGCTAGCTGCGTCGTCCTCCTCATATCAGTCAGCCAACGCCTTGAGACAGATGACACAATCATCGTTATTGGTGAGGACCACCTCTTTAAGACCATTAATGGCCTTGCTGGAGGCGGCGATGCAAGCAGGATTGGCTAAGTGTGGTAGGGGTGGGGATCAGGGCAGCGGTGGAGATGGGAAATGGAATTGCCACAACCAAAGACGGATGTCCATGTATGGGCCTCGCCTTTGTTGTGTGTAGCGCACTTCTTCCATCTCTGCTCGCTCAAGCGGATCCACCGGCCATGGTTCTAGGGACTGACAGAAACAAAACAAAAAACTAAATCTAATGAAATCATGAGTTCAATAACTCATAAACAAAGAAAACAACAACAAAAAATACTTTCAGTGTGTGGCGTCATCAGACACATGAATAATAAACCAACTCCTACCATCACAATTAGAATTAAATTGAACCTTAAAATAAAACTTGAACATGACTACAAACTACTAACTACAATTGAAAAGAAAAAACTTAAATAAAACTAAAAGTGAACCTAACCATAGCTATCAATCATACAGTAGAAGAAACTAAACCTAACCAAACCTTATGATTGTAAGCACTAATACCAACTACAAAGAGTCAAACAGATATAAACTGTATAACGACAAGCAGGAGTGTCAACACGAATGGCATACTTGTAAAGTCAAGATCTCCCATAGCATACATGAAAGGAATGGAGCCAAATGTGTGCAAGGTTTGACAGGAATCAACCAAACCTGGTCCCTAGGTAAATCACAAAATAGAACTTGTTCCTTGCACTCAAGAATATATGGAATTATAAGAAAAAAATAAGGAATTTAGAAAACACAAGAACCTAGTATTTCTACTAGTCTCCATAGCATAGCATGGTCTAGCTATTGATTGTCCTTTCCTAGTGGCACTCAACAAAAGGAACCTCAAAAGCAGAGCTCTTCAAGGTCACACTTCCTAGTAAGGAACTCTTCCTATATTGGTGATTAGACAATCCATAAACATCTTAAGACAAAACCACCAACATGATATTATAGACCCTAATCAAACAAGAGATGTCAAAACACAAACCACATGAACAATAGAAGAAATGCTAAACTGCTGCATACAGAAGCACATGGCAAGTGAAATGAAACAACAATACTACCAAAAAGAGAACCAAGAACAATACTAAAGGCTCACTATAGCACACACAGGCAACCAAGCACATAAAAGGCAAAACAGAAACAAAATCTATGAACAAGGAATTAATAAATAAAAGAGAACCGAAACAAAAGCTTATGAACTAGAAACTAGAATTAAAAAAGAAGAACAACTAATATGTAGCCATTACCTTGAAGATAGGTTCAAAAACAAAATTTAACATTAACAAAAATAAAACAAAAAACCTAACAAAATTAGTACACATTAACATAGAAATAAATAGATATACATACCTTTAACAGCTAAAGAACACATAGATAGCCTACCAGAAATGAATCTTGACAATTGATGCCTAAAAAAAGTTACAGAATCAACAAATCATCATAAACAATAGGGATATAGGCTAGCAGCAAAAAACAGAAATGAAGAACAAGAAAGCAAAAAAAATTATCAAAAGGAGATAAATGATTCACAAGGAGATATCACAACAGGGAAATAGATGAGAAGAGCAATAAAGAATAAAGACATTAGTTGTAAAGAAAAACATAAAAACCTTATCTAATACATGAATGAAGATGCAACTGTATTACAAACAATAGAGAAATGAGAAAAGATAAGATGAAAATGAACAAGACAAGGAACTAGATCACAGAGACGAAGTAGTATAAGAATGAAAAAAACACATTTAATCTTAAAGAATAAAAATCTAATCAACTAGATGAATCAAGATGAAATAGAAAAAATCAATCAAGAAATAAAGAGATGAGACAAAAACTAACAAGATAAGGAAATGTAACCCAGAAATGAACTAGAAGAAGAATGAAGAAGATGAAAAAGAGAAAAATCAACAAATAAAGAAAACTAGATAGATCAAAAAGACTAGGGAAAGAACATACAAGAACTACAAATCATAATACAAAGACAAAAGATTAAAGACTAAACACAAATGAAGTACAAGATGAAGAGAACCGACGCACCCAGAGGAGAAGAACCAGACGAAGAGGCCAAGGTGAGAAACGAACAGAATGAAAGAGAGAAGAGAGTGAGGACAGGAAATGGGTTATAATGACACGAACGAGCAGATGAAGAGGGAGTCAAACATGCAACCCAAAAAAAGATGGAAGGAACTGACCCTAATGACCATGGGAATCAGAAATGAAGTCCATTGCTGTAGATTCTAAAGAGGCCCACTAATAACTAAAGGCCCAAGATGATAATAGAAAAATAAAACAAAGAAAGGCCCAAGGAAAAATGTCGATATAAAAGCCCAATTAGAACCAGCTGAGGTAAAAAATGAAAAAGAAAAGCCCAACTAAGACTATAAAGACAGAAGCCAAATAAAAGCCCAACTACAATAAAAACTAGAGAAAACATAAAGGATAAAAAGGTAAAAGATGCAAACCCCAAGCACGCCAACTTGATCACCAAGACTTCAAGCATACCCTCTCCCCCAACTGTCAGCTAAAAAACAGATCCAAAATCGAGAGAAAAGACATGGGAGAAACGGGAACAAACAAGATAACAAGATGGAAGAAGAAGAAGACTTACACCGGCACCAACAAATCGAGCAACCAGCAGAAGATCATGGAAGAAGCCAAGTAAGCTCGATAAACTAACCTTCACATCAATTTTTATGCAGAAACATCTACACATTTGCCAAAAAGCAGATAATTAGAATCAAATGGCAGAATGACATACTAATTAAACAGATACAAGCATGATGAATAGCTACAACCAAGTCACATGTCACACCTATTCTAATCTTATTTGCAGGAAAATGATCAAATGAGAAGGTACACATCCATGGAGAAGGGGAAACAACAATTGATGATAGAAGATACTAATCAGTTCCTGACCAACTCAGAATATATTTGACAAGGAAGCTACACAGGGCTAATGATGGAGCAAATAAGGAATTCACAAGAAGATTATATGATACCAGCAAATTACCAAGTAAAGAAATTATAGATTCATGTTGAATTTACATGACAATTATACACATATTACAACTTCATATAGAATGTAAAAATTCAACAAGCACACTGTAAAAAAGATCAAAATTACTGTCATGCTGACTGGAATCACATATGCGAGATCCATATGCAACATATATATCTATACTGCTTGGAGACATCAACATAGAGGCAAACATGAACAAAAATAAAAGCATGGACTCTTATTTCCTAATTGATACATTCAATAACCATAATATAATTGTTGCAGCAAACAGAAATACAAAGTTTATACATGACAAGGCAAGAATCAATACCAAGTAACCAAATCACATCCAGGGAAGACAATCAGGTACAAAAAATCAGATTGCAAATATAACAAAAATCAATCAAAATAAGACAAGAGTAATGGGAAGGCTTCCAAACTTACACTTCTGTGACCATGAACTGTAGGTACATGAAGACAACTTTGGAAGCTGCAATGACTACATCAATTAGGACTACAATGAACAAGAAGAAGAGGAACAGGTGAGACAAATTATCAGAATAATGAATTAAAACATTAAGTAATAATTGAGACCAAATGAAAAGGGACTTATCTTCTTCATATATCAATTACAACTTGTAGGACTAGAACATGAAAGATTGACAGGAACCAACTACAATTGGAGAAAAGACATATTCAGCAATTTGAACATTGAACAGGTAAGCAAAAAACATTTATACAAAAAACAATAAAATATAAGGATATTAAGCATAGGAATAACAAAATTAAATTTTCGTTGCATGCAGGAAAATATATAGAGTAATTCAACACAAAGTACTATCACAAGAATACAAGGACAAAATGAGTCAAGAGAAGGAACTTCATATAACATGGAGCAGGCAAACTCAAATGAGACATCAACCATAGCTCAAGATGGCAATCAGAACAAGAAAGACAGTGAAAGAGATCAAATGCTTACAGAAGAAGAGATTCAAGCATTTATACAGTTAGAACAACAAGCAGTAAGGGAAGGGAATAATGCAGATACAAATTGCAAATACACACCTCAGCTTGGAATGGAATTCAATAACTGTGAAGATGGACACCATTACTTCCACTTCTATGGATTCCTGGCAGGATTTGGGATAGTAATTGCACATACAAGCAGACCAACTGACAAGAAAAGGGACAATGAGATCTACAAGGTAGAGATGTGTGGTAGAACCTCCTAAATGATATGGCCCACATGCACCTGTCATTGTCTTAACGACCTCTGACTGCTGTGCATGAGAACCAGATGACATAAGAAGTCTGTTGGGTGTCCTCGGGAAACACGAATCATCCACATTTTATAACTCACACAGGATCAACAAAGGAGTAACTACAATATTATAGCATTTGCTACAGATCTTTACATTAGAGCGTGAAAGAATTTAAAACAATGTTTTACATATAAAAAACAAGTTACTTTTATAACTTAACTTTAATTGCGGAAGTCAAGTAGAACTATAGAAGACAACTTAGGTAGAGCACCTAAGTCAGGAGAGAACAACCAGATCATGTCAAGCCCACCAACATGACCTGATTAGCAGCACCAGTCAGTACCTGCAACAGGGGTTAACAAACCCTGAGTACTCAATTGTACTCCGCAAGACTTATCCGATGAAAAGAAAAGACTACAAGGATATGCTGGCTTAAGGGAAGTAGTGGAGCTAGAAAAGAGAAGTTTTGCAGAAAAGCTTACTACAAGTGGATCCTTACTTTCAATGTTTTAGTCAAGTTTTAGCATAAATTTTAGTGGAGCTTATTATAGATAGATTTGCACATATTTTATGTCAATCACTTATATTAAGCATCACATCTCATATCCATCTCTTTACCTCATTTCCATAATCACCAGGTTCCATTGTTAACTACGATATAGGGCAGTTGATCGAGTCTCCATAACCGAGGAGAAATGATAATTCGAATCGATTATACCCAGCTAGGGATCCCTAACCACATGACATATGCAGGACTCAAACCTACATATATCAACCTTCACTCGGATCCTCCAAAATGTGATCGGGTCCAGCGCCACCCGAGAGTACAGTACACCTCCAATCCAGCCCTTGGCCACGAGGGTACATGCTACTCTCGCCATCTCTTCACTCTCAGTGCGCAGTCGGCCGTTCACGAGATAGAATTGATGAGGTCTTAGGCTTATCGGAGTATGTGATCAGTTGCAAAGTCTCAACCAAGCAAGCCTCTAATGAACGGTCCTTAACCGACACAGGCGGAGCACTACATCGACTCATTTCACGATGCAAGCCACCCGCCCGGTCTTTGCTTAATATTACCATATTCTTATTCATATGCTCTCATGACCTATCATTAGGTCAGGAGAAGCAAAGGTAAACCTGTTTCTCGTGAACGATAAAACCACCATTCGACTTCTACCAAAGTCTAAGCATTACTAAGCATAAGAGATCGACCTACACATACAGTGGGATATCATCTAGATATAAATGTAGATCAAGGTAATCATGCAGCAACGGTATCAACCAACTCCTACTAACATAATGCACATTACACTAGACTTAAGGTGTAATAAAGTATTTATAAAACAGAAGAGTGGTTGTATGTCTGGGGCTTGCCTGCGTTGCAGAGAAGGTTAGTTCATAGAAGTCAGATTTGGCACCACTCCACGGATGGACGACACCAGCACCATTGATGGATGACCTTCTCCAACACCGTTGGTGGATGACACCTTTCCGAATATTGATCAACACCAACCTCCTCAACACTTGTTCAACACGAACATTCTCACTCTCGTATGCACTACACGTATTTAAATGATGCATGCTTTAACATGATAGAATGCATGACATGATGCATGAAGTGCATTGGTGAAAACATAATAGATAAACTAACTTGGGTACAACTTCCCTCCATGATAAAGTTGCGAGCCAACAAAACCAACTTAGCACTTACATCTAGGGTTACATCAAGTTATTACTCACTAATGACTTTTGTTAACTACATAAAAGGTCATTAACATACCCTAATTACAAGGCTAACATGAGCATCAATCAACTTAATTAAGATGCCAAGGATCATCATATGTTAATGATCCAAGGTCAACAAACAATCTCAAAGTCAAACAATACCTAAGTCATTAAGCATTAATTACATGATTCATTAACTAATTAATAAAGCATAAATTAAGAAGAAAACCAACTTTCTCCAATTGAGCCCAAAATTTTTATGAAGGTTTGTTATATCGTAAAACAGTGGCAAAACAAATTTTATAATTTTTGAACAATTATTTAAGCCTAGAAAAATCATGGAATAAGCATTTATTAATTAAAAGAGCTAATTTTTAAGAGTCTAAATCTATTGATTTTCATGGTTTCATATTTTTCCTACATAGAGCACATTATGAAGAGGCTACACAAAAAGTTTCATGATTTTAGCATGCACCAATAAATAGTTATGAAATTCACAAGTTTCAGTTGGAAATAGAAAAAGAAAAAGAAAAACCCTATAGCGCACTATTCACCTGAGTCACAGTTAGTGCATTTAGGCCCCTGGAAAAGTTCCTATTGCTGTGTGAAGTCCCTAGTCGCATTTAGAAACGGAGCAACGCACGGGAGACTTGATTCCCGGCTTGTTGACGATTGTCGGCGATGAGGGAGAGGCGGGGAAGCATCTCGGGGCTCGTGCACATCCGTCGGTGGTCGTAGCTTGCCCGGAGGCGACCCGTGACCACCTAGCCACGCGTGTGTGTGGCGTTTGTAGCGTGCAGGCGGGCGGCTGCTGCTGTAGGCTGTGCTCTGGTGGCCGAGGCGATTGGAGGAGGGGCTCGGGAGATGCAACGCGAGCTAGGGAAGGCAAGAGTGTGGCCGGCTTGGGCGGAGGAAACTCAGAGGAAGATGGCCACGACGGAGAGGTTGCAGCGGCCATGAAAGGTTGCTACGACGGCAACAGCACAAGCGGCCGACTCCGATGGTGATAGGCGGCGCAAACGGTGCAGCAAGAAGCGCAAGAACGTGGCAAAGCTGCGAGCGTGAGCAATTGCACGAAGGTGCAGCAGCGGTGACTAATTTCGCAGGCGACGGAGATGACCGACGGCAGGTAGAAGAAGAGAAGAAGAAGACGGTGACCGACAGCTTCGCATTATAAGGCCGTGGGCGAGGCTTCTGGGCGTGCCAGCGACTGCACGTCCCGACGCTAGAAGCGCCATGGAGGCGACCAAACGCCTCTCGGCAACGGTGAGGGATAGGCTGACTGCTGCTGTCGGCGCTGCACTGTAGCAGCCTGACAGCCCAACTTCTTCCTTCATTTTCTTTTGATTTCGTCCAGAAACTCGATCGACCTCAACAACGAAAGTTGTTCATCTATACATGCTCTTCAACTTTGCTTAAAGAACCATCACCCAAAACATGATGGTTTGAAAAATATAGAATTTTGAAGAGAGGCACTTTAACATGGAAAACTGCATTTCAGTTAGAGCTTTGAAAAACTGATTTGACTAGCTAACTTGCGACATTAATTAGTGGTCACCCATTAATCAAGCATCACAATCAATGACACAATATCAAAGTTCAAACATTGCTCCAATCAAAGAAACTTAAGTTGCACCAATTTTATTAATGAAAATTGATTTCATAACTCACCAAAGATTGAACTTAAACATTGTTTTTCATAACTTAGGCAAAAATGGCTAAGTTGAAAATCAACCTTAAATCCAATCTTTGAGCTCCAAATTAAACATGTTTGACTTGGAAAACATTTCACTACTTTGCCTCTATTTCTCAGAGCACATTTTGAACAACAAAGTTTATTTTAGGAAAATTTTATTTGCTTAAGCAAAGTCACATATAGAAATTCACATAGAACCTTAATTATTATTCATGACATCATTCCATGCAACACATGTAAATCAACATTTGTGACATAGGAAACATCACATTTGCAACATGGACATGATCTTATTGAAACATTACTATGCAACATATGAAACACTTAAGTGAAGCATATGGGATACTATTCATGCAACATAGTCATGACATATGAAACATCACTTAGGCAATATATATGTAACACCATAATGCAACATTGCAAAGCTATACATGAAACAACACTATGAAACAAGGTCATGCTATTATTGAAACATCCATACTTTAGTGAAACATAGGAAACATATGAATGTTATACATGAAACAAAGAGTGCATTTATGCTACAATGCTTGATGGTTATGTATGATGATGCTCATGACCAAGTTTTAGTTGCTTTTAACATCTGGGATGTTACAAGATGAGATGCCACTGCTATGGGAAACCTGGAAAGAATAAAAAGAAGGGAGATGAAGATGGAGAAATAGAAATTCAAAAAAAAAACATAATGATAAAGGGAAGAAAAGAAAAACAAATGTACAGGTCAGAATAAATTGTCCAGTTGTGATGGTCGTTGAGGAAGAGAATGGAAAATTGAATATAACAAGATTAGAACTGGATCACAACCACCTACTACATCCTGATCAGAGCGAACATATATTTAGTGGGCACAAGTACATGATAGAAATGGAGAAATCAATAATTAGAACACTAAATGATAACAACATTCCCACAAGAAAGATGATTTCCATACTATCCTATCTGAGAGGAGGAGTCATAGCTCTACCGTACAAAAAGAAGGATGTAGCAAATTTCAGAACTAAGCTAAATAGAATAATCATGGGATCAGACATGAAGCAGGCACTAAACTACTTCATAGAAAAGAAAGCTAAGGACCCAAGCTTCTTCTACAAATTTGATGTAGATGAACATCTCAGAGTTAAAAATATATTTTGGAGAGATGCAGATTCACTAAAATTCTATCCACAGTATGGAGATTGTGTCAACTTTGACACAACATACATGACAAATAAATACAACTTTCCCTTCGCACCATTTGTGGGAGTAACAGGACATGGACATACCTGCTTGTTTGCATGTGCCTTCATTTGCGACGAAACAATAGAGACATTCAAATGGGTATTCGAAGCTTTCTTAGAAAGTATGGGGGTAAAGCACCCAGCCACAATCATAACAAATCAAGACGCAACAATGAAAGCAGCTATAGAGGAGATGTTCCCTGATACAAAGCACATAAATTGCTTATTCCACATCAAAAAGAAATGCTACAACAAAAATATGAAATGCTTCGCAAGCAATGAAGGCTTACCAGAAGATTTTGAAGATATCATAGGCAACAACTTGACAATATAAGAGTTTGAAAGCCTGTGGACAAACATGATTTCATATTACAAACTAGAAACAAACAAGTACTTCAACAAGATGTGGGAGATGAGGGAAAGATTCGTACCTGTGTACTTCAAAAATGATTTCTTCCCATTTCTACAAAGCACAGGTAGGAGTGAGGGCACAAATGCAAGATTCAAAGATAATGTAGGACCTACAAACAGCATCACAAGCTTTTTGAAAGAATACAAGAGAATAGTAGAAGAAATTAACATAGCAGAAGCCAGAGAAGACAATGCAAACATGCAGAAGACACCGAAACGTATGAAATTTGGATACAACATTGAACTACAGGCAATGGAGATGTACAACAGGAACATATTCAGCAAGTTTATGTTAGAACTTAGAGCTACAACAAGACTAAGTTATAAAGAAATGCAGCAGAAATGAGAGTATGAGGTATGGGAGAAGACAAATTAAGTACACAACAAACACAAAACAAGAAAGTACATAATGCTCATAGACCTGACACATGGAAGAGAAGATTACAGCTGCATACATGAGAAATTCAACAAAGATGGAATACTTTGCTCTCATATCCTCAAAATATTAGTAGAAACAAAAGTAAGTAAGATTCCAGAGAAATATATAATAGAGAGGTGGAGGAAACATGAAAGAAAAACAAACCTGAAGAGCGTGGCAGCAACAAAAGCAATAGATGACATTCTAAAATACAGCATAGTTAACTTCAAAAGGAGCTACAAAAGAAGAAGCAATGGAATATCTACTGGATGAGTTCAAAAGAATTAAAAAAATCTTGACATCATATTATCATCAGGAAATACAACTATACCTGAAGTGACAGAAGCAACTCAAGGATCTAGAGTAGGAAATGATAGTGCACAACAAACATGTATTCAGATGAATCAAAATTCAGATGATGAATCAAGAATGCAAGACCCAGAAAAGCATAAAGAACAAAGAGAGACCGCCGAAACCAAAAAGATGAAAAGAAATAGTCGAACAAGAAAGGGAGAAGACAAAGGCAAAACAAAAGAAGAAGACTAAGAAAGCGAGAAACATCAAGTAAGATTAGGAAATATTACCAAAACACATATATAGAATAGTAAATGGAGTGATATACTAAAAACAATTAACACATTACAGGTCCCAATGGAAATAACAAGAAGAAGATGAGAAGATCGACAAACAATACAGAAACATGAAGCAAATGGAGCACTATAGGGAAAGCAAGCCACAAAAACAGCTTGGAAGATATAAAAGAATAGAATCTAGAATATTATACCATCTAGAGAGCACAGTACTTCAAACAGAACATTTATGTTTTAAGTTCTACCCTATTACAAACACCTCCATATGAACAGTGTAATGTAATAACCATTTCTACATCTTTCTAAGTTCCTGCGAACATGCCAGCTATATGTAAAGCAGAAGATGATGATGACTACATGTCGTGATCATTCCTGTCAAGTTAATAATATTAAAACCATAGTAAGAACTAATACAAAAAATTAAAAAGACATAATAAAAGCATACAAAACAAAAATTACCTCAAAATGGTAACAGCTAACAAGTTCCTTGCGACCAGTATTCTTGGGAGAGAAGAGAAGATCATTAGCAAGCTTAATCCTCAAATTCAAAATATCAGAAGCCTTGAACAGAGTGAAGAGCAAATCCCGAGATGTTTTTCAATGCTGTAGAAACATCATCACATAGACACCGGAATCACAGCTACATAAAATATATAAATATAAATTAACAAGTATTATAAAAACTAAAACATTAAATTAACTAATAATCTAGAGAATACAATACATAATTAAAGAGATAGAATAATGATGAACAATGATATACAACAACCAAAATAAAGAAAATAAGACAATCTACAAAAAAAACACTTACTAATTATTTGTAGGCTGCTTTGGAACATATGGATAAACCACCTTGTAATGATTGAAACCCATATCAATCAAACCAAACTTCTTCCGCCAGTGCTTGAAGTTGGAATCTACAAAATATCTTAATAAGAATAACAAAAAAAATACAAAATACAACAACAAATAAAAAAAATAGCTAAAGGCATACCAACTTATCCCTAACTTTAGCCTAGAATTTATCATGTAACCCATAGTAAGAATCTAAGAAAACAAATGAGCGGTCCTTTATATCAACGACAAAAACAAACCAGTGCTCTTCATAGTAACATGGGAAAAACAACTAAAAACAAAAAAATTAAAAGTTAGAAATAAAAATAGATATGGTTGCCCAAACATAGAAATGGAACTCAGATTTGGGTAAAAGCCCAGAGGGCATCTTGGCCACTAGCCCGCTTGGATTAAATCTGAAAATGCAATAACTTGGGATACAAGATGGTTTGCCACTGCTCATATAGAGCAAAGTGGTTGTTGCTATCTCTACCTACTCTAGCATATTATGCTATGTACACCAGATACCAGACTTGCGAGCTAAGCCACCCGAAAACACTTAGAAAGTGAATAGTAAAGACATGAAAATAAAGATGCAAGTTGCTAGGCTTAACTATCAGATATATCAAATAAAAAAATGAAAGATAAAGAATTACTAAATTACAACAATAAAGAGGTCTATTCCTAGGAGATTTCTTAAAAGCTCTACTCAAGACATCTTCATTTGCACTGTCTAGATCTTTAAAAAGTTAATCCTACAGGAAATAGAAAATCAAAGAGGGAAAAAAGAAAAAAAGAGAATAATAACAATTACACTAATACTAGAGAAGAAGTAGAGGGATTTTAAAACATCAAGATGACCAAAAGGCAGAGAGTACAGGTGGTAGCAAAATGCAACAATAACAAAGTTGTTTACAGTACCACCAGGCTTCATAGATTCTCCAAGAGACCAAAAAGTGCACCGAACTCCACAAAAAAAATAGCATCATCACTGCAGTAAAGAAAAAAAGAATACACATATAAAAAATTTACACAAACATACTAAGATAAATAAACACGAAAAAGTAACTAATCAACACATACCCACTATTAGGAGACATAGCCAGATTACAAATAGCCTTGTAATTCTTAATCTGAGAATTGTTCACTTGAAATTTACTCCTTTCAATCTCAAACTCGTCACTGTAGAAATGACTAGGCTTTACATTCCTTCTAGGACTATGAAGAGGAACCTTCCCACCAGTAGAAGAATCTGACACCTTGAAATTAGATTTACCAGAAGATTCAGCAAATTGGTTGGGAGATAGAGAAGTATAACCATGAATCTTGAATAAAGATTTTTAGAGTGAGTAAACCAGAACTTGAGTTCTGTAACTTTGAATTATAAACAACTTCTGATTTCTTGCTCATTGACCTGAGCTTCTAAGATAGAGACATCGAACCCACAATAGCAACTTCAGGAGAAGACAACTATAGTAAAAATAAAATTAAAACCGAAACTAAAAGTAAAACAAACAATGCAAAAAAACAATAACTAAATACTTACAATAACAGGAGCAGCAACAAAACAGCCGGGCTTAGAGGAAGAATGCAACTGAGACTTAGGACGTAACTTCTTCGACAGATTAGGAGTTATGAGAGGAGACTCATCATCAGAAAATGGGAGAGTCTGCATAACTATAGGAGCCTGAAACCAAAATAATAAAAATAAAAATAAAAAAACAAACACAAGCAAGAGAAATATAAGATGAGAAAAAAATTACAATAAAAATATACTTACTCCAGTGTAATGATATGCAGACAGAACTAGATCAACTTCAGGATCAGTATCGTTATCTTTGTCAACAGAAATAACATCACCAACAGGATGAGCAAGAACAGTCTGGAGAGTAGGAACAGCATCAACTCGATGAACAATTTTACAAAAAAAAACATCATATGGCTGAGAAATATCTTTTTTAGGAACATCTAAAGATAACTTAACTTTCTTCAGAACATAAGAAGAAACAGCTAGGACACAAAAAAATAATGAGACCATATAACATTACTAATAAAAAAAGATAACTCACGTTTTAAAGATGCTCCTAAAGGAGAAACATCTGAAACACCTGGAGTGCCAACTTTAGATGCAATTGCAGGATCAACTAATATGAACAAACAGAGAAATTTAATATGCCATTAAACAAAAATATAAGTACAAAAAAATACGAATATAAGAACTTACTAGGATCCTTACCAGAAGAAGAACCTCCAACAGCTTTATCAACATTAGACTACAATTAAAATTAAAAAAAAGAATAAAAATAAAAAACAAATGAAAATCAATTACAAGTAAATACATGATATAGATAAAAATAATTCCTGAAAACCATGACTTCCAACAACAACATTATCTGGCTCTCATGAAGTAGCTTTCACAGGAGAAGCAACAGGATGATCAGAAGAGTTATCATAATCAGCAAACAACTTCAACACTTTAAGAACTAAATCCCTTGACTTTGACTTCAGACCATAAACAAGAGCCATCAATTTCATGAACAGGGTCTAGAGATCATCAGGAAGATCACCAAGAGAAACCAGATCAACAGGAATTGGAGAAACACAACTCTTGCAATGTTCTTCAATCAAAAAAACCACACTAGCTTTTAAAATATCATGTACATCACAACCACAAACTTCTTCAAGTTTAGACAAGAAAGAAAGATCATTAGATGCCTCAGCACCTTGCTGAGCAGTAGCAGCCTATTAAAACAAAAACGTAAAATATATAAAATGGGACAAAATATAAAAATTTTTAAAAAACATACATTGAAATAGCATGTCTTCTGGAAATCAAGAAGAGGCCTCATACCATAAACAGAAGGAGATTTTAGATCAAGATCAGAAAAATCTTTGATCATGTTCTGCTTCCAAACTTTAATTCGAGGAAAAGAATCAGATACTTGACGATGAGAGAAAGATCCAAGTAGATAACCTTGCAAAAAATATACAAAATTTAAAAATAGAAATAAAAAAAGTAAACACAGAGGGATCACCGACAAATAAACAAACAAATAATACAATGCACATCATATAGGAAACACTTACAGCTAGGTAGAACATATAGCCACCAAGAGTTGCTGAACCTTTCTAACCATCTTTCTTTCCTTTATTGAAACTCTTAACACCATCAAGCAATCAACGCAACATAAACCCAGACCAGTCATAAGAACTAATATTCTCAATGTCTTAAAAACACCAAAGTACCAAGGGCTAGGAACAAGGTTAGAATTGGGACAAAGAAAACAATGCAGAGCCACAACCAAGAAACAGATCAACACTTGTTCATTACTCAGATCAACAAGATTAAGCTTTTCAGCAAAGAAAGATACTTAGGCAAAGAAGTCATATCAATCATAGATAAAACAGTAGATCTGCTAGTCGAGTAATTAGAAGGAAACGAAGTGCCACCAACAGGAACACCAAGAACAAGATTGATCGTTTCAGTAGTCAGTGATATAACCTTACTATAAATGAAAAGATCACCAGACTAGCACTCAACAAGGGAGGCCAACCACTTACTAAACTTTTTAGGTACAAAGCACTTGTCAAAAAGCAGAAAAGATCCAAATCCTTATCTTCTAATAACATCCTTCTTATCTTCAGACATAGAGGCAATAACAGTAGCAAATTTAGAGACAAACTACCTAGTCAACCCATCAGACGAATGTGAAACACATTTCTTTTTCTTGGACTATCAGCAACAAAGAAAATGAAATAATAAAAATAAACAATGCTTCAAAGAAAAATAAACAAAGTAAAAACAAAAAATAATAACAAATATATATCAATATTACACTAAAGTCTACAAAATACAAAAAATAAACTCTAACCGATAAACTATAGTAAATAACTAAGAATCCTATTAAGAGATTAAAAAACAAACTCAAAATGATTAGGTAAAAAAACAAGGTAGGATACACACAAAATAGCAAAAACAAATAAACCATAATGGCCTACCAGTACACTGAACATAGGAACAACACAGGTAACATAAAAATTAAAAAAGACCTAAAAAGACTAAACAACTAAAGTCTTATAATCCAAAACAGAAATAAAAAATTAATACCTAAGCTTGAAAAGCCAAAGTCAATTTATGCTTCAGTGCCTTAATTCTCTTAAACTGAAAGAATGAAAAATCAACTTAGAAACAAATAAAAAAAGGAAAAAAAGAACTTACATCTCTCAAACAGATGCATTGAATTTTCTCACTGTTGAACCACCAGAAGATGAATCCTACAAAAATAACAGAACATTTAAAAACATAAAAACCAAGTAGTAAAGCAAAACATAGACAATGAAATGAAATGAAACTGACCTCAGATAACATATCATTATCAGAAGATGATTTATCATGAAGAACATCATCATTGAAAAATTGGGAACACATGACATCTTTACTCCCACTATCTTCTATATCATCAATTTCATCTTCAGACAAAAGATCAACACCTCAAGGCCTTTTTCTACCTCTAGTGTCCATCTAAATGAACATAATTAAAAATAGGATCAAAGTTAAACAACCAAAAAATAATATCAAAAAAATGAATTCAAATAACATGTATACGAAATGCAAAGAAGACCTAATGATATACAAAAGAATATTAAAAAGTTAATATCAGAGAACTGAAGATTAGTGACCGCACAAAAACTGATATATGAAGAGATTACAATAAAAATTATTAGAAAAAATAAAAAATATAACAATGACAAGACAAATAAAAGAAAACTACTTAGATAATTAAGAATTCAGAGAACTAATCTAATTATGAAAACATAAAAAATTCATAAAACAATTACTAATAAAACAATAACACTAGTAAACAATTAATAAACATCTGTTTAGAGAAGTAAATAACCACAGATTAACACCAATCAGATAAACTAATTTACAACCAATCAGTGAACTAATAAACAAGTTAAAATTACTAAAATTATCAGATAAACTAATAAGCAACTAATTATATAACTAATAAACTAAAAATTAACACTAATACACTAATCAGATACACAAATAGACTGAACATGCACAGTTTGTAGAACACTAATCAAAAAAATAAAACAAAAATCATTTACACAAATCAGAGAACTAATAAACTAATCATAAAACTAATAGACTGAACATACGCAGTTTGATTTACATCAAAATGACAGAGCCAACAACCTTAGGGCAAACAACGATCCAATATGACACTACCCAACATAGATCTAATACACTAATCATACAACTAGTAGACTCAACATGCAAAACTTGTTTCACATCAGGATGACACACCAACCTACCTTAGGCCAAACACCAATCCAATCTGACACTAATTAGAGATCTAATACACTAATCAGAATACTAACAGACTACACATGCACAATTTGTTTAGAGCCACATACCTTAGGGCAAAAACCGATCCAATCTCTGAAGAACATCACATCCCAGCTCCACATCGACCAACACATACATATAGATGGACGAATACAAATGGTCAGAATAGATAATACAGACTAGCTAGCATCCAAAAACAAAATAGAATAACAACAACGAACCCTAGCAACAAAGACACTGCAAAGTTCGAGATCTATTCATCCAGTTAACAGCATCATAACCGAGGGCGTGGCAACAAAATTGGGAGAATAGCAATCAACCAAATCAAACACGAAACAAATGAAACGGGACTCAGAATACATACGCAAACATCATAAATTGAACAGATAAATGGAAGAAATCGAGAGATTGAGAGAGAAATGACGAACCCTAGCGCGTCGCCTCGAGTCGCCTCGCGTCGCCCCTCGAGTCGCCGTGAAAGCAGCGGATTCCAAAAGGGAAAATAATGGCGCGATTCCCAAAAATGCAAAGAGGAGGCACCGACAATAGGGACCCACATGTCAGCGATAGACAAAAAGCAAAAAAACACAGACGCAGCGGATGACAGGGGAGCCAGATCAAACGGCTGACAAATTCGAGTGAGCTGAAGACAGAATTCACCCGGGTGAGAGATAGATTTAGCGTTATTTCAAATAATTACCCACTGTCATCTAGCTCGTAGCATAATCGATCAACGCTACATATCACGTGAACGTAAGAGCTAACGTTTTTCTGCTGTATAATGTAAGGCTTGCTAAATGGTCATCGTGCAGTAGCTAAGCGCTGACGACTACAGACAGTGTGACGCACACTTGTATCTTGTCGGGACAAGCAGGAGCGGCGTTTTCTTGTGGACGGTAAGCCCTCCAGCCTCTTCCATGTTCACGTCCTCCACCCGCACCCCCTCCGGGAGCTCCCAGTCGAAGCAGTAGAGCAGGTTGGCCAGCGTGAACTCCACGGTGGCCACGCCCATGGCCATGCCAGGGCACAGCACATCCGGCGGCCGGCGCCGAAGGGGACGAGCTCGAAGTGCGTCCCGTTGAACCCGACGCTGCCGCCGTCATCCCCGTCGAACCTGTCCGGGTCGAACTCCTCGGGTCTGTCCCCCCAGCTGCGGGGGTCCCTGCCGATGGCCCACGCGTTGACCAGCACCCTCGTCTTGGCCGGCACGTTGTACCCGCAGATGTTCACGTGCCGCAGCGTCTCCCTCGGCAGCAGCAGCGGCACCGCCGTGTGCAGCCGCAGCGTCTCCTTCACCACCGCCTTCAGGTACCTGAGCTTCGCCACGTCGTCGGGGTGCACCCTCTCCCTGCCGCCGCCGTCCACCACGGACCGGACCTCCTCCTGCGCCTTCCTCAGCATCGCCGGCCTCCGGATCAGCTCCGCCATCGCCCACACCATGGTCACTGAACTCGTGTCCACGCTAGCGGTGAACACGTTCTGCAATTAACATAATACGGTGTGACATACATCAATGGATGCTACGATCGATCTGTCGCTGAGTAGTGTGAGTGTGAACGGACACGACGCGTACCGAGAGCAGCCCTTTGATGTGGTCCCTAGTGAAGCGGAGGGAGCCGGCCTGTCGCTGGTGGCGGCGCTCCTCCATGAGGTCCACGAAGACGTCGATGAGGTCGGGGCCGTGGCCGGGCGTCGTGGCGAGGTCCAGGTGCTGGTCGATGATGGTGTCGAAGAAGGCGTCGAGGTCCCTGAACACCCTCTCGCGGCGGGCGGCGGCGTTCGGGTAGTAGTCCTCCGCGGAGAAGCCGGCCTTGGCGCTCATGGCCTCGTCCAGCACGTCGTGGAAGTGCTTCTTATGCGCGAACTGCTCCGTGCCGTAGATGTTCCCGAACGCCACCGTGCCGATGACGCCGTCCATGAGCCCGAAGATGTGGTCCTCTAGCTGCACCGCCTTGCCGCCGGCTTTGCTCAACCTGCCGATCAGCTTGTCCACCTGTCCGCCATTTTATATAGCTAATGAGTGCCCTATGATCACGACGGCAATGCATCCACGATGCAGTCACATTACCGGGCCTAATATAACCTACCTCGGCCTCCCTGGCGTAGTCGGCGGCGCGAACGCGGCGCGCGCTGAGGAACTCGACGACGAAGAGCTTGCGCATCTCACGCCAGTAGTCGCCGTAGGGACTGAAGGCGACGTCCTTGTGGTCGTACGACAGGCGCCGGGTCCCCGGCGTGTCGGGGCGGCTGCAGCAGTCGGCGTCGCGCGCCTTCATCACCTCCCGCGCCGCCTCGGCCGACGACACCACCAGCGTGGGCACGCTGCCCAGGCGCAGCAGCATAACGGGTCCGTGGCGGCACGCCAGCTCGCGCAGGCTCTGGTGCGGCAGCGCGCCCAGCTGGTGCAGGTTGCCCAGGATCGGCAGCCTCGGGGGGTCCGGCGGCAGGTGGAGGACGCGCCGCCCTTTCTTGCTGCTCCAGCTCTTTCCTACTCTTCTTTTTCTTGCAAGGAGGAGCAAGAGCAGAGGGACGAGAACCGCCATGACGACCGTGAGCTGCCATTCTTGAGGCGAGCTGCTGCTGCCTTCTACGAGGACCTGCACCGCCATTGCTAGCTAGCTGTTGCTTAACGGTGCGAGCTGAGCTGAGGGCTGAGGCTTGGGGGCTATAAATAAGGCTCTGCTAAGTACTACTAACTGACACCGTCTCTGGTAATTCAATTGGCTGCATACGTTTCTGCCCAACATTACGAGCCGGATCCTTTCGCCTGGAGGAATTAAAATCTATTTAATAAATTAGTCTATTTGTTTGAAATTTACATTCCATCGCTTTCCAAAGTTTACATATAAGTCTATCTCAAATTCATAAGATGAGAGGTGAAAATTGTTTCTATAGATGATCATTTTATGTTTCTACTTTACAACTTATAACACATTTTATGTTTCTACTTTATAACTTATAACACGCTCTTCAACTCACTTTTCTTACGATAGAAATGTCACACATAAGTATCTCTCTTGTATAGCTAACAATAATATATAGATATAATTCATATACAACCATATTAGCTTTATATATATATATATATATATATATATATATATATATATATATATATATATATATATATATATTATGATTATTAAAATAAATTCAATTCCAGGGATCAAACGGGGCCTGAGATTTAGAATTACGCTGGCAGCCATCAGTTGGAGTTCTGGAAGGATCAATCGATCGGTTGATGCAATGCATCGATCAGCAGATACCGACCCTGCGTGCAACTAGCACAACTAATGACAGAAGCAGGGACGGAGGCCAGTGGGGATGAAACTGGGCAACCCCTCCTCCCCTTTAGCCCTGATAATTTTTCATGGCCCATTGAGTTTCTCGGCTTTCTGAACTTAAAATACTTATAGCACCGTAGTAGGCCAGCATGAAGAGCCCACCCATGCACATGCAAGCACCATGTGATGCACGTTCCAGCTCAGTTTCTCCACCTGCATGCACGCACTGGTCCACACACCAGCTTATAGCCAATTGATGATGCCAACTATGAGATTACTTTCCAAAAAAAAAGCTACGAGATCACTTTTTTAAATAAAAAACAAAATTGGCCCCCCTACCATAGAAGAGACAAGGACGAGCTCGTTGCAGGCAGTGGACAGATGACAATGACTTCGTTACTGAAAGCTTATATTACTGTTGCAGCTATATACCAACATTATTATGGATTATGGCTATAGCACCAGAAACGATATAAGCCAATGAGGCGATGACACGTGGTTCACTGTCAGCACGCTAATTGGTTTGTGGTTAGAAGTAAGCCGATGCGTGCGATATGATGCCACCTAGGAGTAACAACCCACATGCATACATGCATGCTGACCAATGGGAGATGACGTTGCACGAATGAGGTCCAACCAATACGCATTCGCTTACGCAAAGCTAGCTAGCCAGCGTTCTTTTGCGCAAGAGTCTACAATACAGCGCATGGCAAAAGTCCGCTCACATCATCCTCCTGCTGCCGGGATTCCATTCCCAATACCTCTCTCTATACGTAGAGTACAGTGCAGTACGTACATCATCAATTATGCATTGTCTGTGTCTGTCCCCATTGCAGAACATTCAACGGCTACCGCTAAGAGCAGCACCAACGCAGGCATATACAGATTCAGGGCTACCATCTATCAACCATCAGCTAAGGGGTGTCTGGATGGATTAAACTAAAACTTTAGTCCATGCTTTAGATCCTAAATAGAAGGTCTAAATATAAACTAATCATGGTCTTACAGAAACTAATAACACTAATAGATGAGTAGAATTTATTAGAAAAATGAAAATTTTAATTAATCCATGTTTAGCCTATAATTCAATGACGGACTAAACTTTAGTCCGATAATCCGAACAGACCCTAAGTATTTGTCCGTCATAGCTTTTGGAGTGCCTAAAAGGAAATCATGCAGCTACCGTTTCCTCTCTCTCTCTTCACAAACAGGTGCTCTATTTTTACAGCATGTGCTTCGGTGTTAGCTTCCGCAAAAGTGATGAGGCTGTGGTGCTTCTGCAGGTCATTTCGACCCTATGCAAGGCTCCTGATCCATTTGACATGCCAGTTACAGGCTGATGTGGAGGCCAGGTAACACGACATGGTAGTGCATTATTAGGGGTGGCCTAAGAACTAAACGTAAACGTATCTGTGCTGGTCAAAATTTTTAAGTTTGACTAAGTTTATAGAAAATATTAGCAACATTTGTAGCTACAAATAAAGTTATTATGAAAGTATATTCAATAACCTTTAATAATACTAATTATGTACCATAAATATTAATATTTTCTTATATATTTGGTCAAAATTGAGTATGTTTGACTTCTCGGGAGTGAGAACGATATATAAAAAGGAAGGAGGGAGTAGAGGATTATCTGGCCGCTGCAGCCTAATATACATGTTATTACCATAGTAATTTAATAAAAGAGAAGAAAAGGCCGGAGCAGCACTGTATTTTCTACAGCCGAACAGACTGATTCTCTCGATCTCTCTGTACCCAAAAGAATGCAATTCTAAAATATTACTAAATCAAATGATTTATTATGCAATCAAATTTATATAAAATGATACAAATATTACCATACTAAATAAGTATTATTAGATAAGTAATATGAGAAATATGTTTTTATAATATATATTTAGAGTCATCCATGTTGATAATATTTTGTTGTATATAACATAGTTAAATCTAAAATAATTTGAGTTTGACCTGACCAGGTGCAATCTTTTTTGGAGGGAGGCAGTACTAGTTTTTTTTTCCCTCTTCTTCTAGAATCTTGACGGGGGATTATTCCTGACAGAATCAGCAAGCCAAACACACACCTTCGTGTTCAACACACCAAGGTATCTAGCTAGCCGCCCGGACTTGTTCAGGCGCCGGCGCCCAGCAGCAAGTGTATACCTTGGTGTGTTGAACAAAACAATCCTGTGCAGTACAATTCAACCGGGCTATGGATGGACTTTTTTTTGAAGAGTTGAAGTTGCCTTTTTGTTCCAAAGACTTTCACTTCCAAACGACACAAGCAACCACACTGCATTGCGCAACAGGCGGCAGGTCAAATTAAAACACCCCTAATATAATACTAGCTCATAATCTTCAACCCCTGCCGCCTAATATAAAGGCATGCAACCATTAGTTAGCAGGAAAGTCTTCCATGGACGCATGAGTTTTCCTCGATTGTTATGCATGCAATGCCATCGCGCACGATTCCTTTATTTTCCACTTAAAAGTCTCTTGGATACTACCCGGTAAAAAGTACTCACATTTTGCATTTGCACGGCCTTTGATATATATGTATCTTTAGTAATCACTATAATTATTCTGGAACACACAAATTATTCGAAAGTCAGAGACTTTACAAGTAGTTTTAATATAGTTATACACGTATAACTTACATGTTTTTAATTAAATAGTGTAATACTTATTGAAGCTGGTAGTTTTTAAGGTTTGATAAAAAAAAATTATCCTGAACAACATGATTCTGTGACCGGAAGCCAGTACGTAGACATGCATCCTTTCTTAGGCAGTAGTATGCGCGGAAGAAGCTCTGCCGTCCAATTTTTAAATAAAAAAAGGAGGGCTTATACCAAACAAAATAGAGTAAGACCATTCTATTAAGTGGCCGACATGTGATCTGTCCTGAGCCCCTGAGCATATCTAGTTGATCAGAACAGGAAAACAAGCCAAGTGGCCATATGCAACAACAGAAAACCAGCAACGCTAGCTAGGAAAGCAAAAACTTTTCTCAACAGATCGGTTCCTTTCCTCTCCACCAGTCGCACCCCTTGTCCTGTATGTGATTTAACCAAACGAGCAGTTTCAATTCCAGAGGCAACCTCGCTCCCCTCACGTCTTAACCATTCGTACCAGTATTTTGTAGTGTATTCAGTTCGCCTGATGACCATTCCCCTCAAGCTTCGGGTTTCAAATTAGCAAACCTTTCTCAACTTGTTTTTCTTTGTTGCTGTATTTTTTTTGTAAAAAAACAAAACAAATGGTGTGTATGTAAACACCCACATGCATCCCATGCCCACATGCATACACGTATACACATACTACTGCCTTTTAACCTGGTTTTCTATGCTAGTGTTGAATTTAAACCTTTTGAGACTATTGCATTAATTGTGCAGTTAAAGAGTAAGGGCGCTAACCTATAAAAACATGACATAGTTTACTTTTTTTTAACTTATTCAGAGGCATCATCGTGGAGAACCACCACTGTGATTTGGTAGTCTCTAGATGGGGCTTCTTCATGGTGCACGTCTTTGTCGTGTGTTTGTTGATAGGCCCTTGAGAAATCAGAGATTCCTTGTGATTACATTTGATGATGTCAACAACAATGACTAGAGGCTTTCGTTTCGGTAATGCTCTTACTGAGCGTACGTCTGCCGGACGCACATCTTCGCTGGGCTTGTGGATCAGGTCTGACCGGCCTAACTTCCCTCACAGCTTCACCATTTTATTAAAAAATCCGGATGCTTCTCTTTCCAATTCGCTCGCTGCGGCATTCCACCAGGATGGACTCGCCTCGCGCCGCGCGCCCCTACGCCTCACGCCTCGTGCCGGACCCGCCTCGCGCCGCATGTCGTCCACACCTCGCACTGCGCTCCCCACGCCACGTCTACAAGCCTTCATTGGACGACAGCAAGTAGATGAGCACATGTTGCAACCGTATGTTTCATGCGTTTCAGATGTACGTTGCATATGTTTTATCTGGATATTGCAAAATTAGATCTGGTGTTGCATACGTTGCAATGACTATACACGTATGTTACAAGTGTATGTTTCAAGCGTATGTTGCAAGTATATGTTTTAAATGTTTCACCTGTTTCAGACGTATGTTGCAAGTGTTTTGTGTTTTATCTAGATGTTGCATATGTTGTAGTGGTTATACACATATGTTGCAAACGTATGTTTCAATTGTTTCAGTATGTTGCAGCAGGTGTTGTTCGCCACGCGCTCTAACTCGCGAGCACGCACGAGCTGCACGCACCAATCTAGCGCTGCCTATCTCTGTCATGCGGGCCAACTCTAACAGTCGAACGTGCACGTAATGAGCGGTCAGTGCCCAAACGACTGAACACTCCCTGGTCAAAGTGCATGCGTGCATGCAGAGAGCACCAGAGCGGGCTAGCACCCAACGTACCCAGAACCAGGCTCCCCCAAGGTGGAGCATGCAACCTCTCTCTCGCATTAGGGTACGCGTGATGTGCTCCCTCTCTCTTGCATTGGGGCACGCGCGCTGTGCTCTCTCTCACATTAGGGTACGTACACTGTGCTCCCTCTCAGCTGGGCGAGGGCTCTCCTGGGTAGGCGCAGCAAGAGGAGGAGGCACGAGGTGCAGCAGCTGGAGGAGGAGGCGGGGGCATACCAGCACGAGGTGTAAGTGCAATCAAGCCCTATTGTGGATTTTGGTGTTAATGATCACCTAATTAGAGGACTAATGAGCTTTACTAAGATGACAAGTAGGGAATTCGTTTAAGAGAATGTTATATGGAAAGAAGAAGCCCCCAATTACTTTCATGGACGGCAACACGCTCAAAGAAGGTTTAAATTTCTTTTTGTTTTGAATTTGAGTATAGGAAAGCTGTACTATCAAGGAGGACACAACATCTGGTTAAAATTGTGTGACCAAGTGCTTAAATCTTACCCAAAACATCCTCACACCTCTACCAAGACAGTCAGCTTAACCTTTTCCATTTTTTACTGTCTTGATGGGTGTGGCAGTGCCGCACCTGGAGAGAGATAGTGTTGCACTTAAGTGATCGTTGGAAGGCAGGGGGTATTTATACATTTCCCTATCCTCCACAACGGCTCTCTCTTCTTCTCCAACGGTTCAGACTGACAAAAACAAACCAGAGGTCTTCTCTCTCTTTCTCCATTGGCACACCTTGAACTCCTAAGCAACTCCATTGATTTTCCCATCAATCCTTGAAAGAAAAGGTGCCAGAACTCGATTAGAGAGGAGCTCCACTGATTCCCAATCTCAAAAGAGCATTTGTGTAACACCTCAGGTGTTTAGCTCCATAATTGCATTGCATTTGCATAAGCATAAGCATGCATCATTCGTATTATTTTATGTGGTTGCAACAAAGGTGATTGGTTTTAGAATTTTGTTTGACTCACATCAGGTGACACTAGGGAGTTGGTGTAACTAAAGGGTAGAGTAGCCAATTATATCTCACAACACCCTAGTTATACTTAGGGTCCCTAATGGAGCAAGGCTCATGTTGACCAAAATCACCAAAATGCCCTCCAAGGTGTAGTTGACCAGCATTTAGCCCTAGGATGCTCTAGTTTGACCAATTAAAAAGTCTAGCTTAGAGACCTTGCATGGAGGAGCACCCTTAAGCAAAGTTGTAGGGAATTTTATGGGGAACAAAAGTCTCAATATGACCATCTCATGAAACTAGCCAGAACTTGCTTAAAAATGGCCCACAAGTCAGCTAAAGGGGCTGTCTCAACACTTAGAATTTTTCTAAGTCTCAAAAGTGTCCCTCCAGTTTTACTGTGACCTACTTTGGAAGCTTGTAATTTGCAAACCAGAACAAACCAGCTCCAACTCATGTTGACACTTTTGTAGTACTCATGTAGCTCTACAACATTGCCAACATCACCATCACCTAGTTCTAAATGGTTTAGGAGATATGGTGCCTAGAAAAATAAGTTTCAGTCGGTATAATGACTGAAACTAAGTTTCAGTTTTCAAGTGCACCACTTTGGAGCTCTGTGGTTTCAAATCCAAGCCGAACCAGTTCTTGAGCCTATTAGCAAGATTGTAGCCCTCATGTAGCTCTATCATTTTGATGTTATCACCTTCGGCTAACTCGAGCTGTTTCCGGAGATAATCACCGTTGAAATCGCGCTGTCAGTCAAACGATGACGGCCTCCATTCAGTCAACGGCGACGCCATTCAACCGGACAGCCGGCCCGCGTCGTGGCGCTCGGGCAGAGCCCGGTGGCCGCGTGGCGCGTGTGTTCTGCCGACGCCCCACGTCGACTGCTAGCTCATCGTGAAGACCTGGACGACCCGCTTCCCCTCCATTTCCATCGCCCTCCTTCCCCAGCTCACCGGTAAGGCGACCGAGTGTCCTCCACCACCACAGCCGGCTCCGCCGCCTTCGTTTGCATCAACCATCGCGCCACCACACCCGAGAGCTCACGCACAGCACCGCCTGCCCCTACTCTACAACCTCCGCACATTGGGTCAGCCGTTGGGTCAAGGTAGAGGGCGAATCGCCAAATCAAACCTCGACGGTGCGGAGCTCCGCCATGGCCGCCGCCATTGTGAGCTCACCGCCGATGTCCTCTTTCACCCTTCTCTCTCTGTGGTTAGCGTTTGGAATAGGGTAGACCTTCCTCGAGCTCTAGGCATGACCTTACCGTGGGATGCGACCTCGCCGGAGCGGAACACGACGACCACCGTCGTCGCGCTCACCGCCCCGCATCACGGCGCTCCATGGCCGGGGTAGTTAGGACCTCTTCCAAACCTCCTTTCTACCTCAACAGATTCGCCCGGGCGTAGGGTAGCTCGTACCGAGCTCAGATTTGGTCGTGCGGCCTCACCGGCGACGGCATGCCCTCACTCGACCCTCACCGGCCGCCGCTCACGACGGCGAGCCTTCCCGCTCCAACCTAAGCTCTTCCACTTGCACGAATCGAAGCGTCAAGGAACGAGGAACGTGTGGGTGGGCTCGATTTTCCCGGCGAGCTTCCCTCCGATGAGCTTGAGCTCGCCGGAGCTCGCGGCCGCCGCTCCCCTGTCCCTCTGTCCCTGACCGTGGGGGCCCGCCTGTCAGGTGTCGCGCGCGGGCGGGAGCCCGAGCAGGCCGCGCGCGCGCCGTGGGCCGCGTCCTTTCCCGGGCTGGCCCAGTAACAAATCAGATTTGTTTCATTTTTATTTATTCTGTCATAGTTTTTGTTCAGATTTGGAAAATGTAGATCTAGGGTTTTACTTGCCAAAAAAATTATGAGATAAATTTTGTTAGGATCTACATGGTGTGTAGTATTTTAGAAAAATATTAATTGGTTATGTGATGTTTAGTTTCTAGGAGATTTAAATAGGTTTTTGAAATGTGTTATAGATTGCATGCAAAATTATTTAAATCATATCTTGAGTTTCAGTGTTCCAAAAATTATGAAATTTGGTGGGTAGGTTAATTTATACTTGCTCTAGCTTTGGTAAAAATTTGGGCAGTAGTGCTTAAGTACTTTTCAAGTTATAATGCTATCTTGTTATTTTAGGAAATACTTAAATGGATTTTAGTAATTTTTCTACATGTGCAATGTTCTTATAACTTTTTGGAGAATGTCTTGGCACCCTAAAGTGTCCAGAAAAATTATGAAATCTGTTGTTTGATACTTTTCAATATGATTTGTTAATTATACAAAAATTAGCCTTTTTGGCTTGTGAATTTTGTATAAGTAATTTCTGTGAATAACTTTGGTTCAAATTTTTACAGTAGCCTTCTAGTGGGCCAGAGAGCCTCCTGTAATTTTTATAGAATTTTCTAAATAGTTTGTATATAAGTTTAATTTCTCACTTAATTAATTAAGTAAATTAAGAAAAGGATGAAAATAAATATTTTAGGTAGGCAAACCTTACTTTCTGGTGTTTTTGTGACCTATGTGAACTTGTGGTAACATTAGTTTGGTCTTAAGGGATGTTTGCCACATAAATAAATATTTAATCTTTGCAATTCTAGGTTTTCTGGACAGCTGGTTGTATCTTTGGGTTTAGCCTTTGATAGAAGTGTTTGCTGGAAAACTTATAAATACCAAAGTTGTAGTAAACTTGATAAACTAGCTTGTGTCAAAATTTGGGAGCATTTGACTTAGTAGTTTGGTAGTTATTGCTGTTTAAAGTGACAGTCCAGAATTGGCTACTCTCTGTTTAGAGAGGACAGATTCTGGAACTTGGGAAATTCGACATGGAAAACTTAGGAATTTAAGATTGAGGTCTGAAAATAATTTGTAGGGCATTTCATAAGCTTTTCAGATTGTCTTAGATCATATCTTTTGGAGTTAGGAATCTTCAGTTATGTTAGAATTTTTGAGCTGCTGTCCAGAATGTCTTACTGTGGTATTTTGGTGTTGGATGTGGTAACCTAAGTAATGCTACTCTTGTAATTGTTAGGTGCTAGAGCCTTAACCGAAGAAGAACAACTATATCTTAGGTTGGGTAGATTAGGTAAGTACTTCTCCACCGGAGAAGAGATTTGCACGTATTGATGAAGTGACTTGAATAGAGTACGTTCATTGCTGAAATGCATTTCATTCCGAGCATGTTGCACCCATTGTGCATCCATGATATTTATTGTGCATTCATGCAATAGGTGTACCGGAGGGGGTGACACTCCTCGAGTTCGAAGGAGCAATTCCGGAGGAAGTCCAGGACCAGCCGGAGCAGCCAGAGAAACCAACCGGCGACGAAGCTCCTGCCGAAGATCTGCCCGAGTGTCCTGACCACCGGCCCTCGACCTTTCTAAAAGGCAAGCCCCGGTGCATGCTGAACCCATCATTTTATAAATCTATCTTGATTACTTTTAATTGTTTAATGCATTAAGTTGTAGGAGTTGTATGAAAACAATTGTTGCATTATACCTATCCTTGCCCAGATATCGTACTTAAATCCTAATTTAGGTTTAGGCACATATCAAGGCTTAGCCCTACTTAGTACGGTAGAAGTCGGGTGATTTCCGGTCATCCGCGAATTGTAGGAAGGAGTCACGAGTGGCTTTATGGCTATCGTGGATGGAACCATGCTTTAAAATGAAATTGAGACCAGACGTGAGTTCGATAGTACAGCCGCAAGACACTTCACGTCTTGGGTGTGGAGCTATGCCCGTCTGAGTCGTTTAAGGACCGATTCGTTGTATGTCCTTGAGTCATGTTGAACGCAGTCTAACACTTAGTTGGCCGGATAAGTCGTTCCGACCGCGAAGCCGAGTAATGTGATTCAGGCCTGGAATCGAATGGTAGGTTGCTTCTTGGAGGAGAGAAAGGATGTGCTTAGGGACATTGGCGTGAGACCAAGGGGGGGTTAGAGTCCCTATCACCTGGCAGAGTGTCGCCCTTGGGGTCGCGACATTATTCGGACCCGCGATTCCTGAATCATATGAAATGGTGGCCTGTGCGACCCTGGCAGGGGTCTGCACGGTGAGTGTTAGAAATACCCCTCCAGCTGGATAGGAATTCAATTCGAATCGCCGTCGCTCCCGGTTAGTGAGCACTTGACTTGAGCAGCGGTAACGTAGATCTCATTAAATGAACAGGTGGTTAAGGGAATGATACAATGTTGCCACAATTCATACCTGCTCTGAATATAATGATGATAATTGTTTGATTATAATCAAGTGCATGCTTAGTACAGGTGCTAAGATAGATGACAGGTAAATGCTAAAAAGAACTGCTAGTACAGGTTATAAGAGTTTCAATTACTTATGCCTTTATGCAAAATGTGATGTCAGCTAGCCTCTTGTGAAAGCCTTGCATAATCCTTGGTGTCATCTTATTTCTGGTTTTTGATGGGTAAGTCTAGCTGAGTACATTCCAGTACTCAGGGTTTATTCCCTCCTGTTGCAGATGATATGCTCTACCAAGGCTTCTGCAAAACTTGTCTCCACCCTGCGGGTGACGAAGACTAGATCACTAGGGCGTGATCATCTTTTATGTACTTTCCTGATGCTTTTGCGGGTTGTTGGTCAACAAGACTGGCAGTAGTTAAACAACTAGTGTGTGTTTGCTTCCGCTACTTTATAAACTTGGTTTGTAATAATTGCGACTCCGTGTGTGTAAACTTATTTTGGAACTACTTGTGAAATGTAACGTATGATGTTGTATGTTGAATGATGCGATCTTGGTTGTAAGCAAGTTGGTTTGAAATCCTTCGTGGTTTCGATTGACTACCGGGTTTATATAGGCTCAAGTCCAAAAATTTGAGCGCTTCGGTGCTTGTTTTTGTACTTGTGCTCTTATAATTTGGTCGGTTCTGTTACAATTTGGTTCCCGTTTTGCCCGGCGGTTGTGTTTGTTACTCTTGGAGCTTTGCTCCTAGCTGGCTAGAGCATCGTCCGATGAGCTTGCCAAGCTTGTGGCAGCCCCAGGAGGTTTGTAACCACCTCTTGCAGCGAGTAAAATCATCCCTCACCTCAAGAGCTCACCCTCTTGACTTGAGAATGAGGTAGGGCTGGAAAGCCCAAGCCTTAGTGGCAAACCTCAACAATGTGGACTTAGGCAAGCCTTGGTGACGAGCTGAACCACGGGATAAATCATTGTGTCACTTACTCACTTGTGCTTGCGGTGCTTCACTTATCTTTGTGGTGATTTCTAGGGTTTGAGTCTGATCTACTTATGTGTGGTGTTAGAGCCACTTCTAGTTGTTGATTTGTGAACCTCTACCCTGCAGGAAGCTAAGAAATTTACTCGATCTAAATTTTGTTGGATAAATTTTGAACTGTGAGCTAATCTTTTCTGCAGGAGCGGCAGGGTCACAGGGTTAGAGCGGCAGTGCCGCGATCAAATTTGACATTCGCTTAAGCTATATTTTTACGAGCCTAATCACCCTCTCTAGGCACTCTAGGGATCCTACAAGTGGTATCAGAGCCGGTTTACCTCATATACGCTTCACCGTTGAGGTATGGAGCCTAGAGGAGGAACTAGCGGTGTGAAGCAAGTGGATGTCGATCCAGAGCGAGTTAAGCTACATGACACCGACAGCAGCGAGCTAAGCGTGTCGACAAAAAGTGTCTCCATGCTCCCACATCTTGAGGCTACTGATGTCGAAAGAGTTCTCAATGAAGAAGAGAAGAAAAGCAAGAAAGCTCAAAAGAGAAGCAAGAGAAAAGAAGAGGAAAGAGCAACAGCGGTTAGAAGAGAAGAAGGCAAGAAAGGAAGAAAGAAAACTCAAGAGAGAAGCTAGAAGAAAAAGAAGAGAAGCAAGAAAGAAGAAAGAACAAGAAGCAAAAGCCTCCAATGCATCTTCAAGTGAGCTATCTAGTAGCTCCGAAGATGGTGATGATGATGAGTCCTACCAAGTGCATAGCAAGAAGGACAAGAAAGGAAAGGGCAAGAAGAATGACGATAGTAAATATGCCACTGTATCCTTTAACTATTCTTCTATGTCTATGACTAACTATGATCGCAAGTCTTTCATCAATGTGCCCGCGAGCAAGTTACCTCATTTTGATGGGACTAACTTTACCAAGTGGAAGCACTTGATGAAAGCCTATCTTATAGGTCTTCATCCTGACATTTGGGAGGTTATGTGCAATGGATTGGAGCCACCCATTGACCCCAATAATCCAACCATGAAAGAAATGAGGATCATCCATCTCAATGGTCAAGCCACTAGTGTGCTACTTAGTGCCTTGGATGGTGATGAGTACAATAGAGTGATTAGTGTGGATGTTGCCAAGCAAATTTGGGACACTTTGCATCTTGCACATGAATGGGTTGGCAAGATTAGAAAGGCAAGAATTGATTTGTTGATGTCCAAGCTCAACCGGTTTGTTATCTTAGATGGAGAAGGGCCACAAGAGATATTTGATAGGTTGATGACTATGGTGGGCAAGATTAGAGGCTATGGTTGTTATGAGCTAGATGATCACAAAGTTGTCAAGATTATGTTGGAAGCTTATCTGCCAAAAAATGAGATCGTGGTCACTCTAATTAGAGACAAGAAGAAGTTTGAGTACTTCACTCTAAATGATGTACTTGGAAGAATCTTGACCTTTGACATACAAAGACAAGAAGCAAATGAAAGAAAGAAGCTTGGAGAGTTGCAAGCAAAGCTAGAAGGCATCAAGATCAACAAAGATGTAGCTCTTAAGGCCAACAAATCAAGCAAGCAAGGCTCTACTAGTAAGTCCAAGACCAATAAGCAAGCTTCAACTAGCAAGCCCAAAGCACCCAAGCAAGTTCAAGAAGTAATAGAGACCATGTCATCATCAAGTGAGAGTGAAAATTGTGATGATCAATATGAGAAAGTGGATGATGTTGCTCTCTTTATGAAAAGGTACCATAAAGGGTTGAAGAAGCAAGGGTACAAGGTAGTGAAGAGGAAGTTTCCCAACAAGAAGAAGAGGACATGCTACAATTGTGAGAGCACTGACCACTTCATTGCTAAGTGCCCATATGAGATCAAGGATCATAAACACAAGAAAGAGAGAAAGGAGGATAAGGCCGACCACAAGAAGGGCAAGAAAAATTTGGGAGAGGCACACATTGGTCATGAGTAGGACTCATCTGTTGAAAGCTCAAGTGAAGAAGATGAGAAAGTTGCAACAATTGCTATCAACAAGTCATCTTCTCCACCAAAGCTATTCACAAACTTGCTCGATGATGACTACTATTCCCCTTACATTTGTCTTATGGCAAAGGGTGAGAAGGTAAATCCCAAATCCAAAACCAAAGCTCCTCCACCTCCACCTCCTAGTGACATCTCTAGTAGTGATCTTAGTGATAGATCTAGTGATGATGAATGTAGTGATGAAGAAATTAATCAAATAACTAAAAACTTGGATCCAAAGACTAAATTATTTATCACTAAACTAATGGAGGACTTAGAGAGTGTCCAAGCAGAGCTAGAATCTAGAGAGGAAACTCTTATCCAACAAGAGGATATCTATATTGCTAGCAAGGAAGCTCTTGCATTAGAGAGAAGTTAGGTGGAATCCTTGCGCAAGGCATTGGCCAAAGAGCAAGGAGACCATGCTATCAAAAAGAAAGAAAATATTGCTCTTAAGAAAAGGTATTGTGACTTAGATGAAAAGCACAAAGAGCTTGAGATGCAATATAATGTGTAACGGATCAACGTAATTATACGAGATTAAGTAAGAAAATCTTCCACCGAGGCGGTTAATTTATCAAACTTAAACCCGTATAACCCGAGATTCCGTGAAATCACGAGGGATTTCAAACCAACCAACATACAACCAAGATCGTACTGATTTAGCAGCCATAGTTCACATGATACGTAGAGTTCAAAATAAAAGTGGAGAACATCGGAGTTCAGAATAAAAGTTATTACAACACAGTTCAAAATAACATAGCGGAAGCAAGTAGTTTTATACACACCCTTAGTTCAAATACAGTGCCAGTAGATAGTCATGGTCTACAAAAGCAATAGATAAGACGAACAGAGTGACCCTTGCCCAAGGTCCTAGTTGTCACCCATCGCCGGATACAGACAGTTGGAGCAGTACCCATAGTACATCTGACCATCTGCAACAACAATGGGAACAACGCCCTGAGTACGAGAATGTACTCATCTAGACTTACCCGTCATAAACCAGAAATAAAGGACACCAAGGATCATGCAAGGCTTTATAGATTGGACTGGCTTGACTTATTTGCGAAAAGCATAAGTTGTTATGAAAAACTAAACCAGTACTTTTTGCATCACTTTTAGTATAACCTATTCAAACTAGGTAAGCAGCTATTGCTAGAACAATCACTTGATTCATCATTAGCAATCTAGATTACCATATCAGGTTTAGCATTTCCAACATCATTCACTTAACCATCAGTGTTCCTTTAATGTTACTACGATGCCATAGCTCGAGTCAAGTGCTCACTAACCGGGAGCGACGACGATTCGAATCGAATTCCTATCCAGCTGGAGATTTATTCCTCACACAAACCCTGTTTCCCCCGTCAGGGTCGCGTAGATCACCAATGACACTTTCCAAGAAGCCGCGGGATAACAATCATGGATCGCACTACCTAGGGACCGCCCGACTGCTAGGACGCATCTTGGGCTCACTCTTCGCGTCCCTGTTACACCCACTTCAACACCAGTCTGCCAACCCGAGTTTATCCCGGCTCGAAAAGTGTCACTAGCTTCGTGGTCGAAAGGTACTTTATTCGGCTAGCTAAATGTGAGGCATGCGTTCAACATGACAAGAGGGACGAGCAACGATCGGTCCTTAATCGACACAGACGGAATCACTATAGTCCAAAACCCTATAAGACTCCGTCCGGTCTTCATTTATCCATCAACACTTGGTTACTTTTTATGATCACAATTACAGCTAACTATAATCCGGTATCCACCTATAACTCGCAGGTGACAGGAAATCACCCGACTTCTACCGGTCTAAGCATGGCTAAGCAATTCACTCGATCCTGACCTAACAGGGTGAAAGATAATCCAGTGGCCAAGATAATAATGCAACAACGGTTTCACTCAACTCCTATAACTTAATGCAACTATATATATAACTATATTTCATGTAGTAAGGAACAACTTTTATAAAATAGGAGACTTAAAATGCTCCGGGGCTTGCCTCTTTCGAACGAGCTAGGATGGTGGTCGACGCACTCTGGCAGCTCCTCGCCTGACTCTTCTTCCTCGGGCACCTCCTGTGCCTGGGGCTCCTGCTGATCCGTCTAAACCTGCTCCTCCTGTACTGCTACCTGCGACTCTTCCTGCGATCCTGTATGATGTAAGTGCATAAGTAACCATACGAATGATGCATCGGATTGTGGTGGAGTGCTTTGATGACATGCGATGCAGATGAGCACATGGAATGAGCAGTTTGAATATAACTATTTCTTTTACAAGGTAGTCAATGTCATCCAAGAACATGTACCCTAAAACATGCACCTTATCCTTCTATTAGTTAGCCTATCATCTACACATACAAGTGAACCTAAGCTACCAAAGCTTACCAACCTAACTCATCCATAACATCAGCAAGGCATAATGATGCTTCAAAGATACACCAAACATATTTTATTTCTCTTAATTTCTCATAAATAATAATCTTTTATTCCCTATTTAACTAGGGTTACACAGCAACACCTATTTCTGGTGTAGATAAAAATCTACCAAAATTACAGTAGATTACTCTTACCCTAACTAACCTACTGCTAAATTTTTATGAGAATTGCATAAGTAAAACTATCTATACAAAATAAACAAGTTATAGCATAAATATGAGCATAAAATTATTTTGTACTAGAAAAAGTATCAAACAACAGATTTTATATTTTTCCTATGTTACTAACAGTAAACTATCATACTACAAAAATTATCACATGTATGTTCTATACAAATTTAGCTCTCTACTAAAAATAACAAAGATTATCAATTAAAAGCATTTGAACTACACTTCAAAAATTTCTCACAGAACATGCTTCGCTAATATTTTTCCTAGAAAGTACATCACTAATAAAGATTAAAGCAACAAGAATCACATTTTTCCCTTCATTATTTTATTTACTACATATTTTCTAAGATATCAGCATTTATAGCAATTAAATAAATTTGCACAGCAAAGTGTCACAAAATTAACATGAGCTATTTTTAAACTGTAGATCTATTCAAGAGGAACATTTCAAAATTTGTTTCATCATTTTTGGAGCTAAAAAGGGTACACAAACATTTTCCAAGTATTTTCTTTTCCCAAAACAAAATAGAAATTCAAAAACTAATTACGGAATTGTTTAACGGTCTAGCCCACTCGGCAACAACGGCCCACGACCGATTTCTGCCGGAGCGCCGCGCGAGAAAAAAAGAAAAGCGGCCCGGTTCGGTGGTTCGGCCCAAGGCCGTTTGGCCCAGAGAGCAGAGAGGGGGGGCGAAGCGCGGGGCGCGGCCACGGGTGCCGGCGTCCCGACGTCGCGGGGGCGAAGCGGTGGTCGCCGTCGGCCAACGGCCGACCCCCGGATCTGAGCGGCTACCTCAAGCGCGCATGGCTTCCGCGAAAGGATGGCGAGCACGACAGTGCCAATCAAGGGAAGGAGGGATCGAGGGCGCCGGTGGCGGAGCTCGAGCCCCGCGGCCGGCGACGGTGGCGCGCGCGGGAAAAGGAGAAATTGAGCCTCACCGTCGTCGAACAAGGGATACCGAGCCCCGTTCGGAGAAGAGGAGAAGGTGGCGGAGCCGGTGGCGAGACGAATCGGGAGGTGGCGCGGCCGTGGAGCGGGAAAAGTGGCGTTCGTCTCGGGCGAAGCGGCGGCGGCGCGAGGAGGCGGGAGCGGCAGCTGCTGCGGCTCGTGCGAGGCCGAGAAGGGCGAAATGGAGGGCGTGCTGAGGAGGGAGGAGCGGCGCGGGTTCAAGGCGTGTGGCGCGGCCGGTGGAGCCCACGGCTCGCCACCCGTACGCCGGAGGCGGCGAGCGGCGGCCACGCGGCGGGTGAACCCTGACGCGGGCGTCGCGCTGGCGCGGGCGCGCGCGCGCGGGGAGGGGCGCGGGGCAAGCAGGCCAGGCCGAAAGGGAAGCCGCGGCCCGTTAAAGAAGGAAAAGCATTTTTCCTTTTCTAAATAATTTGCAAATTTTTCTAATTGTTTTAAATTTGAATTTGAAGATGAAAAAGAGGTTTTCAGAACTTTTGCCCAAAATAAAAGTTGTTCAAAATTTAATTCTCTACAACTTTCATGTAGGGCACTTTTCAAAATTCTAAATAGATTTTGAATTTGGGATTTAAAGCTAAATTTTTAAGTAAAAATTCATTTTTCTAGAATATTTTTAAAAACAAAATTTGAAGGAATTTGAATTCAAGAGTTGCTCCAAAAATCATGTTTATTTATTCTAGATTATTTAAAATTGTAGCTACATAAAATTTCACCACTCTTTAGCACTTAAATGCAGAATTTAGGTTTTGAGTAATTGTTTTTCAACTTTAAATTTAAAAGGGTCTATATTGCATGCAATGATAACCATGTATGAGATGATTATGACTAATGATTTGGATGCTAATGCATGCTTAACACCCAGGGGTGTTACAGCCCTCCCCCCTTATAAGAATCTCGTCCCGAGATTTTGAGTTACGAACCATTTATCGTAAAAATCTTTATACGCGGTTTGAAGATATTCTCCCGTTTCCCATGAGGCATCACTCTCATCATGATGGCTCCACTGAATCTTGTAGGTTGTTACCACTTTATTTTGAGTGACTCGGTCCTTTGCATCCAGAACTTGAACTGGTTGTTCACGATATTCCAAGTTTGTCTTGATCCGAATACCCTGAGGTTCTATTCTCTCCTCTGGAACACGTAGACACTTCTTCAACTGGGATACGTGAAAGACAGGAAAGATCGAACTCATCTCTTCTGGCAACTGCAACTTGTACGCCACGAGACCCTTTTTCTCTATGATCTGGTATGGTCCGATATGTCTAGCAGACAGTTTCTTCTTGATTCCAAACCATTTCTTTTTCATTGGGGTAACCTTCAAATAGACATAGTCACCCACTTGGAAATCCAATGGTCTCCTTCTCTTATCGGCATAACTCTTCTGACGAGACTGTGCAGCTTGCATGTTTTGTTGGATAATACGTACCTTCTTCTCTGCCTCATCTACAAAATCAACTCCATAAAACCTTCTTTCTCCAGGCTCTACCCAATTTAACGGTGTCCTGCACTTTCTGCCATATAAAGCTTCAAAAGGTGCCATCTTGATACTCTCTTGGTAACTGTTGTTGTAAGCGAATTCTGCCAATGGTAACCAGGATTCCCATGAGCCTCTGGATGATAGTACACAAGCTCTAAGCATATCTTCAAGTACAGCATTAACTCAATCTGTCTGCCCATCTGTCTATGGATGGTAAGCCGTACTACGAATCAAACTAGTACCCAAACCTTTATGAAGATGTTCCCAAAAATGAGAGGTAAACTGTGAACCACGATCCGACACGATCATTTTTGGTATACCATGTAATCGGACAATCTTAGCAATATACTTTTCTGCATATTGAGGTGGTCGGAATGTTGTCTTAACTGGCAGAAAGTGAGCTGTCTTGGTGAGACGATCTACTATTACCCAAATAGAATCGTATCCCTTCTGTGTGGTGGGAAGACCAGTGATGAAATCCATACTTATATCATCCCATTTCCAATCGGGTACAGACAAGGGTTGCAGAAGTCCTGCGGGTCTCATGTGAAGAGCTTTAACTCTACAACACATGTCGCAACGAGCAACGTATGCTGCAATTTCATTTTTCATCTTAGTCCACCAATAACGGGGTCGCAAATCTTGGTACATCTTACTACTTCCAAGGTGAATAGATAGCTTAGAATGATGGGTCTCATTCATCAACTTGTTCTTAAGCTCTCTATCATTAGGTACCACCAGGCGATCCTTAAACCATAACACTCCTTGGTCATCCAATCGAAAGTGTTTGGTGGGTTCCCTCTTCATCTTCTCTTTGATATGAAAGATTCCCTTATCTGTCTTCTGACCTTCAATGATCTGGTTTTCCAGAGTACAACTGATCTGAATATTATGCAACACAGCAGGATGTAATAATTTGAACCCTTCTTCAAACATCGGTTGCACATCAATAGCATGTGATTTTCTGCTCAGTGCATCTGCTACTACATTAGCCTTCCCGGGATGATAATGCACGTTTAGATTATAGTCCTTTATCATCTCTAACCATCTTCTCTGTCGCATGTTCAACTCAGATTGGGTAAAAATGTATTTGAGACTCTTACGATCTGTAAAGAGGTTACACACATTACCCAGCAGGTAGTGTCTCCAAATCTTTAGAGCATGCACTACTGCTGCAAACTCCAAATCATGTGTAGGATAGTTAACTTCATGCTTCCTCAATTGACGTGAGGCATAGGCAATGACCCTTCCATTTTGCATTAATACACATCCTAACCCATTCTTAGATGCGTCACAGAACACATCAAATGACTTTTCTATATCCGGTTGGGCCAGAACAGGAGCAGTGGTCAACAACTTTCGCAAGGTGTAGAAAGCTGCCTCGCACTCCTCTGTCCATACAAACTTATGATCCTTCTGTAATAGGCTTGTCATTGGTTTGGCAATTTTCAAGAAATCCAGTATGAAGCGACGATAGTAACCGACTAAACCAAGAAAACTACGAACTTCATGCACTGAGGTTGGTGACTTCCAGTCCATAACCTCTTGCACCTTACTAGGGTCTACGGAAATGCCATCTTCAGACAACATGTGGCCGAGAAAAGGAACTGTCTTAAGCCAGAACTCACACTTGCTAAACTTCGCATACAGTTGATGTCCTCTGAGTCTAGTCAAGACAATCCTGAGGTGCTCTGCATGATCTTCTTCATTCTCTGAATATATTAGAATGTCATCAATGAACACAATCACAAACTTGTCCAACTCTGGCATGAAAATAGAATTCATCAGATACATAAAGTATGCAGGAGCGTTGGTCAATCCGAAGGACATGACAAGATACTCGTACAAGCCATATCTGGTAGAGAACGCAGTCTTAGGCACATCTTGCGGCCTAATCTTAATCTGGTGGTATCCTGATCTTAAATCTATCTTAGAGAACACTTTGGCCTTAGACAATTGGTCAAACAAGATATCAATCCGAGGAAGAGGATACTTGTTTTTAATTGCCACTGCATTCAGTGGTCGATAGTCCACGCACATGCGTAAGGAGTTATCCTTCCTCTTTTTCACAAATAGAGCGGGGCATCCCCATTCAGACGAGCTAGGACGAATCAAACCTTTCTTTAGTAAGTCCTGGAGTTGCTTCTTCAATTCGGCTAACTCATTGGGAGGCATCCAATAGGGCCTTCTCGAGATCGGTGCTGTTCCTGGAATTAACTCAATGGCAAACTCAACATTTCGGTCTGGTGGAAGTCCAGGTAACTCATCCGGAAACACATCTAGAAACTCACAGGCCACTGGAATCTAGGCTAGCAGAGTAGTTTGGACCGCACAAGTCGTGCTAGCTAGGTCTACTTTCCGAGGTAGGACCACCCGAAAAGTGCCTTCTCCACTTGGTTCCTTAAGAGAGATACTCCTTCCTCCAATATCGATTACTACCCCCATCTTATTTATCCAGTTCATACCCATGATCACATCCAAAACTAACCCTGGCATGACTATCAGATTAAGCTTATATTGCCGATTGGATATGTTTAGGGTTACTCCCTGAACTATCTGATTAGTCAACAGATCAGCCCCAGCTGAACTGATTTTATAAGCACATTCCAATTCAACTATCTTTTGCTCATGCCTCTTAACAAATGCTTAACTTACAAAGGAATGAGATGATCCGGAATCAAACAAGACTACTGCAGGATGATTGTTGATAGAAAACATACCAGTTGTTACCGGTTCTCCTTCAGGGATGTCATCCACGGTGGTGTGATGCACACGAGCTTGATACTGCGTCTGCTGTTTCTTAGGGTGGGGACAAAACTTCGCAAAGTGTTCGGGTTGGTTGCAGTTGAAGCACGGTCCCTTCACTTGAGCCACAGTTCCAGATGAACTGCCTTGTCCTATCTTCGCCTGAGGCAATGCCATCTTGAATGGTTTCTGGTTCCTCTGGGGTTGCTGAGCATTCTGATTCTTCCTTTGTGGTGGCCTAAACTTTGCACCTGGGGCAGGCGATCGATAAGCTGGACAGTTGGCCACTGGGGCTCTGGACTGGGATGAACCTGGCTCGAAAGCTCTCTTACGGATCTTGGAAGCAGCATAAACATTGTTCTTCTTCTCTTGCTTTAGACAGTCACTAACGAAATCATTGAAACCAGTCCTCATATTTGTACCCACATGTTTCATCATCTTGGGATTCAGGCCTCTCTTGAAGCTAGCGATCTTCTTGGCCTCAGTATTCACCATATCAGGAGCATAACGGCTCAGGTTATTGAATGCATGTAGATATTGAGTTATAGTCTTCGTGCCTTGATTCAGTGCCAGGAATTCCCCAAGCTTCATCTCGGTCAGACCAGGTGGAATGTACATTCCACGGAAGGCTTCGGTGAACTCCCTCCAAGTGATGTGAGCATGAGGAGGAAAAGTGGTGCGGTGATGTTTCCACCACATTCCTGTCGGACCTTGAAGCTGATGAGCTGCATACTCAGTCTTCAACACTTCAGTCATTCTCAAGACACAGAACTTGTCTTCCATAGTATTAATCCACTCTTCTGCATCCAAGGGTTCTGCAGCTTCCTTGAAGATCGGTGGACGAGTATCCATGAAGTCCTTGAAACTGCTGTACTGATTTGCTTCGTGCCCACCCGGGTTTATTCCCCGAAGGGTGTTGTCTACGATACTGCACAACGCAGCTTCCATATTCTGTTGCATGCCCTCCATATTACGTTGGCTTCCAAGAAATTGTGCGAAAAACTGTTCCACAGTGTAGGGTGGAGGAGGCGGTGGTGGATCACGGTCATCACTAGCAGCTGCACTCCCACCAGCCTCAGCGGCACCATACACGGTACGACGAGTGTTCGGCATCTGCATGTTTCAGCAACAGTAATTATTAGGTGATGTTGTAGGAATTGCGACCGAATGAAAAATCATGCTGACTGAATTTACTGGAGAGAATAAATTCATACAATAAAACAGGGGCACAATAAGTCATTCCAATTAACACAACATCACTAATTAGATTACTTAAAGCGCACACATCGCGTCCATTACAACCAAGTTGCCAGCATACATACACTGGACTTTTTGACGTTCGGATACCGCCACAAACACATCCAAGCTTTCCAACATTACATCAAAGCCTTAGTCTTTCTACTCATTAATACATGCCCAACGTGCCAACAAAGCAAAAGATCATGTAGATAGAACCTAGCAACTAGCGTAACAACTACTAGCCTACTCATCGTGGTCGCTGTCTAAGTCCGAGACGTTGGCGTCGTCGCCATTAGCAACGTTGTGGTGCTCCCCAACTGGTGCTTCGGGCTCTTCAGGATCTTCGTCTTCATTCAAATCGATCTCTGCCACACCAGGAGGAACATAGGGGTTGAGTTGATTGTTCAGCCGATGAACCTCCTCATGCAGATTGTCATTATATTCCTCTACATATGCCAGCTGTTGCTCTAGCTCAAACTGTCTAGCCCTCAACACATTCTCTACGGACCAGGCTTCATTCCTCTGATGGAGCACATGAGTCAACATGCGCTCAGTGTTCCTATTGGCGGTGGTCAGTCACCCAACTTGCTCTCTCAGGGCACGCACATCTCCTTCAAAAGCCACAGTCCTCTAGGTAGCCTGATCTCTCTGGCGAGTCAAATGAGCCATCTCTGTGTTGTGCCTCTCAATCTCGGCGTCGTGATCTCTCTGAAGCTGACGGCGGTCATCACGAGCCTGACCAAGAGCACTAGACACACATCTCAGGCTACCTTCCACTCCATCAAAGGCCCTCATCACTGCGAACATGGCACTCATAGCGGGGTTGTCACTGTTCTGTGCTTCTGCGGCGCTAATCTCCAGAGATCTTCCTCTTGCCTGCTGCCACGAGTGAGTGGAGGGGTTGCCCCTCGGAAAGACTCCAACTATAGCTGCTGCCAACTCCTGAGGAAAGCGATCCATGATATCCCTCAGGATCCCAAAGGCTGCCCTCTCAGCGGCTTCTTCAGGGGTCCTGCCAGTTGACTCAAAATGCCAACCGGTCCACTCAGAACCATCACCTCAGGGATGAACTACCACTACCACAGTCACCAAAAGTCCTTCCCCCAACCGCTCATTTGACCAAAAGTAGCAGGGCTCCATCCCATCAGGATAGCCTACATAGCTGAGTACTCTCCACAAGAGCGTAGGCATCCCAAACTCTCCAAGAAAAGTGTGGCGCTGACGAGTGCGTGGAGCAAGCTGATGACGGGGAGCTCTGCCGGTGGACTTGCGGGCTGTCTGCTTGGAACGTGCCATCTGTAGCAAAATTTTATTACCGTGGTGAGAACAGATTTTTAAGTTGGCATTTTTATTGAAATGAGATAATCAACTTATAAGGGGAGGAACAATGCCATGAATGAAATGCACCACATGATACATGCACGTTCCGTACGTCCTCACAAACTTAGAAAACTAATAACTACTAACGGAATAAACGGTGGCATACAACGATCTCTTGTAACGTAACTAATACGTACTACTCGAAAGCGTTGTTATGTACCTACAGAAAGTCACTTCAGCCTAACCCTCACAGTATGAAAATATGCAAGAAAGCAGTAAAGTAAGTTACTCGCTCTACACGCGTCCCCAGATACGAGTATAACGATAACAACTACCCGAATTATCGTCCTATTGACGGCATCGTCACCGCATGACGGAAGTCCCCACCATTTGAATACCCTCATACGAACATGCGCATGGCACGTAAGTATTTCGGTATCACATAAGCACTCCCCTAGATCGGCAGTGTATTCGACCATGCTCTCACAACTCTCACTTACCAGGACGTAGAGGGAATTGATCCATACATTACCACTCAATTGAATGGCACTCATACAATAGCACGCCGTATGAGCGATGAAATTTCAAATATGATGCAAACCCCCAAGTTAGTACTTAATTAAGCCACCTAGAGTCCTTATTGGGCATAAAGGATATGACCACTGGCACACTCTTAAATTTGAAAGTTTAGTTGAAAACACAGTTTTGTTTTTAAATACCCATGTGAACAGTACATGCTAAACCATGCTCTGATGCCAGCTATAACGGATCAACGTAATTATACGAGATTAAGTAAGAAAATCTTCCACCGAGGCGGTTAATTTATCAAACTTAAACCCGTATAACCCGAGATTCCGTGAAATCACGAGGGATTTCAAACCAACCAACATACAACCAAGATCGTATTGATTTAGCAGCCACAATTCACATGATACGTAGAGTTCACAATAAAAGTGGAGAACATCGAAGTTTGGAATAAAAGTTATTACAACACAGTTCAAAATAACATAGCGGAAGCAAGTAGTTTTACACACACCCTTAGTTCAAATACAGTGCTAGTAGATAGTCATGGTCCACAAAAGCATTAGATAAGATGAACAGAGTGACCCTTGCCCAAGGTCCTAGTTGTCGCCCATCGCCGGATACAGACAGTTGGAGCAGTACCCATAGTACATCTGACCATCTGCAACAACAATGGGAACAACGCCCTGAGTACGAGAATGTACTCAGCTAGACTTACCTGTCGTAAACCAGAAATAAAGGACACCAAGGATCATGCAAGGCTTTATAGATTGGACTGGCTTGACTTATTTGCGAAAAGCATAAGTTGTTATGAAAAACTAAACCAATACTTTTTGCATCACTTTTAGTATAACCTATTCAAACTAGGTAAGCAGCTATTGCTAGAACAATCACTTGATTCATCATTAGCAATCTAGATTACCATATCAGGTTTAGCATTTCCAACATCATTCACTTAACCATCAGTGTTCCTTTAATGTTACTACGATGCCATAGCTCGAGTCAAGTGCTCACTAACCGGGAGCGACGGTGATTCGAATCGAATTCCTATCCAGCTGGAGATTTATTCCTCACACAAACCCTGTTTCCCCCGTCAGGGTCGCGTAAATCACCAATGACACTTTCCAAGAAGCCACGGGATAACAATCATGGATCGCACTACCTAGGGACCGCCCGACTGCCAGGACACACCTTGGGCTCACTCTTCGCGTCCCTGTTACACCCACTTCAACACCAGTCTGCCAACCCGAGTTTATCCCGGCTCGAAAAGTGTCACTAGCTTCGTGGTCGAAAGGTACTTTATTCGGCCAGCTAAATGTGAGGCATGCGTTCAACATGACAAGAGGGACGAGCAACGATCGGTCCTTAATCGACACAGACGGAATCACTATAGTCCAAAACCCTATAAGACTCTGCCCGGTCTTCATTTATCCATCAACACTTGGTTACTTTTTATGATCATAATTACAGCTAACCATAACCCGGTATCCACCTATAACTCGCAGGTGACAGGAAGTCACCCGACTTCTACCGGTCTAAGCATGGCTAAGCAATTCACTCGATCCTAACCTAATAGGGTGAAAGATAATCCGGTGGCCAAGGTAATAATACAACAATGGTTTCACTCAACCCCTATAACTTAATGCAACTATATATATAACTATAGTTCATGTAGTAAGGAACAACTTTTATAAAATAGGAGACTTAAAAAGCTCCGGGGCTTGCCTCTTTCGAACGAGCTAGGATGGTGGTCGACGCACTCTGGCAGCTCCTCGCCTGAATCTTCTTCCTCGGGCACCTCCTATGCCTGGGGCTGCTGCTGATCCGTCCAAGCCTGCTCCTCCTGTACTGCTACCTGCGACTCTTCCTGCGATCCTGTATGATGCAAGTGCATAAGTAACCATACGAATGATGCATCGGATTGTGGTGGAGTGCTTTGATGACATGCGATGCAGATGAGCATATGGAATGAGCAGTTTGAATATAACTATTTCTTCTACAAGATAGTCAACGTCATCCAAGAACATGTACCCTAAAACATGCACCTTATCCTTCTATTAGTTAGCCTATCATCTACACATACAAGTGAACCTAAGCTACCAAAGCTTACCAACCTAACTCATCCATAACATCAGCAAGGCATAGTGATGCTTCAAAGATACACCAAACATATTTTATTTCTCTTAATTTCTCATAAAGAATAATCTTTTATTCCCTATTTAACTAGGGTTACATAACAACACCTATTTCTGGTGTAGATAAAAATCTACCAAAATTACAGTAGATTATTCTTACCCTAACTAACCTACTGCTAAATTTTCATGAGAATTGCATGAGTAAAACTATTTATACAAAATAAACAATTTATAGCATAAATATGAGCATAAAATTATTTTGTACTAGAAAAAGTATCAAACAACAGATTTCACATTTTTCCTATGTTACTAACAGTAAACTAACATACTACAAAAATTATCACATGTATGTTCTATACAAATTTAGCTCTCTACTAAAAATAACAAAGATTATCAATTAAAAGCATTTGAACTACACTTCAAAAATTTCTCACAGAATATGCTTCACTAATATTTTTCCTAGAACATACATCACTAATAAAGATTAAAGCAACAAGAATCACATTTTTCCCTTCATTATTTTATTTACTACATATTTTCTAAGATATCAGCATTTATAGCAATTAAATAAATTTGCACAGCAAAGTGTCACAAAATTAACATGAGCTATTTTTAAACTGTAGATCTATTCAAGAGGAACATTTCAAAATTTATTTCATCATTTTTGGAGCTAAAAAGGGTACACAAGCATTTTCCAAGTATTTTCTTTTCCCAAAACAAAATAGAAATTCAAAAACTAATTACGGAATTGTTTAACGGGCCAGCCCACTCGGCAACAACGGCCCACGGCCGATTTCTGCCAGAGCGCCACGCGGGAAAAAAGAAAAGCGGCCCGGTTCGGTGGTTCGGCCCAAGGCCGTTTGGCCCAGAGAGCAGAGAGGGGGGGCGAAGCGCGGGGCGCGGCCACGGGTGTCGGCGTCCCGACGTCGCGGGGGCGAAGCGGTGGTCGCCATCGGCCAACGGCCGACCCCCGGCTCTGAGCGGCTACCTCGAGCGCGCGTGGCTTCCGCGAAAGGATGGCGAGCACTACAGTGCCAATCAAGGGAAGAAGGAGGGATCGAGGGCGCCGGTGGCGGAGCTCGAGCCCGGCGGCCGGCGATGGTGGCGCGCGTGGGAAAAGGAGAAATTGAGCCTCACCGTCATCGAACAAGGGATACCGAGTCCCGTTCGGAGAAGAGGAGAAGGTGGCGGAGCCGGTGGCGAGACGAATCGGGAGGTGGCGCGGCCGTGGAGCGGGAACGGCGGCGTTTGTCTCGGGCGGAGCGGCGGCGGCGTGAGGAGGCGGGAGTGGCGGCTGCTGCGGCTCGTGCGAGGCCGAGAAGGGTGAAATGGAGGGTGTGCTGAGGAGGGAGGAGCGGGCATGGGTTCAAGCCGCGTGGCGCGGCCGGTGGAGCCCACGGCTCACCACCCGTACGCCGGAGGCGGCGAGCGGCGGCCACGCGGCGGGTGAACCCTAACGCGGGCGTCGCGCTGGCGTAGGCGCGCGCGCGCGGGGAGGGGAGCGGGGCAAGCAGGCCAGGCCGGTGTCTGTTCGTGGGTCGAAAGGGAAGCCGCGGCCCGTTAAAGATGGAAAAGCATTTTTCTTTTTCTAAATAATTTGCAAATTTTTCTAATTGTTTCAAATTCAAATTTGAAGATGAAAAAGAGGTTTTCAGAACTTTTTCCCAAAATAAAAGTTGTTCAAAATTTAATTCTCTACAACTTTCATGTAGGGCACTTTTCAAAATTCTAAATAGATTTTGAATTTGGGATTTAAAGCTAAATTTTTAAGTAAAAATTCATTTTTCTAGAATATTTTTAAAAGCAAAATTTGAAGAAATTTGAATTCAAGAGTTGCTCCAAAAATCATGTTTATTTATTCTAGATTATTTAAAATTGTAGCTACACAAAATTTTACCACTCTTTAGCACTTAAATGCAGAATTTGGGTTTTGAGTAATTGTTTTTCAACTTTAAATTTAAAAGGGTCTATATTGCATGCAATGATAACCATGTATGAGATGATTATGACTAATGATTTGGATGCTAATACATGCTTAACACCCAGGGGTGTTACATAATGTTCTTTGGAATAGCAACTCACATCCTTCTAAGGCAAAGGATGCCTCTACTCCCTCCACTAGTCAAGGTTGTGGAAAATGTTATAATCTTGATTTGAATGCTTATTCCACTAACCTTGCAAACATGGAGACAATGAGAAAGGAGATTGCTAGGCTCAATAAGATCATTGGCAAGGGCTGCTTGAATGGTAAGGCTCAAGTAAGCGACAAGAAGGCAAATGATTCAAAAGTGCCTCAATTCAAGCAAGGAAGACACCCCTCAATCAAGCATGAGCTTAGGCACACTGCAGGAGCCAAAACAAATGGAAAAAAGATTATAAATGGCTATGAGTGTGTCAGGTTTGAGAGGAAGGACAAAATTAGTACAGATCGGCCTGCACAGACAGCGGCAGTGCCGCACCATAGAGCGGTAGTGCCACGGTGAAGGGCGATAGTGCCGCTCCCCGCAAAAATGGGAAGACCACCAATTTTGTTCCTGATCAGACTAAGCCCAAGAAGAAAGTGTCCCAGCAAAAACAGGTTCAGGAAAAACCAAAAGAAATAGTATGGGGCACTATGAACAAGTACGCTTATCAACCAAAGGCTCAACCACTTCAGCAAAGTTTGACTTCATGTTTTGTGTTGAGGAACAACAGTAGTGGAAAAGTAGTTGCCAAATATGTTGGAAAGGAAGCCAACACATATAGGAATACTTCTATTTGGGTTCCTAAATTTCTTGTGACTAACATGCAAGGCCCCAAGTATAATTAGGGACCTAAATCAAGTAACTAAATCTATTTTGCAGGCATACTCCTCCGGTGGATCAAGTTGGGTGCTTGATAGTGGATGTACAAATCATATAACCGGATAAAGGAGTATGTTCCAATTATATTCCCCGAAGTTGGACTCTAATGAAAATATTGTCTTTAGAGACAATTCTAGGGAGGATGTGCTTAGTCTCGGTAAAGTTGCTATATCCCTTGAGCATTCAATTACAAATATCTTACATGTTGATTCGTTGAGTTATAATTTGTTGTCCGTTTCTGAACTTTGTGAGATAGACTACAATTGTCTCTTTATGGATAAGGGTGTGAAAGTATTTAGAAGGGAGGATTAAAGAATAAGCTCTACCTAGTTGATTTCAACAAAGGAAAAGCTAATCTTGAGACTTATTTAGTGGTAAAATATAGCATGCGTTGGCTATGGCATCGCCGGCTAGCTCATGTTGGAATAAGAAACTTGGCCAAACTTTAAAAAGACAAACACATCCTTGGACTAACAAATGTTCACTTTGAGAAAGATAGGATATGTAGCGCTTGTCAAGCCAGAAAGCAAGTTGGCGTACCTCATCCACCAAAGAGTATCATGACCACCACTCAACCATTGAAGCTCATCCATATGGATCTCTTTGGATCGGTCGCCTACCTAAGTATCGGGGATAACAAATATGATCTTGTTATTATTGATGATTATTCCCGTTTCACTTGGGTTTTTTTTTGTTTGACAAGTGTCAAGTTAGAGACAAAGTGAAGACATTTGTTAGAAGAGCTCAAAAGGAGTTTAGTCTCCCCATCAAAAAAATGAGAAGCGACAATAAGACCGAATTCAAGAACACTCAAGTTGAGGAGTTTCTTGATGAAGAGGGCATCAAGCATGAGTTTTCAACTCTATACACCCCTCAATAAAATGGTGTGGTAGAGAGGAAGAACCGGACACTCATTGATATGGCAAGGACAATGCTAGATGAGTACAAGACTTCAGATTTGTTTTGGTGTGAAGCCATCAACATCGCTTGTCATGCCATCAACCGCCTCTACTTACACAAGTAGTTGAAGAAAACCTCATACAAGCTTCTAACCGGTGACAAACCAAAAGTGTCTTACTTTAGAGTGTTTGAGTACAAGTGTTTCATACTTAACAAGAAACCCAAAACCTCTAAGTTTGCACCTAAAGTTGATGAAGGTTTTCCTCTTGGTTATGGGTCAAATGAGCATGCCTATCGTGTTTTCAACAAAACCTTCAGTAGAGTTAAAATAGTGGTAGACGTGACATTTGATGAATCTAATGGCTCTCAAGCAGAGCAAGTTGATGCAAGTGTTGTAGGAAAGGAGGATCCACCATGTGAGGCAATCAAGCAATTGGCTATCGGCGATATAAGGCCACAAGAAGATGAAGCCACTAATCTAGTGGCTCCCCTAGCTGTTGATGAAGAAGTTTCCGCTAACGTACCTAATGCCGAGGGGGAGCAGACTCCTACTACAGTCTAGCAGGGCGGCAGTGACGCACCTAGGAGCAGCAGTGCTACACCCCCTCCATAAGGAGCAACAAGTCCGACTCTGATTCATGGACAGAACCTGAAACCAATCTTTGAAGAAGAAGAAGAAGCTGAAGATCTAGCAGATGATCAAGAAGCCATCGAGCACCCAAGACTCAAGCAAACCATTCAAAGAGATCATCCCGCCGACAATATTCTAGGGAGTCTTCGAAAGAGGGTATTGACACGTTCACATTTAGCAAATTTTTGTTAATATTACTCTTTTGTCTCTCCTATGGAACTAGTCAAGGTAGAAAAGGCACTTGAAGATGAGGATTGGGTGATGGCCATGCAAGAAGAGTTGAACAACTTCAAAAGAAACCAAGTATGGACATTGGTGGAAAGACCCGAGATGAACGTGATTGGCACCAAGTGGGTCTTCTGCAACAAGCAAGATGAGATTGGCGTGGTGATAAGGAACAAGGCTAGATTGGTCGCTCAAGGTTTCACTCAAGTAGAGGGCTTGAACTTTGAAGAAACATATGCACCGGTGGCAAGACTTGAAGCAATCTGAATGCTTCTAGCCTTTGCTGCCCATCATGACTTCAAGCTATATCAAATGGATGTTAAGAGTGCATTCCTTAATGGCCCTATATAAGAACTTGTTTATGTTGAGCAACCACCGGATTTTGAAGATTCCAAGTTTCCCAACCATGTCTACAAACTTCAAAAGACGCTCTATGGGCTTAAGCAAGCACCAAGAGCATGGTGTGAATGCCATAAGGAATTCTTACTCAAGCAAGGCTTTGAAATAGGCAAAGCTGATCCTACCCTTTTTACTCACAAAAGTCAATAAAGATATATTTGTGTGCCAAATGTATGTCGATAACATAATATTTGGTAGTACTAACAATGATTTTTGTGTGGAGTTTAGTAGGATCATGACCAAGAGATTTGAGATGTCTATGAGGGGTGAATTGAAGTTCTTCCTTGGTTTTCAAATCAAACAATTGAAGGAAGGGAATTTTATTAGCCAAATGAAGTACACCCATGATATGCTAAAGAAGTTTGATATGGCAAATGCAAAGCCTATCAACACTCCCATGTGTAACACCTAGGGTGTTATAGTGACTAATTAATCTACCATGTCATCATATTGCATTGCAAAGCATCCATGTTTAGGTCAACCATGTTATGAATTAACTAAAATGAGTTTACCTTTTTAGGTTGGATGTGCTTCTCAGTGGTGTGACTCGAACTGAAAACCCTAATTTCGAATGTCACCACAAATACTTAGTCCATGCCATGCGTAATTTGAGGTGTGTGACTGTGTTACACACTAGTGTCAAGTGTAGGGTATGAACTCAAGTTCAACACGTAAAATGAAGCTCCAAGTTTGAGTTTGAGTTGGAATCCAAAAACTTGTCGCGAGTTTTCCGTTTCAAATTTGAATTCAAATTTGGGACATTATTAAAAGATTTTCAAAAGCTAAATTGGTCAACCAAGAGTGGCATTTGGTCAACTATGTGATACTTGACTCAATGATGCCCTTGGATGATGGTTTGATCATTAAGTAATCACCAATTAAAGTAGCAACAATTTTCAATTTGAAATTCTTCCGAAAACCCTAAAATCCAAAACCCTGATTTTACCCCCTTTTGAAATAATTCAAAATCTAAGCAAAATTTGGGAAAAAGTTTAAAACTAAGTTTGTATAACTTTTCAAGATGTACAACTTTGGTGTTTTGAGTTTTCAAAGTTTTAGTGTAAAATGTGGAGCAATTTTGAAAAGAAGCAAATTTCAAATTTGACCCCTTTTCATCCCCAAACTCAAATTTCAAAATGGAGGCTGAATTTGAAAATGGCTTGACTAGAAAAGTTGTAGGTCATTGCTAGATGTACAACTTTGGTGTTTGGAGTTTTTGAAGTTTCAATATAAAATTGAAAGTAATTTCTAAATTACCAAATTTCCAAAAAGTGTCCCTTTTTGATTTTAAATTCAAATTTCAAAATCCAGCTCGAATTTGGAAAAGTGTTCAATACAAAACTTGTAGAGCTTGAAATTTTGAAGATTTTATATCTTGGGAATTTTTCAAGTCACTACATGATTTTGGGAGTAATTTCAATTTATAGTTTTGGGCTTTGTAGTTGGGGGGAAGGGCTACATTGCTGGGCGAATCAGGGATCGGCAGCGCGCGGCATGTGCGCCGGTGAGCCGCCGATGTCGAGCTGGACATTTCCACGACCTTCTAGCGAGCCACCACGATCATCTAGACTGTCTCGTGCTCTCTAGTCTCCTCTCTACCTTCTCAGCCATATATAACTACCACCGCTGCCACTGTCGACGTTTGCTTCTCCATTGCCGCCGCCACCGTCATCACCTTGCCGGCCAAATTCATCCTCTCTGCTCCACCTTAACCCTCTCCATCTTGCCATTAGCTCCTCCATCATCTCGCGAGTCATTTGTGCCTCCCAGCATAGACGCTACCGCTCGGAATCGTGTGGGAGCCGTTGTCTTCAACCTCAGGTCACCGTCGTCCGGGGTGAGCTCTGCCACCGTGGGCAGCTCGATACAGTCCGAGTTAGCGTTTTTGATCTCACGTTCCCGCATCATGTTTACTTGTGCTTGCTCATGCGCTTGCCGTCTTGTTTAGCGCATGGGGAGACACGCCGGGACGTCAAAGTTCTCATCGGAGCGGTAGTCGCCATACCTTAGGCCGTCGTGCCGCCTCTCGTGGTCAGCCATCTCCATCGCTTCTCCGCGTCCACCAGCTGCACGTCTAAGCTTGTGGTGAGCCACTGGTGCTTCCCACACCTTCAATTTGGTTGATTATGGCCTGCATCGTCAGGGCACCAGGCACCGCGGCCACCATGCCGCCATGGTCGGGTGTGGCTTCGTCCATGGCATCTACGAGAAGATAGTGCCTTCATGGGAGTGCGGTAGGTGATGTAGATCGTGATGCACGTGGTAGATTAGTGAAAGCCTCATCGTCAGGGCCACGGCCATCGGCCGGCCGCCGTGCGGGCATGGCTGGGCATGAGAGAAGAACGAGAGAGGGAGAAAAGAGATGACAGGTGAGGACGAAATGTCAGCGAGAGAGGAGGGAGAGGCGAGCGCGCGGGTGCGGCTGGGCTGGCCTGCTGGGCCGCGCGCGTTGCTGGGACACACGAGCACGAGCGTGCGGGCCGGCCGTGCGGTTGGGCCGAGCCGGAGGAAGGGAAGTGGCCCGATCGGCGTTTTTGTTTTCTTTTTCAAAAATGTGAATAGTAAGAGTATTTGTTTATTTCATTAGAATTTCTGTGGAGCTCCAAAAATATTGAAAATTTTTCTGTAAGCTTTTCAAGGTGCAAAATAATTAGGAAAAATGTTAAATGCTAAATTTGTTTAATTTTTGCAAGTTATTTAATTAGCTCAACTAAATATTAAATGCAACTTCCATGAATTATAGTAATTAAAATATTAATCCAAAAATCATGAAATTTATTTTAACACTATTTTAGGCCATGATTAATCTATAGAAAAAGTTTAAGCTCATTTAAATAAAGTATGGTTTATTATTAATTATGCCCTAATTAATTAAATGTTTAAATAAATGTTATTTGATAACTTTAGGTGTTGTGTGCCCTTTTTGATTGAGTGATGACCTTGGGTCACTAATTCTTGGTGATCTTTGGCACCTTAATTACTTGTTTGAGCTCGTTAATAACATGTTCAGTAAGGAACGTTAGTGTCGCTTAAGTTATCGCTATTAGTTAGTAGGTTTTACTGTTTTGCGACTGTACCGCGAAGAAAAGTTGTGCTCAAGTCGTAAACCGTGGCATATCATCATCAAGCATCATGTTTATCACCGCATCATATTGAGATATGTTATATGCTCGTGTAGTTTCCGCTTTCAAAGAAGTCAACGTTGGCGAGCAAGTCTCCGGAGAAGAGCTGTCTTCGGTGGGTTCCGGACCGGAAGTCGGAGTCTTTGAGCCCGAGTCAGTCATCTCGTCAGAGCAAGGCAAGCCTCGGTGCATTTAAACCCTACCTTGAGATTTACAAATCTTTATTATTTATACTATGGTTTACTGCATTAAGTAATTAGGAGTTGAGTGATAACCCAATTGCTGCATTGTCATTCTTGATTATTGTGATATCACCCTTGATACCGGTTTTACTAAAAATGCATAGTATGCTTCGCCATACTTAACGAGTTAAGCTTTTTAAATGAATGTTTACATGGCCACGATGGCATACTTGATGAATATTGAAATATGAGAATAAACTTGAAAGATCGGGCAGGTGGTTTGGTCACTGCTAACATACATTGGGAAAGGAGTCTCAATGTAGTGTTTCCGCCTTATCAGTTAAGGACCGTACATTGTTGGCCCTCGCATCATGGAGTTTTTATTAGTACTAGCCATGTACCCATGTCGGGTAAGCCTTACTTCGGTTATTCCATTACAAGAACGTCTAACCTTGTACTGGGAGTGGAGAGATGGCGAGAGTAGCGTGTACCCTCGGGGCTAGAATTGGGCCAGGTTCGAGGAGTACTGTGCTCTCGGGTGGCGATAGACATGTTCTAGTTTTGGGTTACTCGGGTAAGAGTTGATGTATGCAAGATTCGGTTCTACATATGTCGTGTGGTTAGGAAGCCCTAGCTAGGTAAATCAAGCGGTTCGAATCGTCGTTGCTCCATGAGAAAGGAGTCTTGGCCTTGCACCAACATCGTAGTTAAGAACTGGAATTGAAAGAGAATGAGAAAAATCTTGATGAGAATTACTTTGATCTAGATTAGGATCACTTAGAATTGGTTAATGGACCATCAATGGTAAAAATAAAATATTGAAGGAAAGGACTTACTTTAGTAAGCTTTTCTACAAAAGAAATTTTGATTCTTGAATACCCGTACCTTGATTCCCTAAAGCTAACATGTCCTTGGAGTCTTTTTCTTAGTCAAGTAAGTCTTGTTGAGTACTCTCGTACTCAGGGTTTGTTAAACCCCTTGTTGCAGGTGTGGTTCATGAACAAGTCTGCTTTGAGCCTTGTTGCATGACTGTTGTGGCTGAAGAAAGTGATGACGAGTAGACTGTGTGGCCTCTGGGCAAGGTACTTTGTTTGTGTGTTTGTAATAAAGTTACTACTGATACTTCCCTACTACCAGTTTGTAATAATGCTACTTAAGTTTTGAAATTTAGAAACTATGGTTTGTAAACCTAAGTTATTGTAAGACTTCCGCTACTTTACTCTGATGGTATTTTGAATAAACTGTTGTAATATTGCAATACTCCTATGATTGGATCCTGTTCGGAGGAAAGCATGCCTTTTAAGTTATGAGGAACATAAGTATGACTGTCATAGGTCATTATGACGATGACAGGTATATGTGGGCCATCATAATTAGGAGGTTCTGTGATAGCATGCCAGCCAATGGACATCTTGATCTCAATGAGAAGGGAAAGCCGTCGATACCAAGGTATATCGTTCCATGATCGGCTCTCTACTTTATTTGTGTGCATCTAGGCCTGATATTACGCTTAGTGTGTGCATGTGTGCTATATTTCAAGCTAACCTGAAAGAGTGTCACTTGGTGGCTGTTAAGAGAATCTTGAGATATTTAGTACATACTCCTAACTTTGGCTTGTGGTATCCTAAGGGCTCTAAGTTTGATCTACTTGGGTATTCGGATTCCAATTATGCCGGTTGCAAAGTAGATCAACAAAGCACTTCGGGGACGTGTCAATTCCTTGGATGGTCCCTAGTGTCTTGGAGTTCTAAAAAGCAAAATTGTGTAGCCCTTTCCACCGTCGAGGCCGAGTATATTGCAGTCAGTGCATGTTGTGCTCAACTCCTTTGGATGAGGCAAACACTTCGTGATTTCAAATGTCGCTTTACCAAAAATCCCATTATTGTGTGACAATAAAAGTGCCATAAAGCTTGCAAACAATCCCGTAAGCCACTCAAGAACTAAGCACATAGAACGTCCGACATCACTTCTTGAGAGACCACGAAACCAAAGGAGATATCGAAATTCGCCATGTGAGCACCGAAAAACAACTAGCCGATATCTTCACAAAGCCCCTCGACGAGTCAAGGTTTTGTGCTTTGCGTAGTGAGCTAAATATACTTGATTCTCATAATGTGGTTTGAATTTTAGCATGCCTCTATTTGATCAACTAGTTTCTAGGCAAAAGAATTTAAATTTTTTATATTGTGCTTCAAAATGATTCATAAAAGCGACTTATGAGTCAGTATCACAGTCTGTATTGATTAATTATTTCTGGTCATGATTTATAGGTGATATGTGTCCATATCTTATATAGAGAGTCATGTAAGTTGTAGCTAAATCCTTGCTATTTGGGAGGTGCGACAGTGCCACACTTTGAATCCACAATGGATTTGGCCCAACAGTAAGTCCACCGCAGGGCCCATTTACCTCTCCTTATTATCCTAGGCCTGCAGTACCTCTTCCTCTCCCTCCTCTCGTGCCCATGCCGACACCGTCGCCCCTATCGCGCACTGCCACCTCCGGCAGTGCTGCGCTCACTGGTGGCTTTCCTCCTCAATGCCAACAGCGGTTGCAGCTCCTAGGCGGGCTGCATTCTCTTCTTCCCTCTCCAATCCGCGAGCAAGTCAAGGTGAAACCCTAACCTATCCCGATCTATGCAATGGGTGTCTCTGTGGTGGAATGTGTTCTTGGCAGTTGTACGATGGATTTAGGGGGAAATGTGATGGTTGAATCGAATCAAAAGATCGATTCTTGGACGGGGGTGTCCAGCCTATGTGGTAGTGCCACACTACAGGAGCGGCAATGTCGCACCCTGCAACAACAATTGTTGTTAGCTGGGATTCCCTGCCTGTGGATTGGTCTCCTGATTGGATACAACCTTCACATACTTCTCTTGAGTCTAAATACCATTGTTATTCCATCCATTGCAAGGCCTTATGTGTTTTTCTTGTGAACTGTATGCTTTGAGATTGTGTCGTGATGAGGAAGAATGATTGAGTGATGGATTTGCTAAGAAAGAGGAAAGAGATCATGAACCTGTGGAGACACTAAGTGCGGCAATGCCGCACTGCTTGTGCAGCATTGGCCACCTTGACTCCTAAGTTCATGATCTAGATCCTTTTTCTTATCAAGACCATTCCTCAGGTGTTCTTCTGTCACATTTGTACATTTCTTATATGGTTCACTATTTTATGCATAGATGGCACCGAAGATCGTGGGAAGAGGAAAATGGCGAAGAAGGGTCAATCTCACCATGGTCGTGGTAGGTCAACAGCAGCTGGCAGCAGTGGTATTGCACCTCGTGGCCAAGGAGATAGGGGAGGCATGATCAGTACATCGAGGATGAGGAAAGGCTGGAGATGCTTGGATGCACCACTGATGCTATTCATAACACCCCTCTTCACCTAACTGAGTTTGACAGCAGCTACATCAGAGACTTTGATGGTGAGATGTTGATGAGACCTCTAGTTGATACCCGCCAGCATATAGTCACTAATTATTTCAAGAGCTGAAAGTTGGTAGAAGAGGCAAGAGGGATCAATCCCTATTTAGTGCACAAGGATTTAGGCATCGACTATAGGTTTTGGAATGAGTTTTATTCCAACTTGTATGCCACTGCTATTCTTGGTGCTAGAAAGAGCAAGATTGTCAAGATGCAGTATGTTGACTAGGATGAGCTACAAGATAAGGAAGAGGCAGAGTTTGACAAAGTCATCAAGATATGTGATAGATTTTAGTTGTCAGACATCATGGGATTCCAGTATCACTGGAATGAGGAGGTGCTTGCTCAGTTTCATGCTACATATTTCTATAATCAGTCCACAGATGATATCCACTGGATGACAGACAGTTGACACTACAGAGTTGACTTCACCACCTTCAGTCGGATCCTTAGCTTTGGAGAGGAGCACCGGACCTATTCACACATCCATGATGAGCCCAGAGCTGAGATCAGAGATATCAGATACATGTGGAGAGACAGTAAGGTTGCTGATGGCAAGAGGAGTGGTTTGCATAGCTACCACTACATTCTAAACAATCTCATTAGGAACACTATCAATCCCAAGGATGGAGCAGCCTCAGACATTAATGGATATGTGAGGAACGTGCTAGCTCGCTTTGCTCTAGGTGGGGACAAGTTTAATGTCCCTCAGTTTATTTGGCACGCGCTGAGGCTTGCTATGGAGGATGGGAGGAGGGGGCTACCCTATGCCCCTTACCTCATGTTTATGATTGAGAGGATCACAGGACTTCGATTTTCGAAGGACAGGATGCACATCGTCTATAAGATAGAGAAGACCCAGCCAGCTGCAGTGAGCTAGGCCATGGGTCTTTGCTTATGATGACATTCCCGAGTCTTCCCGCTCTAGGTCTTAGAGGAGTAGCAAGTGGAAGAAGAATATTGGATCATGGATGAAAGCAATTTTTGTGAAGTGCTCCTATGCTATAGAGCATGCACATGAGACTCAGCTTGAGCAGAGACAGCAGCGTGGAGAGCACCTTCCACCTCTTTCACCTATTCCTCCACCTCCACAGTTCGACCTTCTGAGCTTCTTAGACACCGAGTCCGATGATGATGTTGATGCTGATAGCAAGTCTAAGGAGCGACCCAGTGCACCTTCAGCTGACTGGCAGGAGACTCTTGGTGGGTACCAGCAGAGGATCGAGCTAAGGTGTTCCACTCGTTCTACTCGCTTCACTGCCACTACTCAACGTCAGGGATGTGCTCGCATCGACTCTGATGACGATGGTGACGACAGTGGCGCAGGGGCTGCTACAGGTACTAGCACGGTTGCTGGTGGAGGCGATGACATTGACTGGAAGGATATCTAGGAGGAGTGAGTTCGTTGACTTCTTTCTTCTTTTCTCATTTTTGGTGCTTGTTGCCAAAGGGGAAGAAAATTAGAGGGGTCAACAACTTTTTGATGCTTTGTATTGCTGCAGGAGCTTCATGTCATATCCATGGAAAGTTAGTCTTCATTAGGTGGAGAGTTTGAGAGTTGCTCAAAACTCTAATTTGTGTAATAATGCTGCTATGTGACTCTATTTGTATTGAATATGGACATGTATCAGTTGTGTGACTTAGATGTCATCTTTGTGCTAGGTTGTAAACTTTTTTCTTGTGTTCTATCTATGTGGTGGCTGTTCTCTGTCTTGCTGGTACAGTAGGTGCGGCAGTGTCGCACTCAGTTGCAGCAGCAAGCACTTGTGTGCATAATCTATCATAATGCATCACGTTTATATATTTTTGACACTATGTGCAGCACCCCACAGGAAGCATGGATGTAGGGGGAGCCCCATTTCACTTCACTAAAATGTGAATCTTGGCCTCTTATGCCAATTTGAGAATTCAATTCTCCATTCACATATTTAGGGGGAGGCTCCACATTCATGACTCGAAAAGCTCAGTTCTTTATTTCATATCTTTTGTAAGCTCTAATTGGGTTGTCATCAATCACCAAAACGGGAGAGATTGTAAGTGCAATCAAGCTCTATTGTGGGTTTTGATGTTAATGATCACCTAATTAGAGGACTAATGATCTTTACTAAGATGACAAGTAGAGAATTCATTTAAGAGGATGTTATATGGAAAGGAGGAGCCCCCAATTACTTTCATGGACGACAACACGCTCAAAAAAGGTTTAAATTCTTTTTTGTTTTGAATTTGAGTATAGGAAAGCCATACTATCAAAGGGGACACAACATCTGGTTAAAAGTATGACCAAGTGCTCAAATCTTACTCAAAACATCCTCACACCTCTGCCAAGACAGTCAGCTCAACCTTTCCCATCTTTTGTTGTCTTGGTGGGTGCGGTAGTGCCGCACCTAGAGAGAGGCAGCTTAAGTGACCGTTGGGAGGCAGGGGGTATTTATACCTTTGCCTGTCCTCCACAACGGCTCTCTCTTCTTCAATGGTTTAGACCGATGAAAACATACCAGAGCTCTTCTCTCTCTTTCTCCATTGGCACACCTTGAGCTCCCAAGCAACTCCATTGATTTTCCCATCAATCCTTGAAAGAAAAGGTGTCAAAACTCGATTAGAGAGGAGCTCCATTGATTCCCAATCTCAAAAGAGCATTTGGTTCCTGTTTTGCCCGGCGGTTGTGTTTGTTACTCTTGGAGCTTTGCTCCTAGTTGGCTAGAGCATCGTCCGATGAGCTTGCCAAGCTTGTGGCAGCCCCAGGAGGTTTGTAACCACCTCTTGCAGCGAGTAAAATCATCCCTCAACTCAAGAGCTCACCCTCTTGACTTGAGAATGAGGTAGGGCTAGAAAGCCCAAGCCTTAGTGGCAAGCTTCAACAACGTGGACTTAGGCAAGCCTTGGTGACGAGCTGAACTACGAGATAAATCATTAAGTCACATGTGCTTGTGGTGCTTCACTTGTCTTTGTGGTGATTTCTAGGGTTTGGCCCGATCTACTTGTGTGTGGTGTTCGAGCCACTTCTAGCTGTTGATCTGTGAACCTCTACCTTGCCGAAAGCTAAGAAATTTACTCGATCTAAATTTCGTTGGATAGATTTTGAACTGTGAGCTAATTTTTTCTGCAGGAGCGGTAGTGCCGCAAGGCTAGAGCAACAGTGCCGCGGTCAAATTTGACATTCGCTTGAGCTGAATTTTTACAGGCCTATTCACCCCCTCTAGGCACTCCAGGGATCCTACACGAGGGCAGGCGCAGTAACATGCACAGGTGTCCAGACGCGCGTGTCCGTCCGGACTTCTAGCGCTAGCATGGCCCTTTGGTTTTCCTCCAGCATCCCAATAGCAAGCCTGATTACTTTTTTCGGCTGTCCTGGTGTGTCATTAGTTGCATTTTTTTTTGCCAATTTCTCTCAAATGAACCCTCCACTTCTATAGTTAGGTCAATTCTGCTTTATTTTGTAATGTGGTTTAGAGTGAGTTGCTAGGTTGATTCTTAGTGGTTGTCATAGTGAAGTTGTGGTCATCAACTTTTCCATGCTAAAACCTATGAAGCGATATGTTTCAAACTTTCAATCAAGTTGCTTGTTAGGTCGTTTTCGACTGAGTAGGCTTAGCGTTGCGTACATGACTAACAGAGATGAATATACTGATGTGGAGTTGTTAATTGGTCGATCGTTAAACCGCGTTTTAAGGTCAAATTCCACTAAAAAACAGGCTCTCATTTGTCCTCTTGCTTTTACCATGCTTTTTGGAAGAAAATTACCGTTGTAAGATCTAAAATAGGAACCACCATGTTGGTTCACTATTTAGCTCTTCAATGGTTCATGCATGGTATTTTATAGAATATCTGCTCCATGGAGAAAAAAAAGTTATATATCCGATTCGATCGCTGATATGAAACTCTATTGTTCGGAACTTGTGTAGTTGTGTTGTTGTTTTAAATGAAAACTAGCCCTACCCTTTTATTAGGGCCCGTTTAAATCCTTGAAATTAAATTCATTCTGATAATTATAATTTAGACATAGATTACCTAAGCTAATATAGTTATATATATAATATATTTATATATTTATTATTAGGCATACGAGGGACATACTTATATGTTATATTTATATCGTAGCAAAGTGAGTTGTCCGCCTCCGCCGCGGGAATCGGGTGGTCCAGAGGATGGGGGACGCCTACGCGAAGCGTGTGCTGCTCACCGCCGCCGGCGACGCCGTGTCCCGGGGGATCGCCTCTACCCTCGCCAAGCACGGCTGCAGGTAGCTGCCACCACTCCCCGTCCCCGCGCTTGTCGTCGCATGCGGCTCGGTTCTGATTCCGGTTGAAGATTGGTCTTATTGGGCGACGAGGGCGCGCTGGCCGCGACGGCGGAGGAGGCGCGGCGCTGCGGGGGCAGCGGAGGCGGAGGCGTCGGATTGGTGGGGCTGGACTTGGAAGCGTGCGGTGAGGCGGCGGCCGACGCGGCGGTGGATCGGGCCTGGCGCTGCTTCGCCGGACTGGATGCCTTCGTCAACTGCTACTCCTACGAGGGTATGAACGATTCGCATACAGACGTACTCGCCTGATGCCGTATTGACCATTGGTTTGCCTTTGCTTGTTTACCTTGAGCTCATTGCTTATGCCACAGTAAAGATCGTGAACGGGGATGCTCGTGGACTGTGGATTGAATTGCTAACGCTTTCAATTTCACTACGGCCTTTAACCAAGCGCGCCCCTTTAGCAAAAAAAAAGAGAACTGTAGGAAACTGTGGGAGTGGGGAAAATACAGGGTCCAGTGAACTGAATTTGCATCGTATATCATGGTCCAGACATATCTCTGAACTGAACTACCTTGACAATTAAATTGATCCGTTACATAACTTGTTCCGCCTTTTGTTTTAACTGTCATGGGTCCAGCATGTGAGATGTTGCATCCTAAACAAAGTAGAGGCTCTAGTGGTATCGCTAGTCTGAATGTGGTCTTAATAACACTAAAAACACCAGAACGAAATGTCAGTTTTGTCCACATTTACGTCCTGCTTCAGCCGATTCTTTTTTTTTTTAAATGTTCCATTACTGTGTGTGTGTGACCAGGGGAGGTGCAAGATTGTCTCAGTATAAGTGAAGATGAGTACAGGAAGACCATCAAAGTAAATGTGATAACACCTTGGTTTCTAATGAAGGCGATTGCAAAGCGGTTCCAGGATACAAAATCTGGTGGATCTATTGTGTTTTTGACTCAGATTATTGGTGCTGAGAGAGGTTTATATCCAGGTGCTGCAGCATATGGTACAAGCTTCGGAGCTATTCACCAATTGGTCCAAGTAAGTATCCTTGTCTACTACTTGGACTTGTGCCCTTTCTATATGCTTATTATGTTGACAGCTGCTGTTCTGTCCAAATAAAATCCTGAAACTGATCATGTTGCAATGCTAAAAATTCCACATTGAAATGATCAACAAAGTTTGGACAAGTCAACTCTCATATGTTTATGAGTTTTTGCACCTTTAAATTGCACATAAAAACATGAGGCAGTGGGTATGCAATTTGCCAAATCAGACATTACTAATTTCTGCAGTTGGTGAGTGCTAGCTCGCCGAGTCACCAGGTCCTGGGTTCGAAGCCGTCTCTCTGCAGAATTTCTGCAGGGGTAAGACTTTACTTCGGTTATTCCCTTCCCCAGACCCCACTCGTGTGGGAGCCTCTGGCACTGGGTCTGCCCCCTTTTAGACATTACTAATTTCTCAATACTCCTTGATGCCACACATGCACACAAAAAATAGCATCTTCAATGGTGATTGTTTCAGGGACATGCAGGATAATCTATTTTTTTCCTTGTGTTCAGTTTAGAGCAACTGACCAAAGTACCAACCGAAGTACATATATGACATAATAAACAAATAGCTGGTCCACACTAACATGGTAATAATTGGCTAAAGAAATTCAGACACCACCACCACCTCAGATGTACAACCTTGAATGTTCAGACAGTAGCAGTGGAGCCGAAAGTAAGAATACAACCAATTAATCCAGGGAGCTGCTGCTGAATTCCACAGCCCACATACCATTTGGGCCTTTTCAACAATCTGGATCCATTGGGTTTCTGAATTTCTGAAAACACAGTTCAGTTCAGATATGCCAAGGGTGACGGAATGGCAGCCCCTGATTGATCAGCTCAGGAAAAGCTTTCATACACAGCCACTGAGTATAGAGGATCACTGTCTCTGTCTTTCACAGGAGTAACCTCTGTATTGTTCAGTGGCATTTCGTATTTTGATTGCTACAACCAACTCTTGTCAATCTGAATCTTGCCCCCCTGTTTCAGCTGTCTGCAATGGAGCTTGGCAAGCACAAGATAAGGGTTAACGCAGCCTGTCGCGGCCTGCATCTGCAGGACAAGTTCCCCATCTCCGTGGGCAAGGAGAAGGCCGAGAAGGCAACGGCGGAGGTGATGCCCCTGCGGAGATGGCTGGATCCGGAGAAGGACCTAGCGTCCACGGTGCTGTACCTGGTTGGGGACGAGTAGGGATGAAAACGGTATGGATATTTTCCGACCGTATTCGAGACCGAATCCGTTCAGAGGGGTTTTAATCCGTTCGCATCCGAGTCCGGATATTTAACATCCGATACCGTATTCGTATCCGAATATTTAAATCACATATTTATGATGTCGATATCCAATCGTATCATATCCGACATTTTTTATATTATCCGTATTCGAATCCGAATCCGGACATAAATATGAAAACAAATATGATATCAGTGATATCCGTCTGTATCCGATCCGTTTTCATCCCTAGGGACGAGTCCCGGTACATGACGGGCACAACCATATTCGTGGATGGTGCTCAGTCCATCGTGCGGCCGCGCATGCGCTCCTTCATGTAGAGACAAGAATGTATCGTAACTATTTTCTGTTTATAACAATCCTTTGAGACATCTTAGTTTCAAATTTCTCTCTCTGAAAAAGAGGTTGACAGCAGAAGACACCGTAATAAAATCCAACTCAACGTACTCATAAATCTATCTATATCTATATCTATTCTATACTATAAAAGAGCGAAGGAATTAAAAATACCCTCTCACCCTGATGTTTTCAACTCACCTAAACTTGTGTTCCTTAGATCACAAATCCAACGCATTTAATCCCCCGTCTTAATCTGACAAACGGACCTGGCCGGAAAACTTTTAATTGTTTATGCGTGTTTATACATACGATTCCTCGTATCGCTATTTTTTCCAAAAAAAAAAAAGATACCCACCCGCCTATACCCATATATCATAACGTCGGTGCCCACCCAGCCCTGCCAGTGGCCAACACCTTTTTTTTTAAAAAAGAAACGCACACCACCAGGATACTTTCTAAAAAAAGAAACGTACACCACAGGGACACCTCCAAAAGATATGTACACCAACAGGCTAGATTAAAACCATCGATGGTTGCCCTAGCTCGGTCATCGTACTTACGAGCGCCGCTTATCAGAGTGCGCCATATAGGCGGCCACGAGGGACGGTGGCTGCAACGTATGCACCCAAACAACGGGGTCCTGGGAGCGGTGGCGCTGCGGCATGGGACGGACCTGCTTGGGGTCACGCCGTCAGCCGACGACCGACGACACCATGAACGTCTACGACGCGGACAAGGTAAGGTATCACGGGTACTGTACTTGCTAGCATTGTTAGTTGTAGTGAATATAAGAGAACATCAGCATGAAAGATGTACGGAGCACTAATTAAAAAATTGACCAACTTAATTTTGAGAGCCGGAGAGAGAGGAGCAACCGTCTTCCTTCAGAGGTCGAGGCCTCCATGATCAGGTTCGCGTCCCTATCTTCCACCTTGCATTGCTTTACAAGATTAGTAAATAATAAATTAATAATATTATACACCTGCAGCAGACCTGCCACGTCCTCTTGTTGTGAAGCTGGATATCTTGTGAAAGTGAAACTATCTAACGACCACGAGTAATGGTTTGGTTCAAGACGCTATCCTTCATGTTCAGTGTTCAATGAAAACATGCTCTTTCCTTTTTTTTGTCTCCCAAAAGAAGAAAATCGTTGCTGCCTGATATTACAACTAGTGATTTGCGCGCGCCCATGCGCGCGAGTTATTGTCATAGCTCTATTTAGAAAACGTTAAGGTGTTGTTTATTTAATGCATATATCTGATCTATATGATGGCGATGAAATTATGATGGAAGACAAAAACGAAGTACAATTATTTTCAGGATTAAATGGTAAAAGAAACACATTGTAATTGTAAAAAAGAAAACAATTCAATTTATCGAACCTAATGACAGATTAAAGAATGTGCAAATGAGCAAGCAGAGGAGTCACAAAAGCATACCAAAATGCTATCTCTGAAAATTACTCGAACCCCTCTCCATTCTTCAGCAGCCTACGAACCCGAACCTGCAATGAGACAGTAAATAACTGAAGCCAGTTCATATACCATGTTAGATCTGTTTATGTGTATAGCTATAAATTTATTGTTGAATAACTCTATAGGCACACTAAAAAAATCTTCATTTTCAAGAAATGCTGCAGTAAACTATTTGGTTGACACAAGAAACGATAGATGAGAAAATAATATAGATAATTTGATGGGAAAAATATGTAGCACCTTAATAAATATATAAGAATAACATATCTGGCCAATGTGGTACCTTGCAAAATTGTACCCATACAGTCCATGCCTGAATTGCAAAGTATTAGTAAGAAGCATCCTGAAGATCACAGTTACATATTTATTATTGGACAGACATCCTTAGTTTAAGAGAAACATACATGCTGCATAAGGCCGCACAATATGGTCAGTTATCAGAGAACATTTTGCACATCCATGTGAGTGCTCGAATGTATGCACGTACGACCTCAAAAGTAAAGAGCACTGGAAGGAGGAATGCTGAGTCGCATATTCGGTCACTATAATTTTCACATGTTCCCTCTGTGATTCTCTGTAATCTGCACATGGCAATTCAAGCTGATATAGAATTGGAAAGTAATCTTTTTGTGTAGTATGAATCAGAAAATGTGGAGCACAACAATTATTACGGGAGCTGCCTCCAAATCAATCTTCTGTGTAGAATTATCTCCATATAACCAAATCACTGACATTTTATTGGCGCTCTACATTCTAATACATGGAACGAATTGAATATGCAGACAAAAGAAACCAAAAAAACTATCAAAGCGAAATTTTTTTGTAGGATTATCCTACAAGGAGCAATTGAAGGCAAAAGAACATACAAGCTCACCTCAAAATCTGCTAGACCGCGAATAAGTTTCCTTCCGCCTCCATGCTCCATCCCTTTAATTTCAACATTAACAGCAGCCATCATCACATATCAGTTTACAAAACTGGGAGCCATACATAGGAATTGTGGTGAGAATAAAATTCATTGGGAGTTAGTTCAAAGAAAAAAGGGGAAAAGCACATACATAAGTATCTTGCTGACTTAAATGCTTTATATGTTTGAGGCGTCTAAATTTGGGCAGTACAGTCCAAGCCACTAAGCACCTTCTTCCTGTCGGACATCCATCCAGCCATAACATCAGTACAGGGCAAATAGGACGAAGAGCAAGACGAACACTTATGGACAGGAGTCAGCTGCACATGAATAGGCTCACCTATGGCCAGGAGTCGGCGAGGCTGTCACAGATGAAGCAGACGACAGAGTAGAAGCGGGAGCTGGTCTTAGCTAAGAATCCACGGAGCCGACGCCATATTGTGCATCTTGTCCTGGGGAGGCGACGAGCTATGAGAGGGAGAGCACAGTTACCTAGACGACGGATCCGACCACGCAGGCCATGGATCCGGTCGAGTGTCCGCCAGAGACGACGCAAGCACGAGAAGCAGCCGAAGCCGTGCCCGGGCCACCACAAAGGAGCCCGCTCGTGCAGGGCTGCCGCGCCAGGGGCCGCCCTACCGGGGGAACCCTCGCGAGGGCCCTCTCGCCGCCGCACAGGACGCCCTAGCCGGGGGCCGCCGCGCCGGGGGCGTGCCTGGTTCTCTGCACGGATCAGATGGCAGGACGGCCGGATCCGGTCATGGAGGCCCTGGATCCAGCCTAGCAAAGAAGGCCGAGAAACACAGACCGAAGCCGTGCCCGCCAGAGACGACGCAAGCACGAGAAGCAGCCGAAGCCGTGCCCGGGCCACCACAAAGGAGCCCGCTCGTGCAGGGCTGCCGCGCCAGGGGCCGCCCTACCGGGGGAACCCTCGCGAGGGCCCTCTCGCCGCCGCACAGGACGCCCTAGCCGGGGGCCGCCGCGCCGGGGGCGTGCCTGGTTCTCTGCACGGATCAGATGGCAGGACGGCCGGATCCGGTCATGGAGGCCCTGGATCCAGCCTAGCAAAGAAGGCCGAGAAACACAGACCGACGCTGGACGCCGGTGCCGGTGAGGGAAGGAGAGGAGGAGCAAGGGAGAGATGCCACCTTCACCTAGGTCTGCTCGTGCCGGACTCAGCGAGAGAGGAGGGAGCTGGGAGAGGTGGGCGCGCTCGCCTTGCTCGTGATAAACTATAGATGGCAAAGAGGAAGAAGGGAGGGAGCCCATCACCAGGATCTGGTCGCGCCGGTGGCCTGGCGCATGGGTCTTGCCCGCGCCGGGGCTCCGCGCCTCCGCCGCTCGCTCGTGCCAGCGCTAATGCGCCATCACCTTGCGCTGCCTGAGCTGAGAGAGAGGAAGGGGTGGAGCGCAGTGTGCCGGGAGGGGCGAAGAACATCGCAAAGGCGAGTCGGAGAGGGCGGAGCGGCGGCCTCGTGGCATCGGGACCCATGGGCGCGTGCAGCGTGGGGATCCGGCCGTGCTCGAGCCCGGGCGCTGCACTGCCACATCAGGAGAGAGGGAGAAGGAGTCGGAGAGGCAGAGGAAGGGGAGGCCGGGGCGGGGAGCGGCGGCTGCGGATCCGCGAGAGGGAGCTAGGGTTAGGGTTAGAGCCGATATATATTGAGCGTGGAGGAGACAGCTGCACCGTTGATCTCTAAATCGAACGCACCAGAACAATTTTGCTGTCGTGGCCACCCTGGGAGCGCGTTGTGTCCAACCGTTCTCTTGTCTTTAAATGTAAGCTTCTTGTCATATCTGTAATTATTCAATTATTCATATTCCACGCAATTCAATTTATCTGATTCTAGAGTCACCTTCCGGATTAGTTTGTTAATTTCTCATTGGTGGAAAGGTATATCAGCACACATTCTAAAGTGATTTTTGGCTAACTTGTTGTTTTTATTAAAAAAATGAACGAGATAGGACTACCTCTGGTAACAAAAAGAAGGTGAGCTAAGGTGGATCATTAGTGGAACGGTGGTTTTTGCTAACTTGTTTTAGAACTTTGTGAGATTAATCTTTTTAACCTTTTACACTTGCAAGGACCAGTGGTTGGAACCATTACTGTTAATTGACGATTTTATGATGCATCAGGTAAAACGAAATAGATGTGAAATCTCTACTGCCTTTTCAATGTTATTTTGAGCACCGCTCTTTTTTTTTACTTGAATGATATCCCATCGATGCTTATTACAATTACACCTTGATGGATCAGATAATCTGATGAGGTTTTAAGACACAAAGTGCACTCAGTGGCAAGAAAACCTCTTCTCCTAAAAGGTTAGTCCATTTAATGATATTTTCAAAATTAACGAACTTTACATTTGTGCAAATAGTCGCCAAGTTAGGGGTGAAATGGAGGAGTAATTATAGTAATTACTCCAACCAGTCTGTCTTCATGAACCGGTCCGATTCGGTCCATAGCATTTTCTCATATGTATTTATCTTTTCAATATTTAATATATATGTATAGATATAAATATTCAATCTACCACGCATCCAAGCTAGATAACGGTCCACTAGCACTTCAACATAGTTCCAAATAATGGAAAAATATTGGTTTAGAAAATGACAAATGTTGGTTTCAAATAAACTTGAAAATACTATGATAACTACAAACAAGCTAGAAAATGACAACAAAAACAACAAATTTTTTCTAGGCACGTGCGTGTCGCACGTGCATGTTAACTAGTAGTTATAAAGAGCCATCTTAATCAACACAACAGAGTTACATATTTTCACATAACAGCACCGGCGTGGGGAATTTCTCCTGTATTTGAATTACCTAATAACAGCGTTCTCGCGGCCCGGCTGGGCCTGGTCCTTTTCATTCTCGTCCCCTGGTTTTGTTTCGCTGACGACTAGGCCTGATAATGGGGCTAAACCCGCCCCTAACCCACCCCACCCCGCTGCTCATTAGATAACACTGCTAACCCAGCTCGACCCAAGAGAGAAATGCTGCTGGAGGCAGGATGGAAAGATGCATCGTATTTGGATGCATATTGCAACCAAGTGAAGTTCTGAGAGAGACTATTGACAAACTGTACCAGCAGCTGGAGTTCTGAGAGAGATAGGAGCTAGCTGAGTTGTGATGGATATGCATTCTGAGTTGTAATGGAAACCTCAAGTTAAATCATTAAATTGGACATTTATATTTGGGCACATATTGTTCATACTCCTCTCTTTGTTTATTTTTTATGATGAAACAAATCCCTTCATGTTTTCCCCATCTGAGTCCGTAGATTTCAGCATGGTGATTCGTTTTTCAACACTCTCGTGGTTGGTTTTGCCTCGTTTCATTTTGCAGGCAAACTTATCAAATGCCAACTTGGAAGTAGCGCTTGCCATAGGAAACACTTATTTCTAAGGTGCCCACATAACTAGGGCAGGCAAGTGATTTTTGCGTATCACTCTGATAGTCATCTCTTGCTGCAACTCAGCAACTGTACCTTCTTCAATTCAACTGTATGTCTGTACCTTGCTGCAATTCAGTTGGTTGCTTTTCTGTCAGTTGGTTCAACTACGGAAAAATGTATGCTCCTGTAATGAGTTCTGAATTGGTTTAACTCTGTCAGTTCTGAAGGAAAAATGTTAGTTTCCAAATTGCTATTTAATAGATGGGCAATTTCAGTTAACAGATGGCCTAACAACTATAAAAATTCAGTTACCAGGTGGCCAATTTATTATAACTGAACCAGCAACCAGATGCATTTCCAATCTCAGCAAACAATCTGCAGATATATAATATATAGATGCATTTTCAGAAACATTACTACCATATATACCAGCTAATAGCAGCTACTAGTACTCCTTACAAGGTATCCAAACAATTTTAGAACCAAATAAGGAGTCTGGTAAAATATTAACTTAGCTCTCACTAATTAGTTAGTTTGGTTTTCATCTTGCTTAATTTACTTAAAACACGTAATTTAAAAGCATGCATACATGATACATGTCATTGATTTCAAGTGCCAATCACATTTACCGCCCACCTACATGTATCCACGTGTTCTTACAACAACAAATAAAAAAGAAAAGATATTATAAACAAAATCACCAATGCATCGACCTTTTAACTAGTAGATTCAAACTTCACCCAGAGTGAACAGTATAGGACAACCGCTATCTGGCTTTCACGCCCGAGAGGCCGAGACTTCCATTGTTGAAGTTGGGGTAGCCCACTGGTCGGGAATTGGGATCACTGAGTCGAAAGTGAGCGAGCAAGCTTGTTTGAGGGCACAAAACTTAACAGTGGTGAAGTCTAAGGGTAAGCAAATCAAAAGTGTGAATACATCAACAAGCTCTGGAACGAACCTAACTAGGCAAAATTCCTCTACTTTAGTAAGGAGGGATTCAGGGCCATCTCTATTGCTTGAGGTTTAGGGTGTGTTTAGTTCGTGAAAATTTTTGGCTTTGGCTATTGTAGCACTTTCGTTTGTATTTATCAATTAGTGTCCAATCATGGACTAATTAGGCTCAAAAGATTCGTCTCGTGGTTTTCTACAAAACTATGTAATTAGTTTTTTTTCGTCTACATTTAATGTTCTATGCATGTATCCAAACATTCGATGTGATGTGGAATCTTGAAAATTTTTGGGAACTAAACATGGCCTTACTATAGGTGTTAAAGAGGTGGACGACAACAAAGCAGTCACCAATTGCAACTAATAGGATAGCTGCTTGCAAAAGGACTAAAATGAAATATTATATTTGAAACATATGACGCAAGATCTAGGCTTTGTTTAGTTTACTCCAAAATACAAAAAGTTTCCAAGATTTTCCGTCACATCGTATATGCCGGCACATGTATAGAGCATTAAATGTAGTTAAAAAATAACTAATTGCACAGTTTGTCTGTAAATGTCGAGACGAATCTTTTGAGCCTAGTTAATCTATGATTGGACAAAGTTTGTTAAATATAAACGAAAAGTGCTACAATGCTTTTCCAAAATTTTTTTGGATAAACATGGCCCTATTAGAAGCGGCTGCCCGGCCCCTAGTGCTACCGGGAGGATGCCTAGCCGAGGTTCGAAAGGACCTGGACAGACTAGGCCATGTTTAGTTCCCAAAATATTTCAAGATTTTCTGTCACATCGAATATTTGGACACATGCATGGAGCATTAAATATAGATAAAAGAAAAAACTAATTACACAGTTTGGTAGAAAACCACGAAACAAATCTTTTGAGCCTAATTAGTCCATAATTTGACACTAATTGTCAAATACAAACAAAATGCTATAGTACCGAAACCCAAAGTATTTCGCGAACTAAACACACCCTAGCAAGTAGCAACTATTCTAACAGCGGCTCCATACCGGACAGAAAATGGGTATGAAAGTACTCTTTATCAAGAATGCTATATGTTGTCCGGTTGTCATTCATTATCCGTTTTTGTGTCCGTTTGATCTGTCACGTCAGTTGTTGTGGAGCGTCCGATTTCCTTTTGTCGCGCGCGGCTCCTTTTGTTTCTGTTTCGGGGGGCGGGGGCCGCGGCGCGGCAGCGGCGTCGACGGCCAGGACGCGCTCACGTCTCCGCGCCCATGTGCATGGTCGAGACGGAGCTGACGACGCGGTTGAGAAGGCCGGCGGCACGCGCACACTCGATACCTTGGATCCAGCAGTAGCGGTTGTCGTCCACGACCGCGAGATCGTCGCGCCGCACAACCACCGCGAGGCCTGCCGCGGAGAGCGCTGCTGGCGAGGCGCACATAGAAGAGCTCCTTACAGTGGCGGAGGATGGTGGTGACGATGAATCTCGTACATGGCCAGCACCACACCCTACTGCAGGCGCTGCTCTCCCGAGGCCCCCCTCTCTGAGTGCGACTCCGCGCCGTCTACGCCGCTATCTCCGGAAAGACCTTGGTAAGCTTTCCGCCTGCCTGTATCCTACTATCGCCACTCGCAGCCCAACTGCTCGACGAAATGCTCCTGTAGCCTGTGCAGTTAGCCTATGTAGTCATGACATTCTATGGCCTTTTCCATGTCCACTGAAATACCTCGGCAACAAATGCAAAAGACAGGGACGCAGTAGAAAGGTTTCAAGAATTCCTCGGTAGCAGCCCAAGTTGATTGACATGTTGCCCGACTGACTGTCTTTCAGATAAACAACCCAAGTTGATTGATTAATACTCTCCTTTCTTATGGATAAGCACACATGTAAACTGCTAATTTGCTTGATAACATTATTACGTTTCTGAACTGAATTAGGTCCTCACGAAAGTTGGCCACAACCACTGCAGAACCATTTTTGTATTTCTGTTGACTACTTTCTGTGGATGTAATAATAGCAGTTATCCTATTTCTGCAGTAGCTAGTGTTTCTGTTTTTGGTTTTTTATATTTTTGTTTTTTCTGCCTTTTTTCTGTTTTTATTTAGCCATTTGTTTGTTTGTTTTTTCAGTTTTTTTTTCATTACCTTTTTTTTGTGGATCTCAGATTTGGATCTGATGTTGTTAAATTTGGTTGTTTTTTTTGTTTTGTAACAACTGTTTTTTGTTTGTTTATTTTTGGTTGTTTTTTGGCTTTGAAACAACCGGTTGTTTTGAAGCCTCAAAACAACCGTTTTTTTGTTTGTTTTTGGATGTTTTTTTTTGTCTTTGAAACAACCGGTTGCTAGGAAGCCTGGAAACAACCGTTTGTTCAGTAGATAGACTCCTCCATGATGCAGAAATGGAGTATCATGCTTAAGGAAGGAGACAGGAAGCGCTTTACCCAAGTGAAGGATGCGTTCATGAGTTGGTTGAAGTCATTCAAGCCAAATGCGGAGATGCCTACTGATGTTTTCGAGCTTTAGTTGCTTAGCTTTCATCTCTTGGTTCAGTAGCATTGTACTGTGATCTGTTTCGTTTTCGTTACTATGACTTGTAATGATGCTGGCATCCCCAGCGAATGGTTACTTGCTTTCTCTTTAAAAAAATAATAGGAGCCAACTGGACCTGTTTAACGTGGAACGTAGAAACATCACAAAAATCAGTTTTATGTTGTAGGGAAAACGCAAGAACAATTTTTTTTCCCGTGTTCCAAATAAGCGCTAATAGTTCGCTAGCTAATATTAGCTATGAACTATGAGCCATGAAACTGCTATCAGTTGCTAATGGATTTAAACAGGGATAATATAACCCGCGACTGTTATGGGCTTTATTTATTTTGTGCTGTGCGGCACTAAAACACATAACAAATACAAATAAAGAAAAAAAAAACAAAACAGGACCGGATAGCTCCAACTCTGACTGTTGGCTGGTATAGTAGCAACTTTATTCAGTCGTTGTCGACGATTGCTCTGCTCACTACGCCGCGCGGTGCTTGTATTTGGTGGGCACCACCACCAGCGGCGTCTTCCGGTGGAACGTGAGCGCGCCGGTCTCCTCCATGCTGACGTCCTCCGGCTTCATCCCCGTCGGCAGCGCCCAGTCGAAGCAGTAGAGCAGATTGGCCAGGGTGAAGGTAACGTTGGTCTCACCCATGGCGAGGCCCGGGCAGATCCGGCGGCCGGCCCCGAACGGTATGAGCTCGAAGTGCGAGCCGTAGTAGTCGACGTGGCTCCCCACGAAGCGGTCCGGGTTGAACTCCTCGGGCGCCGGCCAGCTCGCCGGGTCCCTGCCGATGGCCCACGCGTTGACGAACACGCGCGTGTTGGCCGGCACGTCGTAGCCGCAGATGGTGGTGTCCCGCATCGTCTCCCGGGGCACCAGCAGCGTCGCCGGCGGGTGCAGTCGCAGCGTCTCCTTGACCACCATCTTCAGGTACGGGATCTTGGCGGCGTCTTCGGAGTCGACGCGCGGCTTGTTGTCGCCCACGGCGGCCCGCACCTCGGCCTGCGCCTTCCTCAGCACCTGCGGCTTGCGCATCAGCTCCGACATGGCCCACAGGATGGTGACCGAGCTGGTGTCGATGGCGCCGATGAAGGTGTCGAGGACGATGGCCTTGACGTGGTCCCTGGTGAAGCGGAGCGTGCCGTCGTGCTCCTTGCACAGGTTGATGAGCACGTCGACGAGGTCGCCGCCGTTTTCGGGCACAGGGCGCGCCGGGTCCATGTGCTGGTCGATGACCTTCTCGAAGAAGACGTCGAGCTCGCTGAAGATGCGCTCGCGGCGGGCGAGGAAGCCCGTGAGGCGGTCGGCGAGGCGGCCGGCGGCGTTGGGGAAGAAGTCCTCGGCGGAGAAGCTGGCCATCATGTCCATGGCGTCGTCCAGCACGTGCTGGAAGCGCTCCTTGTGCGCGAACTGCTTGGAGGCGTAGATGTTCCCGAACGCGACGGTTCCGATGATGCCGTCGGTGAGGGCGAAGACGTGGTCGTTGAGGACGACGGGGGCCTTGGACGCGGCGGCGCGGTCGAGGTCGGCGACGAGCCTGTCCGTCTCCCGCTCGCGCGCGTAGCACGCGGCCTTGACGCGGCGCATGCTGAGGAGCTCGAGCGCGAAGAGCTTGCGCATCTCGCGCCAGTACTCGCCGTAGGGCGCGAAGCCGACGTTCTTGAGGTCGTAGGAGAGGCGCTTGGGCCCCGGCGACGCCGGGCGGCTGCAGCAGTCGACGTCGTGCACCTTGAGCACCTCGCGGGCCGCCTCCGCGCTGGACACCACGACCGTCGGCACCGTGCCCAGCCGGAGCTGCATGACGGGGCCGTACCGCCGCGCCAGCTCGCGGAGGTTCTTGTGCGGCAGCGGGCCCAGCAGGTGCAGGTTGCCCAGGATCGGCAGCTGCGCGGGGCCCGGCGGCAGCCGCGGCGCCCCGCCGTCTTTGCCGCTCCTGCTCCTGCTGGTGAGGAGGTAGGACACCAGCAGCACAGGGAGGAGGGCCAGGAGGCCCATCTGCCACTGCTGCGGCACGCTGCCGCCGAGGAGCTGGGAGGGGAGCAGTGGTGTGGCGGTGGCCATTGTTGCCCTTGGGGTGTGGGCGACGACTGTGGAGTGTGAGCTGCTTCTCTTCGCTTTGCTGGTGGGTGATTCGTGGGCATAATATATATAGTAGTAAGGAGCTTGCAGGCTCGCAGCCTCTGGGGTTGGTGTTGGTGCCTGCTGCGACTGATCTCAAGTCCATTCATGCTGCTGCTGCTGCTGCTTCACCCGCATCCTGCATGCACCGCGTAGTCGTCACTTCTAGAAAGGAATCCTTACACGTTTCATAAAAAGAAAGAAAGAAAGAAATGACTCCTTACACATACCCGTCAAAATCAGATCGCGTGGCAGGGCAAGGATGCTGCTAGATTATATTAAAAAAAATATTAATATTTATTTTATATAAAATAAATGGCAGCTAATAGATATATTTTTTATAGTATTACTATGAGTATATATATATATATATATTTGCATGAGGGAAAGGTTTGCATTTGCCTTCTCCCCTACAGATAGAAACCACTACCCCCAGCCAACTTTTTCCCCTGGATGCAGAACCACTACCCCAGTCATGAAAAAAAATCAGTCAGGGAAAGTACTCAATGCCGTCAACAATGGTCTTTCCCGTCAGAGATATGCCGTCAGCGAGTAAGAGGATGAGCAAATTTGTGGATAAGAGCCACCGTGGGCATGCTGAGATAACAGAAGAGGAGGAGGATTTTTGCCTCTTGCTCGCGTGTTGTATTCGTAAGTCTGCGCCGATATTTTCATTTGATTCTCGGATGCGTGGGCTAGGGCATAGGAGTGGAGGTGTGGGCTGATTTGTTTCGAGTGCATGACTAGCCTCCCTGACGGTGTGTTAGGCTTTCCTCTCGGTATAGCACGAATGCGAAGAAAGGTGAGGCTGTTTGTGACGAAGGGGTGCGAGTCAAGGGGAGTGCTCTCATTTGTAGGGAAAAAAATTGGTCTTGAGCAGTGGACAAAAGGATGTATTTGAAATTAGGGTAGGTAAACAATCAAGATACGTATCCATTGTAACATGGAGACCAAGTTCAGCTCTACAACCCAAATAATATGTGCTACAGTCACAAAACAATGCATTCAACAACTGGCCCCAACACAACATAACAACAATCAGGTTTATATCATAACTGAATGCTCAATTTTATCTAAGGGGGTGTTTAGATGCAAAAATTTTGGAATTTTGCTACTGTAGCACTTTCGTTTGTATTTGGCAATTAGTGTCCAATCATGGACTAATTTCAAAAGATTCGTCTCGTGATTTACAACCAAACTGTGTAATTAGTTATTTCTTTTATCTACAGTAAGTGCTCCATGCATGCGTCTAAAGATTGATGTGATGGAGAGAGAGTGTAAAAACTTGGAATTTGGAAGGAAAGTAAACAGGCCCTAAGCCTACCTTACATGAACATTGAATTGCAGCTCGCTGCACAAGGCATTCACTTCAAAAAAAACACACTAGTGACGATTCATGATGCATATTAGCGACAGAGAAAACAAGCGTCTCTAATTTACATCGTGGACAACCTTAGTGATGTGTTATTCCCTACTTCTGATATGCATACATTAGTGTGATGGTTATTGAAAAAGAAATCGTCTCTGATATTCAACACTAGAGATAATCACTGAACAATCAAGGCGTAGGGCATGCGGTCAGTTAGAGACTTGTATTAACTTAACACGTTTCTAATATAAGAATGTACACTAGTGATGGGGGCATGAGAGAGTGTGTCCTTGACACAATTTCGAATGAGAGGCATGAAAAAACTTCACCGTCACTAATAAAATACCAGTCTCTGAAGCATACAAAAAATAATAGACATGGAATAAATTTCGTGAGTCTCTAAAAATGTACCCATCTCTTATTGGTACCACGCAAAGACGGACTTTGAAAGGGGTGTGTCTCTAAAATATTCAGAGACGGTTACTAAATAGGCAAGTCTCTACTATGCACTCATGAGAGACAGATATGGTTGCTGCGGGGATCTGGGCAATACATGTGATGGATAGATGCATCTCTAATCCTACATATGTGACGTTTCTCATTTTCGTGCCACCGATGTATCCATGTTCTTTGTGTGTTTCTGTTGTAGTGGTTCCCCGAGTTTCAAAAGTTGGATGAAGCTGCGCATCCCGCATCCTTGTGCGCTTCTTTAATTTCATAGTTTGATCTGAAACATCATGATACACCAATCCTCCATTCTAATCTCTTCGGCTGCATCAATCACCAGCCTGTCAAGCCATGCCTGGTATCTCTCCTAATGTCGTCGAGTTGGGCACAGTCGTAGTGTAGTAATGCCCAATTTTTTCTAGCATCCCTAAGATGTTTTGCACAGAGCCCCACCGCAAGCACCCGCATTTTGCTGAAAACATATAGCACCTCTCATTTCCCAAATTAATAAATGGCACAAAAGGCCGCTACAATGAACATTCATGTTCACTGCAGCATGTATGTTTCTTGTCATCACTAATCCCTAATCTAGCTACCGCAGCTTCATAACTATCAAAACATCTCAACCACATTAGATAGATCAGCTAGATTTTTATCCAAAACTTCCTAGCAAGCACACACTCAAGAATAAGGCCATGTTTGGATCCTATTATCTAAAGTTTAGTTAGTTGGCTACTGTTAAGAACTAAAACTATAGACCACTTTAGTTCACTTGTGTGGTAAAATTTTTTTATGAGGTTGACTAAACTTTAAACAAATATATCTTTTATTTGGAGACTGAAGAGCTAAAGTGGTCTAAAATTCATTCACTCCATTCCAAAATATAAGTCACTTTGACTTTTTTGATACAACAACTTTGCTATGTATATAGATATAACGCATATCTAGATATATAGAAAAAATTATGTACAAAAAAAGTGACTTATAATTTAGAACGGAGGGAGGAGTAGTAGTTAAACTTTAAATCATAGGACCCAAACGGGAAAGTGATGAATACTATCTTCTTCACTATTTTATTTCTCATTTTGCCAAATCATTAGGGGTAGGCAACAACTATCATACCACTAGAGCTAGTGTTTGCATTGCAAGAATTTTTTTGTAGTCTCCCCTCACCAAAATACTGTATAAAGGATCCTAGCTAGTATATTTTTAATAATTATTTTAAAGAGATGAGAAGACTGACATCTACCTCTCTTTAAAGCTACTTGGACGGTTACCAGATAAGATGGGTATTTAATGAATAGTGTCTCAGTGTACATTATATTTAATTAGGGATGCAAGATGGGTTGTGTATAAATCCACAAATAGACTTAAATTTTGCGGATGCCTTGTATCCCTTATTATATTGTAAGGGCTTGCAAGGTTGAAACTTGAAACTCAAAAAATAAAACTATCTGCGGGCTTGCGGATAACCCGTCTTGCATCCCGAATTATATTGTAGAGGCTTGCGGGGTTGAATACTTGAGCACATAAAAATTAAGTCTATTTACAGGTTCACGGACAACCCACCATCTCTAATTATATTATAAGGGCTTGCAGGGTTGAATACTTGAATTTCCTATACCAAAACAATGCCCCCTGTCTGTTTAACCTTTATAAACAATATCCAAGCAACTCATCAGTTTTGTTGATAAAACAATTAATCAGCTAAATAGTATAGAGCATCCTAATTGAACTATGCAATAAAGACTAATCTGATTTTAGCATCAAATTTGGTTAAGTAAAATATGACTCAACCCAAATTTGGGTATCAACACAAATTAAAGGTGGGTTGGCCAAAGAGGGTCGACATATGTAAAATGAGAATAAGTCATATGGTTAGGTTCCTTGTGTTCGAACCCACTCATCTGAGTTCAAGTTCTCGATTTAACATGGGTGCTTACATTTTCCAGGATTTAACAACGTTATTCTTTTAGTAGTAAACGACATGCCAGTGGACAACGAGACACCTGCGATGACCTCATTAATTTCGACATGCGCTGGCTCAGTCTTTCAAAGGTATTCACAGGCGTAGGTCATGTGTGTGCATGTGCATTCGTAGAGATGAGTGTTCTGAGTGTTTGTGTTTGTACTATGACTTAAAAAATAGCCAACATATAATGATATAGCGTACACTGTGATTGAAAAAACAAGAGACTCAATAAATTTGACGACGAAAAAATGTTGATGACCACCAGACTGTTACAGTTAAGCAATGTTAAGTAAAATATAAAATTTCATGAAACTTACCCCAATAAGGTAGGCAAATAAACTTATATAAACAGAAATATTTTATTCCAGTTGTGCTTTATGTGTTTTTATTGTGTAACCCGTCGTAGAAGCCATATCAACAAATATGCATAACAAGAATAGTGTTACAATACATTAATTTTTTTTATGAAACTTACCTTAATTTTTTATGAAACTTACCCTACTAAGGTAGCTAGGCAAATAATAAATTTATATGAACGGAAATACGCAAATAAACTTACCCTAGTAAGGTAGTTAGTATAAACTTTTTTGCTGCGATGTTAGGGGGCATGGCCCTGCTGGGCCCCCGTTATCTCCACCACTGGTCAGCGGTCACGTTGGTCTCGCCCATGGTCATTGGCCAGCCCAGCAGGTAGATCTGACACCAGGTTCCTCCATGCTCTCACGTCCCCTGCCGGTTTCATCCCCTCCGGCAGCGCCCAGCTGAAGCAGTAGGTTAATTGGCCGTCTTTTTTGTTTTTAGCCTTTTTTTTGAAAGATTCTCTCAAATATGTCTCTTGCAGAAAGATTTTAAAAAATAGACCTTTATCTTGGCGCCATAGTCGTCGGCGCCAAGATATAACGGCATGGCGCCAGGGTCACTGGCGCCATGACCCTGCCGTCGTGGCGCTGACGTGGCAGCGAGCTTGGCGCCATCGTCATTGGCGCCAAGACTTGGCGCCATAGATCTTGGCGCCAAGAGCCCACGTTTTAGCCAGCTCCCTCTTCCTTCCTGAGTCATTCTCGTTTTCTTTCTCCTTCTCTTCGGGTTTTTCCTTTGTACACTTCGGCCAACCTCTTCAATCGACCTATTGGACCGTGAAAAGTTGGATTTTATCCGTCGATCTTCGAGAGCTAGGTATCCTCTCACCCTTCCTTATTTATTTCGAATCGATTTGGTAAAATGAAGTCATATTCTTAACCTGAACTTCACATGTTATTTGTTCATGTACTTTTTAAAAATCGTATGTATTGTACAACCGTAGGATGCCTAGACGTGGAAAAGCTAGAAAACAAAGGTATGCGTAGATCTTTTTCATCATATATTAAACCCTTAGTTTTTAGGTTTATTGTTATTTGTTTTGTTATATTAGAATAGAATTTGTTGAATTGTAGCTATGGACGGATGACCGAAAGTCCGTATGTCCCAAAGCCGCTCCCTAGCGGTGTGTTAATACCCATGTGCTTCTATGGCGTTCCTTGCAAGGTAGATATTTCTGAAGATGAGGTAACATATAAGCAGAGATATTGGATGTGTTCTAATTTTGCATGGGAGCCTACGGAGCGTCAGCACTGCAGTACATTTATTGTGAGAAATTGCTTTTCTTTATTAATTAATTTGTGTCTTATGAAGTTTTGCATATTAATTGGATTTGAAACAATTCCATTTGTTGCAGACCCCTCCACCGCTTTGTGATTTTGAGCAGTGGATCGACACTGAGATCAAGGAGGCTGACATGCGGCTTCTACAAGACCTGAAGGAGTGGGATACGGAGCGCCTGGAGATATTAGAGAAGAGACGCCGAGAGGAGGCAGCAGCAAAGGAGCACAAGGAAGAGGAGGAAAGGGGGCATGTTGCTGCGTGTAGGGAGGAGAGGGAGAAGAAGCTTGAGCGCGTGCGCCGAGCGAAGACAACGATGGAGGAGAATCCTGATGCCCAGAAAAAGAGAAAGTGACCTCGTTGTACTCAGTAGTATGCTAGTTGTATGGTTTAATCATAAACCATATGGTCGATGTAGTATGCAATGTGTTTAATCTAATGTACTTTAGGTAAATCATGTACCTAGCGCATGTTCTGTGTTATTTATTTCAGTCATGTACTTCATATGCACTTTAAGTTTTTGGACCTTGCATAGTATTGTCATATATCAGGTTTCATGTTACTGAGTTACTGAAACTAGTTCTCGAGGTGCACATAAAACATAAGGAAGTACTAGATTTCACAATTGAACACGCATAACATAGGACATGGCATGTCAGAACTTGTACCAAACTAGGGCACATATGTCCTGGACTAAACCTAACATGCCTTAGGTAATTAGAGCGAACAACAAGCACATTATATGGCATGTGTACACGATAGATTTATTCTATCTAGTAGTGCGGCCACATAGCAAACTGGTAGCCCCTTCTCCACAGTACCCTCCCATTGTTGATGGTGAGGTGGCAGGGGTGGTGGCGGAGGCCCGTTGTTCTTGTGGTTAGGGCAGGTGCAATATGGATCATGGCATGATCCGTCCTGTGAAACGGCACCACTACTAGTATCATCTGCTTCGTCGTTCTTGTAACCGTTGCTAACTTCCCTTTCTAGTTCGAAGATACGGTCTTGCAAGTAGTAGATGTACTGTGCGTGCGGATAGATTGGTCTAGGATCGACCCACCTAGTGAAGCCACAGTTTTCTTTGGACTCTGAACACTGCATTTCAAAGATTTTAGTGAACATGCAGTTAGTTTCGCCTATGAGATAAAAAACAAGCTTGTAAAAAAATTTGAGTAATAAATTTTAAAACCAATTACCTCTGCTCGCGGATATTTGGAGAATCGGTGACCTCCATCCAAACCCTCCACGAACATCTGCACTAAGCAGTCCTCACCATGCCTACATTTTGGCCAATCTTCTTTTCGGTTATCATATCCTCGGAGTGGACACTCTTTGGTGAAATCTCTCTTGGTCTCGATAGAAAAATGATATACTGGTTCATCAAAGTCTTCCAGACCCAGAGACCCCTCCCACATAATGGGAGTACCCTTAGTCCCCCCGTTCCCTTCCCTCTAGATGACCCTCCAAACATTACTACTCGTAGATAACCAACTTCTGGTTTCAAGTGACTACCATTCTATGAAGGAAGGTGTATATATAGCCAGCAGTGGAGTGGAGAGCCGTTGTATTGTGGCTTTAATGCTCCTGAAAAGCCTAGATGTCATCCCTAAAAATCCTATTTGAATTAATGAAAAGCCTATTTGAAAACTCATCTGTAAAGGCTAGATTCCTTGATCAATCAATTCATCTATGAAAGAGGATGTACGATAGGATATTGACATGATAAATCACTGAAAAGGCTACATGCTATCGGTGTACTGCACGACTTGACATGTTGTAGAAAATTTTACCAGAGTTTTCCCTGTTTTTGATTCAATCCAAACATATGTCATCAACAATTATATATGACATTCACCTTAAATAATATATATGAGTATCCTCAAAGTGTGGATGCTTGGAGTCCATAAACTCCATAGTAGTTCATACAATACATAATAATAGGATATAACAATCTATAATAATAGTCCATACAGTCCATATAGTCCACAAGTCGGCTACAGTCCCTCACTGTCTCCTAGACCTACCCTTGCCCTTGTGTCCAAGAGCGTAGGTGCCTGGAGTGTAAGGGTCAGGTGGTCGACGTCGCCTGGTACCGACCTGCTGCGTAGGCTGAGTCCAGGGAGCATCGTCTAGCTGATACGGTCCAATCTCCTCGTGCCCCTGGTCCTCGTCCTCGTGGTCGTCGTCGTCGTCCTCGGTGCAAATGCCTCGTGACCCTGTACGTAGGTGGCTAGACGAACCTACGCCACCTCTAGGTGTAGAAGGCACGTGCACGTCCTGCGTCGTGCCTGTCCTGCAACCACAGCGCATGGTCGGCGGCACGCGGCCGGCCGGGCGGGGGCGCGCGGGGGCCGGAAGGGCCGGCCGGCGGCGCACGGGCGTGCCGGCGGCGGCGCGCGGCAGGCCGGGGGCGCGCGGGCGGCCGGGGGCACGTGGCCGGGCGCGGGCGTGCGGGCGGCGGCGCTCGGGCGGGTGGCCGTGCGGGCAACGGAGAAGGAAGAAAGAAGGAAAGAGAAAGGAAGAGAGGAAGAAGAAAGGAGGATATATTTTTACTGGGTGCATGGCGCCAAGATCCATGGCGCCATGCTCCCTGCCACGTCAGCGCCACGACAGCAGGGTCATGGCGCCATAGTCGTTGGCGCCAAGATAAGGGTCCATTTTTTAAAATCTTTCCGCAAGGGGCATATTTGAGAGAATCTTTCGAAAAAAGGGCTAAAAAACAAAAAAGACGGGTTAATTGGCCAGTGTTATTATACATAGATGGGGATGGCTAAACAAAGAGAATTGACATATATGGTATGAGGGTAGCCTCTCCTTATATTGGAATTCATTTATTTGAGTTTAAGTTCTCAAATTGATATAGGTGCTCATGTTGTCCAGGATTTAACAACGTTATTCTTTAGTGGTAGATGACGTACCGGTCAACAACGATACACCTATAATAACTTTATTAATTTCGAGATCTGTCAACTCTGTCTTTCAGATGTTTTCATAGGTGTAGGTTGTGTGTGTGCACGTATATACTATGATTCAAAAAAGGAGGCGATTCACAAAAAGAGGAGAGACTCAATAAGCTTGAGGACGACAAAAAATATTGACAACCACCAAAAATATTGACAACCACCAAATTGTTACTAGTTAAGTGCACGTTAAATAAAACCTAAAAATTCATGAAGTTACCCCAATAATAAGGTAGGCAAATAAGTTTAAATGAACCGAAATGTTTTATTCCAATTGTGATTTTATTGTCTAATTCGTAGAAGCCATCAATAAATATATGTATGACAAGAACTTTGTTATACTATATCCTACTAAACATAGATATATACATTGTCAAATTAGATTTAGGTGATTTTTTTAACATACATTTAGGTACAATAAACTTTTTTTTTCCTGTGATGCTAGGGGGCATGGCCCTGCCGGGCCCCTCTTATCTCCACCATTGCCCACTGGTCAGTGGTCACGTTGGTCTCGTCTTGCCCATGGCCATTGGCCTGCCCGGCTGCCGTGTAGCTTATGCTCTGACTCTATGTATGTAGGCAGACGGTGATCACGCCCTGGCCCGTCTCTGTCTGATCGATGGATCGATCGAATAGCTTCGTCAATTCTGAGCTAGCTGTAGTTGGATCGGATAGCGAACTGCAGTAGGCTGCAGGACACTGGACGATGCAAATTGCAGGCAGCAGGGCATGGCCGCATGGTAGCGGAGGACCAGCGATTGCATTGGTGGAATGAATGCGCAAGCGATTAGATCGTGGCATGCAGCAGGACATGGCAGCGGTGGACCAGTGATTGGTGGCTGAAAGGGCCGGCGCTATGCCAAGAAAGGAAAAAGAAGACACCTAATTTAGTGACGCGGTAATAATTGTCTTTCCTATTTTGCTGCAGGCTACCCCTCTTGCTTGATGCTTTTAACAACGACAGAGCTTCATTCTCAAGACATGATTAATGATCTGCATTACAAGGATAAAGCTTCATTCTCAAGACATGATTAAATATACTAATATGTTCTTTTTCACTAACTGTTACAAGGACATATATATGCTATCTTTCTTGATCAAGCTCTATGATGAAATGATTTTACTCTTCTATGACTATTATCTTTTTTTTTTTATGAAATAGTGTCATGTAGTTCACTTCAGTAGTTATTAGTTGTTTTGAGAACCGTTCTGTATCTTTGTGTTTATTGAGATTCATAGAAAATAGAGTGCATGATGACTCTATGCATGTGAAAATTTTGGTTATATACCTGCAGAATAAAATAGGATACATCCTCTGTTTTGTTCTTGTAAACCATCATCACAGACGTATTTTATCTGCGCACGTCTGCGATGAGGAGTCATCACAGACACATTTTGTGTGCACACGTCTGAAATAACTCCTCATCACAGACGTGTGTAAATAAAGCATGTCTGTTAGAGGAGTTATCACAGATACATATTGTATATACGCGTCTATGATGAGGAGTCACCACAAATGCGTGTTCACGCCTCTGTCATTTCCAGTCATCATAGACGTGATAAGAGTGACATGTCGAAAACCCACGTATGTGATTTACGTTGAACACATTTGTGATGTGGAATTCTGACATAGTGCCAGAGAATTATGCACGTTTTCAGTCACGCACACTCTGAAGAATGCTACAACTATCTCTTTCGTTGGTGCCATCATAAATATGAATATGAATCATGGTGAAGGAGGGCCTCAATGCAGTGAAGGGATCAGCAAGTTAGGTGCACAGGCACAACCACGTGCACAGTGCAATTTCACGTCGCTATTATTCAATTCCCTATTTGGAAACATGTCATTATAATTCGATCATTGTATAGCTGAACTATGCCATTTTCTACGTCGTGGACAATGTTGGGACCACGGACGACAAGCGAATGCATTTCCATATTGCTCCAACTACCTCTTTCTTCTTCCTCTAGTTGTTCTCCTTGTGCTCCTTTGTCTCAACCACTATACTGCCCCTTTGTCTCAAGCACTATACTTCATATTATAAGTTCACAAGTTGATGTCTTGTCTCGATCATTGTGAAGCAAAAGAGCACTCTTGGAGGTACTTATAGTCCACTTATATATAAAATCATGTCTTGAGATGAGTTTAATTATGCATATGAACGTAAATTGCCATACAACATGAACTAATTAATCAAAACAGTGGCATCATGACAGGTACGAGAGAGCACAGTCATGTTGCTACTTGACTATCTTCGACTTAGGTCTTATTTGATCCATTAGCTGCTAATAGTTAGCTACCTAATTTTTGCTGCTATTAACTAGTTTGTTCAACTAGTAAAATAGTTGTTAGTCGGGTATTCAGTTAATAATTAGCTAAACTATTAGCTCGGCCTTTTTGGATCCAAGGTTATTAGCTCTATGGATTGAAACATGATCTTAGCATAGAGAACTAATAGGAAAATATTTTCCATGTTTATCCTCTCGGTCTTATACCTCTTAGGAGGTGGTAGTAGGTCAACGTCGTATCCACGTAGATCAAACTAAATAGACATTGCACAAAACAACTAAGTTATCTAGGCTTTGAAGTATGAACTGTGATTCTGTGAATCTGTGATGTGAACTGTGAATGTGGACTTAGTCACTTTGCTTTGCAAAAAATAGCTCAGTTTTGATCTTTTGGACTTAGGTTGATTGAATATGAACTGTGAATCTGTGATGTGAACATTGAAAGCTGAAACTGTGAAATTGATGAAGTGTTTGATGAAATGTGACATAAATTTTTTGAGGCATGGGGTGTGGGCTGGCACGGCCCACGATTTTATACATGCTCAGCGGGCCGGCACGGCACGAAAATCGGCCCACAGGGCCGTGCCTGGGCCGAAGGCCAGGCACGAGGCACGTACAGGCACGGCCCGTGACGGCCCGACCCCCACCGGGCCGTGCCGGCCCGTTGGCCATATATAGTTCTGACGGCATAGGAGGCGGCCGAGCAAAGTCGGGGCGGGGGTGCCCATGGCCATGACGGCGGCGGGGCGGGGTGGGGGGGAGGGGGAGAAGGAGGCTGCCACGGGTGTGGTAGGTTCTAGGCCACGGAGCTCCGGCGAGACCCTACCGCGCTGTGGCGGACGGGGCAGCGGGCGGCGGTGAAGCATTGGGAGGAGGATGAAGACATGAACAGCAAAAATCAAGTGTTCTCAGGCCTTAGAACACTTGAGTGTTCAATAAACGGACCCTAGAAAAACCAGGGCAGACACAATCCAAAATGTAGAATCACTATGACATAAATTAATAAACGGAAATAAAATAAATTTTAAGTCTAGGAACAAAGTGTATGAAGATGTCAAAATAAAGTGAAATAAAATAAATTGCAAATTTAATTTATGGAATGTAAATTAACATGATTATATGGGCCTTTGTGCAACAGTGTAAAGCAAAAAAGGCAAATTTGAGAAAACATAAAAAATAAAAGATCCCACACATCTCCAATTTTAATTACTATCAGTTTATACTAGATTTACACTGTACTCATACTAGAGCTACGATGACTGTTTTTATGTAATTTCTAGGTAGAATTTGTGTAACTAAAGATTCTATACATAGCAAATACACAAAAATGTAATGGTCTCTTGCTTAAAAAAATAAAGGTAATTGACAAATAAAAAAATGCAAAAAAATTCTATGAATTGTAAATACAAAAAATATAGCGCCTTGAATTAACCAAACATATCAAATTTTAAAATGATATAATACAAAGAAAAGGAATCATTCTATGGATGCAAAATGTTGCAAACACAGAGAAATTGAGGGCCTTGGATGAAGCAAACATATCAAAAACAGATCGGACCTAGCCTAGGCTACTCCTATATTAGTATATATTGTACTGAAAGCGGAAATATCAAATGTCAGGGCTGATCCTATCGATGGTACGTACAGTTGAATATATAATTAATTGCTTCTGAGTGATCACCCCATGCAGCAAATCCTTGAATCCAGCCAGCACAGCTGTCAGCACCGTAAGCAAATTCGAGGAGGGGTACACTTGCTTTATGGGTACAAATAATGATTAAACTTTAGTTTTTAGTACTATATTTTTTATCTTTTGTGGATGCGGTCGAACCACATCATTGAGAGCGACTAGCACAATGAAAATTGATTAATTAAACTGATCAACTCGTGAAATGATCATCCAGGGTGAGATCGAGGGGCTGGATCGATCTCGATGTGGATGCATGCGTGTGGTAGCTGGGATTTGGCGATAGAGTCGATCCAGTAGTGAGCAAGTGACAATATTTCTATTAAAACTATATATAAACTATTACTTAAATTAAATTACCCATGCATGCTCCTTCGGTAATGCACTTGGTGCACCTTAAAAACAATGTCACCCCTTTCATGAAAATAATGGATCGGAGTACACATGATGACGGTACATATACATGCATGCATGAATGTATTATACTGGTATTAGTAGATTGCAATGAGTGGCTCTCTGGTGTACACGTCGTACCAAGAATAAATGGAAGCTAGGTTATCATAATTTAACAGTGCAAGCTTCATGGTGGCGTGTCAACTTAATAAAAATGGAAAGAAAATAACGAATTGCCCTAGCTAAGGCTTCATAGCTTGTTGTAAAATATTTTCAAGTAATTTATTATCATGTTCAAACGTCATAGCTAATTTTATCCAACTAACCATTAGTCATTTATCTGTTTGTTTCCATCTAAGATTGTTTTAAAAAAAATTGAATTCAAATTAGAAATATAAGAACTAAGCATGTATATTAATTTGGGACCTTAGTGATATTAAATAATTAAAAAACATGCCAATTATAAAGTTTTAGAGCTCATCAAGCTCTACGATTTTTTTAGAATTACATAGTATAACGTAGACGTCCATAACACGCACGTACACTCACCCCTATGAACACAATTACGCAAACTCTACCTATATGAGCACCTCTGAAGGACTGAGCCGACAGATCTCGAGATTTACGAAATCACCACAGGCGTCTCGTTGTTGACTACCACTGAAAACATAACGCTATTAAATCTTGGAATAAATCCCGCAAAATGCGAGCACCCGTGCCAAGTCGAGGACTTGAGCCCGGGTGGGTAGGTTCCACCACAAGAAACCCAACTAACTAATCTATGATCAGTTCACCAAGCTCTACGATTTTGATTATAGTTAGTTTTTCTTTGTCCAACTTCATAGTATGCATTTCTATGTGTGGCTGTTAACACTGAGTGCGCCTAAAAACAGAGGAGGTTTGTCCCTGGAACCATATATAGGTGGTTAGTGATACCACGCATCTAAAAAAAAAACAGGCACCTCTAAAAATAATTTGTAGTAATGTTCTGTTCTAGCTAGAACTAGAAGGACATCATGGCTTGGTCCTTGGACTTCCTTATGGTTTTATGTGGGTTTGTTAGCATCTACTGGAAACCAAAATTTTCCTATCATGACAGAGTAGTTGGTGGGGCTTGGAAGGGGTAGACATATGATTGGACATGGCAATCTGCAATATGACATGTGCATGATAGTAGTTGGGGGGCTTGGAAGGAACATACGATTGGACAAGGCAATAAATCACTACTGCACATTTGGTCTTCGCTGCCAGATTTTACAAAACCGACAGTGACAGTGCTTCCCGGCACATCACTGTCGGTTTTTCGTTTAAACCAGTAGTGATAGGTCCTACCGACAGTGAAAATCGGGTCTTCACTGTCAGTTCATATCACTGCCGGTTACGAACCGGCAGTGATATAGGGTCATCACTGTCGGTTTTAGCCAAGAACCGACAGTCACTGTCGGTTCGTGGCTTGAACCGACAGTGATTTACAAGAAAACTTTATAAGTTTCTCATATGATGTCCAATGAAGACGAACTTTATATCAAATTTGTAGCTCGACGAGATCTATAACTTTGTAGTTCAAACTTTTTTAATTTGAGATCGTTTGGATGTCCAAATATTTAAAATTTAAAATTTGAATTTTGTAAATGACCCCGGATGAAGAAACGACCAAAACAAAAGTTATAGATCTCGAAAAGTTATTTAACTTTGTAGTTTACAACTTTTTCATTTGAAATAATTTACTACTTTAAAATATAGTTTGAAATTATATTTTGAAGTTGTTAAAGAACTCTGATTTCTCTTTTTAATCTCTGCCTAAAACTAGTAACTAGTCTTTCTCCCTTATACTAACTTCAAATTTGATGATTTTTTTCTAAAAATTTCTAAAATCAAGCTATATCAATTTGTTATGTTATTTCAGCTATTATTTTATCCATCTTTTCATGTAACTGTGTTTTTAATTATTTTAATTTTGAATTTCAAAAAATGGCAACTTCAAACTTCATTTTGGAACACTAAATTATTTCAGCTGAAAAAATCACAAAACATAGAAGTTGTAGAACTTACCAAGATCTACAACTTTTATTTTGATCATTTCTTCATTCGATAAAATGATAATAATATTATTCACAAATTTTACATATCTCTCCTATAGTTTCATAACTATTAAGAACTATAAGAGAGATATGTAACATTTTTGAACAATGTTACTAGCACTATGTCGGATGGAGAAACTACCAAAATAAAAGTTGTAGATCTCAAAAAGTTATGAAACTTTGTAGTTTATAACTTTTTGATTTGAATTCATCTCGTCAAGGAAAACTATGTTTGAATTTCTAAAAAAATAAAAATTTGAGTTTTTTAAACGATCTCGGATGGAGAAACTACCAAAATAAAAGTTGTAGATCTCGAGAAGTTATAAAACTCTGTAGTTGATAAATTTTTGATTTGAAATCATCTTGTCATGGAAAACTATGTTTGAATTTTTCAAATTTGAAATTCAAATTTCAGAAACGACCTCAGATGGAGAAACTACCAAAATAAAAGTTGTAGATCTTGAAAAGTTATAAAACTTTGTAGTTGACAATTTTTTCATTTGAATTCGTTTAGGGTCCCAAATACTCATTTCAAAATTAGATGAATATAAAATGGCTAGCACGACTATCCCAACTAGATACGAACATGTGTGCAGGTGGAGTGGTTAAGGGACGAATATGCGGAGCAGGAGGTCAGGGGTTCGAGCGTCGACGGCCGCGAAGCGCGCGTTTTTCGTGAAAGATCACACGAAAAATAAAAAAAATTGTGTGGTTGTCTGGTGGGTCCTGTCCTGGTAATAGAATTTTATTTTTATTTTTCGTTGAATTTTATGGCTTATTTCCTGGAAACCACATCACTGCCGGTTCAACATCAGTGTCGGTTCATAAGAATCGGCAGTGATGTCAATCCCCCATCACTGTCGGTTTGGTTGTGTCGGTTCAAAATCCGGTAGCGATGGGGGTTTTGACTTGACAGTGATATCCAGATCTGGCGTAGTGAATGGGTATGCAATAATAATATGAGATAGACGCAAAATCATAATCTTCGCAAAAGTCATAATCTTATTGAACTTGGGCCAGATCCAGTCCCGGGACCGCACGATTGAATTTTGTTTTCGTTCTTTCCGCCTAGGGTTTTTGACCAGTACATAAAGACCTTGTGTATTTTCACTAAGGCCATAGGGATGGGCCGTTCGCCGAGACAATTGTCCAGAGGTAGAGTCTACTCAGTAGTGTCTCATCTACTTGACGTGCAAGGTATAGGTAGATATATACATGGACTAGATCAGACTCTACTGTATTTGAATGGAAAACATATTTGTAAAATGATTCGCATAGAATTATTTGTAACTCTAATGCCCAGTCTATATATATAAGAAGGGATAGGGAGCCTGTGATCGGCATCCTACATCGTCTAGCGACATCAGCACATACACTGCTACACAACTGACCTTTCGTCGAGCGTCCAAAATACCTTTAGTCTCGGCGATTTCGGCGACCAGGACTAAATAGACCTTTAGTCCCGGTTGGTGTTACCAACCGGGACTAAAGGTCCCTTGCCAATGGCTCTGTTGTCAGGCGCTATCGGGAGAGACCTTTAGTCCCGGTTGGTAACACCAACCGGGACTAAAGTCCTGCCTTTAGTCCCGGTCGGTTCTACGGATCGGGACTACAGCTTTTGTCCCGGTCCGTGGCACCGACCAGTACTATAGGATTGGGTTTAGTCCCGGTTGGTGTTACCAACCGGGATTAAAACCCCCCTATAAATTGAACCTCCATCTTCTTCCTTTCTGCCCGAGCCCGAGCTTCCTTATTCATGTTCTTGTTGCTTGTTCTTCCATTCTTCTTGTTTGTCTCATTTCCGGCGATCAATCCACTTCAAATGCTTCTACGCCGTCGTCGATTTGTTTGAAAGGTTGCTAGCTTCATCATCCTATGTTTTAGCAGCACCATATGTAAATCCATGTTGTATATGACTATTTTATTTCATATTGCTAGCTCCAATCACTTTTCATGTTTGAATTTTTATGAACGATGCTAATTATAGTACCTAGAAAGTAGTATACACATATAATGTTTAGTTCTATTATAGACTTTTTACGATACTTTTTACTTTAATTTGTTCATGTTCTTATTTTAAAATATTAAATAATATTGATTCTTTGTAATTTTGAAACATATTAATTTTAACTTTAAAAATTCTTCAAATTAATTTTATTTAGAGATAAAATTACACCTTTTAATAGAAAAATACAAATTTTATGATTTTGTTATCTTTTTATTAACGTCCACAAATTAATTTTATGAAATGATGAACTACTTATAAAATTTTGAACTCAATTAGACAAGGTTGTGTTGCGCTCTTTTCTCATGCTGGGCTTTTAATTATGTGATGCCATATAATGCAGATAATGACACGCCATTGGATGTACAATACCGATCGCCGCTCCAACAAGTTCATTAAGGGCGTGCGAGAATTCTGCAGAGTGGCAGAGGAAAATAAGCGGGATGGTTTTATGTGCTGCCCATGTGCCGTGTGTATGAATTTAAAAGAATTTTGTAGTTCAAGAAGTATTCACTTGCACTTGTTCAAGTCGGGTTTCATGCCAAACTACATTTGTTGGACCAAGCACGGAGGACCGGGGTTATGATGGAAGAAGGTGAAGAAGAACAAGCGGACCCTAACGATGTTTTTGCTCAATATTGTGACTTCGCGTTGGAGGAAGTTGAAGAAGAGGCAGATGCAGAAAACAGTATCACTGAAGATGACGATGCTCTTGGTGATGTCATTCATGACGCACAGAGAGATTGTGAAAGTGAAAAGGAGAAGGCTAAGTTTGACCAAATGCTATAGGATCACAAGAAGTTACTCTACCTATCGGTCGAAGATGGGCAGAAAAAGCTAGGCACGACACTGGAGTTGTTATAGTGGAAGACAGAGAATGGTATATCTGACAAGGCATTTGGAAAATTACTGAAGATCCAAAAAAAGATGCTTCCGAAGCCTAATGAATTGCCCACTACTACATACGAAGCAAAAAAGATCGTCTGTCCTTTAGGATTACAAATCGAGAAGATACATGCGTGTCCTAATGACTGCATCCTGTACCGTGGTGTTCACGAGAATTTAGATGAATGCCCTGTTTGCCATGCATCACGGTACAAGATCTTGCGAGATCATCCTAGCGATGTTGAGGATGAAGAACGTCCAAAGAAGAGAATTCCTGCCAAGGTTATGTGGTATGCTCCAATAATTCCATGCCTAAAACGACTATTCAGAAACAAGGAGCACGCAAAGTTATTGTGATGACACAAAGAAGACCATAAGGTGGACAACATGTTGAGACACCCTGCAGATGGGTCCTAGTGGAGAGAAATAGATAGAGAATTCCTGGACTTTACAGATGACGTAAGAAATCTAAGGTTCGCATTGAGTACGGATGGATTTAATCCTTTTGAGGACCAGATCTCTAGTCATAACACTTGGCCCGTTACTCTATGTATCTACAACCTTCCTCCATAGTTATGCATGAAGCGGAAGTTCATTATGATGTCGGTGCTCATCCAAGGCCCGAAGCAACCTGGCAATGACATCGATGTCTACCTGAGGCCATTAGTTGAGGAACTCCAGCTGCTATGGAGCAAACCAGGTGTGCGTGTGTGGGATGAGTACAAACAGAAAGAATTCGACCTGCGAGCATTGTTGTTCATGACAATCAATGATTGACCAGCTCTAAGTAATCTTTCAGGACAGACAAATAAGGGATATAATGCATGCACCCATTGTTTTGGTGACCTTGAGGCTGTCTATTTAAAAAAATGTCGAAAGGTCATGTACCTTGGCTATCGTCAATTTCTTGCTAAGAACCATCAGTTGAGAAAGAAAGGCAAACATTTTAAAGGTACGGCAGAACACCGGTCTAAGCCAGGCAACCGAGATGGGGCAGAGGTATTCAAGATGGTCAAGGATTTGAAAGTAGTGTTTGGAAAGGGACAAGGCAGTGAACCTGTTCCAAAAGATGCTTCGGGGCACGCCCCAATGTGGAAAAAGAAGTCAATATTTTTGGAGCTACCATATTGGAAAGACCTTGAGGTCCGCCACTCGATCGACGTGATGCACCTGACAAAGAATCTTTGTGTCAATCTCCTAGGGTTCATGGGTGTGTTTGGAAAGGCTAAGGATACCCTTGAGGCACGAGAGGACTTAAAGCGCATGAAAGAACGAGACAACCTGCATCTAAAGAAGATAGATGATGGACGTCATTACTTAAGACCTGCTAGCTACACTCTTAGTAATGAGGAGAAAGAAAGCATGTTTGAGTGCCTAAGTAGCATCAAAGTCCCATCTGGGTTCTCCTCCAATATAAAGCGTATAATAAATGTGCCAGAGAAGAAATTTGTCAACTTAAAATCGCACGACTGCCATATGATTATGACGCAACTGCTTCCGGTTGCCTTAAGAGGAATTCTACCTCCACATGTACGTTTGGCCACCGTGAAGCTGTGTGCATTCCTCAATGCAATTTCTCAGAAGGCAATCAATCCTTTTGATCTAGCTACTCTATAGAATGATGTGGTTCAATGTCTTGTTAGCTTTGAGTTGGTGTTCCCTCCATCCTTCTTTGATATCATGACACATCTCCTAGTTCATCTAGTCAAAGAGATTAATATCCTGGGTCCTATGTTCCTACACAACATGTTTTCCTTAGAGAGATTTATGGGTGTACTAAAAAATATGTTCACCAGCGGGGTCGGCCAGAAGGAAGCATTGCCAAGAGATATGGGACAGAGGAGATCATTGAGTTCTGTGTGGACTTCATTCCTGACCTTGACCCGATTGGTATTCCTGAATCACGATATGAGGGGAGATTTGGTGGAAAGGGTACACTAGGAAAGAAAACATATATCAGCCAGGGTGATGATTCTTTCAATAAAGCGCACTACACAGTTCTTCGAATCTCCACTGTGGTGGAACCGTATATTGAGAAACACATGAATTTTGTACGATCCGAGAATCCTGGGAAGAATGAGGCTTGAATTACGCGTCATCACATGGAGACATTCGGTGATTGGTTGCACAAAAAATGTCAGGGTGATAAAACTATTGGAGATGAACTGTATTTGTTGGCTAGGCAACCAGCGTGGCACGTCCTCACGTACAAAGGGTACGAGATAAATGGAAATACATTTTACACCGTATCCCAAGATAAAAAGAGTACCAACCAAAATAGTGATGTCCGCGTGGATGCTACGGAACCGAATGGGAACATACACACATATTATGATCGCATAGAGGAGATTTGGGAACTAGACTATGCACATAATTTTAAAGTCCCTCTATTCCGATGCTAATGGGTGAAGATGAACGGAGGGGTATCAGTCGATAAGGAGTACGGAATGACAATAGTGGACCTCAACAATATTGGGTATAGAAATGATCCATTCGTCCTTGCTGCTGATATAAATAAGGTGTTCTATGTGAAAGACATGTCTACAAAACCTAAGAGAGGGAAACACGACGAGAAAAAAACCAACGAGCCAAAGCGCCACATAGTTCTTACAGGGAAAAGAAACATCGTGGGAATTGAAGACAAGTCAGACATGTCAGAGGATTATGAAAAGGATGAACGAATCCCACCCTTTTGTGTGGCCAAAGACCCAAGCATCCTGCTCGCTGCTGAGGACACTTCATGGTTACGGAATGATCATAACCAAGGGCATTACGTCAAGAAAATGTTTACCACTGTGCCCGCTTGATATAGGTAGTGAACTCAAATTAATAATGTGTATTTGACATCTTGTGTAATATAATTGTAACATTATGTGTTGAAAATTCAAATTTGAGTGGTTCAAACTTTGCTATATGTGGGAATTGTGGATTTTCAACTACACTTTGCCAACACTTTGTAAAATGCAAAAATGGTCTATGTATGAAATGTAGATCTTGATGAGTGGAACAATATTGGTATTCATGACTTTTCTAGTCGAGACCATCTAGGGTTCCGAAAATCGACGTTTGGCTATGAATTCTTTTAAAATTCAAAATTGAGTGGTTCAAACTTTTACAAATGAAAAGTTAACCATTAGACCAAATGTAGGTCTTGATGAGTGGAACAAACTTTGTATTCATGAGTTTTTCATTTGAGACCATCTAGGGTTCGGTCAAAGTGTGTGTTTCTAAAAACCAATGTTTTGACTTAGGTCAAACTTGGTCAAATGACCTATTTGATGACTTCAAATGAAAAACTTTTGAATACCAAGTTGTTAGAGCTCATCGATATCTACATTTGATACATGGACCATATTTTCATCTGAATAAATTTTAGCAAGTCCCAGGCACATGTTTTTAAAATTGAAGACGAGTTTTTGTCAGACTTGGTCAAATGATAGACTAAATGACTTGAAATAAAAAACTTTGGAATACCAAGTTGTTATAGCTCATCAAGATCCAAACTTTTTATATAGACCATTTTTTCTATTTGAAAAAGTTTAAATAAACAATACTCACCAAATCTTGAATCTCACACAAACTATACGAAACTATATGTGGGAATTGTGGATTTTTCAACTACACTTTGCCAACACTTTGTCAAATGCAAAAATGGTCTATGTATGAAATGTAGATCTTGATGAGTGGAACAATATTGGTATTCATGACTTTTCCAGTCGAGACCATCCAGGGTTCTGAAAATCAGCGTTTGTCTATGAATTATTTCAAAAGTCAAAATTGAGTGGTTCAAACTTTTACAAATGAAAAGTTGACCATTAGACCAAATGTAGGTCTTGATGAGTGGAACAAACTTTGTATTCATGAGTTTTCCATTCGAGACTATCTAGGGTTCAGTCAAAGTGTGTGTTTCTAAAAACCAATGTTTTGACTTTGGTCAAACTTGGTCAAATGACCTATTTGATTACTTCAAATGAAAAACTTTTGAATACCAAGTTGTTAGGGCTCATCAAGATATACATTTGATACATGGACCATATTTTTATCTGGATAAATTTTAGCAAGTCACAGGCACACGTTTTTAAAATCAAAGACGGGTTTTGGTCAGACTTGGTCAAATGACAGACTAAATGACTTGAAATGAAAAACTTTGGAATACCAAGTTGTTATAGCTCATCAAGATCCAAACTTTTTATATAGACCATTTTTTCTATTTGAAAAAGTTTAAATAAACAATACTCACCAAATCTTGAATCTCACACAAACTATATGAAACTATATGTGGGAATTGTGGATTTTCAACTACACTTTGTCAATACTTTGTCAAATGCAAAAATGGTCTATGTATGAAATATAGATCTTGATGAGTGGAACAATATTGGTATTCATGACTTTCCCAGTCGAGACCATCCAGGGTTCTAAAAACCGGCGTTTGGCTATGAATTGTTTCAAAAGTCAAAATTGAGTGGTTCAAACTTTTACAAATGAAAAGTTGACCATTAGACCAAATGTAGGTCTTGATGAGTGGAACAAACTTTGTATTCATGAGTTTTCAAAAACTGACGTGCATCTCTGAAAATTTTAAATTTTCAAATTTAAACAATTAATTTCACGCATTTGGATAATTATTATTGAAGAAACAAAAGTTTAACGTCCAAATGACCCAAAAACAAATTTTCTATCAAAAGCCAACAATTTTATATATTTTAATTGCCCATTATATTTTTGCATTAACACAATATTCATTATAAATAACATTTATTTTGGATAATATGAAATATTTGAAAAAAAATAGTGTTTACAATTTTTGTAATGCACAATAGAGTCAAACTAAACTAATGTGTATTTTTGAAAAAAATTATGATAAATATTTAATTTACTATGCATTTTAAAAGATGAAAGGAAAAAAAGGTGAAAAATAAAATTCACCAAATTCTAGCGCCTAAACAGGCGCTAGAATTCGGTGGAATGACCTTTTGTCCCGGGTCTGGCCACTGCCCGGGACTAAAAGGGTCTTTAGTCCCGGTTTTCAAGAATTTAAGTTAATATACATGTTGTGTCCATTTTGGAAGCCTCAACCTTAGCACTTAATTTTGCATGATAATTGTGTTGACGTTTTCATTTTTAGGGTGTGTTCAGTTGGTCAAAAGTGGGTGAAAAGTTACTGTAGCACCTTTTATTGTTATTTGGCAAAATTTATCTAACTATGGACTAACTAGGCTCAAAAGATTCATCTCGACATTTACAGACAAACTATGCAATTTGTTATTTTTTTATCTACATTTAATGCTCTATACATGCGTCCAAAGATTCGATGTGATGGGTGGAAGAGAAAATATTTTGGGTTTGCATGGTAAGTGAACACACCCTTAGCCCTTCTTCACTCTTCCTCATTACCTGCATATATATATATAGACAAAGAGAGATTCCAGTTGCTTTTTATTATTTTTGTACAAGATTTTAGGAGTGTAATAAAATTATGAAAAATTTTATGTAGACTCTCTATGATGTGTAATATCTAGGAAAACTATTAAACCTAAAATTTGAATAGTTTTTCCATGAGTTAAAATTATATATTTTAATTAAGAAATACAACTTGTGATAGACTTACTTGTTATTAGATGTATTAAGTTAGTAGGAGTTGGTCGATACCGTTTCTGCAAGATTACCTTGATCTACACTTATATCCAGATAATATCCCACTAATATGTGTAAGTCGATCTCTTATGCTTAGTAATGCTTAGACTTCGGTAGAAGTCGATCTCTTATGCTTAGTAATGCCTAAACCCTAAACTGTAAACTCTAAACCCTAAACCCTAAACTGTAAAACCTAAACCCTAAATATTTTTACAGAAATGGCCGACCCGAGAGAAGATGAAGAAATATTGTTGAACATTATCCACGGTAGCGCTGAAGAAGGTCGTTATGACGATTGTGAAGGCGATGAGAACCCTGAGGGCATCGATGACGGTTCTCAGTACTTGGTCGACCCGAATGACTAAGACAATGTTGGCGAGGTCTGTAATATATGCAGCCTCCTATGTTTATATACATGAAATTCAAAAAAAATTCCTTTATTAATTGTTTTGTTTCTGCCTACATAGCCCTCTGTCTCAACGACAACCACGGGGACCAGCAGAAAAGTACGAGGCCCAAAGAAGCCGATGGAGGACTAGTTGGTTATCATGGATTTCGACGAACGAACAGGCCAGCCACATGGACCCCATGCAAGGGCCTTTGTCAACCACTTAAGGTACCTTGCTCAGGATAGGATCCTGATCAATGTCCGTGAATGGAAGAAAAATAAGCAACGCCCAAAAATCAGTTATGTCTCCGACCGTGACGAGGAACTAGTTTGGGGTGACGTGTTGCAACATTTTACGCTAGACACAAATGATGAATAGTTGAAGGAAAGAGTTCAGAATTGGTCTATGTAGAAGATGGCCACACAATTACAGTGCTATAAGAAGAATCTATATAATGACTATATCAAGAAGAACAAGACTCCGGATTTCAACTATAAGCACTTTGTCAAGCTGCGGCCGTTTTAGGACGAGTTTGTACAGTTCAAGACATCGGAAGAGGGTCAGCAACGGGCGAGAAGGAACCAAAAGAATGCCCGACACAAGACCTACCACCATACGATAGGATCAGGTGGCTACCCTACTGCCATTCCTAAGTGGAAAAAAACCGAGCAAGAGCTAATTGACAGGGGGTTGGTGCTAGAATTCCTCGACTGGCCTGAGCGTGCCAAGCACTAGTTTTTTGCTCATGGAGGCCGCTTGGACCTAGAGACCAGAAAGGTCATGTATGGGGAACGCATCCAAGCTGTAGCAGAAAGATTTCATCAAGCCCGCTCCGTCGCTCAAAGTGAAGAGTGGTAGCCGAACAGAGATAAAGATGAGCTGACATACGCCCTGGGGAACCTTGAGCACGGTGGACGGACGAGAGGCTATGGCTCCGTATCGTGGGAGCATGTCTTCCCTCAGGACAGAGAAACTTATAGAAGCCGTCAGAGAAAGAAGGAAGAGGACAGTGAATGTCTACACAAGTTGGAGGAGGCTGTTATAAAGACCAGTAAAGTGGCTCGTAAGGCACTAGAGTGGGAGGAAGCGCTTAAGGCCACTATGAATGAGTAAATCAGAAAGGCCGTGGAGGAAGTTGTAAGTTCCTGCCTCCAGAGCTTGTCACAGCCGACCGCCAACATCAGCCCCGGCTCAGCTCAGTTGAAAAACAGTTGTGCTTCTACGGAGGTGCCTGTGAGGCAAGATGATGACACAGGGATGAGCTTCCCGGTGGATGACATCACCGCTCCGTTGACGTCCTGTGAGCTGCATATTCCGGAGGGGAATGCCACAATCAAGGTGGCTACCAGTGTTATATCTCCTATCGACCCCACCAAGACACCAAGGATCCACTCGGTCGCAATACCACCCGGATATGATAGTGTCTCAGTGGATAGAGTGGTCAAAGGCCACGAAAATGAGGCTCTGGATATCGAAGGTAGTGATGGGGAGAAGACCCTAGGTGAAGCGGAGAAGACATTCACATGTTGGAAGAAACGGTACATCATTATTCCTGGGGCGCCGCCACCACAACCGAACCCTAGGTGTGGATGATTGTGAACACAATTGCTTTTCAATAATTATGTACTATATCTAATTACGGTTCACTCATGTATATACCTTGTTCGTTTTTTCTCAAATCTAGGACCTCCCCAAGTCCGTCTATCCATTCACCACATGACCACAGTGCCGTGGGACACGATGACGACGATGATTTCATACAAGACAAGGCTACATCCTCACCGCTGGCCGTATCTCCTCCATGACATACTCCAACGCCGCCAGCGGCCCAATCTCCTCCACAACAGCAAGCTCCAACCACGCCACCGCCGCCTCCGCCAATGCCGACAACGACCGCCTCATCGGCACCGGCTGGTCCATCGAGGAACAAGAGGCCCGCTGGCCCACAGAGATCGGTCCCACCACATCCGCCGAAGAAACAAGTTGTGGTCACGAAGATCCCGAAGATGACCAAGCTTTCATACGAGAAGACTGATGAAGAACTTAATGCTTCAGTCAAGGCAGAAGTGAAAGCGTTCTTCAAAAAGACCAAAGCTGACGCACGAGCAAAGCAAGAGAAGCCATACCTAATGTATTATTGTGTAAAGCTACATCAAGTGGTGCAGGCTATGCAAGACGAGAAGCGTGCCGCTAGTAAAAAACCAGCACCGCCACTATCAGACTATAAGCGTACTATCACAAAGAAAATCAAGGAAGACAAAAGGAAACAGAAGGCGTCCGGGAAAGATGTTGCACAGCTCGGCCAACAAGCATAGCAATCAGTGTCGCCACTAGTGGTTGAGAATCAATATGGTTCCAACATGAACTTGATGCAAATGTCTGTACCTGATGATGTGGACTTAGATGAACTCGCCAAGTGGATGAATATGACTGGGCTTTCCTTAGAACAACTTCTCGGTCGGGAGGAACTGACAACTGTTAAAGAGGCCGAAGTTGTTGATGAATGGCAGAGGAAGTACGTATATGGCAGGAGTCTATGCGACCCTGCAAAGGTAAAAATCTTGGTACACAAATATACAAGCTACACAAGTACTACTTGAGATTCTGTGCACAACATCAAAGTGAAAAATATCTGGGCGTCCAAGTAAGAGACCGTCACTACTTCCATGGAGATGACATCATCTAGGTACAATTTCATAAAGTACACCGGCTTCTCTATATGGATGCTCTTGACAAATCTCTCATAAGCTGCTACTGTCTGTAAGTGATTCTTCCTTTTAATCAATAATCCCACTCTAGCATATGTACATATTCGTAATAACTATGCTCACGATGTGCAGACACATGATGAGAGAACTCAGATTGAAACAAGACGATCGAATTGGTTTTATCAATCCGTATGTCGTGTATAAGGACACAAAGACTAAAGATCCATTCAATTTGAAGATCAAGAAAATGGAGAAAAACCTCCGGAGGTTCTTTTATAACCAAAGGCATAAGGAGTTAATACTCTTCCCTTACAATATGGGGTAAAGTGTTGTGTTGTATCATGTCTTAGTCAATCCAACATTAATATATATATATATATATATATATATATATATATATATATATATATATATATATATATATATATAAAAGTTGACTCTATAAACAAATACAGGGATCACTGGATACTCATTGAGATTAAGATCAAGGAACAAACTATAAATGTGTGGGACTCAATGAGAAAAGAGCTGGCAATGTACCAAGACGTGATAGACATGATCCAGAGGTAAGTTCTATCATTCGTTAATTATTGTTACCTACTCCTTTAATTTACTATGCTATACCTAATCAATGACCGACTTATTGGGCAGGGCTTGGGCTTGGCTACAACAAAGATATCGTACGGATCTGAAAGTGCCACTCCCCCCTCCTATTCTACATAAGTGGGTGTCCAGACAACCGTACGGAACCAATTTTATATGGATACTATGTTAGCGAGTACATGCGGTGTAGCAAATTTACACCTACTAAAGAGATGCTAAAAGTAAGTAACATGTGTATACAGTAAATTCATATCTTATTTATTTGTTAAAACTAAATAAATCTTATGTATATTAATATCTTTTCCTTTAATTAATGCAAATGGAAGGAGTGGGAATTGAAAGAACAAGTATTCAAGCATAGAATACTCGTCGCAATCCAGGAGACGATCGCAGGTTTCTCCAACGGTCATGTCATCCCGGAAGACGGCGAGTTCCACCACAACCCTAGGTTGAATTTGAAGAGTCCAAACAAGAACGAACACTTGTATGAGCTTTGAGTGGCGGGCAAACATTTGTGTAACTCATTAACCGGCGGCCGAACACTTGATTACTTGTATATTATTGTAAATGTAATGTGTATGTACGTATATGTATAGCTCTATAATATATATATATATATATATAGTTTCATACTTTATTTGTGTGCAATAATAACGCTCTCGTATAGGTGCAACGTATACGGATAATAGCAATGAAGAATAAATTGGAAAACAATATAACTGAAAACCAAAATCAATAATGAATTGGAAAGAAAAAGGAAAAAGAAAAAAGAACCTTTAGTCCCGGTTGGTAATACCAACCGGGACTAAAAGGTGTTGCGCCACGTCGATGCCTGACAGCACCTTTAGTCCCGGTTGGTATTACCAACCGTGACTAAAGGTTTCCCTTTAGTCCTGGACAACATTTAGTCCTGAAACCTTAATCCCGGCTCGCAGCCCGAGACTAGAGGTCCTTTTGGACCGGGACTAAATCCCCGTTGTGCAGCAGTGATACCAACATAGTGAGCACAGGCAATACAAACACCGATATATAGCACGGAGCAGGGATCCCCTGCTTGAACCAATATAAACTAAATGTCCTGTGTGCTACCCCAATAGTTGGCGTCCCAGGTAGAGACACTTGAGTGCAGATCAACCTGGATGAATCTAGATGGTTTCGGTCACTCGCTTCATTGATGCCTCGACATCCTGCGGTGGCACTCGGCAGCCCACAGGACCCTATGGTGTGTTGCACACTACTAGAAACTAAAAAATCCCTATCGGTTCAAGACAAACTGATAGGGAAATTGTATATGTTTTGTTGGTTACCTACAAACCGACAGAAAAATAACAAAACTGATAGAATAAATATAGTTTTCTTGTCGGTATACCGATAGAAAATTTAATTTTCTAATTTCTCTGTCAGCATTATGTATTTTTCTGTCTATTTTGACCTCACAGAAAATTTTTAGTTTCCAGTAGTGGCAACGTCCCTCGCTCTCTATCCTGTCATGTGACCTGGCGTCCCTCGCAATCCTGGCCTCCTGAGGCGTGGCTCAGCATCGCTTGTTATCCTACAGTGTGACGACTCGGCGTCTCTTGCTAATAACCTGCATGAGTCAGCATCCGTCGTGGTCCCACAATGTGACCCGATGTCCATCGCGCTATCTGCGGCATGATTCAGCGTCACTATTTGATGTTACAAAAAATATTTTTTACGAACTTAGTTAGAATTAGGATAATTTAACTAAAGAAGAAAGTTAATTGGTACTCCCTCTATTCCAAAAAGAATGCACTTTTAATTTAGAATAGTACCATGTTAAAGTATGTGTTGATGCAAAAGTAGATCTGCAAATACAAAGGGCTAATACCTGAAATCGATATTCAAAGCGTGCCAGTCGATTTGACCTGTTAATCGACAAGGATGAAGATACGAGCACTTTGGTCCTGACAACAGCGATACGCCCGGAAGTCACGGCCAAGAGGTACTCACGCGGAACTCGAGGATCGCCGAAGATTGCACTGGAGCAATGCAACTCGCCGAATCGATGAGAACTCGTAAAAAAGAAAAATATGCAAATTGACGAAGTCGTCGAAAGTAGATATAAATAAGAATAAAAGCTGTTTTTGATGTATTGATTGATCTCTTTTTTTTTTTACATTGGCCTTCACCCTATATTTATATCCTGATCTACAGAAACGTAACAAAATACGACTAGGACACTAAATCCAAATCTATGGAAACACATGACTTTGATACAACTCAGACTCTAATAAACGTATATAAGGAAATTAACTCCTATCTTATTCCATAGTCCGCCTCAGTTACGATGGTATTCTCATCGACCTTCTTTTTATCGGCACAGTCCCTGTTCCATCGGCACAATCCCTGTTCCATCGGCAGCAGCCTTCAAGTTCCTTCCATCGGTACATTCCCTGTTTCATCGGCAGCAGTCTTCAAACCATCTTTCATCGGCATCGGCAATAATACCCTTAACCTTATTGGCAACATTTCAATTTGAACCCATACGCTGCTACCACTCATAAGCAAACTCATTTTCATCAGCTATCAATCTACACAATAATCTTTCCTCTGCTGATTAGCCCTTCCTGACCATCTTGACACGTGCTAAAAAAGATGTCAACACATGCCCCCCAATTTCGGAGTATAAGATATTGATGCTCCGAAATTTACTCCAGATAATGCCTGCTATTACCTATTTTTCAATCCATTCTCCAAGCATAACATGATCTATTACCAGATTTAATCAAATCTAAATCTAATCCATGTATCTCAGTAAATATCGCACATTTTCCAACTGTTTTTTTGCCTCAATTACGGTTGAGATACCAAAATAACAATCCATCGGCAAGATCTTATCACAACAACATCACCATTTTAGAACTGAAAGATCTTGTATCAAAATATCCTTCAAGTCATGACTACTTGCCATGCCATCAAATCTTCTGTACAATCCCTTGATTGTCGTGTGAACAGTTACCATATCTATCTGAACCACCTCGATCCATCTGCGTACGGCATAGAGATAAGTCAAGAATACCCCTACCTCAAATGGCCTATAAATATATTTCTCTGAACTGCTCATCTTCTACTTTCAAATTGCAACCTTTGGCATTCTCTCTTCGGCGGCAACCCTAACTGCGCATCCTCAACCCACCAGAGCTCCTTCCATCATCATTTTCCAATCTCCAGCTCGTGCCCTCATCCTTCTCGAAACAATGGTGGTCAACTTCAACGTCCCTGCGGTTCGTTTTTTTTACTTCGACCCTTCTGGCCCCTTGCGAATTTCTTACAGTTGGTATTATTTTCTACTTCTTCTATTCTCTTGATCTTCCAAACTCAGGAACTACGCAACACACTGGTTATTCCAACCAACCAACCTCCCCTCCATTGCCTAGGTCCAATGGGTGATCCAGATCCAACCGACCTGATCAATGCAGAGGCTAATCGTATTCCCTTCAAAGCTCAAAATTTCTCTTTGAATCTATGGAAAGATACATTTCGATCTTGGCCCAAACCTACCAAAGGGTGGAAAAACTGGTACTTGAGAGTCAATAGATCAATGAAAGTGTTCTGGGCAGAACGGAAGATAGATCAATGTATCAGGCTATCCATTGCTGATATGCAAAGGAATGAATCCATGATGATAGCTGCTGCTCATTTTTGGTCAGATACCACAAATACCTTCATGTTCGGTCATGGCCCATGTGCCCCTACTCTTGCCGATGTATATATGCTCACCGGCTTGGATATCTCAACTGTCGATGAAGGCCACATTTTTGTCAGAAAAACTGAGTATAGAGTAAATACACGCAACATCGGTGGCTAGACAGGATACATCCAAGAGTACCAAAAAATTGGTACTGTCAATCAAAGGGAACATGCCATATTCCTGAACATGTGGCTGGAGAAGTTTATCTTCTGTGGTCGATCGGTAGGACCAACTAATGCCTTCCTCCTAGTAGTGGAACTCTTGGCCAACGGTGTCAGATTCCCACTTGGCCGATACCTCCTGAGCTCAACTTACCACCTTCTCCACCAAGCGTCTCAGAAGCTTCTACTTGGTGAACCCATCGGCAATCTGGGAGGCCCGTGGTGGTTCATCAATATGTGGTTAAACGCTCACATGCATAAGCGTCTACAATGGGGTTTCTTTGCCCAAGAATTCCCACGAGAGATCGCCAAAGATTACATCCTTGGAGATGATGAATCGGCAACACGCCCTCCTCTCAACTTCGGCGAAGCCATAATCGTCCTTCCTAGAATAGAGTCCAATGAAGATCAAATTGGCAGGTTTTTTTAGAATTTCTACAATGGTCTCCCTCGTGATCTCAGAGCTTGGGTACCCTATATCGATGAGGATAACAAGTTCCCTCTTCTTTTCAATTTTGCCGATAGTGATCTGAACCAAGATAATGATCTTATGATAGCTATTATTACCCCCAGAGCAATCCCAGTAAACACATTTGGTAGCGGAAAGAATTCCCATATCACTTATGAATTCTACAATCCATCGGCAGTGTCTCGTCAATTAGCCTTTGGGCAACTGCCAATCAAGCTATGCGTTGCCGATGTGATTAGGCCCAGAGAAATTATTATAGCTGGAACTGAATGGAGTAGAGTAGTAAGACTTGCTCCTGATGCCGATATTTCAAATGTTGATCTCTCCGCCTGGTCACCAGCGTCTTTCATCATAGAGTCATATAAGCAATGGTGGTAAGAGTGGAAAGAACAGTTGTTTTCAACATCCGTTCATACATATCGGCACATGATCGATCCCGACTATGTTGTTCCTGACGATGCAGTAAGTTCCTTTTAACTTTCGTCTCTCTCCTTCCTTTTATATGTATATTGGTAACTAATCTTCCCTAAAATAGGCCGATGATCCAGTTTCATCAATAAGCAAAAATGGAAGACCCTTCAACCTCCACCCTATTTCTCTAGTCTCAATAATTGGCTACAACGCCCCTACCTTAGAGGCCTTAACCTTTCAGAGGACTCGCGCCAAAACTATCACCTCTAGACCAAGACTAGCAACATCCAGGGCCACTCCAATGGCTGCTGCTTCAAGCCTAATCAAGGTTTTTAAGGTAATAACCTTGCTTACTTTGTTTTTCTGTCGATGCACACTATATTAACATATAACATCAGGATGTGAGAGCTGCAGCTGGATCATCATCAGCACCTCTTCCAATATCAAGCACCATGACCTCTACTCCTCCTTCAGAGGTATTCTCTTATTTTTATATTTTTCTGTTAAATATCCAATCTTATACTCGTTTTTGCAGCAACAAACGGGCACATTGGCAAGCACACCAAGCATGCAAGCTCCCCAATCAACACATGTCGATGCCCCCAGCCAATTGTCGCTGAGGCCCAAACAAAGCACAAAGCTTTAAGCGATGCTGAAGCTCAACAAAAGCGACAGAAATCTACACCAGCCCTTTCATCCGCTCTAACACCTGTCAATCGACCCACTGATATAATTGAACAAGCTGCTTCTTCTATACAAGATACACCATCAGCCATTATACCCCAAGGGCCGACTACTGATAAGGTCGTAGAAGACATTCCATCAGCATCCTCTGTCGATCCTTCGCATGATCTTTTTCAAGCCGTTCCCTCAAGCCAGGCTCAAGAAATTGCCCTGAAGCAGGTAAACCGATTAACTGTTTGGTTTATAATATCCCCAGACACCACAAATAGGATTCCTAACTCTCTTTATTTCACAGGAACAAGATTCTCCCGATAGCTTGTTTTCTTTTGCTATCGACGTCTCCAATGATGACGGAGAAGAGGCGAGTTCTTCCCTGGCATTGGGAACAATATCGGCAGATACCTATGGCAAACTAGAAGTTCTCCTGAATCTGCTGCAACAAGATACTGCTCAACTGGTGATCGATTCAGACCCTGCAAGGACCATCTTCAAAACAATCCGTGGCCAAGTCCCTACCGATGTTGAAGAAATCACCTTCCCAGCAGTCCATCTGGAGAGCAGACAACTTCAATATCAAAAGGCTGTTCATCGTATTGCCGACAGAGTAGCTCAGGCTCAACTTAAGGAAGAAATGATGCAGTTGAAGCAAACTGCCGATGAGAAGCACAAAAGCACCAACAACTTGCAAGCCTCCGGTGCTGATCTTAAATAGAAAATCTTAGACCTATTGGCAAAAAGGGCAGCTCTGCTAGCCGAACTGGAAAAGGTTGAAATAGCCCTGACTCAAGCCAAGCAAGAAGAAGACCAGCTTCCTGACGCTATCAAGGCCCTTCAGCAAGAACGAGACGTCCAAGCTCGCAAGGCCTTGGTTCTCAAGAAGAAACTCAAGCCTGTGGAAGGAAGTGCCGATGAAGATGCCAAGGAATTAAAAGAAACCGATGAAATTCGCTTGCGTGCGATATCGGCTATCCAAGCTTTGTTAAATTAGCGCATCAGCAATGATTGATACTTTGTTTCGACTCTAGCCGATAGGATTGTTATTGGCAATTACTCTTTTATGCATCCATCTAGACACTAGGGTAATATTTCTTTAAATATTTTCCATTTAATGCTCTGGGAAATACAACTCCTTCAAGAGTTTCAAGAATATATGCATTACCAGGAACAGATTGATTTATCCGATATGGACCTTCCCAATTAGGTGACCATTTGCCAAACTTAGAACTTTTAGTCCCAATCGGTAAAATCAACTTCCAAACCAATTCTCCATCGACAAATTCCTTTACCTTCACCTTCTTGTCATACCATCTAGCTACTCTTTTCTTATTCTCCTCGATGCTAACTAAAGCTTTTAAACGATGACCTGCTACATCTTCCAACTCATCCTTCATAAGGATATCATAATCATCGGCTGTCAATTGATCTTGAGAGCGTATTCGCCTAGAACCAATTTTAATCTCCTAAGGTAAGACTGCATCATGTCCATATACCAACTGATAAGGTGTTACCTTGGTTGCACCATGACACGCCATCCGATATGACCACAAAGCAGATTATATGCACCCTTGCCATTAATAACAAAGAAAGTTGTCGGTAAAATTTTACTGCCGATGGTCAATTCAACACAAACTGTCCCTTTAGCTAGTGATACATTGCCTTCAAAGTCCTTTAGCATCATATCAGTCTTAGTTAAGTCTTGATCTTCCTTACCAAGCTTTCGATACATCACATAAGGCATAATATTAATTGTAGCTCCTCCATCAATAAGTATCTTAGATACAGGCTGCCCATCAACTCTGCCTTTTACAAACAAAGCCTTGAGGTGTTGTCTCTCATCATCGGCAGGCTTCTCAAAAATAGCCATCATTGGATCTAGTGTTAATTGAGCTATTTGGTCAGAGAAAAAAACTTCTTCTTCGCTATCAGATAGAGCCAAAAATTCCATCGGTAACATAAACACCATATTGACATTTGCCGATGGGCCTTTATTTTTGTGCCTTATCTGCCACTGCTGATTACCAGATTTCTCATTGGAGGGACTTCCTTCTTGGTAAAAGTATTTTTGACGCTCTCGCTGCATTTTCCTCTTCTGTGTCTTTATCAAACCCTCTGGACACCATTGAGGAAGTTTAGTTTTCCACACTGGCTGATAGGTCTTGGTTGTCTCCACACGACGTATATTAGGATCCCTGTAAAATATTTCTTCATTAGGAACTCTTGCATTTGCCATCTCTTCAAGTTCCTCCTGGTTTCTCAGAAAATATGCAACGTGTTTACCAAGCCTTTCATGTACACTAAGCCTGCCCCCAGCCGATCATATACTGATGCTCTCCTTCTGATCGGCTCATTAATGGACAAACCTTGATTACCAGATTGAAATCTTCTTATAGGACGATTAACTCTATAATAACCATTGCACTCTGGGCAATCTTCAACAGTAGGTAACTTAATACCTTCCTCCCAACAATGAATAAAAAACGGACAATTCCAATTATCCTTATGCCGATTCCACTCTTCTTGACGTCTTTCCTCTTGCTGTTGTCGATATCGGTCCCTTCGCTGACGCCAGCTTTCCTGTTGTCTTTGTTGAGTAATCATGATGCCAGATCGAGGAGGCTTTCCAGAACTGGCACCTTCTATCAATAGCCCCTTGCCTTTTGCATCATCGGTAGTTATCCAATGTTGGGGATCTACTGATGCATTCTTTTTAGCAGCTTCCGACATCAACACCTTAATTTTACCTTCAGTATCCAACATATTTGCTGAAAAATAATGTTGATCAATTTTCATCGGCTTCTGAATCTTGGAATTGCCAAATTTTATTCTCCCAGACTCAATAGCTAACTGTAATTGTTGTCTAAATACTTTGCACTCATTTGTACTGTGTGAAGTTGCATTATGCCATTTGCAATACAGCATATGCTTCAACTCTTCTGCCGATGGGATCACATGATTAGGTGACAACTTAATCTGGCCCTGCTAAAGCAAAAGATCAAATATCTTATCGGCTTTGGTGACGTCGAAAGTAAACTTCTCTGGCTCTTTGTGACCAAAGGGACAAGATATCGGCTTTTTATTCTTAACCCACTCAGCCAAACCGATAACTGGTTCTTCATCCAAATCAGAATCTTCTACTTCTTCGACAAATGAAACTTTCTTATTCCAATTCCTTTTAGGTTCAAAAACCCTAGTGTCTTGATCAGAAATTCTTTGCACTAGATGACTTAGGCTTTCGAACTCCTGAGAAGCATATCTGTCCTTAATGTGTGGCAACAATCCCTAAAAGGCCAAATCGGCAAGCTGCCGATCATCCAACACCAGGCTATAACATTTGTCATTTACATCTCGTAGCCTTTGCATAAAGCCTTCTACCGATTCATCATTGCGCTGTTTCATCTTTACCAAATCGGTAAGCTTCTTTTCATGAACTCCATCAAAGAAATACTTATGAAATTGCTTTTCCAGATCAGCCCAAGTAATAATAGAATTTGGCGGTAGTGAGATAAACCATGTAAATGCTGATCCAGATAGAGATGATGAAAACAAACGAACTCTCAATTCATCTCTACAAGCTGCCTCTCCACATTGAATAATAAAACGATTAACATGCTCCATGGTTGATGTATCGTCCTGCTCAGAAAACTTAGTGAAATCTGGCACCTTGTAACGATTTGGGAGAGGAATTAAATCATATGCCGGAGGATACGGAGTCCGATAAGAATAGGTATTAACTTTGGGCTTGATCCTAAACTGATCCTTCATAATTTCTGCTATTTTATCGGCCCAAAAAGCATCAACATCTTATTGATGACATGGTTGAATCTCCACTGGAGGTACTTGCTGATACCCTTCTGCATACCTTTGTGGCCCACGATCTCCAGCAATTGGCATATTTGTCACTATCTGTGGTCCATTAACCTGCTGAAAAGGGTTCATCGGTTGAGCTGCCGATGCTTGATTCTGAAAACCAGCATGCATGTGACCTTGATGAACACCTGTGGCTTGCTGATTTGGCTGAACTGAATGTTGAGTGGAAAACTGCCCTGGCCAATTATTAGCGTTCATCGGTATAAATTTTGCCGATGGTTGGTAATTTGTTGGCATTGCCGGATAATTACAACTAACTTGAGGTAAAACCTAGACTCTAGGTTGACTTACGATTGGAGCCTTCTGTTGCATCGGTAACAAATTTGCCGATGGACTTGAACTAGATGTTTGACCCAAAGACACCTGGAAACCTCCTAGAGTTGGTTGTATAGTAGTTGCTGTAGTATATTGGGGTACTTGAGCTATCGGTGAACCGGCCGATAGCATAGGAGCTTTTCCCGTTGCATCAAACACTTGAGGTGATCCATAGTTAAAAACAGATGGCTCTTGAGGCATACCATATCCCCACCAATTAGCAGGAGTCTGATTATTCTGTGGTACAGGACCTGATAAAGCCGATGCTGATAGATCTGTATTAAGCTGAACTCGTCCTGATAATGCTGAATCCGGACGCATCGGTGTAGACTGTACGTTAGATAAACCTGCTGATACTGGAAGAGAAGAAATCTCTATACCCGCAACGGCCGGGGGAGCCGATGGAGCAATAGCAGATGCTAATTCTGGTTGATGATAAGCAGGCCCAACGTAACGAGGTGACGCTTGCCCTTCTTTGAAAGTTCGAATCACAACATTATGAACAGTATTGAACAACACATTGGAATGATTAATTAAAGCATGATTCACTGCAGAATTAACCATCTCTTGAAGTTTACCCGGATTAGAATCAAAGGTAACTTGCCGAGGCAATGGCAAGTCTTGCTTCTGGATGACTTGTCCACTTTTGTTCAAACTGAATGACTTCAAGCAGAGCTGTCTGTATTCTTCTATAGCCCTCTCCATAGTCTGCTTCTGATCGTCCTTAAGATCTTCTTCTGTTACCGTGATGATGTTCCCCGCATCGATTTCAGGATTAAGCATCTTGACTAGATCTGTCTCACTGGGCATGCCAAAAGATGTGTTGATACAAAAGTAGATCTGCAAACACAAAGGGCTAATACCCAAAATCGATATCCAAAGCGTGCCAGTCGATTTGACCTATTAATCGATAAGGATGAAGATACGAGCACTTTGGTCCTGACAACAGCGATACGCTTGGAAGTCACGGCCAAGAGGTACTCACGCGGAACTCGAGGATCGCCGAAGATTGCACTGGAGCAATGCAACTCGCCGAATCGATGAGAACTCGTAAAAAAGAAAAATATGCAAATTGATGAAGTCATCGAAAGTAGATGTAAATAAGAATAAAAGCTATTTTTGATGTATTGATTGATCTTTTTTTACATTGCCCTTCACCCTATATTTATATCCTGATCTACAGAAACGTAACCAAATACGACTAGGACACTAAATCCAAATCTATGGAAACACATGACTTTGATACAACTCAGACTCTAATAAATGTATATAAGGAAATTAACTCCTATCTTATTCCATAGTCCGCCTCAGTTACGATGGTATTCTCATCGACCTCCTTTTTATCGGCACAATCCCTGTTCCATCGGCACAATCCCGTTCCATCGGCAACAGCCTTCAAGTTCCTTCCATCGGTACATTTCCTGTTTCATCGGCAGCAGTCTTCAAACCATCTTTTATCGGCATCGGCAATAATACCCTTAACCTTATTGGCAACATTTCAATTTGAACCCATACGCTGCTACCACTCATAAGCAAACTCATTTTCATCATCTATCAATCTACACAATAATCTTTCCTCTGCTGATTAGCCCTTCCTGACCATCTTGACACGTGCTAAAAACGATGTCAACAGTATGTTAAGCTTGACTAAATTTATATAAAAAATTACTAATAATTATCGTATAATAAATACAAACCATTTGATTTGTCATTAAAAATATTTTCATAATATACTTATTTAGCGTCATATGCATTAATAATTGCGGTCAAATTTTTGGACACTTTAATTGAGAACGTACTTGGCATTTTATTTCTTTTTGGTATGGACATAGTAAACCTTTTTCGGGACGAAGCAAATTAGATGGAAGGTGCGCACTTGCTGCATAGACTTGTATATGTTGAAAACCTTAGAAAAACCCATTGTTTTCATAATTTTTTGGGGGGTGCAAATGGCAAATGCACCCCCCTAATAATATAATGACTACCAAGCTTCGCATGCATGCATGTGTTATCAAATCGATCGCCTTCTGGCCAGTCAATTAGGTTGCTTGGTAGTATCTCATCATGTGCCATGCGTGACATGTGAGCGTTTGTCGTCGTCTCTCTAGCTTCACCAGGCTTTTAATTAATTATTAATTAATATAAGGTGCTCAGGAGTCAGGCTCCTCCGGTTCTAGCCACAAGTATACTGTTGAGTTGAACACTCGTGTGCGGCTGTGCTACCACCAAACCATGCAAAAATAAAACTGTAGAGCGAGTACTATACACACTAGGGAAGTCCGCGAATCGCGGAGCAGGGATTCTCACAGTGTAAAGAGCACGGAGGAGCATGGGAGATCGGGATGCCACTAGATGCCTGCAGCTAGCCAGCCTGGTGGTGTCATGGACGTCATTGCATGTCTCATGCAATATGCCCGGCCGCCATCCTTACCGGCTAGGGCTAGCTGCAGCGCCGACAGCTAGCCCCGCCCAGCAGTGGATAACTGGACACTAGCGCCTAGTAGATCGACCTGCTAGTGGACGGTTCAGGACTTTTTGAGGCCGGGTATTTGAAAATGCAAAGAATTATATTTTTTTTAATAAATTAAAGCCTAGTAAAATTTCCCTAGCTAGCTAGGCTTCACAGCTTGTTGTACAATATTTTAGCTTTTCATCTATTTCCATGTTCCAACATCATGGCTAGTTTAAAAAATGTTTGAAATTTGAATTTAAAGAGAACTTAAAACGTATATTTGGGACCTTAATGATCTCCAATAAAAAGGCATCAATTATAAAAGTTTCATATCTCTCCGTGCTCCACAATTTTGTTAGTTTGTCTTCATCCAACTTCAAATGAAAATTTTACCTATTTATTGGGGTAGTTTAGATTTACCAATCGCCCCTGGTAGAAATTATTACATTTATAGGGTTGGTAGCACAAACTTTCTCTAGAAATAAAATTTATACATGAGGTTGTTAACCACTGGCTGTGCCTGAAAATGTTGGGGATTTATAGGGGTGGAGTGTCTCAGAAACCATTTATAGAGGCGGTCGTTGATACAAACTATGTGTCCTTTGTGCTACCCTTTAGACTACTACGTGTGATACATCCTAGATTCATCCCAGGGGCCGATCTAGCTGTGGAACGGCAGGGCTTAGTTAAGCCCCTACCGCACCCGCGGTAATGGAGCCTCTCTTTTAGCTCCTCCTAATTTTGATGGACATGAAAAAAAGGGAGAGCATCTAGAGGTTGTAGATGACTCGTGTTCTCTTCTGTGAACCTTTTAGATCTGCACTATTCATGCTGGTGATAAAAATTTACGTATTGTAGATGAGTACAAAAGTTGGACCAAAGAGGTAAGGGCCGGTTTAGATCCGAAATTTTTGACAAATGGCACTGTAGCGCTTTTCGTTGTTATTTGGCAAATATTGTCCAATCATGGTCTAATTAGGCTTAAAAGATTTGTCTCGTCCATTTCGTCTAAACTGTGTAATTAGTTTTATTTTTTTATCTATATTTAATGCTTCATGCATATGTCCAAAGATTCGATGTGACGGGGAATCTGAAAAATTATGCAAAATTTTCTGGGAACTAAATAGGGCCTAAGACTACCCGCAGTGAGTACTATAAAACAATACTATAAAGCTTTACAGTATGAATATGGAGTAAAAACTGCTGCACTGGGTACTCTAAAACGATACTCTATCCTTTCTCTCATTCTATATTTAGAGTGGTATTGTGCTTACTCTATACTCTATAGTTGGCGGACTCCACTAGCTAAACAAAGGAAAAAAAATGATATAACTCACAAACCAAAAATCCAAATTAAATTTTGATTTCACCATTAAATTCGTCTCAATAAATCCTTTAAAACTAGATCACACATGGATATATTTAGATAAAGTGACAAGTGGGTCCCACAGTGGATAGAGGATGATATAGAGGATGGATGGGCGCGGAAGAATTGAGTATAGAGGAGAGAATCTTTATGACTAGGATGTATAGAGGATGAATATAGAGGTCCATGAGTGCAGGTAGTCTAAGTTGAGTGGCAATGCTTTTTTCCTTTTCGGGACGGAGGCTAAAGGCTTGGACCAAAGAGGAAAGTGTGCAGATCCGCCATGAAGTGCTGTCAAACCGACAGTGTCAGTTATCTCAATATCTCACGTGCTAGTACTGTCATGCTCCGGGTGACATGTGAGTAAGGCTGGACGAAAAACTCGAAGCTCGTTAGCTCGCTCGGCTCGTGGCTGGCTCGGCTCAGCTCGGCTCGGCTCGTTATGATAACGAGCCGAGCCGAGCCAGGATTTTAGCTCGTTAGCTATAACGAGCCAACTCGAGCTGGCTCGTGAGCCGCTCGCGAGCCAAACGAGCCGTAGTTTTAGAGAAAAAGTCATCATAACTTATATTAGTTTTGTATTACTTCATGTTTTGCACTTCACAAATAGATGATATGTTAGCTCATATGAATATTTTGTTCGATTTAAGGCTATTAAATATATTATTTTTATATTATTAATATTTTTATGCTTTAGATAAATACAAATATTATATTTTGTATTTTTTTCCCTGGCTCGCGAGCCTAACGAGCCAGCTCGAGCTCGTAACGAGCCGAGCCGAGCTAGCTTTCTGGCTCGTTAAGATAACGAGCCGAGCCGAGCCGAGCCGAGCTGGCTCGTTAGCCAGCCTTACATGTGAGGTTGTCGTCTGTGTCCATCGGCTCGTGGTCCACGCGACCACGCGTACATCTTGCTCATGTGCGTCCTTGCCTTCAGGACGTACTAGTGCATGGCTCTCTGGTGTACACGTCGTACGTAGCTTTAATTTACTCGATTCTGAGTATACACCACCTCTTCACAGTCAACTTGTCGAGAACAAAGTCAGAGCATTTGTGAGCTTAAGGCAGGTTTAATAATATAATATGCTACTTGGTTTGAGTGATTTATATAAAAAAATATTATCAATATTTGTATCCCCAAACATGTTTAATGTAAAAATATGTCATTTAATAAATATTAATATTTTGATTAAAATTTAAATTTATTGGCTTCTTGAAAAATGAAAATGAGATTTACGGTCACGGCCAACTTGATTATAGCATGCATATATGGGCTTAGGGGTTCTACTTGTAGCTTTCCATGCCTGATGACTTTATGGTTACAACCAAAACCTGATTTTTGTATTGTTGCTAGCCTATTGGCAATTCTACCGTTTCAACAATTAGCTATTGTCAAAGTTTAGGAGTTTTTCCTCTTATGATCATCAAGTACATAGCTTGTCAATTCTCTTGCAAGTTGGTTAGTGTGGCAGTATAGCCAATGCAACAACTTATGTTGTGTCTGGCTGAGTTTGTAAAGTGCGGTAAAACCCAAGGCTACCCTTACATTGCCACATACTCCCTCTGTCCTAGTTTATCTGTCGTTTCCGGTTTTCATGCCGCAAGTTTGACTCGATTTATAGAAAATGTGTACACCATTTTTAGCTCCAGATAAATTTATTAAAAAATTAGATTCAAAAATCTTTCTAATGATACTAATCATGTACCATAAATATTAATATTTTTATATATATATATATTTTATTAAAGTTGTTTCTCGGGAAGCGAAAACGACAGATATTTTGGGACGGATGGAGTATATACGATGCCAATCTGTTATTTAAGGCACATGCGTTTGAAGCTCTGGCATGGGAGATGCATGCATGACAGTAGCTAGATCCGATCCGTAGTTGAGGACAACAGATCGTGTACCTATCTATACTTTCAAGTCTCGTTCCATGCATGCATGCACGCATAATGGATCTGGATAAATATTCGCACAAGAACCTCAGTGTATTGTAATATTTACTTTTCGCTTAATTTTTTTTGTTACAAACCGATTTGTTGATCATTTGATTGATTTTTTTAATTGTCCTTTCACCATATAATTCCATGATTTAAAAGCTATCGTCATTTTCTTCTCTTCTTCATTCCTGTCGTAGTTTATGCCGAGACCGAAATTAAGATTGCCGGGAGTTTCTTTTGGTGACTATCCTAGTCTTGATCGTTAGTTTCCAGCTTGTGTATGCAACGTGCATTCAGTCGCCAGACGGTTCGTATCTACCGTTCATGCGGCCAAGATGTTCAATGGGTTGAAAAAAAATTCGATCCAGTTTTGGTTCACAAATAATGAGTCCTTTAAGTTGTTCTCTATTATGCCCGTCAGCCTCTCAAAGATAACCATTTACATGGTTTTTGGTCGTCATTCCAGGATGTCAAAGTATGACATTCTAGGCGCGCACTTTATGGACTACTACTATGGTAGCTTTGGTCCATCCGTTGGAAATGAATATGCAAGGGCAGTTATCTTAAGCAAACCACCCCTAGAAATGCATTTTCAAGAGTGGTTTGCTAAAGGGCAACTGCCTCTAAACATGCATTTTCAGGATGGGTGGGTAAACTCAACTCCGCAGACCATTTTTACTGTCCCTGAAAATCGTTTTTGCAGTAGTGGATGTGTCTCTCTCCCTCAGTCCAATAGAATGAATATAACTTTATCAGAATAATACCGACTTGAACCATCTTGATTACAATCAAATTTATACAAAAATATGAAAAAATATAATACCAAATAAACATCATTAGATTTGTCATAAAACACTATTTGATAACATAATTATTTTATGTCACTCTCTTTTATATGTTTAATCGAAATTTAGATAATTTGACTATAAATTAAGATGAAAATAGAACGACATACATTCTTCCTCCAGACGGAGGTAGCACGGCAGCACTCCCTCCTTCTCTTTTTTAACTGTCGTTCTCAAATATTGAGGAGCTAAATATACTCAAATTTAACTAAACATATATAAGAGGTTACTAATTATGATATGTAATAATAAGTATCATTAAATTAACCGTTGCATATATTTTTGTAATACCCTTATTTGGAGAAACAAATATCACTAGCTTGTGGTCGTCCCTCTGCACCATCAGATTGAGGTTTGGATCAGAGTCAATGAGATCGGACGACGCCTCGTTCTTCATCTCTGGCGAGGCTGTCGGTGGCAACAAGGAGAGGCAATAATCCATCTCTTTTTACAATTACGTGATTCTTCAGCTTAGTTTGCTTGGATTTAGTTTTAATAAATCGACTGTGAAGTCATATGATTAATGTTCGACCCGGAACTTTTAATTTATTACCTACAATGAAAGCACATCTGTATGAGGTCACTTTGTGGACACTATCTACTAGGAGAAGGGTGCACTCTTCCACGGGGATATTAACTCTAGTCTCATCGTTGATGATCGTAGAGAGGGGTAAAAATTCAGTGGGGATGGTCCCCATACCGGAATCCGCTTCTTTACCGAGCGCCGGAGGCTTTGCCGAGCATTTTTTTTCAGGTGCTCGGCAAAGAAGGCTTTGCCGAGAGCCAAATAAAAAACACTCGGCAAAGCCTCTGCACTCAGCAAAGAAGGCTTTACCGAGTGTCAAATAAAAAACACTCGGCAAAGAAGTTTCTTTGCCGAGCGCAAAAAAAAAACACTCAGCAAAGGCTTTTTTGCCGAGTGTCAAAGTAAAACGCTCGGCAAAGCAAATTTTCAAACCATGTTTTGGTGCCCTAAACGAATTCAAATAAAAAAGTTTTCAACTACAAAGTTTCATAACTTCTCATGATCTACAAACTTTATATTGATCATTTCTTCATTCGACAAAGTAATAATTACGCTGTTCACAAAATCTGTCTCTCATGTAGTTTCATGAAACTACAAGAGAGATAAATAAAATTTGTGAATAATGTTAACACCACAATTTCAGATGGAAAAACTTCCTAATTGAAGTTTGTAGATCTCGAAAGGTTATGAAACATTGTAGTTGACCACTTTTTAATTTGAATTCATCTTGTCATGCAAAACTATGTTTGAAATTCAAAATTTTAAAATTTGAATTTTTCAAAAGACCTCGGATGGAAAAACTTCCTAAATGAAGTTTCTAGATCTCGAAAAGTTATGAAACATTGTAGTTGACCACTTTTTCATTTGAATTCATCTTGTCATGCAAAACTACGTTTGAAATTCAAAATTTTAAAATTTGAATTTTTCAAAAGACCTCGAATAGAAAAACTTCCTAAATGAAGTTTGTAGATCTCGAAAAGTTATGAAACATTGTAGTTGACCACTTTTTCATTTGAATTAATCTTGTCATGCAAAATTACGTATGAAATTCAAAATTTTAAAATTTGAATATTTCAAAAGACCTCGGTTGAAAAAACTTTCTATATGAAAAATATAGAGCTCGAAAAGTTATGAAACTTTGTAGTTGACAACCTTTTGATTTGAATTCGTTTAGGGCCTCAAACAATCAATTTTTTATTTTGTTTAGTATAATATTTGAGTAACTGAAACGACATATACACGCATGTGAGTGTGTAGTGCAGGTGGCAGATGAGGTATCGCGTGAGGGAGAGGTCACGAGTTCGAATCCCGTCGATCACGTTGCAGCGAATTTTGTGCGAAAAATGCTGGAGACGGACGGGCGCTGGCCAGTGGGCCCCTCCCCTGATTAAAAAAAATTCAGGTTTTTTTCGCATTTTTTATTTCGCGCTTTGCCGAGCGTCGGGCTCTCGGCAAAGGCTTTGCCGAGTGTCCGATAAACGGCTCCCGGCAAAGAAGCCTTTGCCGATCGGATTTTCGCCGAGGGCGCTTTGCCGAGGGCCTTAGAGGCTTTGCCGAGAGCCTGGGGCCCTCGGCAAAGCAGCCGGCTCCGGGCATCCATAGGCACCGGTCATATTGATTCATGACGCGTGTTCATGCACAATCAACCAACACATGAGATTGTTGCATAAATTCATGAGGAGGAATCGGAAAGAAAAGGTAAAACTCTCTCACGCATTGGATGATTGTGTATGAACACATGCCGTCACAGCAGGTTGCCCACGACTACCCCATGGGGCAGTCCCCACCGAATTTTTCTGTAATATAAAGAGGAAATCAAGCGTCCAACTTGAGGGATCGAGGGTGGAGGTGTTGAATCTACAACATGTGACGTACCCAATAATTCAACTGCTGATGTTCTTGTATCGATTCAGACAAGGGCGGATCTTGCACCAAGGTGGGGTGGGATCACGCCTCCGCTATCACTACTTGAAGCATGAAGCGCCTCATAATCCCCCCTACAAATTGGTACCCATAGAAGCTTGAAAGGAGCCGCTAGAGATGGAAAATAATAGGAGAAACCTTCATGATAACTTATTTTTCTAGATCAGCCACTGAATTCATATGCATTTTGGTCTTGTTCCGGAATAATGGATCTTGGGACATGTGTCCAAGCTTTTGGAATTGATCGGTGGATTCGACATGAGAACTGCACTGCGGTTTTGATGTTCGACGGGGTCTATATATTTATCTAGAGTATTGGAAGGCGTTAGAGAAGATGTTGGAAGGAACTAGTACATAGCATATTGTACCTTAGTGATGTGTTATTCCCTACTTCTGATATGCATACATTAGTGTGATGGTTATTGAAAAATAAATCGTCTCTGATATTCAACACTAGAGATAATCACTGAACAAGCAAGGACGGGCTTGGTGGGGCAATGGCGTTGGACAGGCAAGTGATCGATCAACCTTGCTAACTAGCTAGTGAGCAATCAAGGCGTAGGGCATGCGGTCAGTTAGAGACTTGTATTAACTTAACACGTTTCAAATATAAGGATGTACACTAGTGATGGGGCATGAGAGAGTGTGTCCTTGACACAATTTCGAATGAGAGGCATGAAAAAACTTCATCGTCACTAATAAAATTTGAGAAAACATAAAAAATAAAAGATCCCACACATCTCCAATTTTAATTACTATCAGTTTATACTAGATTTACACTGTACTCATACTAGAGCTACGATGACTGTTTTTATGTAATTTCTAGGTAGAATTTGTGTAACTAAAGATTCTATACATAGCAAATACACAAAAATGTAATGGTCTCTTGCTTAAAAAAATAAAGGTAATTGACAACTAAAAAAATGCAAAAAATTCTATGAATTGTAAATACAAAAAAATATAGCGCCTTGAATTAACCAAACATATCAAATTTTAAAATGATATAATACAAAGAAAAGGAATCATTCTATGGATGCAATGTTGCAAACACAGAGAAATTGAGGGCCTTGGATGAAGCAAACATATCAAAAACAGATCGGACCTAGCCTAGGCTACTCCTATATTAGTATATATTGTACTGAAAGCGGAAATATCAAATGTCAGGGCTGATCCTATCGATGGTACGTACAGTTGAATATATAATTAATTGCTTCTGAGTGATCACCCCATGCAGCAAATCCTTGAATCCAGCCAGCACAGCTGTCAGCACCGTAAGCAAATTCGAGGAGGGGTACACTTGCTTTATGGGTACAAATAATGATTAAACTTTAGTTTTTAGTACTATATTTTTTTATCTTTTGTGGATGCGGTCGAACCACATCATTGAGAGCGACTAGCACAATGAAAATTGATTAATTAAACTGATCAACTCGTGAAATGATCATCCAGGGTGAGATCGAGGGGCTGGATCGATCTCGATGTGGATGCATGCGTGTGGTAGCTGGGATTTGGCGATAGAGTCGATCCAGTAGTGAGCAAGTGACAATATTTCTATTAAAACTATATATAAACTATTACTTAAATTAAATTACCCATGCATGCTCCTTCGGTAATGCACTTGGTGCACCTTAAAAACAATGTCACCCCTTTCATGAAAATAATGGATCGGAGTACACATGATGACGGTACATATACATGGATGCATGAATGTATTATACTGGTATTAGTAGATTGCAGTGAGTGGCTCTCTGGTGTACACGTCGTACCAAGAATAAATGGAAGCTAGGTTATCATAATTTAACAGTGCAAGCTTCATGGTGGTGTGTCAACTTAATAAAAATGGAAAGAAAATAACGAATTGCCCTAGCTAAGGCTTCATAGCTTGTTGTAAAATATTTTCAAGTAATTTATTATCATGTTCAAACGTCATAGCTAATTTTATCCAACTAACCATTAGTCATTTATCTGTTTGTTTCCATCTAAGATTGTTTTAAAAAAAATTGAATTCAAATTAGAAATATATGAACTAAGCATGTATATTAATTTGGGACCTTAGTGATATTAAATAATTAAAAAACATGCCAATTATAAAGTTTTAGAGCTCATCAAGCTCTACGATTTTTTTAGAATTACATAGTATAACGTAGACGTCCATAACACGCACGTACACTCACCCCTATGAACACAATTACGCAAACTCTACCTATATGAGCACCTCCGAAGGACTGAGCCGACAGATCTCGAGATTTACGAAATCACCACAGGCGTCTCGTTGTTGACTACCACTGAAAACATAACGCTATTAAATCTTGGAATAAATCCCGCAAAATGCGAGCACCCGTGCCAAGTCGAGGACTTGAGCTCGGGTGGGTAGGTTCCACCACAACAAACCCAACTAACTAATCTATGATCAGTTCACCAAGCTCTACGATTTTGATTATAGTTAGTTTTTCTTTGTCCAACTTCATAGTATGCATTTCTATGTGTGGCTGTTAACACTGAGTGCGCCTAAAAACACAGGAGGTTTGTCCCTGGAACCATATATAGGTGGTTAGTGATACCACGCATCTATAAAAAAAACAGGCACCTCTAAAAATAATTTGTAGTAATGTTCTAGCTAGAACTAGAAGGACATCATGGCTTGGTCCTTGGACTTCCTTATGGTTTTATGTGGGTTTGTTAGCATCTACTGGAAACCAAAATTTTCCTATCATGACAGAGTAGTTGGTGGGGCTTGGAAGGGGTAGACATATGATTGGACAAGGCAATCTGCAATATGACATGTGCATGATAGTAGTTGGGGGGCTTGGAAGGAACATACGATTGGACAAGGCAACTGCCAGATTTTACAAAACCGTCAGTGATAGTGCTTCCTGGCACATCACTGTCGGTTTTTCGTTTAAACCGGCAGTGATAGGTCCTACCGATAGTGAAAATCGGGTCTTCACTGTCAGTTCATATCACTGCCGGTTACGAACCGGCAGTGATATAGGGTCATCACTGCCGGTTTTAGCCAAGAACCGACAGTCACTGTCGGTTCGTGGCTTGAACCGACAGTGATTTACAAGAAAACTTCATAAGTTTCTCATATGATGTCCGATGAAGACGAACTTTATATCAAATTTGTAGCTCGACGAGATCTATAACTTTGTAGCTCAAACTTTTTAAATTTGATATCGTTTGGATGTCCAAATATTTAAAATTTAAAATTTGAATTTCGTAAATGACCCCGGATGGAGAAACGACCAAAACAAAAGTTATAGATCTCGAAAAGTTATTTAACTTTGTAGTTCACAACTTTTTCATTTGAAATAATTTACTACTTTAAAATGTAGTTTGAAATTATATTTTGAAGTTGTTAAAGAACTCTGATTTCTCTTTTTAATCTCTGCCTAAAACTAGTAACTAGTCTTTCTCCCTCATACTAACTTCAAATTTGATGATTTTTTTTACTAAATTATTTCAGCTGAAAAAATCACAAAACATAGAAGTTGTAGAACTTACCAAGATCTATAACTTTTATTTTTATCATTTCTTCATCCGATAAAGTGGTAATAATATTGTTCACAAATTTTACATATCTCTCTTATAGTTTTATAACTATTAAGAACTATAAGAGAGATATGTAATATTTGTGAACAATGTTACTAACACTATGTCGGATGGAGAAACTACCAAAATAAAAGTTGTAGATCTCAAAAAGTTATGAAACTTTGTAGTTTACAACTTTTTGATTTGAATTCATCTCGTCAAGGAAAACAATGTTTGAATTTCTAAAAAATTAAAAATTTGAATTTTTTAAACGACCTCGGATGTAGAAACTACCAAAATAAAAGTTGTAGATCTCGAGAAGTTATAAAACTTTATAGTTGACAAATTTTGGATTTGAAATCATCTTGCCATGGAAAACTACGTTTGAACTTTTCAAATTTGAAATTCAAATTTCATAAACGACCTCAGATGGAGAAACTACCAAAATAAAAGTTGTAGATCTCGAAAAGTTATAAAACTTTGTAGTTGACAATTTTTTCATTTGAATTCGTTTAGGGTCTCAAATACTCATTTCAAAATTAGATGAATATAAAACGGCTAGCACGACTATCCCAACTAATTACGAACATGTGTGCAGGTGGAGTGGTTAAGGGACGAATATGCGGAGCAGGAGGTCAGGGGTTCGAGCGCCGGCGGTCGCGAAGCGCGCGTTTTTCGTGAAAGATCACACGAAAAATAAAAAAACCGTGTGGTTGTCTGGTGGGTCCTCTCCTGGTAATAGAATTTTTTTCTATTTTTCGTTGAATTTTATGGCTTATTTCCTGAAAACCACATCACTGCCGGTTCAACATCAGTGTCGGTTCATAAGAACCGGCAGTGATGTCAATCCCCCATCACTGCCGGTTTGGTTGTGCCGGTTCAAAATCCGGTAGTGATGGGGGGTTTTGAACTGGCAGTGATATCCAGATCTGGCGTAGTGAATGGGTATGCAATAATAATATGAGATGGACGCAAAATCATAATCTTCGCAAAAGTCATAATCTTATTGAACTTGGGCCAGATCTAGTCCCGGGACCACACGATTGAATTTTGTTTTCGTTCTTTCCGCCTAGGGTTTTTGACCAGTACATAAAGACCTTGTGTATTTTCACCAAGGCCATAGGGATGGGCCGTTGGCCGAGACAATTGTCCAGAGGTGGAGTCTACTCAGTAGTGTCTCATCTACTTGACGTGCAAGGTATAGGTAGATATATACAAGGACTAGATCAGACTCTACTGTATTTGAATGGAAACATATTTGTAAAATGATTCCCATAGAATTATTTGTAACTCTAATGCCCAGTCTATATATATAAGAAGGGATAGGGAGCCTGTGATCGGCATCCTACATCGTCTAGCGACATCAGCTCATACCAACATAGTGAGCACAAGCAATACAAACACCGATATATAGCACGGAGCAGGGATATCCCCTGCTTGAACCAATATAAACTAAGTGTCCTGTGTGCTACCCCCAAAGTACAAAATAGCGGCGGCAGCGGCCGCAATTGCGGTAGCGGCCCATTGCCGCTACTGCTACCAGGTTGCGCTCTGAAGTTTGCGGCGTGGAACTTTGTGGCCGCAACGGGCCGATATAGCGGGCGCAATTGCATGTAGCGGAGCGCAATAGCGTGGGAGCAGTATCCCTAACCAGCGGCCCAGCCCACTACGAACGACTCACACGGTCCACCCCAACCCCAGGTCAGACACCCCCACGCATCGGCTGTAGGCTCCATTCAGCGTCGCCGCCGCCACCCTTGGCCTCTAGGTTCGGCGCCGCCGCCGTTGTGCTGGCCGACCGCCGTTGTGCTAGCCAGCCGCCATCGAGTCGCCGTGCGCCACGCCACCACGGAGGTCGCAAAAGGGAGGGACGCAAGCCAAAAGCAAAGCAAAGAAAGCACGAGTTGTTGCAGAAGATGAGGAAGAATTTGATTGTTCTGAAAGTGAAGAGGAAGAGGAAGAGAATATCCCTTATGCAGATAGAGATGGTTCAGGTGACCATGTGGCCGATGATGTTGACAATGCCGAGTGATAGTCTTGTGAACTATTTTATGGCTCATAGTGTGTTTGTTTGCAAACTCTCAATGTGATGATTTAATGTGTGGAACACCATGTTTGTTTTCTTAATTTAAGTATTTGAGACATAAGTTATTTGAGTGCAATTAAATGTCTATTTATACACATTATTCATGATATATGTACTAAAAATTATGTGAGATTATTAGGTGCCGCTATTGAAACTTATCGTCCGCAATATAGCCCGCTATCCGCAATCCGCTACCTCGACACCAATCTGCTACCAACCCGCTATCTGCTATTTTTTACTTTGGCTACCCCAATAGTTGGCGTGCCAGGTAAAGACACTTGAGTGCAGATCAACCTGGATGAATCTAGATGGTTTCGGTCACTCGCTTCATTGATGCCTCGACATCCTGCGGTGGCACTCGGCAGCCCACAGGACCCTATGGTGTGTTGCACACTACTAGAAACTAAAAAATCCCTATCGGTTCAAGACAAACTGATAGGGAAATTGTATATGTTTTGTTGGTTACCTACAAACCGACAGAAAAATAATAAAACTGATAGAATAAATATAGTTTTCTTGTCGGTATACCGATAGAAAATTTAATTTTCTAATTTCTCTGTCAGCATTATGTATTTTTCTGTCTATTTTGACCTGACAGAAAATTTTTAGTTTCCAGTAGTGGCAACGTCCCTCGCTCTCAATCCTGTCATGTGACTTGGCGTCCCTCGCAATCCTGGCCTCCTGAGGCGTGGCTCAGCATCGCTTGTTATCCTACAGTGTGACGACTCGGCGTCTCTTGCTAATAACCTGCATGAGTCGGCATCCGTCGTGGTCCCACAATGTGACCCGATGTCCATCGCGCTATCTGCGGCATGATTCAGCGTCACTATTTGATGTTACAAAAAATATTTTTTATGAACTTAGTTAGAATTAGGATAATTTAACTAAAGAAGAAAGTTAATTGGTACTCCCTCTATTCCAAAAAGAATGCACTTTTAATTTAGAATAGTACCATGTTAAAGTATGTTAAGCTTGACTAAATTTATATAAAAAATTACTAATAATTATCGTATAATAAATACAAACCATTTGATTTGTCATTAAAAATATTTTCATAATATACTTATTTAGCGTCATATGCATTAATAATTGCGGTCAAATTTTTGGACACTTTAATTGAGAACGTACTTGGCATTTTATTTCTTTTTGGTATGGACATAGTAAACCTTTTTCGGGACGAAGCAAATTAGATGGAAGGTGCGCACTTGCTGCATAGACTTGTATATGGTGAAAACCTTAGAAAAACCCATTGTTTTCATAAATTTTTGGGGGGTGCAAATGGCAAATGCACCCCCCTAATAATATAATGACTACCAAGCTTCGCATGCATGCATGTGTTATCAAATCGATCGCCTTCTGGCCAGTCAATTAGGTTGCTTGGTAGTATCTCATCATGTGCCATGCGTGACATGTGAGCGTTTGTCGTCGTCTCTCTAGCTTCACCAGGCTTTTAATTAATTATTAATTAATATAAGGTGCTCAGGAGTCAGGCTCCTCCGGTTCTAGCCACAAGTATACTGTTGAGTTGAACACTCGTGTGCGGCTGTGCTACCACCAAACCATGCAAAAATAAAACTGTAGAGCGAGTACTATACACACTAGGGAAGTCCGCGAATCGCGGAGCAGGGATTCTCACAGTGTAAAGAGCACGGAGGAGCATGGGAGATCGGGATGCCACTAGATGCCTGCAGCTAGCCAGCCTGGTGGTGTCATGGACGTCATTGCATGTCTCATGCAATATGCCCGGCCGCCATCCTTACCGGCTAGGGCTAGCTGCAGCGCCGACAGCTAGCCCCGCCCAGCAGTGGATAACTGGACACTAGCGCCTAGTAGATCGACCTGCTAGTGGACGGTTCAGGACTTTTTGAGGCCGGGTATTTGAGAATGCAAAGAATTATATTTTTTTAACAAATTAAAGCCTAGTAAAATTTCCCTAGCTAGCTAGGCTTCACAGCTTGTTGTACAATATTTTAGCTTTTCATCTATTACCATGTTCCAACATCATGGCTAGTTTAAAAAATGTTTGAAATTTGAATTTAAAGAGAACTTAAAACGTATATTTGGGACCTTAATGATCTCCAATAAAAAGGCATCAATTATAAAAGTTTCATATCTCTCTGTGCTCCACAATTTTGTTAGTTTGTCTTCATCCAACTTCAAATGAAAATTTTACCTATTTATTGGGGTAGTTTAGATTTACCAATCTCCCCTGGTAGAAATTATTACATTTCTAGGGTTGGTAGCACAAACTTTCTCTAGAAATAAAATTTATACATGAGGTTGTTAACCACTGGCTGTGCCTGAAAATGTTGGGGATTTATAGGGGTGGAGTGTCTCAGAAACCATTTATAGAGGCGGTCGTTGATACAAACTATGTGTCCTTTGAGCTACCCTTTAGACTACTACGTGTGATACATCCTAGATTCATCCCAGGGGCCGATCTAGCTGTGGAACGGCAGGGCTTAGTTAAGCCCCTACCGCACCCGCGGTAATGGAGCCTCTCTTTTATCTCCTCCTAATTTTGATGGACATGAAAAAAAGGGAGAGCATCTAGAGGTTGTAGATGACTCGTGTTCTCTTCTGTGAACCTTTTAGATCTGCACTATTCATGCCGGTGATAAAAATTTACGTATTGTAGATGAGTACAAAAGTTGGACCAAAGAGGTAAGGGCCGGTTTAGATCCGAAATTTTTGGCAAAATGGCACTGTAGCGCTTTTCGTTGTTATTTGGCAAATATTGTCCAATCATGGTCTAATTAGGCTTAAAAGATTTGTCTCGTCCATTTCGTCTAAACTGTGTAATTAGTTTTATTTTTTATCTATATTTAATGCTTCATGCATATGTCCAAAGATTCGATGTGACGGGGAATCTGAAAAATTATGCAAAATTTTCTGGGAACTAAACAGGGCCTAAGACTACCCGCAGTGGGTACTCTAAAACAATACTATAAAGCTTTAGAGTATGAATATAGAGTAAAAACTGCTGCACTGGGTACTCTAAAACAATACTATAAAGCTTTAGAGTATGAATATAGAGTAAAAACTGCTGCACTGGGTACTCTAAAACGATACTCTATCCTTTCTCTCATTCTATATTTAGAGTGGTATTGTGCTTACTCTATACTCTATAGTTGGCGGACTCCACTAGCTAAACAAAGGAAAAAATGATATAACTCACAAACCAAAAATCCAAATTAAAATTTGATTTCACCATTAAATTCATCTCAATAAATCCTTTAAAACTAGATCACACATGGATATATTTAGATAAAGTGACAAGTGGGTCCCACAGTGGATAGAGGATGATATAGAGGATGGATGGGTGCAGAAGAATTGAGTATAAAGGAGAGAATCTTTATGACTAGGATGTATAGAGGATGAATATAGAGGTCAATGAGTGCAGGTAGTCTAAGTTGAGTGGCAATGCTTTTTTCCTTTTCGGGACGGAGGCTAAAGGCTTGGACCAAAGAGGAAAGTGTGCAGATCCGCCATGCAGTGCTGTCAAACCGACAGTGTCAGTTATCTCAATATCTCACGTGCTAGTACTGTCATGCTACAGGTGACATGTGAGGTTGTCGTCTGTGTCCATCGGCTCGTGGTCCACGCGACCACGCGTACATCTTGCTCATGTGCGTCCTTGCCTTCAGGACGTACTAGTGCATGGCTCTCTGGTGTACACGTCGTACGTAGCTTTAATTTACTCGATTCTGAGTATACACCACCTCTTCACAGTCAACTTGTCGAGAACAAAGTCAGAGCATTTGTGAGCTTAAGGCAGGTTTAATAATATAATATGCTACTTGGTTTGAGTGATTTATATAAAAAAAATATTATCAATATTTGTATCCCCAAACATGTTTAATGTAAAAATATGTCATTTAATAAATATTAATATTTTGATTAAAATTTAAATTTATTGGCTTCTTGAAAAATGAAAATGAGATTTACGGTCACGGCCAACTTGATTATAGCATGCATATATGGGCTTAGGGGTTCTACTTGTAGCTTTCCATGCCTGATGACTTTATGGTTACAACCAAAACCTGATTTTTGTATTGTTGCTAGCCTATTGGCAATTCTACCGTTTCAACAATTAGCTATTGTCAAAGTTTAGGAGTTTTTCCTCTTATGATCATCAAGTACATAGCTTGTCAATTCTCTTGCAAGTTGGTTAGTGTGGCAGTATAGCCAATGCAACAACTTATGTTGTGTCTGGCTGAGTTTGTAAAGTGCGGTAAAACCCAAGGCTACCCTTACATTGCCACATACTCCCTCTGTCCTAGTTTATCTGTCGTTTCCGGTTTTCATGCCGCAAGTTTGACTCGATTTGTAGAAAATGCGTGCACCATTTTTAGCTCCAGATAAATTTATTAAAAAATTAGATTCAAAAATCTTTCTAATGATACTAATCATGTACCATAAATATTAATATTTTTATATATTTTTTATTAAAGCTATTTCTCAGGAAGCGAAAACGACAGATATTTTGGGACGGATGGAGTATATACGATGCCAATCTGTTATTTAAGGCACATGCGTTTGAAGCTCTGGCATGGGAGATGCATGCATGACAGTAGCTAGATCCGATCCGTAGTTGAGGACAACAGATCGTGTACCTATCTATACTTTCAAGTCTCGTTCCATGCATGCATGCACGCATAATGGATCTGGATAAATATTCGCACAAGAACCTCAGTGTATTGTAATATTTACTTTTCGCTTAATTTTTTTTGTTACAAACCGATTTGTTGATCATTTGATTGATTTTTTTAATTGTCCTTTCACCATATAATTCCATGATTTAAAAGCTATCGTCATTTTCTTCTCTTCTTCATTCCTGTCGTAGTTTATGCCGAGACCGAAATTAAGATTGCCGGGAGTTTCTTTTGGTGACTATCCTAGTCTTGATCGTTAGTTTCCAGCTTGTGTATGCAACGTGCATTCAGTCGCCAGACGGTTCGTATCTACCGTTCATGCGGCCAAGATGTTCAATGGGTTGAAAAAAAATTCGATCCAGTTTTGGTTCACAAATAATGAGTCCTTTAAGTTGTTCTCTATTATGCCCGTCAGCCTCTCAAAGATAACCATTTACATGGTTTTTGGTCGTCATTCCAGGATGTCAAAGTATGACATTCTAGGCGCGCACTTTATGGACTACTACTATGGTAGCTTTGGTCCATCCGTTGGAAATGAATATGCAAGGGCAGTTATCTTAAGCAAACCACCCCTAGAAATGCATTTTCAAGAGTGGTTTGCTAAAGGGCAACTGCCTCTAAACATGCATTTTCAGGATGGGTGGGTAAACTCAACTCCGCAGACCATTTTTACTGTCCCTGAAAATCGTTTTTGCAGTAGTGGATGTGTCTCTCTCCCTCAGTCCAATAGAATGAATATAACTTTATCAGAATAATACCGACTTGAACCATCTTGATTACAATCAAATTTATACAAAAATATGAAAAAATATAATACCAAATAAACATCATTAGATTTGTCATAAAACACTATTTGATAACATAATTATTTTATGTCACTCTCTTTTATATGTTTAATCGAAATTTAGATAATTTGACTATAAATTAAGATGAAAATAGAACGACATACATTCTTCCTCCAGACGGAGGTAGCACGGCAGCACTCCCTCCTTCTCTTTTTTAACTGTCGTTCTCAAATATTGAGGAGCTAAATATACTCAAATTTAAATAAACATATATAAGAGGTTACTAATTATGATATGTAATAATAAGTATCATTAAATTAACTGTTGCATATATTTTTGTAATACCCTTATTTGGAGAAACAAATATCACTAGCTTGTGGTCGTCCCTCTGCACCATCAGATTGAGGTTTGGATCAGAGTCAATGAGATCGGACGACGCCTCGTTCTTCATCTCTGGCGAGGCTGTCGGTGGCAACAAGGAGAGGCAATAATCCATCTCTTTTTACAATTACGTGATTCTTCAGCTTAGTTTGCTTGGATTTAGTTTTAATAAATCGACTGTGAAGTCATATGATTAATGTTCGACCCGGAACTTTTAATTTATTACCTACAATGAAAGCACATCTGTATGAGGTCACTTTGTGGAAAGCATACCTACAATGAAAGCATACCTACAATGAAAGTCATATGATTAACGCTCGGCAAAGCAAATTTTCAAACCATGTTTTGGTGCCCTAAACGAATTCAAATAAAAAAGTTTTCAACTACAAAGTTTCATAACTTCTCATGATCTACAAACTTTATATTGATCATTTCTTCATTCGACAAAGTAATAATTACGCTGTTCACAAAATCTGTCTCTCATGTAGTTTCATGAAACTACAAGAGAGATATATAAAATTTGTGAATAATGTTAGCACCACAATTTCGGATGGAAAAACTTCCTAATTGAAGTTTGTAGATCTCGAAAGGTTATGAAATATTGTAGTTGACCACTTTTTAATTTGAATTCATCTTGTCATGCAAAACTACGTTTGAAATTCAAAATTTTAAAATTTGAATTTTTCAAAAGACCTCGGATGGAAAAACTTCCTAAATGAAGTTTCTAGATCTCGAAAAGTTATGAAACATTGTAGTTGACCACTTTTTCATTTGAATTCATCTTGCCATGCAAAACTTCGTTTGAAATTCAAAATTTTAAAATTTGAATTTTTCAAAAGACCTCGGATAGAAAAACTTCCTAAATGAAGTTTGTAGATCTCGAAAAGTTATGAAACATTGTAGTTGACCACTTTTTCATTTGAATTAATCTTGTCATGCAAAATTACGTATGAAATTCAAAATTTTAAAATTTGAATAGTTCAAAAGACCTCGGTTGAACAAACTTTCTATATGAAAAATATAGAGCTCGAAATGTTATGAAACTTTGTAGTTGACATCGTTTTGATTTAAATTCGTTTAGGGCCTCAAACAATCAATTTTTCATTTTGTTTAGTATAATATTTGAGTAACTGAAACGACATATACACGCATGTGAGTGTGTAGTGCAGGTGGCAGAGGAGGTATCGCGTGAGGGAGAGGTCACGAGTTCGAATCCCGTCGATCACGTAGCCGCGAATTTTGCGCGAAAAATGCCGGAGACGGACGGGCGCTGGCCAGTGGGCTCCTCCCCTGATTAAAAAAAATTCAGGTTTTTTCACATTTTTTATTTCGCGCTTTGCCGAGCGTCAGGCTCTCGGCAAAGGCTTTGCCGAATGCCCGATAAACGGCTCTCGGCAAAGAAGCCTTTGCCGATCGGATTTTCGCCGAGGACGCTTTACCGAGGGCCTTAGAGGCTTTGCCGAGAGCCTGGGGCCCTCGGCAAAGCAGCCGGCTCCGGGCATCCATAGGCACCGGTCATATTGATTCATGACGCGTGTTCATGCACAATCAACCAACACATGAGATTGTTGCATAAATTCATGAGGAGGAATCGGAAAGAAAAGATAAAACTCTCTCACGCATTGGATGATTGTGTATGAACACATGCCGTCACAGCAGGTTGCCCACGACTACCCCATGGGGCAGTCCCCACCGAATTTTTCTGTTATATAAAGAGGAAATCAAGCGTCCAACTTGAGGGATCGAGGGTGGAGGTGTTGAATCTACAACATGTGACGTACCCAATAATTCAACTGCTGATGTTCTTGTATCGATTCAGACAAGGGCGGATCTTGCACCAAGGTGGGGTGGGATCACGCCTCCGCTATCACTACTTGAAGCATGAAGCGCCTCATAATCCCCCCTACAAATTGGTACCCATAGAAGCTTGAAAGGAGCCGCTAGAGATGGAAAATAATAGGAGAAACCTTCATGATAACTTATTTTTCTAGATCAGCCATTGAATTCATATGCATTTTGGTCTTGTTCCGGAATAATGGATCTTGGGACATGTGTCCAAGCTTTTGGAATTGATCGGTGGATTCGACATGAGAACTGCACTGCGGTTTGATGTTCGACGGGGTCTATATATTTATCTAGAGTATTGGAAGGCGTTAGAGAAGATGTTGGAAGGAACTAGTACATAGCATATTGTACCTTAGTGATGTGTTATTCCCTACTTCTGATATGCATACATTAGTGTGATGGTTATTGAAAAATAAATCGTCTCTGATATTCAAAACTAGAGATAATCACTGAACAAGCAAGGACGGGCTTGGTGGGGCAATGGCGTTGGACAGGCAAGTGATCGATCAACCTTGCTAACTAGCTAGTGAGCAATCAAGGCGTAGGGCATGCGGTCAGTTAGAGACTTGTATTAACTTAACACGTTTCTAATATAAGGATGTACACTAGTGATGGGGGCATGAGAGAGCGTGTCCTTGACACAATTTCGAATGAGAGGCATGAAAAAACTTCATCGTCACTAATAAAATTTGAGAAAACATAAAAATTAAAAGATCCCACACATCTCCAATTTTAATTACTATCAGTTTATACTAGATTTACACTGTACTCATACTAGAGCTACGATGACTGTTTTTATGTAATTTCTAGGTAGAATTTGTGTAACTAAAGATTCTATACATAGCAAATACACAAAAATGTAATGGTCTCTTGCTTAAAAAAATAAAGGTAATTGACAACTAAAAAAATGCAAAAAATTCTATGAATTATAAATACAAAAAAATATAGCGCCTTGAATTAACCAAACATATCAAATTTTAAAATGATATAATACAAAGAAAAGGAATCATTCTATGGATGCAATGTTGCAAACACAGAGAAATTGAGGGCCTTGGATGAAGCAAACATATCAAAAACAGATCGGACCTAGCCTAGGCTACTCCTATATTAGTATATATTGTACTGAAAGCGGAAATATCAAATGTCAGGGCTGATCCTATCGATGGTACGTACAGTTGAATATATAATTAATTGCTTCTGAGTGATCACCCCATGCAGCAAATCCTTGAATCCAGCCAGCACAGCTGTCAGCACCGTAAGCAAATTCGAGGAGGGGTACACTTGCTTTATGGGTACAAATAATGATTAAACTTTAGTTTTTAGTACTATATTTTTTTATCTTTTGTGGATGCGGTCGAACCACATCATTGAGAGCGACTAGCACAATGAAAATTGATTAATTAAACTGATCAACTCGTGAAATGATCATCCAGGGTGAGATCGAGGGGCTGGATCGATCTCGATGTGGATGCATGCGTGTGGTAGCTGGGATTTGGCGATAGAGTCGATCCAGTAGTGAGCAAGTGACAATATTTCTATTAAAACTATATATAAACTATTACTTAAATTAAATTACCCATGCATGCTCCTTCGGTAATGCACTTGGTGCACCTTAAAAACAATGTCACCCCTTTCATGAAAATAATGGATCGGAGTACACATGATGACGGTACATATACATGCATGCATGAATGTATTATACTGGTATTAGTAGATTGCAATGAGTGGCTCTCTGGTGTACACGTCGTACCAAGAATAAATGGAAGCTAGGTTATCATAATTTAACAGTGCAAGCTTCATGGTGGTGTGTCAACTTAATAAAAATGGAAAGAAAATAACGAATTGCCCTAGCTAAGGCTTCATAGCTTGTTGTAAAATATTTTCAAGTAATTTATTATCATGTTCAAACGTCATAGCTAATTTTATCCAACTAACCATTAGTCATTTATCTGTTTGTTTCCATCTAAGATTGTTTTAAAAAAAATTGAATTCAAATTAGAAATATAAGAACTAAGCATGTATATTAATTTGGGACCTTAGTGATATTAAATAATTAAAAAACATGCCAATTATAAAGTTTTAGAGCTCATCAAGCTCTACGATTTTTTTAGAATTACATAGTATAACGTAGACGTCCATAACACGCACATACACTCACCCCTATGAACACAATTACGCAAACTCTACCTATATGAGCACCTCCGAAGGACTGAGCCGACAGATCTCGAGATTTACGAAATCACCACAGGCGTCTCGTTGTTGACTACCACTGAAAACATAACGCTATTAAATCTTGGAATAAATCCCGCAAAATACGAGCACCCGTGCCAAGTCGAGGACTTGAGCCCGGGTGGGTAGGTTCCATCACAAGAAACCCAACTAACTAATCTATGATCAGTTCACCAAGCTCTACGATTTTGATTATAGTTAGTTTTTCTTTGTCCAACTTCATAGTATGCATTTCTATGTGTGGCTGTTAACACTGAGTGCGCCTAAAAACACAGGAGGTTTGTCCCTGGAACCATATATAGGTGGTTAGTGATACCACGCATCTAGAAAAAAAAACAGGCACCTCTAAAAATAATTTGTAGTAATGTTCTGTTCTAGCTAGAACTAGAAGGACATCATGGCTTGGTCCTTGGACTTCCTTATGGTTTTATGTGGGTTTGTTAGCATCTACTGGAAACCAAAATTTTCCTATCATGACAGAGTAGTTGGTGGGGCTTGGAAGGGGTAGACATATGATTGGACAAGGCAATCTGCAATATGACATGTGCATGATAGTAGTTGGGGGGCTTGGAAGGAACATACGATTGGACAAGGCAATAAATCACTACTGCACATTTGGTCTTCGCTGCCAGATTTTACAAAACCGTCAGTGATAGTGCTTCCTGGCACATCACTGTCGGTTTTTCGTTTAAACCGGCAGTGATAGGTCCTACCGATAGTGAAAATCGGGTCTTCACTGTCAGTTCATATCACTGCCGGTTACGAACCGGCAGTGATATAGGGTCATCACTGCCGGTTTTAGCCAAGAACCGACAGTCACTGTCGGTTCGTGGCTTGAACCGACAGTGATTTACAAGAAAACTTCATAAGTTTCTCATATGATGTCCGATGAAGACGAACTTTATATCAAATTTGTAGCTCGACGAGATCTATAACTTTGTAGCTCAAACTTTTTAAATTTGAGATCGTTTGGATGTCCAAATATTTAAAATTTAAAATTTGAATTTCGTAAATGATCCCGGATGGAGAAACGACCAAAACAAAAGTTATAGATCTCGAAAAGTTATTTAACTTTGTAGTTCACAACTTTTTCATTTGAAATAATTTACTACTTTAAAATGTAGTTTGAAATTATATTTTGAAGTTGTTAAAGAACTTTGATTTCTCTTTTTAATCTCTGCCTAAAACTAGTAACTAGTCTTTCTCCCTCATACTAACTTCAAATTTGATGATTTTTTTTCTAAAAATTTCTAAAATGAAGCTATATCAATTTGTTATGTTATTTCAGCTATTATTTTATCCATCTTTTCATGTATCTGTGTTTTTAATTATTTTCATTTTGAATTTCAAAAAATGGCAACTTCAAACTTCATTTTGGAACACTAAATTATTTCAGCTGAAAAAATCACAAAACATAGAAGTTGTAGAACTTACCAAGATCTATAACTTTTATTTTGATCATTTTTTCATCCGATAAAGTGGTAATAATATTGTTCACAAATTTTACATATCTCTCTTATAGTTTCATAACTATTAAGAACTATAAGAGAGATATGTAACATTTGTGAACAATGTTACTAACACTATGTCGGATGGAGAAACTACCAAAATTAAAGTTGTAGATCTCAAAAAGTTATGAAACTTTGTAGTTTACAACTTTTTGATTTGAATTCATCTCGTCAAGGAAAACAATGTTTGAATTTCTAAAAAATTAAAAATTTGAATTTTTTAAACGACCTCGGATGTAGAAACTACCAAAATAAAAGTTGTAGATCTCGAGAAGTTATAAAACTCTATAGTTGACAAATTTTGGATTTGAAATCATCTTGTCATGGAAAACTATGTTTGAACTTTTCAAATTTGAAATTCAAATTTCATAAACGACCTCAGATGGAGAAACTACCAAAATAAAAGTTGTAGATCTCGAAAAGTTATAAAACTTTGTAGTTGACAATTTTTTCATTTGAATTCGTTTAGGGTCTCAAATACTCATTTCAAAATTAGATGAATATAAAACGGCTAGCACGACTATCCCAACTAATTACGAACATGTGTGCAGGTGGAGTGGTTAAGGGACGAATATGCGGAGCAGGAGATCAGGAGTTCGAGCGCCGGCGGCCGCGAAACGCGCGTTTTTCGTGAAAGATCACACGAAAAATTAAAAAAACCATGTGGTTGTCTGGTGAGTCCTCTCCTGGTAATAGAATTTTTTTTCTATTTTTCGTTGAATTTTATGGCTTATTTCCTAGAAACCACATCACTGCCGGTTCAACATCAGTGTCGGTTCATAAGAACCGGCAGTGATGTCAATCCCCCATCACTGTCGGTTTGGTTGTGCCGGTTCAAAATCCGGTAGTGATGGGGGTTTTTGAACTGGCAATGATATCTAGATCTGGCGTAGTGAATGGGTATGCAATAATAATATGAGATGGACGCAAAATCATAATCTTCGCAAAAGTCATAATCTTATTGAACTTGGGCCCGATCTAGTCCCGGGACCACACGATTGAATTTTGTTTTCGTTCTTTCCGCCTAGGGTTTTTGACTAGTACATAAAGACCTTGTGTATTTTCACCAAGGCCATAGGGATGGGCCGTTGGCCGAGACAATTGTCCAGAGGTGGAGTCTACTCAGTAGTGTCTCATCTACTTGACGACCGCCTCATCGGCACCGGCTGGTCCATCGAGGAACAAGAGGCCCGCTGGCCCACAGAGATCGGTCCCACCACATCCACCGAAGAAACAAGTTGTGGTCACGAAGATCCCGAAGATGACCAAGCTTTCATACGAGAAGACTGATGAAGAACTTAATGCTTCAGTCAAGGCAGAAGTGAAAGCGTTCTTCGAAAAGACCAAAGCTGACGCATGAGCAAAGCAAGAGAAGCCATACCTAATGTATTATCGTGTAAAGCTACGTCAAGTGGTGCAGGCTATGCAAGACGAGAAGCGTGCCGCTAGTAAAAAACCAGCGCCGCCACTATCAGACTATAAGCGTACTATCACAAAGAAAATCAAGGAAGACAAAAGGAAACAGAAGGCGGCCGGGAAAGATGTTGCACAGCTCGGCCAACAAGCGTAGCAATCAGTGCCGCCACTAGTGGTTGAGAATCAATATGGTTCCAACATGAACTTGATGCAAATGTCTGTACCTGATGATGTGGACTTAGATGAACTCGCCAAGTGGATGAATGTGACTGGGCTTTCCTTAGAACAACTTCTCGGTCGGGAGGAACTGACAACTGTTAAAGAGGCCGAAGTTGTTGATGAATGGCAGAGGAAGTACGTATATGGCAGGAGTCTATGCGACCCTGCAAAGGTAAAAAATCTTGGTACACAAATATACAAGCTGCACAAGTACTACTTGAGATTCTGTGCACAACATCAAAGTGAACAATATCTGGGCGTCCAAGTAAGAGACTGTCACTACTTCCGTGGAGATGACGTCATATAGGTACAATTTCGTAAAGTACACCGGCTTCTCTATATGGATGCTCTTGACAAATCTCTCATAAGCTGCTATTGTCTGTAAGTGATTCTTCCTTTTAATCAATAATCCCACTCTAGCATATGTACGTATTCGTAATAACTATGCTCACGATGTGCAGACACATGATGAGAGAACTCAGATTGGAACAAGACGATCAAATTGGTTTTATCAATCCGTATGTCGTGTACAAGGACACAAAGACTAAAGATCCATTCAATTTGAAGATCAAGAAAATGGAGAAAAACCTCTGGAGGTTCTTTTATAACCAAAGGCATAAGGAGTTAATACTCTTCCCTTACAATATGGGGTAAAGTGTTGTGTTATATCATGTCTTAGTCAATCCAACATATATATATATATATATATATATATATATATATATATATATATATATATATATATATATATATATATAAGTTGACTCTATAAACAAATGCAGGGATCACTGGATACTCATTGAGATTAAGATCAAGGAACAAACTATAAATGTGTGGGACTCAATAAGAAAAGAGCTGGCAATGTACCAAGACGTGATAGACATGATTCAGAGGTAAGTTCTATCATTCATTAATTATCGTTATCTACTCCTTTAATTTACTATGCTATACCTAATCAATGACCGACTTATTGGGCAGGGTTCCACCACAACCCTAGGTTGAATTTGAAGAGTCCAAATAAGAACGAACACTTATATGAGCTTTGAGTGGCGAGCAAACATTTGTGTAACTCATTAACCGGCGGCCGAACACTTGATTACTTGTATATTATCGTAAATGTAATGTGTATGTGCGTATATATATAGCTCTATAATTAATATATATATATAGTTTCATACTTTATTTGTGTGCAATAATAATGCTCTCGTATAGGTGCAACGTATACGGATAATAGCAACGAAGAATAAATTGAAAAACAATATAACTGAAAACCAAAATCAATAATGAATTGAAAAGAAAAAGAAAAAAGAACCTTTAGTCCCGGTTGGTAATACCAACCGGGACTAAAAGGTGTTGCGCCACGTCGATGCCTGACAGCACCTTTAATCCCGGTTGGTATTACCAACCGGGACTAAAGGTCTCCCTTTAGTCCCGGGCAACATTTAGTCCTGAAACCTTAATCCCGGCTCGCAGCCCGAGACTAGAGGTCCTTTTAGATCGGGACTAAAGCCCCGTTGTGCAGCAGTGATACCAACATAGTGAGCACAGGCAATACAAACACCGATATATAGCACGGAGCAGGGATCTCCTGCTTGAACCAATATAAACTAAGTGTCCTATGTGCTACCCCAATAGTTGGCATGCCAGGTAGAGACACTTGAGTGCAGATCAACCTGGATGAATCTAGATGGTTTCGGTCACTCGCTTCATTGATGCCTCGACATCCTGCGGTGGCACTCGGCAGCCCACAGGACCCTATGGTGTGTTGCACACTACTAGAAACTAAAAAATCCCTATCAGTTCAAGACAAACTGATAGGAAAATTGTATATGTTTTGTTGGTTACCTACAAACCGATAGAAAAATAACAAAACTGATAGAATAAATATAGTTTTCTTGTCGGTATACCGATAGAAAATTTAATTTTCTAATTTCTCTGTCAGCATTATGTATTTTTCTGTCTATTTTGACCTGACAGAAAATTTTTAGTTTCCAGTAGTGGCAACGTCCCTCGCTCCCTATCCTGTCATGTGACTTGGCGTCCCTCGCAATCCTGGCCTCCTGAGGCGTGGCTCAGCATCGCTTGTTATCCTACAGTGTGACGACTCGGCGTCTCTTGCTAATAACCTGCATGAGTCGGCATCCGTCGTGGTCCCACAATGTGACCCGATGTCCATCGCGCTATCTGCGGCATGATTCAGCGTCACTATTTGATGTTACAAAAAATATTTTTTATGAACTTAGTTAGAATTAGGATAATTTAACTAAAGAAGAAAGTTAATTGGTACTCCCTCTATTCCAAAAAGAATGCACTTTTAATTTAGAATAGTACCATGTTAAAGTATGTTAAGCTTGACTAAATTTATATAAAAAATTACTAATAATTATCGTATAATAAATACAAACCATTTGATTTGTCATTAAAAATATTTTCATAATATACTTATTTAGCGTCATATGCATTAATAATTGCGGTCAAATTTTTGGACACTTTAATTGAGAACGTACTTGGCATTTTATTTCTTTTTGGTATGGACATAGTAAACCTTTTTCGGGACGAAGCAAATTAGATGGAAGGTGCGCACTTGCTGCATAGACTTGTATATGGTGAAAACCTTAGAAAAACCCATTGTTTTCATAAATTTTTGGGGGGTGCAAATGGCAAATGCACCCCCCTAATAATATAATGACTACCAAGCTTCGCATGCATGCATGTGTTATCAAATCGATCGCCTTCTGGCCAGTCAATTAGGTTGCTTGGTAGTATCTCATCATGTGCCATGCGTGACATGTGAGCGTTTGTCGTCGTCTCTCTAGCTTCACCAGGCTTTTAATTAATTATTAATTAATATAAGGTGCTCAGGAGTCAGGCTCCTCCGGTTCTAGCCACAAGTATACTGTTGAGTTGAACACTCGTGTGCGGCTGTGCTACCACCAAACCATGCAAAAATAAAACTGTAGAGCGAGTACTATACACACTAGGGAAGTCCGCGAATCGCGGAGCAGGGATTCTCACAGTGTAAAGAGCACGGAGGAGCATGGGAGATCGGGATGCCACTAGATGCCTGCAGCTAGCCAGCCTGGTGGTGTCATGGACGTCATTGCATGTCTCATGCAATATGCCCGGCCGCCATCCTTACCGGCTAGGGCTAGCTGCAGCGCCGACAGCTAGCCCCGCCCAGCAGTGGATAACTGGACACTAGCGCCTAGTAGATCGACCTGCTAGTGGACGGTTCAGGACTTTTTGAGGCCGGGTATTTGAGAATGCAAAGAATTATATTTTTTTAACAAATTAAAGCCTAGTAAAATTTCCCTAGCTAGCTAGGCTTCACAGCTTGTTGTACAATATTTTAGCTTTTCATCTATTACCATGTTCCAACATCATGGCTAGTTTAAAAAATGTTTGAAATTTGAATTTAAAGAGAACTTAAAACGTATATTTGGGACCTTAATGATCTCCAATAAAAAGGCATCAATTATAAAAGTTTCATATCTCTCTGTGCTCCACAATTTTGTTAGTTTGTCTTCATCCAACTTCAAATGAAAATTTTACCTATTTATTGGGGTAGTTTAGATTTACCAATCTCCCCTGGTAGAAATTATTACATTTCTAGGGTTGGTAGCACAAACTTTCTCTAGAAATAAAATTTATACATGAGGTTGTTAACCACTGGCTGTGCCTGAAAATGTTGGGGATTTATAGGGGTGGAGTGTCTCAGAAACCATTTATAGAGGCGGTCGTTGATACAAACTATGTGTCCTTTGAGCTACCCTTTAGACTACTACGTGTGATACATCCTAGATTCATCCCAGGGGCCGATCTAGCTGTGGAACGGCAGGGCTTAGTTAAGCCCCTACCGCACCCGCGGTAATGGAGCCTCTCTTTTATCTCCTCCTAATTTTGATGGACATGAAAAAAAGGGAGAGCATCTAGAGGTTGTAGATGACTCGTGTTCTCTTCTGTGAACCTTTTAGATCTGCACTATTCATGCCGGTGATAAAAATTTACGTATTGTAGATGAGTACAAAAGTTGGACCAAAGAGGTAAGGGCCGGTTTAGATCCGAAATTTTTGGCAAAATGGCACTGTAGCGCTTTTCGTTGTTATTTGGCAAATATTGTCCAATCATGGTCTAATTAGGCTTAAAAGATTTGTCTCGTCCATTTCGTCTAAACTGTGTAATTAGTTTTATTTTTTATCTATATTTAATGCTTCATGCATATGTCCAAAGATTCGATGTGACGGGGAATCTGAAAAATTATGCAAAAATTTCTGGGAACTAAACAGGGCCTAAGACTACCCGCAGTGGGTACTCTAAAACAATACTATAAAGCTTTAGAGTATGAATATAGAGTAAAAACTGCTGCACTGGGTACTCTAAAACAATACTATAAAGCTTTAGAGTATGAATATAGAGTAAAAACTGCTGCACTGGGTACTCTAAAACGATACTCTATCCTTTCTCTCATTCTATATTTAGAGTGGTATTGTGCTTACTCTATACTCTATAGTTGGCGGACTCCACTAGCTAAACAAAGGAAAAAATGATATAACTCACAAACCAAAAATCCAAATTAAAATTTGATTTCACCATTAAATTCATCTCAATAAATCCTTTAAAACTAGATCACACATGGATATATTTAGATAAAGTGACAAGTGGGTCCCACAGTGGATAGAGGATGATATAGAGGATGGATGGGTGCAGAAGAATTGAGTATAAAGGAGAGAATCTTTATGACTAGGATGTATAGAGGATGAATATAGAGATCAATGAGTGCAGGTAGTCTAAGTTGAGTGGCAATGCTTTTTTCCTTTTCGGGACGGAGGCTAAAGGCTTGGACCAAAGAGGAAAGTGTGCAGATCCGCCATGCAGTGCTGTCAAACCGACAGTGTCAGTTATCTCAATATCTCACGTGCTAGTACTGTCATGCTACAGGTGACATGTGAGGTTGTCGTCTGTGTCCATCGGCTCGTGGTCCACGCGACCACGCGTACATCTTGCTCATGTGCGTCCTTGCCTTCAGGACGTACTAGTGCATGGCTCTCTGGTGTACACGTCGTACGTAGCTTTAATTTACTCGATTCTGAGTATACACCACCTCTTCACAGTCAACTTGTCGAGAACAAAGTCAGAGCATTTGTGAGCTTAAGGCAGGTTTAATAATATAATATGCTACTTGGTTTGAGTGATTTATATAAAAAAATATTATCAATATTTGTATCCCCAAACATGTTTAATGTAAAAATATGTCATTTAATAAATATTAATATTTTGATTAAAATTTAAATTTATTGGCTTCTTGAAAAATGAAAATGAGATTTACGGTCACGGCCAACTTGATTATAGCATGCATATATGGGCTTAGGGGTTCTACTTGTAGCTTTCCATGCCTGATGACTTTATGGTTACAACCAAAACCTGATTTTTGTATTGTTGCTAGCCTATTGGCAATTCTACCGTTTCAACAATTAGCTATTGTCAAAGTTTAGGAGTTTTTCCTCTTATGATCATCAAGTACATAGCTTGTCAATTCTCTTGCAAGTAGGTTAGTGTGGCAGTATAGCCAATGCAACAACTTATGTTGTGTCTGGCTGAGTTTGTGAAGTGCTGTAAAACCCAAGGCTACCCTTACATTGCCACATACTCCCTATGTCCCAGTTTATCTGTCGTTTCCGGTTTTCATGCTGCAAGTTTAACTCGATTTGTAGAAAATGTGTGCAACATTTTTAGCTCCAGTTAAATTTATTAAAAAACTAGATTCAAAAATCTTTCCAATGATACTAATCATGTACCATAAATATTAATATTTATATATATATTTTATTAAAGTTGTTTCTCGGAAAACGAAAGCGACAGATATTTTGGGACGGATGGAGTATATACGATGCCAATCTGTTATTTAAGGCACATGCGTTTGAAGCTCTGGCATGGGAGATGCATGCATGACAGTAGCTAGATCCGATCCGTAGTTGAGGACAACAGATCGTGTACCTATCTATACTTTCAAGTCTCGCTCCATGCATGCATGCACGCATAATGGATCTGGATAAATATTCGCACAAGAACCTCAGTGTATTGTAATATTTACTTTTCGCTTATTTTTTTTTTGTTACAACCCGATTTGTTGATCATTTGATTGATTTTTTTAATTGTCCTTTCACCATATAATTCCATGATTTAAAAGCTATCGTCATTTTCTTCTCTTCTTCATTCCTGTCGTAGTTTATGCCGAGACCGAAATTAAGATTGCCGGGAGTTTCTTTTGGTGACTATCCTAGTCTTGATCGTTAGTTTCCAGCTTGTGTATGCAACGTGCATTCAGTCGCCAGACGGTTCGTATCTACCGTTCATGCAGCCAAGATGTTCAATGGGTTGAAAAAAAATTCGATCCAGTTTTGGTTCACAAATAATGAGTCCTTTAAGTTGTTCTCTATTATGCCCGTCAGCCTCTCAAAGATAACCATTTACATGGTTTCTGGTCGTCATTTCAGGATATCAAAGTATGACATTCTAGGCGCGCACTTTATGGACTACTACTATGATAGCTTTGGTCCATCCGTTAGAAATGAATATGCAAGGGCAGTTATCTTAAGCAAACCACCCCTAGAAATGCATTTTCAAGAGTGGTTTGCTAAAGGGCAACTGCCTCTAAACATGCATTTTCAGGATGGGTGGGTAAACTCAACTCCGCAGACCATTTTTACTGTCCCTGAAAATCGTTTTTGCAGTAGTGGATGTGTCTCTCTCCCTCAGTCCAATAGAATGAATATAACTTTATCAGAATAATACCGACTTGAACCATCTTGATTACAATCAAATTTATACAAAAATATGAAAAATTATAATACCAAATAAACATCATTAGATTTGTCATAAAACACTATTTGATAACATAATTATTTTATGTCACTCTCTTTTATATGTTTAATCGAAATTTAGATAATTTGACTATAAATTAAGATGAAAATAGAACGACATACATTCTTCCTCCAGACGGAGGTAGCACGGCAGCACTCCCTCCTCTTTTTTAACTGTCGTTCTCAAATATTGAGGAGCTAAATATACTCAAATTTAACTAAACATATATAAGAGGTTACTAATTATGATATGTAATAATAAGTATCCACTACTGGAAACTACAATATCCTTGTGTGTTATGTAATTTTTTTGACGGGCATACAAGTACTCACAGGAAAAATCGATTTAACCTGTCGGTTCCCGCTGCACACAGAAAAATTAGTTTTAACCTGTCGGTTTTTATGTAGCGCATAGAAAAATTTAGCTCACAGGGTAATTAAATTAATATCCTTGTGTGCTTTATATTTTTTCTGTCGGGTCGCACACAGGTTAATTGAATTTGTCCTTTTGTCGCGGCAAAAGCTAGCTGCCCGCGTGCTTTGGGGCTGAAAAAATTTATTGGCGCGCGATTTGCCGCCAGTTTTGGACTTCACGAAAAAAAACATTTACGTACCTTATCTTCCCAACCTCTCCCCATCTCAGCCCCGTAGCTGCCCAGTTCCGTTCTCTCGTAAAAAAAGAACGAGCAGCTAGGCCGCCGCCCCTTCTCAGCCGCCGCCGCCGCCCAGCCCCATCCCCAGCCCCGCAGATGCCGTCGCCGTTCCCCATGCTCTCAGCTGCCGCCGCTTGCTGATGGAGTCGGAAGCCCCACGCCAGCAGCTTCTCCGTCCTCCGCGTGATGGCTTCTATGGCCACTAGATGTGGGGCGCCGTCCACCTCCCCCTTCTGAGATCCCCACAACCTAGTAACCAGCCGGCGTCCGGCATCTCCTCCGTCGAGCCCGACCCCTCCCTCTCCTCTGAAGATCCATCTTGCTGTGGAGGACGGGATTCACAATCTCAATCCAAGCTGTGAAGGCATTTGCAAGATCTGTCAGGTAGTAGACCAATTTTTATTGTTTTATTGATAGAACACATGATTAGGGACTAAATAAGTGGTTCGTGTGGTGATGGATGAAGTGTCTGATCTCAAACTAACTGTCCTTGCAGTACGTGATGAAGTTTCTGCCAAGTTAAAGTGTGGGACAACTAATGTAATTAGTGGTAGTTAACTGGTTATGCTAAATTAGTACCTTAGATTTTTAGTTAGTATTACAGAGTCACACATGTTTTTAGAGAAAATATGGAGTAACACCTTGTGCTCGTCAGCTCAGTCCTGAAGAGTACGTGTGTGCGCGCGCGCTGCTTTCAAGTAGTCTGTCGTTTTATGCGTTAATGTATATATTCAGCTATCTGTTAGTACTCAGTAGACAGTACTACTCTTGGGCTCTTGGCAGGGTGAATGGTATCCAATAATTTGACATACAGCTAAATAGTTATTAGAATTGATGCTTTACTGTTGTCTTTATTAAGATAAGTGTTACTTTATTTTTTTACCAGTAACATTATGAATAGAAATCCTAAAAATCGGTTGTTTATACGGTATGGCTAATGTTCATGGAGTAACTTAAGTGTTTCAATAATAACTAGGGATGTTTTATGTGCATAGTAAAACTATTTTTTTATTTTCTTACTTAGAATTGCCTTTATATTGTATAGGCTGTTCATTAGTACAACTTATGCATAGTGCACTATTTCCATTTGTTTGATACAGGTTCAAATAAGCTTCTGTGATTTGTGTAGTAGTCAGAAGATACTTCATCATCACTACAGCTCATAACAAAATGGTGTGAACTGGCTTTCTGGTTAAAGGTAAAGTTCTTACTTTTTCTTTGTTTATGAATGTACTCTACTATGTTGTGATGCTTATTATCTTTTATTACGCACTGTTGTTATCTTGTGATTGCCACCGGTTATCACTAGTTAATTTGATTGGTATGCTTTTATTGCACACTAGTGCTATCTTGTGATTGACAGCAGTGTACATTTGTTAATTTGGTTGGTATACACATGTATTCTGTTATGGAATGATAGATATGCCACATTCCTAGATATGTTGTATGCTTATATGCATGGTCTAAATTAACAATTAAAATTTCATATTTGCAATCCAGAGATTGAAATGATTTCTGAATTTGTGGTGATAAAATTACAATGTTTGTTGTAGTATTTTGTGTATTGTACTCTCTATTTTGTGAACTTTGTGTTCTCCACGCCTAGGATCTAATGTATTGAACCTTTATTAATGTATATGCTATTACCTATTTACTGTCTACTGTGTACTTCGCTACATTCAAGTCATGGCTCCAAACTTGTGAAAATTGTGTTTTCCCCCTTTATATTTGTATTTTAAATCTGCATGGTAAATTTCACTTATAATTTTCCATTGCAGATGGTCAGTAGCATTCGGCACAGCCGTAACAGTCGTGCAAAAGGGAGTGCTTCTCGTGTTTCAAACTCAAGTGATGGTGCCACTCGAAAACCAAGGTCTGATCCTCCTTCCGAAAGCCTTAATGCTACTGAACGTATCCATTCTGTACAGTCAGCTAAGCAAAGGGGGAGAAAGCAGGGGTGCCTAACAAAGTTAAAAATGCCGGTGCCTGGTCACAAGGTTGAACTTGAACCACTTGGTGATACGTGAGTACACAATCATCTCTACATTTTGTCTCCTAACTTTTCAACCGTTTTACTAACTCATTGTTTACATGTCTTACATCTTGTACTGGTAAAAAGGATGTTTACTTATGTTGGTCATCGTGGTTATAAGTACTCTACTATGGTTGGGGTTATTATTAAGAGAGAATACCCAGGCCTGGTAGATGACAAGGATCAAAATGGTGTTGTTCTTAACACCCGCCCAGCGCTAGAGTGGGCTGATTATTTCCTAACACCAAAGGATAAAAATAGACAGACGGCTGGAGATCGTGTAATTTCTGAATTTTGGGTAAGTAACATGAATTTTGTATAAGTTGACACACCTGTGCCAAAACTACTATGGTTACTATATGTGTATTTGTTAATGGTCATTCCTTGCATGATGAAATGATGTTCTTTGCTTTTGCATGTAGCGTTTATTTCAAGTCAAAAGGGAGGATAAGCAAGAAGCAGAGCGTGTTTTGGAAAATTATGTTAGGAAAAAGGTCAAGGACATTTTGTACCAAGGTGTACTACAAGGACGTACTGAAGCAGAACATAGATGACAAGTTGGCACGACCGATAGAGCTTACATATGAACAATACCTCAATGGTAGAGTGAAGTGGTGCAAGCGTGCTGCATGGCCTTCACTTTGTCGTTATTGGTGCTCAGAAGAGTTCCTCACAAAACGAAAGAGGGGGCAGGAATCTCGGTTATGTTCTGATGATATTGCTCAAAATCGTGGTGGATCTAGACCATTTGGGGAGACAAGACAACTTTTAGTAGGCACACTTCTTCTCTTTATATAAGTAACTATAGAGCCTAGTTAGTGATTCAAGAAGCAGCTTTCTTTATCATAATTTATTTCTCTATTTATCAGCCTTTGTTACCTGCCAAATGCTCATTGTGGGAGATAGATGTGTAAACCCACACACATCAATAGTATAAGATTTTGGGCTAAAACATCTATGTGCAAGTCCATATTACTATATAGAGGTTTATTAACAAATACACCAGATCAGAACCACCATTACTTAGTTGACAAAATTAGCAAGTTATCCTCAAGCAAGCAGACAATGCAATTAATGCTACCAAGGACCAGTGACATAACAGCTAGCCATTTATAGATGTAGAAACTAAATTTGTGGAAATAATTATACCAGTATGTTGAGGCTATTATTATTATTTTTCCATATTATACAGTTTAACTAGAGATCAAGGGATCAACTATGGATGCATAATAAATTATTCCTTATTGCAGGGTGAGAAATTTGGACCTGAGAGTGCAACTGATATGAACACTTTCAAGGTGATGAAGTGTGGCATGAAAAATGTGGATGAAAATGGCCGACCTGGTGCCATCAGCAGTCGCAAAGCACAGAAGATTGTGGTATGTATATAACAATCTGCTGCTTGTAGGTTCTGACATAATGCTTCATCTTCAGTCTTGTTTGGTTATAGACATTAGATTGGTCTATCTAGTGCCATGAATTGTTTGTAGCAGCTTCCCAGAGCATGGCTGATTATGTCTTTTGCTTTCTAGGATGAGTATACAGCAAAGTCCAAGGCTGCTCATCCAGAAGGGTTGGAGCAACAAGAGTTGGTTGGACAAATTCTGTATGATCTTTCTGGTGCCTTGCGCCATGGTCGTGTAGCCATTGCAAATGGTGCTATCAAATTGGCTGATGTGCGGGCTGCTGCCAAGAAAAAAAATCCTGCATCTTCAAATGTAGCATCTTATCGACGCATGGCCAAAGATAATCGGAATTTACGTCATGCAAATAGATGTTTACAAGAGCGCCTTAACCAGATGGGGGAACTTCATAATGACCTAATACTGGTATGAACGTGAATTCATGTGTCTACTTATTGATTAAACAAAGCACACTCCTAGTAGTTTATTTTTGAACTCTTGTTTGGATGTAGGATCTTTATCGCAAATTGAATCAGGAGGTTCCAGAAAATCATAAAAGGCGCCTTGCAGATCTACAAGCCAATGTAAGTACATTAACTTGATACTTGTACCTATGAAATCGGTATTACTTGTGACAAAAAAAAGGACAGCTGGTCTAAACCATTTTAAGTAGAAAACTGATATGCTTTGATGTCAGAATGACAACACGCAGTGCAGCAGTGAGGGAGTGGCCTCATGTTGATGGTTACTATAGTTTCCCACTTTCCGTCTTAGTTTTAACACCATGGTAAGCTGTGCTTCTAGCTGTACTGAAACTTGCCACCTCCACTAAGAAATTTATAATTTAGTCTCACATGAATCTGAAGGTTTGACATAGCTAGTAGATGATGAAATAGACATTGAAATCTTGTGCATGTCTAAATAAATCTTTCAGCTCTAGAATTTCATGGAATGACAATTCATTTTATTTCTTGTTAGGGCCACTATTCACTTGTATATGCTTCATGTATGGTGCTGGTGTAAAATGAAATCATGAAGAAGACAATTAATGTTTATCAGTCCCCAAATCATTGATATTTACATGGTACCATCATTTTGCAGCTGCCCACTAGTTCATTCCATGCTGATGAGGACTTGGATGGTGAGGACATGGATGGGGAGGACATGGATGGAGAGGACGAAGAGGACATGGATGGCAACTACATGGAAGGAGAGGACACAGAAGAGGACATGAATGAAGAGTACATGTATGAAGAGGACGAAGGGGACGAAGAGAATGAAGGGGACGAAGAGGACGAAGAGGACATCGACGACAACAATGGGGGTAGCAATGCTGGGTCAAACATCGATGATTTCTGTGATTTAGGATATATATGGTAAGGTTGCTATTGACACAAGTGCACATGGGTTGTCAAAGTGACTTTTGTCCATGAGCAACATAAGCTGGTGGTTGTCTTTTGTCTTTTGAACATGCATGGTTGTGCACTGTTAACTTAGTAGTAGTAGAATGTTAGATGGACTTGCTAAAACTAGGATGTGGTTGTAGGTGACATGGCTGTACATGTATGAATTAGGAGCAGCAAGTGCTGGTGGCAGTAGTAGAATTTTAGATGTAATTTGTGAGGGCAGAACCTTTGGTATGTTTGCCCGTGTTGAATGCTTTGTAAGGTCCTATGAAACTTCTAATATATATATGTTGTAATATTGTGTTGTATTGTCTCATGAATCTAGAACAGAACATGTAATTGTAATATTTTTGTGCCACCTACTAATTTGTCTGCTGGTAATTTGACAAAAAATGTGATTTCCTTGAGGGGAAACCAACAGAGAAACTGTGTTGAACTGACAGAAAATTAGTATTTCATTGATGGAATACTGATAGAAATATGTCTATATCCTTGAGGGGTGACTGTCAGAAAAATTGCTAAAACTCACAAAGAAATTAGTAATATCCTTGAGGGTGAGCCTACAGGAAAATCTATAAACCTCACGGTTCCTGACGCCACACTAAACATCCTGACGATACATTTCCTTGTCGGGCACACGTCAAAAATTACCGTCAGAAAAAATGTTTCTGTCGGGATGCTCACAGTCAAATTGAATTTCCCTGTCAGCCTATCCTTGACGGGATATGCCCATTTTTTTGACGGTTTTTCACAATTCCTTGATGGGTTTTTAGCACACAGGGATATTGTAGTTTCCAGTAGTGATCATTAAATTAACCGTTGCATATATTTTTGTAATACCCTTATTTGGAGAAACAAATATCACTAGCTTGTGGTCGTCCCTCTGCACCATCAGATTGAGGTTTGGATCAGAGTCAATGAGATCGGACGACGCCTCGTTCTTCATCTCTGGCGAGGCTGTCGGTGGCAACAAGGAGAGGCAATAATCCATCTCTTTTTACAATTACGTGATTCTTCAGCTTAGTTTGCTTGGATTTAGTTTTAATAAATCTACTATGAAGTCATATGATTAATGTTCGACCCGGAACTTTTAATTTATTACCTACAATGAAAGCACATCTGTATGAGGTCACTTTGTGGACACTATCTACTAGGGGAAGGGTGCACTCTTCCACTGGGATATTAACTCTAGTCTCATCGTTGATGATCGTAGAGAGGGGTAAAAATTCAGTGGGGATGGTCCCCATACCGGAATCCGCTTCTTTGCCGAGCGCCGGAGGCTTTGCCGAGCATTTTTTTTTCAGGTGCTCGGCAAAGAAGGCTTTGCCGAGAGCCAAATAAAAAACACTCGTCAAAGCCTCTGCACTCAGCAAAGAAGGCTTTGCCGAGTGTCAAATAAAAAACACTCGGCAAAGAAGTTTCTTTGCCGAGCGCAAAAAAAACACTCAGCAAAGGCTTTTTTGTCGAGTGCCAAAGTAAAACGCTCGGCAAAGCAATTTTTTAAACCATGTTTTGGTGCCCTAAACAAATTCAAATAAAAAAGTTTTCAACTACAAAGTTTCATAACTTCTCATGATCTACAAACTTTATATTGGTCATTTCTTCATTCGACAAAGTAATAATTACGCTGTTCACAAAATCTATGTCTCTCATGTAGTTTCATGAAACTAAAAGAGAGATATATAAGATTTGTGAACAATGTTAGCACCACAATTTCGGATGGAAAAACTTCCTAAATGAAGTTTGTAGATCTCGAAAGGTTATGAAACATTGTAGTTGACCACTTTTTAATTTGAATTCATCTTGTCATGCAAAACTACATTTGAAATTCAAAATTTTAAAATTTGAATTTTTTAAAAGACCTCGGATGGAAAAACTTCCTAAATGAAGTTTCTAGATCTCGAAAAGTTATGAAACATTGTAGTTGACCACTTTTTCATTTGAATTCATCTTGCCATGCAAAACTACGTTTGAAATTCAAAATTTTAAAATTTGAATTTTTCGAAAGATCTCGGATAGAAAAACTTCCTAAATGAAGTTTGTAGATCTCGAAAAGTTATGAAACATTGTAGTTGACCACTTTTTCATTTGAATTAATCTTGTCATGCAAAATTACGTTTGAAATTCAAAATTTTAAAATTTGAATATTTCAAAAGACCTCGGATGAAGAAACTTTCTATATGAAAAATATAGAGCTCGAAAAGTTATGAAACTTTGTAGTTGACATCCTTTTGATTTGAATTCGTTTAGGGCCTCAAACAATCAATTTTCATTTTGTTTAGTATAATATTTAAGTAACTGAAACGGCATATACACGCATGTGAGTGTGTAGTGCAGGTGGCAGAGGAGGTATCGCGTGAGGGAGAGGTCACGAGTTCGAATCCCGTCGACCACGTAGACGCGAATTTTGCGCGAAAAATGCCGGAGACGGGCGGGCGCTGGCCAGTGGGTCCCTCCCCTGATTAAAAAAATTCAAGTTTTTTCGCATTTTTTATTTCGCGCTTTGCCGAGCGTCGGGCTCTCGGCAAAGGCTTTGCCGAGTGCCCGATAAACGGCTCTCGGCAAAGAAGCCTTTGCCGATCGGATTTTCGCCGAGGGCGCTTTGCCGAGGGCCTTAGAGGCTTTGCCGAGAGCCTGGGGCCCTCGGCAAAGCAGCCGGCTCCGGGCATCCATAGGCACCGGTCATATTGATTCATGACGCGTGTTCATGCACAATCAACCAACACATGAGATTGTTGCATAAATTTATGAGGAGGAATCGGAAAGAAAAGGTAAAACTCTCTCACGCATTGGATGATTGTGTATGAACACATGCCGTCACAGCAGGTTGCCCACGACTACCCCATGGGGCAGTCCCCACCGATTTTTTCTGTAATATAAAGAGAAAATCAAGCGTCCAACTTGAGGGATCGAGGGTGGAGGTGTTGAATCTACAACATGTGACGTACCCAATAATTCAACTGCTGATGTTCTTGTATCGATTCAGACAAGGGCGGATCTTGCACCAAGGTGGGGTGGGATCACGCCTCCGCTATCACTACTTGAAGCATGAAGCGCCTCATAATCCCCCCTACAAATTGGTACCCATAGAAGCTTGAAAGGAGCCGCTAGAGATGGAAAATAATAGGAGAAACCTTCATGATAACTTATTTTTCTAGATCAGCCACTGAATTCATATGCATTTTGGTCTTGTTCCGGAATAATGGATCTTGGGACATGTGTCCAAGCTTTTGGAATTGATCGGTGGATTCGACATGAGAACTGCACTGCGGTTTGATGTTCGACGGGGTCTATATATTTATCTAGAGTATTGGAAAGCGTTAGAGAAGATGTTGGAAGGAACTAGTACATAGCATATTGTACCTTAGTGATGTGTTATTCCCTACTTCTGATATGCATACATTAGTGTGATGGTTATTGAAAAATAAATCGTCTCTGATATTCAACACTAGAGATAATCACTGAACAAGCAAGGACGGGCTTGGTGGGGCAATGCGTTGGACAGGCAAGTGATCGATCAACCTTGCTAACTAGCTAGTGAGCAATCAAGGCGTAGGGCATGCGGTCAGTTAGAGACTTGTATTAACTTAACACGTTTCTAATATAAGGATGTACACTAGTGATGGGGGCATGAGAGAGTGTGTCCTTGACACAATTTCGAATGAGAGGCATGAAAAAACTTCATCGTCACTAATAAAATTTGAGAAAACATAAAAAATAAAAGATCCCACACATCTCCAATTTTAATTACTATCAGTTTATACTAGATTTACACTGTACTCATACTAGAGCTACGATGACTGTTTTTATGTAATTTCTAGGTAGAATTTGTGTAACTAAAGATTCTATACATAGCAAATACACAAAAATGTAATGGTCTCTTGCTTAAAAAAATAAAGGTAATTGACAACTAAAAAAATGCAAAAAAATCTATGAATTGTAAATACAAAAAAATATAGCGCCTTGAATTAACCAAACATATCAAATTTTAAAATGATATAATACAAAGAAAAGGAATCATTCTATGGATGCAATGTTGCAAACACAGAGAAATTGAGGGCCTTGGATGAAGCAAACATATCAAAAACAGATCGGACCTAGCCTAGGCTACTCCTATATTAGTATATATTGTACTGAAAGCGGAAATATCAAATGTCAGGGATGATCCTATCGATGGTACGTACAGTTGAATATATAATTAATTGCTTCTGAGTGATCACCCCATGCAGCAAATCCTTGAATCCAGCCAGCACAGCTGTCAGCACCGTAAGCAAATTCGAGGAGGGGTACACTTGCTTTATGGGTACAAATAATGATTAAACTTTAGTTTTTAGTACTATATTTTTTATCTTTTGTGGATGCGGTCGAACCACATCATTGAGAGCGACTAGCACAATGAAAATTGATTAATTAAACTGATCAACTCGTGAAATGATCATCCAGGGTGAGATCGAGGGGCTGGATCGATCTCGATGTGGATGCATGCGTGTGGTAGCTGGGATTTGGCGATAGAGTCGATCCAGTAGTGAGCAAGTGACAATATTTCTATTAAAACTATATATAAACTATTACTTAAATTAAATTACCCATGCATGCTCCTTCGGTAATGCACTTGGTGCACCTTAAAAACAATGTCACCCCTTTCATGAAAATAATGGATCGGAGTACACATGATGACGGTACATATACATGCATGCATGAATGTATTATACTGGTATTAGTAGATTGCAATGAGTGGCTCTCTGGTGTACACGTCGTACCAAGAATAAATGGAAGCTAGGTTATCATAATTTAACAGTGCAAGCTTCATGGTGGTGTGTCAACTTAATAAAAATGGAAAGAAAATAACGAATTGCCCTAGCTAAGGCTTCATAGCTTGTTGTAAAATATTTTCAAGTAATTTATTATCATGTTCAAACGTCATAGCTAATTTTAGCCAACTAACCATTAGTCATTTATCTGTTTGTTTCCATCTAAGATTGTTTTAAAAAAAATTGAATTCAAATTAGAAATATATGAACTAAGCATGTATATTAATTTGGGACCTTAGTGATATTAAATAATTAAAAAACATGCCAATTATAAAGTTTTAGAGCTCATCAAGCTCTACGATTTTTTTAGAATTACATAGTATAACGTAGACGTCCATAACACGCACGTACACTCACCCCTATGAACACAATTACGCAAACTCTACCTATATGAGCACCTCCGAAGGACTGAGCCGACAGATCTCGAGATTTACGAAATCACCACAGGCGTCTCGTTGTTGACTACCACTGAAAACATAACGCTATTAAATCTTGGAATAAATCCCGCAAAATGCGAGCACCCGTGCCAAGTCGAGGACTTGAGCCCGGGTGGGTAGGTTCCACCACAAGAAACCCAACAAGCTCTACGATTTTGATTATAGTTAGTTTTTCTTTGTCCAACTTCATAGTATGCATTTCTATGTGTGGCTGTTAACACTGAGTGCGCCTAAAAACAGAGGAGGTTTGTCCCTGGAACCATATATAGGTGGTTAGTGATACCACGCATCTAGAAAAAAAAACAGGCACCTCTAAAAATAATTTGTAGTAATGTTCTGTTCTAGCTAGAACTAGAAGGACATCATGGCTTGGTCCTTGGACTTCCTTATGGTTTTATGTGGGTTTGTTAGCATCTACTGGAAACCAAAATTTTCCTATCATGACAGAGTAGTTGGTGGGGCTTGGAAGGGGTAGACATATGATTGGACAAGGCAATCTGCAATATGACATGTGCATGATAGTAGTTGGGGGGCTTGGAAGGAACATACGATTGGACAAGGCAATAAATCACTACTGCACATTTGGTCTTCGCTGCCAGATTTTACAAAACCGACAGTGATAGTGCTTCCTGGCACATCACTGTCGGTTCGTTTAAACCGGCAGTGATAGGTCCTACCGATAGTGAAAATCGGGTCTTCACTGTCAGTTCATATCACTGCCGGTTACGAACCGGTAGTGATATAGGGTCATCATTGCCGGTTTTAGCCAAAAATCGACAGTTACTGTCGGTTCGTGGCTTGAACCACTAGTACAGAGACGGGCTTTACTCCCGGTGGGGAACCCCCTCTAGTCCCGGTTCCCCACCCGGGAGCAAGCATCCGGGACTAAAGGGGGGTCCTTTAGTCCCGGGTGAGGAACCGGGACTAAAGGAGGACCTTTAGTCCCGGTGGGTAACACCAACCGGGACTAAAGGTGCCTCCTGACATGCCACGATGGCCAGCACCTTTAGTCCCGGTTGGTAATACGAACCGGGACTAAAGGTTTTTTTTTCTTTTCTTTTCATTTTTTTGTTTTCTTTTCAAAATAGGTTTTCGAAGTCGTATTTGTACGCTGCTAATTATACATTTATACGCGCATATAGTATGTTTCGGTTCAAGCACAATGAACGTATTAAATCACACAATTCAAGCATAGAAATATATATATATATATATATATATATATATATATATATATATATATATATATATATATATATATATATATATATATATATATATATGCATGCATCATATATATATTTACATGCATGCATGCATATGTGTATTTTACACGCTTAGTTTACAAACTGGGTATCAAAATTGAGTTCCTATTTGACCATTATATATCCTACAACAAATCCTTCAAAAAAAACCCTACATGAATATATTTGGATAAAATTTCGTTAACAAACATTGATCTATGTCCTCGGTGGAGGGCCTCGGGCGCGGAGGAGGGCGCGGTGGAGGGCCTCGGGCGCGGAGGAGGGGCGAGGGCGCGGTGGAGGGCCTCGGGCGCGGAGGAGGGCGCGGTGGAGAGCCACGGGCGCGGAGGAGGGGCACGGGCGCGCGCGGTGGAGGCCGCACGAGGAAGAAGACGGCGGCGCCGGTGTCACGGAAGACGAACGGACGCGGTGCGAGGAGAAGAGGGCGGCGGTGTTCGACGAGGAAGAAGACGAGCGGATCGATCTGCCAGGCGCCGGAGGTTATATAGCAGAGGAGAATTACTCCCGGTTCCAGCCACCAACCGGGAGTAAAGGTATACCTTTACTCCCGGTGCGTGTTACCAACCGGGAGTAAAGGTATACCTTTACTCCCGGTTGGTAACACGCACCGGGAGTAAAGGCTTTTTTTGGCGGGAAACGAAACTGCAGCCCACCTTTACTCCCGGGTGGGCTTCCCACCCGGGAGTAAAGGTGGCCTGCAGTTTCGTTTCCCGCCTGTTTTAAGGAATAGTCTTGTTAAATACAATAGAAATGCAATAGTTTTTATTAAATACATAGTAAATTAAATAAAAGGCATAAAATTATTTTGTTAAAAATATGAATTTTATTTTTGTTTATTGCACATAGGAAAAATCGATAACCTAACTTTTTTTATTTTTTGTTAGAATTATGAAACAAGAACACCAGTGAGCTTCAAAATGTGCTGAGCTCGGGCTCGGGGAGGAAGGAGGAGACGGCCGATTTATAAAGGGAGAACATTTAGTCCCGGTTGATAGATCCAACCGGGACTAAAGGTAACCTTCCAACCCCGGGCGCAGCCACGGCCCGGGAGTAGACCTTTACTCCCGGTTGGAGCCACCAACCGGGAGTAAAAGTATACCTTTAGTCCCGGTTGGTGGCTCCAACCGGGACTAAAGGTCCCTGCCACCTCTGTCTGGCGCAGTAGCCGTTGGGCAGGGACCTTTAGTCCCGGTTGGAGCCACCAACCGGGACTAAAGGTATTTCTAGTCCCGGGGGCAAAAAATTCCGGGACTAGAGCTCATTTTGGCCGAGGATCAAAGGTCTGTTCTCTACTAGTGAACCGACAGTGATTTACAAGAAAACTTCATAAGTTTCTCATATGATGTCCGATGAAGACGAACTTTATATCAAATTTGTAGCTCGACGAGATCTATAACTTTGTAGCTCAAACTTTTTAAATTTGAGATCGTTTGGATGTCCAAATATTTAAAATTTAAAATTTGAATTTCGTAAATGACCCCGGATGGAGAAATGACCAAAACAAAAGTTATAGATCTCGAAAAGTTATTTAACTTTGTAGTTCGCAACTTTTTCATTTGAAATAATTTACTACTTTAAAATGTAGTTTGAAATTATATTTTGAAGTTGTTAAAGAACTCTGATTTCTCTTTTTAATCTCTGCCTAAAACTAGTAACTAGTCTTTCTCCCTCATACTAACTTCAAATTTGATTATTTTTTTTCTAAAAATTTCTAAAATCAAGCTATATCAATTTGTTATGTTATTTCAGCTATTATTTTATCCATCTTTTCATGTATCTGTGTTTTTAATTATTTTAATTTTAAATTTCAAAAAATGGCAACTTCAAACTTCATTTTGGAACACTAAATTATTTCAGCTGAAAAAATCACAAAACATAGAAGTTTTAGAACTTACCAAGATCTATAACTTTTATTTTGATCATTTCTTCATCCGATAAAGTGGTAATAATATTGTTCACAAATTTTACATATCTCTCTTATAGTTTCATAACTATTAAGAACTATAAGAGAGATATGTAACATTTGTGAACAATGTTACTAACACTATGTCGGATGGAGAAACTACCAAAATAAAAGTTGTAGATCTCAAAAAGTTATGAAACTTTGTAGTTTACAACTTTTTGATTTGAATTCATCTCGTCAAGGAAAACAATGTTTGAATTTCTAAAAAATTAAAAATTTGAATTTTTTTAAACGACCTCGGATGTAGAAACTACCAAAATAAAAGTTGTAGATCTCGAGAAGTTATAAAACTCTATAGTTGACAAATTTTGGATTTGAAATCATCTTGTCATGGAAAACTACATTTGAACTTTTCAAATTTGAAATTCAAATTTCATAAACGACCTCAGATGAAGAAACTACCAAAATAAAAGTTGTAGATCTGGAAAAGTTATAAAACTTTGTAGTTGACAATTTTTTCATTTGAATTCGTTTAGGGTCTCAAATACTCACTTCAAAATTAGATGAATATAAAACGGCTAACACGACTATCCCAACTAATTACGAACATGTGTGCTGGTGGAGTGGTTAAGGGACGAATATGCGGAGCAGGAGGTCAAGGGTTCGAGCGCCGGCGGCCGCGAAGCACGCGTTTTTCGTGAAAGATCACACGAAAAATTAAAAAAACCGTGTGGTTGTCTGGTGGGTCCTCTCCTGGTAATAGAATTTTTTTTTCTATTTTTCGTTGAATTTTATGGCTTATTTCCTAGAAACCACATCACTGCCGGTTCAACATCAGTGTCGGTTCATAAGAACCGGCAGTGATGTCAATCCCCCATCACTGCCGGTTTGGTTGTAACGGTTCAAAATCCGGTAGTGATGGGGGGTTTTGAACTGGCAGTGATATCCAGATCTGGCGTAGTGAATGGGTATGCAATAATAATATGAGAAGGACGCAAAATCATAATCTTCGCAAAAGTCATAACCTTATTGAACTTGGGCCAGATCTAGTCCCGGGACCACACGATTGAATTTTGTTTTCGTTCTTTCCGCCTAGGGTTTTTGACCAGTACATAAAGACCTTGTGTATTTTCACCAAGGCCATAGGGATGGGCCGTTGGCCGAGACAATTGTCCAGAGGTGGAGTCTACTTAGTAGTGTCTCATCTACTTGACGACTGCCTCATCGGCACCGGCTGGTCCATCGAGGAACAAGAGGCCCGCTGGCCCACAGAGATCGGTCCCACCACATGCACCGAAGAAACAAGTTGTGGTCACGAAGATCCTGAAGATGACCAAGCTTTCATACAAGAAGACTGATGAAGAACTTAATGCTTCAGTTAAGGCAGAAGTGAAAGCGTTCTTCGAAAAGACCAAAGCTGACGCATGAGCAAAGCAAGAGAAGCCATACCTAATATATTATCGTGTAAAGCTACGTCAAGTGGTGCAGGCTATGCAAGACAAGAAGCGTGCCGCTAGTAAAAAACAGCGCCGCCACTATCATACTATAAGCGTACTATCACAAAGAAAATCAAGAAAGACAAAAGGAAACAGAAGGCGGCCGGAAAAGATGTTGCACAGCTCAGCCAACAAGCGTAGCAATCAGTGCCGCCACTAGTGGTTGAGAATCAATATGGTTCCAACATGAACTTGATGCAAATGTCTGTACCTGATGATGTGGACTTAGATGAACTCGCCAAGTGGATGAATGTGACTGGGCTTTCCTTAGAACAACTTCTCGGTCGGGAGGAACTGACAACTGTTAAAGAGGCCGAAGTTGTTGATGAATGGCAGAGGAAGTACGTATATGGCAGTAGTCTATGCGACCCTGCAAAGGTAAAAAAATCTTAGTACACAAATATACAAGTTGCACAAGTACTACTTGAGATTCTGTGCACAACATCAAAGTGAACAATATCTGGGCGTCCAAGTAAGAGACTGTCACTACTTCCGTGGAGATGACATCATCTAGGTACAATTTCGTAAAGTACACCGGCTTCTCTATATGGATGCTCTTGACAAATCTCTCATAAGCTGCTATTGTCTGTAAGTGATTCTTCCTTTTAATCAATAATCCCACTCTAGCATATGTACGTATTCGTAATAACTATGCTCACGATGTGCAGACACATGATGAGAGAACTCAGATTGAAACAAGACAATCAAATTGGTTTTATCAATCCGTATGTCGTGTACAAGGACACAAAGACTAAAGATCCATTCAATTTGAAGATCAAGAAAATAGAGAAAAACCTCCGGAGGTTCTTTTATAACCAAAGGCATAAGGAGTTAATACTCTTCCATTACAATATGGGGTAAAGTGTTGTGTTATATCATGTCTTAGTCAATCCAACATATATATATATATATATATATATATATATATATATATATATATATATATATATATATATATATATATATATATATATATATATATATATATATATATATATATATATATATATATATAAGTTGACTCTATAAACAAATGCAGGGATCCCTGGATACTCATTGAGATTAAGATCAAGGAACAAACTATAAATGTGTGGGACTCAATGAGAAAAGAGCTGGCAATGTACCAAGACGTGATAGACATGATCCATATGTAAGTTCTATCATTCGTTAATTATCGTTACCTGCTCCTTTAATTTACTATGCTATACCTAATCGATGACCGACTTATTGGGCAGGGTTCCACCACAACCCTAGGTTGAATTTGAAGAGTCCAAACAAGAACGAACACTTATATGAGCTTTGAGTGGCGGGCAAACATTTGTGTAACTCATTAACCGGCGGCCGAACACTTGATTACTTGTATATTATTGTAAATGTAATGTGTATGTACGTATATGTATAGCTCTATAATATATATATATATATATATATATATATATATATATATATATATATATATATATATATATATATATATATATATATATATATAGTTTCATACTTTATTTGTGTGCAATAATAACGCTCTCGTATAGGTGCAACGTATACGGATAATAGCAACGAAGAATAAATTGGAAAACAATATAACTGTAAACCAAAATCAATAATGAATTGAAAAGAAAAAGAAAAAAGAACCTTTAGTCCCGGTTGGTAATACCAACCGGGACTAAAAGGTGTTGTGCCACGTTGATGCCTGACAGCACCTTTAATCTCGGTTGGTATTACCAACCGGGACTAAAGGTCTCCCTTTAGTCCCGGGCAACATTTAGTCCTGAAACCTTAATCCCGGCTCGCAGCCCGAGACTAGAGGTCCTTTTGGACCGGAACTAAATCCCCGTTGTGCAGCAGTGATACCAACATAGTGAGCACAGGCAATACAAACACCGATATATAGCACGGAGCCGGTAGAGACACTTGAGTGCAGATCAACCCTCGCTTCATTGATGCCTCGACATCCTGCGGTGGCACTCGGCAGCCCACAGGACCCTATGGTGTGTTGCACACTACTAGAAACTAAAAAATCCCTATCGGTTCAAGACAAACTGATAGGAAAATTGTATATGCTTTGTTGGTTACCTACAAACGACAGAAAAATAACAAAACTGATAGAATAAATATAGTTTTCTTGTCGGTATACCGATAGAAAATTTAATTTTCTAATTTCTCTGTCAGCATTATGTATTTTTCTGTCTATTTTGACCTGACAGAAAATTTTTAGTTTCCAGTAGTGGCAACGTCCCTCGCTCTCAATCCTGTCATGTGACTTGGCGTCCCTCGCAATCCTGGCCTCCTGAGGCGTGGCTCAGCATCGCTTGTTATCCTACAGTGTGACGACTCGGCGTCTCTTGCTAATAACCTGCATGAGTTGGCATCCGTTGTGGTCCCACAATGTGACCCGATGTCCATCGCGCTATCTGCGGCATGATTCAGCGTCACTATTTGATGTTACAAAAAATATTTTTTATGAACTTAGTTAGAATTAGGATAATTTAACTAAAGAAGAAAGTTAATTGGTACTCCCTCTATTCCAAAAAGAATGCACTTTTAATTTAGAATAGTACCATGTTAAAGTATGTTAAGCTTGACTAAATTTATATAAAAAATTACTAATAATTATCGTATAATAAATACAAACCATTTGATTTGTCATTAAAAATATTTTCATAATATACTTATTTAGCGTCATATGCATTAATAATTGCGGTCAAATTTTTGGACACTTTAATTGAGAACGTACTTGGCATTTTATTTCTTTTTGGTATGGACATAGTAAACCTTTTTCGGGACGAAGCAAATTAGATGGAAGGTGCGCACTTGCTGCATAGACTTGTATATGGTGAAAACCTTAGAAAAACCCATTGTTTTCATAAATTTTTGGGGGGTGCAAATGGCAAATGCACCCCCCTAATAATATAATGACTACCAAGCTTCGCATGCATGCATGTGTTATCAAATCGATCGCCTTCTGGCCAGTCAATTAGGTTGCTTGGTAGTATCTCATCATGTGCCATGCGTGACATGTGAGCGTTTGTCGTCGTCTCTCTAGCTTCACCAGGCTTTTAATTAATTATTAATTAATATAAGGTGCTCAGGAGTCAGGCTCCTCCGGTTCTAGCCACAAGTATACTGTTGAGTTGAACACTCGTGTGCGGCTGTGCTACCACCAAACCATGCAAAAATAAAACTGTAGAGCGAGTACTATACACACTAGGGAAGTCCGCGAATCGCGGAGCAGGGATTCTCACAGTGTAAAGAGCACGGAGGAGCATGGGAGATCGGGATGCCACTAGATGCCTGCAGCTAGCCAGCCTGGTGGTGTCATGGACGTCATTGCATGTCTCATGCAATATGCCCGGCCGCCATCCTTACCGGCTAGGGCTAGCTGCAGCGCCGACAGCTAGCCCCGCCCAGCAGTGGATAACTGGACACTAGCGCCTAGTAGATCGACCTGCTAGTGGACGGTTCAGGACTTTTTGAGGCCGGGTATTTGAAAATGCAAAGAATTATATTTTTTTAACAAATTAAAGCCTAGTAAAATTTCCCTAGCTAGCTAGGCTTCACAGCTTGTTGTACAATATTTTAGCTTTTCATCTATTACCACGTTCCAACATCATGGCTAGTTTAAAAAATGTTTGAAATTTGAATTTAAAGAGAACTTAAAACGTATATTTGGGACCTTAATGATCTCCAATAAAAAGGCATCAATTATAAAAGTTTCATATCTCTCTGTGCTCCACAATTTTGTTAGTTTGTCTTCATCCAACTTCAAATGAAAATTTTACCTATTTATTGGGGTAGTTTAGATTTACCAATCGCCCCTGGTAGAAATTATTACATTTCTAGGGTTGGTAGCACAAACTTTCTCTAGAAATAAAATTTATACATGAGGTTGTTAACCACTGGCTGTGCCTGAAAATGTTGGGGATTTATAGGGGTGGAGTGTCTCAGAAACCATTTATAGAGGCGGTCGTTGATACAAACTATGTGTCCTTTGAGCTACCCTTTAGACTACTACGTGTGATACATCCTAGATTCATCCCAGGGGCCGATCTAGCTGTGGAACGGCAGGGCTTAGTTAAGCCCCTACCGCACCCGCGGTAATGGAGCCTCTCTTTTAGCTCCTCCTAATTTTGATGGACATGAAAAAAAGGGAGAGCATCTAGAGGTTGTAGATGACTCGTGTTCTCTTCTGTGAACCTTTTAGATCTGCACTATTCATGCCGGTGATAAAAATTTACGTATTGTAGATGAGTACAAAAGTTGGACCAAAGAGGTAAGGGCCGGTTTAGATCCGAAATTTTTGGCAAAATGGCACTGTAGCGCTTTTCGTTGTTATTTGGCAAATATTGTCCAATCATGGTCTAATTAGGCTTAAAAGATTTGTCTCGTCCATTTCGTCTAAACTGTGTAATTAGTTTTATTTTTTATCTATATTTAATGCTTCATGCATATGTCCAAAGATTCGATGTGACGGGGAATCTGAAAAATTATGCAAAATTTTCTGGGAACTAAACAGGGCCTAAGACTACCCGCAGTGGGTACTCTAAAACAATACTATAAAGCTTTAGAGTATGAATATAGAGTAAAAACTGCTGCACTGGGTACTCTAAAACGATACTCTATCCTTTATCTCATTCTATATTTAGAGTGGTATTGTGCTTACTCTATACTCTATAGTTGGCGGACTCCACTAGCTAAACAAAGAAAAAAAATGATATAACTCACAAACCAAAAATCCAAATTAAATTTTGATTTCACCATTAAATTCGTCTTAATAAATCCTTTAAAACTAGATCACACATGGATATATTTAGATAAAGTGACAAGTGGGTCCCACAGTGGATAGAGGATGATACAGAGGATGGATGGGTGCAGAAGAATTGAGTATAGAGGAGAGAATCTTTATGACTAGGATGTATAGAGGATGAATATAGAGGTCCATGAGTGCAGGTAGTCTAAGTTGAGTGGCAATGCTTTTTTCCTTTTCGGGATGGAGGCTAAAGGCTTGGACCAAAGAGGAAAGTGTGCAGATCCGCCATGAAGTGCTGTCAAACCGACAGTGTCAGTTATCTCAATATCTCACGTGCTAGTACTGTCATGCTCCAGGTGACATGTGAGGTTGTCGTCTGTGTCCATCGGCTCGTGGTCCACGCGACCACGCGTACATCTTGCTCATGTGCGTCCTTGCCTTCAGGACGTACTAGTGCATGCCTCTCTGGTGTACACGTCGTACGTAGCTTTAATTTACTCGATTCTGAGTATACACCACCTCTTCACATTCAACTTGTCGAGAACAAAGTCAGAGCATTTGTGAGCTTAAGGCAGGTTTAATAATATAATATGCTACTTGGTTTGGGTGATTTATATAAAAAATTATTATCAATATTTGTATCACCAAACATGTTTAATGTAAAAATATGTCATTTAATAAATATTAATATTTTGATTAAAATTTAAATTTATTGGCTTCTTGAAAAATGAAAATGAGATTTACGGTCACGGCCAACTTGATTATAGCATGCATATATGGGCTTAGGGGGTTCTACTTGTAGCTTTCCATGCCTGATGAAGTGTGATAAAACCCAAGGCTACCCTTACATTGCCACATACTCCCTCTGTCCCAGTTTATCTATCGTTTTCGGTTTTCATGCCGCAAGTTTGACTCGATTTGTAGAAAATGCGTGCAACATTTTTAGCTCCAGATAAATTTATTAAAAAACTAGATTCAAAAATCTTTCTAATGATACTAATCATGTATCATAAATATTAATATTTATATATATTTTTTATTAAAGTTGTTTCTCGGGAAGCGAAAGTGACAGATATTTTAGGACGGAGGGAGTATATATATGATGCCAATCTGTTATTTAAGGCACATGCGTTTGAAGCTCTGGCATGGGAGATGCATGCATGACAGTAGCTAGATCCGATCCGTAGTTGAGGACAACAGATCGTGTACCTATCTATACTTTCAAGTCTCGCTCCATGCATGCATGCACGCATAATGGATCTGGATAAATTTTCGCACAAGAACCTCAGTGTATTGTAATATTTACTTTTCGCTTTTTTTTTTGTTACAACCCGATTTGTTGATCATTTGATTGATTTTTTTAATTGTCCTTTCACCATATAATTCCATGATTTAAAAGCTATCGTCATTTTCTTCTCTTCTTCATTCCTGTCGTAGTTTATGCCGAGACCGAAATTAAGATTGCCGGGACTTTCTTTTGGTGACTATCCTAGTCTTGATCGTTAGTTTCCAGCTTGTGTATGCAACGTGCATTCAGTCGCCAGACGGTTCGTATCTACCGTTCATGCAGCCAAGATGTTCAATGGGTTGAAAAAAAATTCGATCCAGTTTTGGTTCACAAATAATGAGTCCTTTAAGTTGTTCTCTATTATGCCCGTCAGCCTCTCAAAGATAACCATTTACATGGTTTCTGGTCGTCATTCCAGGATGTCAAAGTATGACATTCTAGGCGCGCACTTTATGGACTACTACTATGGTAGCTTTGGTCCATCCGTTAGAAATGAATATGCAAGGGCAGTTATCTTAAGCAAACCACCCCTAGAAATGCATTTTCAAGAGTGGTTTGCTAAAGGGCAACTGCCTCTAAACATGCATTTTCAGGATGGGTGGGTAAACTCAACTCCGCAGACCATTTTTACTGTCCCTGAAAATCGTTTTTGCAGTAGTGGATGTGTCTCTCTCCCTCAGTCCAATAGAATGAATATAACTTTATCAGAATAATACCGACTTGAACCATCTTGATTACAATCAAATTTATACAAAAATATGAAAAATTATAATACCAAATAAACATCATTAGATTTGTCATAAAACACTATTTGATAACATAATTATTTTATGTCACTCTCTTTTATATGTTTAATCGAAATTTAGATAATTTGACTATAAATTAAGATGAAAATAGAACGACATACATTCTTCCTCCAGACGGAGGTAGCACGGCAGCACTCCATCCTTCTCTTTTTTAACTGTCGTTCTCAAATATTGAGGAGCTAAATATACTCAAATTTAACTAAACATATATAAGAGGTGACTAATTATGATATGTAATAATAAGTATCATTAAATTAACCGTTGCATATATTTTTGTAATACCCTTATTTGGAGAAACAAATATCACTAGCTTGTGGTCGTCCCTCTGCACCATCAGATTGAGGTTTGGATCAGAGTCAATGAGATCGGACGACGCCTCGAGATGGGAGAGCCGGTCGATATGATCATGCCATGCATCTGGTGGTGTGTCATGCATGCATATATCACATGTGCCATACATGCCTGCCTGCAGATCGCCGTGCTTTGTAACTGAATTCATGACCCAACTTTATAATTACCATCACCGGCTTTCGCTGGTAAGGAAATTCAGGTAGGGATAGTTGATCCCCGGTGACCTTTCAAAAAAAAAAACTTGTACTAACAGTAGAACGCAATAGTGGCTCTCTGGTTGTACACGTCGTAGCTTCAAATCTGCTGTGTTTACACATACAATAATACAGTAAGGTACCTCGATAAACCCTTAGATTTGCTCTTGGCAAACAAACAAACGTGAGCTTTCAACAGGATGCAAGAAATGATCTCCTAGCTTTCCCTGCAGGATCGGAATATAATATAATCTGGATATATATTCGATATCCCGTGCCTGCCGGGCCACCTCCCAACTCCATAAAATATGTCTTGAAAGCTACCAGAGCCAGTTTTTCTACTGACGGGTGACGGCTACAAACCAACATATTGTTTTCTACCAGCAAAAAGATATGGGACGATGCTGCTGCATGGCATGATCTGGATACAATATTTCCCACACAATATATAATATTTGGATGCCCTGCCTGCCGGGTCACCTACTTACTACTTTCACTATGGCCTTGTTTAGTTCCCAATTCCTCCCCAAATTCTACTATGCAAAAAGGAGATTCTCCATCACATCAAAATATCGGCAAATGCATGGAGTACTAAATGTAGATAAAATCAAAAACTAATAGCACAGTTTTGTTGTACTTTGCGAGACGAACATTTTAAGTCTAATTAATCATTTTTTGGATAATTTTTTACACTAAAAAACAAAATGCGCTACAGTGTTCTGGCAAGAACACTGTAGCGCGTAGATCCAAATCGGTTGTGCCGATTCCGGATCTAAACACGGCCTATGTAAAAAAACCAAATAGCAGACACCCGTTCTAGTACGTGACACGAATTGAGCCGCGTCTGTGATGTGTGATCACAGACGCGTCTAGACAAAACACATCTATAATTTGCTCCCTCAGTTTTAGTCTGGAATATAATTAATCGAAGTAATCTCGTGCCTCGAATACAATATGTCGCCTCAGTCTTATATTGTAGCTCATTTTAACTTGATTAGCTCTAAATAAGACATCTTTAATTTTATTTGATTAAAAATACATCAACACGTATAATATCAAAATTGGTTTCATTTAATTCTCCGTCAAATGTGTCTTAATAGCTACTCCCTCTGCCCTGAAATATAAGCGATTCAAGGTTTAAAATATATACCAAATTATAAGGGATTTTAGGTGGACAAATACTTGAAAAGACAACATTCACATGCATACCTACCATTAGTGACTATCACAAACCCAAATATGATAATCAGTGAGGGTTTATACGTCATTTGTCTTACCACATATTATATCCTAAAATTATTTAGATACCTTATATTTCAGGACAAGAAAACATTATGTTTGTCAATCAGTCATCATCCTTTATATTTATATATTGTTCTTCTTCATATATGGGTCAGGTTTCCTTTCCAAAAAATTCAATAACTCACGTTACCTCTAACCGACTATAGTACAACTCCCACACATGCAAATCTTATAGTTTACTCAAACAATGAGTCTCTATTAACCACGTACTATGCACCAAGATGACCCTTGATCATTATTGCCGTATTTGTTTTTTTTAATCACAGTATATAGAAGCAGATACTCATATATGCTTGCACACTCACCCTATGGATACACGCACACATCCTATCTCTCTATGAACACCTTTGAAAGATTAACCCGACATATCTCAACAGTTATGAAGTAGTCACCACAGACGCCTTGCTATCAACAAACATGACGCCTATGATTCAAGAAAAAACATCATTAAATCTAGAAAAAATGTGAACGCCCCCGCGTCAAGTCGAGGACTTAAATCCAAATAAACAGGTTCCATCGTAAAAAAAACCTAGTTAGCTAAACTGCACTCCATTCGCTCGTAAACAGCAGGACTATGGCTGTAAGGAAGCAAGTGTACATGCGTGTCCATCCCTGATCTGTCCTTTGCTTTCCTTCACGTGAACAAACAACTATGCATGCAGGATTGTTGGCAGGGCGTGTTGCTTCTGTCCACCATCCCCATACCAGCAAGCTATGTATTATCACTTCATGAATAAATGTGTGTCACAATAATGTTTCTGTCTCATCCCTTCTCCTTAACACGTGAATCGTGTGTTGTATACAATTATCTCTCTCCATAGATGCAACAGCTAGCACTCGACCACTGACATGCACGGTAACGGCAATGCATGTGCAGTAGTTGCTTAGTATTAATCGCTGCAAAAAAAAAACCATGCCAAATGCTGAAAATCCCTCAAAAGAAACAATCCTTGGCATCTCTCTCATGTTCCTGCTAGCTTTCTTGCATTTATAGGCTTGCAGTTACATCCGGTGTTCCTGCTGGCTTTCTCTTGCATGTATAGGCTTTGCTGTTACATCCGCTCAGACCATGAAGTGTTTCCTCGACAATCCAGCACAGGTAGCGGCCTAGCTAGTAGCTTGCTACCAACAATAGAAGAATCTTAAAGCCAGGTAAAAAAATCGAATGAAATCTCAAGGACGCGCGCATGATAGACGACGAACTAACCGTACGTAAATCTGAACTTGTTGAACGATTCGGTACGTGGAGTTTGTCAATTCTCTTGCAAGTATTAGCAGTAGCCGGCAACTTATTACACTGTGTCTTGGCCGAGTTTTGTGGCTGATGTAAACCCCAGCTATATACCCATACGTTTTCACATGTCGGTCAGTTTATTTACATGCATTATTGTATCTTATCCAGCAAATTGAAAGCACATGCAGGTCTCCAAGCTACCACCACCACCGCGGTCTAGGGCATCTTGCAGCCGCAATTCAGAGCCCCCTCGTTCTTCATCTCTGGCGAGGCTGTCGGTGGCAACAAGGAGAGGCAATAATCCATCTCTTTTTACAATTACGTGATTCTTCAGCTTAGTTTGCTTGGATTTAGTTTTAATAAATCTAGGCCTTGTTTAGATACCAAACTTTGGAGGCAAATTTTGCATAGTAAACATCGTGTCACACTGTAGCAATTTTATTTTTATTTGGTAATAATTGTCCAAACATTGATTAATTAGGTTTAAAATATTCGTCTCGCAAAGTAGAACAAAACTGTGCAATTAGTTTTTGATTTCATCTACATTTAGTACTCCATATATATGCCGACATTTTGATGTGATGGAGAATCTTCTTTTTGCATAGTGAAATTTGGGAGTGAATTTGGGTATCTAAACAAGGCCCTACTGTGAAGTCATATGATTAATGTTCGACCAGGAACTTTTAATTTATTACCTACCATGAAAGCACATCTGTATGAGGTCACTTTGTGGACACTATCTACTAGGGGAAGGGTGCACTCTTCCATGGGGATATTAGCTCTTGTCTCATCGTTGATGATCGTAGAGAGGGGTAAAAATTCAGTGGGGATGGTCCCCATGGGGCATCCATAGGCACCGGTCATATTGATTCATGACGCGTGTTCATGCACAATCAACCAACACATGAGATTGCTGCATAAATTCATGAGGAGGAATCCGAAAGAAAAGGTAAAACTCTCTCACGCATTGGATGATTGTGTATTAACACATGCCGTCACAGCAGGTTGCCCACGACTACCCCATGGGCCAGTCCCCACCGAATTTTTCTGTAATATAAAGAGGAAATCAAGCGTCCAACTTGAGGGATCGAGGGTGGAGGTGTTGAATCTACAACATGTGACGTACCCAATAATTCAACTGCTGATGTTCTTGTATCGATTCAGACAAGGGCGGATCTTGCACCAAGGTGGGGTGGGATCACGCCTCCGCTATCACTACTTGAAGCATGAAGCGCCTCATAATCCCCCCTACAAATAGGTACCCATAGAAGCTTGAAAGGAGCAGCTAGAGATGGAAAATAATAGGAGAAACCTTCATGATAACTTATTTTTCTAGATCAGCCACTGAATTCATATGCATTTTGGTCTTGTTCCGGAATAATGGATCTTGGGACATGTGTCCAAGCTTTTGGAGTTGATCGGTGGATTCGACATGAGAACTTGTTGACATCGTTTTTTAGCACGTGTCAAGATGGTCAGGAAGGGCTAATCAGCAGAGGAAAGATTATTGTGTAGATTGATAGCTGATGAAAATGAGTTTGCTTATGAGTGGTAGCGGCGTATGGGTTCAAATTGAAATGTTGCCAATAAGGTTAAGGGTATTATTGCCGATGCCGATGAAAGATGGTTTGAAGACTGCTGCCGATGAAACAGGGAATGTACCGATGGAAGGAACTTGAAGGCTGCTGCCGATGTAACAGGGATTGTGCCGATGGAACAGGGATTGTGCCGATAAAAAGGAGGTCGATGAGAATACCATCGTGACTGAGGCGGACTATGAAATAAGATAGGAGTTAATTTCCTTATATACGTTTATTAGAGTCTGAGTTGTATCAAAGTCATGTGTTTCCATAGATTTGGATTTAGTGTCCTAGTCGTATTTGGTTACGTTTCTGTAGATCAGGATATAAATATAGGGTGAAGGGCAATGTAAAAAAAGAGAGATCAATCAATACATCAAAAACAACTTTTATTCTTATTTACATCTACTTTCGACGACTTCGTCAATTTGCATATTTTTCTTTTTTACGAGTTCTCATCGATTCGGCGAGTTGCATTGCTCCAGTGCAACGTCCCTCGCTCTCTATCCTGTCATGTGACTTGGCGTCCCTCGCAATCCTGGCCTCCTGAGGCGTGGCTCAGCATCGCTTGTTATCCTACAGTGTGACGACTCGGCGTCTCTTGCTAATAACCTGCATGAGTCGGCATCCGTTGTGGTCCCACAATGTGACCCGATGTCCATCGCGCTATCTGCGGCATGATTCAGCGTCACTATTTGATGTTACAAAAAATATTTTTTATGAACTTAGTTAGAATTAGGATAATTTAACTAAAGAAGAAAGTTAATTGGTACTCCCTCTATTCCAAAAAGAATGCACTTTTAATTTAGAATAGTACCATGTTAAAGTATGTTAAGCTTGACTAAATTTATATAAAAAATTACTAATAATTATCGTATAATAAATACAAACCATTTGATTTGTCATTAAAAATATTTTCATAATATACTTATTTAGCGTCATATGCATTAATAATTGCGGTCAAATTTTTGGACACTTTAATTGAGAACGTACTTGGCATTTTATTTCTTTTTGGTATGGACATAGTAAACCTTTTTCGGGACGAAGCAAATTAGATGGAAGGTGCGCACTTGCTGCATAGACTTGTATATGGTGAAAACCTTAGAAAAACCCATTGTTTTCATAAATTTTTGGGGGGTGCAAATGGCAAATGCACCCCCCTAATAATATAATGACTACCAAGCTTCGCATGCATGCATGTGTTATCAAATCGATCGCCTTCTGGCCAGTCAATTAGGTTGCTTGGTAGTATCTCATCATGTGCCATGCGTGACATGTGAGCGTTTGTCGTCGTCTCTCTAGCTTCACCAGGCTTTTAATTAATTATTAATTAATATAAGGTGCTCAGGAGTCAGGCTCCTCCGGTTCTAGCCACAAGTATACTGTTGAGTTGAACACTCGTGTGCGGCTGTGCTACCACCAAACCATGCAAAAATAAAACTGTAGAGCGAGTACTATACACACTAGGGAAGTCCGCGAATCGCGGAGCAGGGATTCTCACAGTGTAAAGAGCACGGAGGAGCATGGGAGATCGGGATGCCACTAGATGCCTGCAGCTAGCCAGCCTGGTGGTGTCATGGACGTCATTGCATGTCTCATGCAATATGCCCGGCCGCCATCCTTACCGGCTAGGGCTAGCTGCAGCGCCGACAGCTAGCCCCGCCCAGCAGTGGATAACTGGACACTAGCGCCTAGTAGATCGACCTGCTAGTGGACGGTTCAGGACTTTTTGAGGCCGGGTATTTGAAAATGCAAAGAATTATATTTTTTTAACAAATTAAAGCCTAGTAAAATTTCCCTAGCTAGCTAGGCTTCACAGCTTGTTGTACAATATTTTAGCTTTTCATCTATTACCATGTTCCAACATCATGGCTAGTTTAAAAAATGTTTGAAATTTGAATTTAAAGAGAACTTAAAACGTATATTTGGGACCTTAATGATCTCCAATAAAAAGGCATCAATTATAAAAGTTGGGGATTTATAGGGGTGGAGTGTCTCAGAAACCATTTATAGAGGCGGTCGTTGATACAAACTATGTGTCCTTTGAGCTACCCTTTAGACTACTACGTGTGATACATCCTAGATTCATCCCAGGGGCCGATCTAGCTGTGGAACGGCAGGGCTTAGTTAAGCCCCTACCGCACCCGCGGTAATGGAGCCTCTCTTTTATCTCCTCCTAATTTTGATGGACATGAAAAAAAGGGAGAGCATCTAGAGGTTGTAGATGACTCGTGTTCTCTTCTGTGAACCTTTTAGATCTGCACTATTCATGCCGGTGATAAAAATTTACGTATTGTAGATGAGTACAAAAGTTGGACCAAAGAGGTAAGGGCCGGTTTAGATCCGAAATTTTTGGCAAAATGGCACTGTAGCGCTTTTCGTTGTTATTTGGCAAATATTGTCCAATCATGGTCTAATTAGGCTTAAAAGATTTGTCTCGTCCATTTCGTCTAAACTGTGTAATTAGTTTTATTTTTTATCTATATTTAATGCTTCATGCATATGTCCAAAGATTCGATGTGACGGGGAATCTGAAAAATTATGCAAAATTTTCTGGGAACTAAACAGGGCCTAAGACTACCCGCAGTGGGTACTCTAAAACAATACTATAAAGCTTTAGAGTATGAATATAGAGTAAAAACTGCTGCACTGGGTACTCTAAAACGATACTCTATCCTTTCTCTCATTCTATATTTAGAGTGGTATTGTGCTTACTCTATACTCTATAGTTGGCGGACTCCACTAGCTAAACAAAGGAAAAAATGATATAACTCACAAACCAAAAATCCAAATTAAAATTTGATTTCACCATTAAATTCATCTCAATAAATCCTTTAAAACTAGATCACACATGGATATATTTAGATAAAGTGACAAGTGGGTCCCACAATGGATAGAGGATGATATAGAGGATGGATGGGTGCAGAAGAATTGAGTATAAATGAGAGAATCTTTATGACTAGGATGTATAGAGGATGAATATAGAGGTCCATGAGTGCAGGTAGTCTAAGTTGAGTGGCAATGCTTTTTTCCTTTTCGGGACGGAGGCTAAAGGCTTGGACCAAAGAGGAAAGTGTGCAGATCCGCCATGCAGTGCTGTCAAACCGACAGTGTCAGTTATCTCAATATCTCACGTGCTAGTACTGTCATGCTACAGGTGACATGTGAGGTTGTCGTCTGTGTCCATCGGCTCGTGGTCCACGCGACCACGCGTACATCTTGCTCATGTGCGTCCTTGCCTTCAGGACGTACTAGTGCATGGCTCTCTGGTGTACACGTCGTACGTAGCTTTAATTTACTCGATTCTGAGTATACACCACCTCTTCACAGTCAACTTGTCGAGAACAAAGTCAGAGCATTTGTGAGCTTAAGGCAGGTTTAATAATATAATATGCTACTTGGTTTGAGTGATTTATATAAAAAAATATTATCAATATTTGTATCCCCAAACATGTTTAATGTAAAAATATGTCATTTAATAAATATTAATATTTTGATTAAAATTTAAATTTATTGGCTTCTTGAAAAATGAAAATGAGATTTACGGTCACGGCCAACTTGATTATAGCATGCATATATGGGCTTAGGGGTTCTACTTGTAGCTTTCCATGCCTGATGACTTTATGGTTACAACCAAAACCTGATTTTTGTATTGTTGCTAGCCTATTGGCAATTCTACCGTTTCAACAATTAGCTATTGTCAAAGTTTAGGAGTTTTTCCTCTTATGATCATCAAGTACATAGCTTGTCAATTCTCTTGCAAGTAGGTTAGTGTGGCAGTATAGCCAATGCAACAACTTATGTTGTGTCTGGCTGAGTTTGTGAAGTGCTGTAAAACCCAAGGCTACCCTTACATTGCCACATACTCCCTATGTCCCAGTTTATCTGTCGTTTCCGGTTTTCATGCTGCAAGTTTAACTCGATTTGTAGAAAATGTGTGCAACATTTTTAGCTCCAGATAAATTTATTAAAAAACTAGATTCAAAAATCTTTCCAATGATACTAATCATGTACCATAAATATTAATATTTATATATATATTTTATTAAAGTTGTTTCTCGGAAAACGAAAGCGACAGATATTTTGGGACGGATGGAGTATATACGATGCCAATCTGTTATTTAAGGCACATGCGTTTGAAGCTCTGGCATGGGAGATGCATGCATGACAGTAGCTAGATCCGATCCGTAGTTGAGGACAACAGATCGTGTACCTATCTATACTTTCAAGTCTCGCTCCATGCATGCATGCACGCATAATGGATCTGGATAAATATTCGCACAAGAACCTCAGTGTATTGTAATATTTACTTTTCGCTTATTTTTTTTTTGTTACAACCCGATTTGTTGATCATTTGATTGATTTTTTTAATTGTCCTTTCACCATATAATTCCATGATTTAAAAGCTATCGTCATTTTCTTCTCTTCTTCATTCCTGTCGTAGTTTATGCCGAGACCGAAATTAAGATTGCCGGGAGTTTCTTTTGGTGACTATCCTAGTCTTGATCGTTAGTTTCCAGCTTGTGTATGCAACGTGCATTCAGTCGCCAGACGGTTCGTATCTACCGTTCATGCAGCCAAGATGTTCAATGGGTTGAAAAAAAATTCGATCCAGTTTTGGTTCACAAATAATGAGTCCTTTAAGTTGTTCTCTATTATGCCCGTCAGCCTCTCAAAGATAACCATTTACATGGTTTCTGGTCGTCATTTCAGGATATCAAAGTATGACATTCTAGGCGCGCACTTTATGGACTACTACTATGATAGCTTTGGTCCATCCGTTAGAAATGAATATGCAAGGGCAGTTATCTTAAGCAAACCACCCCTAGAAATGCATTTTCAAGAGTGGTTTGCTAAAGGGCAACTGCCTCTAAACATGCATTTTCAGGATGGGTGGGTAAACTCAACTCCGCAGACCATTTTTACTGTCCCTGAAAATCGTTTTTGCAGTAGTGGATGTGTCTCTCTCCCTCAGTCCAATAGAATGAATATAACTTTATCAGAATAATACCGACTTGAACCATCTTGATTACAATCAAATTTATACAAAAATATGAAAAATTATAATACCAAATAAACATCATTAGATTTGTCATAAAACACTATTTGATAACATAATTATTTTATGTCACTCTCTTTTATATGTTTAATCGAAATTTAGATAATTTGACTATAAATTAAGATGAAAATAGAACGACATACATTCTTCCTCCAGACGGAGGTAGCACGGCAGCACTCCCTCCTCTTTTTTAACTGTCGTTCTCAAATATTGAGGAGCTAAATATACTCAAATTTAACTAAACATATATAAGAGGTTACTAATTATGATATGTAATAATAAGTATCCACTACTGGAAACTACAATATCCTTGTGTGTTATGTAATTTTTTTGACGGGCATACAAGTACTCACAGGAAAAATCGATTTAACCTGTCGGTTCCCGCTGCACACAGAAAAATTAGTTTTAACCTGTCGGTTTTTATGTAGCGCATAGAAAAATTTAGCTCACAGGGTAATTAAATTAATATCCTTGTGTGCTTTATATTTTTTCTGTCGGGTCGCACACAGGTTAATTGAATTTGTCCTTTTGTCGCGGCAAAAGCTAGCTGCCCGCGTGCTTTGGGGCTGAAAAAATTTATTGGCGCGCGATTTGCCGCCAGTTTTGGACTTCACGAAAAAAAACATTTACGTACCTTATCTTCCCAACCTCTCCCCATCTCAGCCCCGTAGCTGCCCAGTTCCGTTCTCTCGTAAAAAAAGAACGAGCAGCTAGGCCGCCGCCCCTTCTCAGCCGCCGCCGCCGCCCAGCCCCATCCCCAGCCCCGCAGATGCCGTCGCCGTTCCCCATGCTCTCAGCTGCCGCCGCTTGCTGATGGAGTCGGAAGCCCCACGCCAGCAGCTTCTCCGTCCTCCGCGTGATGGCTTCTATGGCCACTAGATGTGGGGCGCCGTCCACCTCCCCCTTCTGAGATCCCCACAACCTAGTAACCAGCCGGCGTCCGGCATCTCCTCCGTCGAGCCCGACCCCTCCCTCTCCTCTGAAGATCCATCTTGCTGTGGAGGACGGGATTCACAATCTCAATCCAAGCTGTGAAGGCATTTGCAAGATCTGTCAGGTAGTAGACCAATTTTTATTGTTTTATTGATAGAACACATGATTAGGGACTAAATAAGTGGTTCGTGTGGTGATGGATGAAGTGTCTGATCTCAAACTAACTGTCCTTGCAGTACGTGATGAAGTTTCTGCCAAGTTAAAGTGTGGGACAACTAATGTAATTAGTGGTAGTTAACTGGTTATGCTAAATTAGTACCTTAGATTTTTAGTTAGTATTACAGAGTCGCACATGTTTTTAGAGAAAATATGGAGTAACACCTTGTGCTCGTCAGCTCAGTCCTGAAGAGTACGTGTGTGCGCGCGCGCTGCTTTCAAGTAGTCTGTCGTTTTATGCGTTAATGTATATATTCAGCTATCTGTTAGTACTCAGTAGACAGTACTACTCTTGGGCTCTTGGCAGGGTGAATGGTATCCAATAATTTGACATACAGCTAAATAGTTATTAGAATTGATGCTTTACTGTTGTCTTTATTAAGATAAGTGTTACTTTATTTTTTTACCAGTAACATTATGAATAGAAATCCTAAAAATCGGTTGTTTATACGGTATGGCTAATGTTCATGGAGTAACTTAAGTGTTTCAATAATAACTAGGGATGTTTTATGTGCATAGTAAAACTATTTTTTTATTTTCTTACTTAGAATTGCCTTTATATTGTATAGGCTGTTCATTAGTACAACTTATGCATAGTGCACTATTTCCATTTGTTTGATACAGGTTCAAATAAGCTTCTGTGATTTGTGTAGTAGTCAGAAGATACTTCATCATCACTACAGCTCATAACAAAATGGTGTGAACTGGCTTTCTGGTTAAAGGTAAAGTTCTTACTTTTTCTTTGTTTATGAATGTACTCTACTATGTTGTGATGCTTATTATCTTTTATTACGCACTGTTGTTATCTTGTGATTGCCACCGGTTATCACTAGTTAATTTGATTGGTATGCTTTTATTGCACACTAGTGCTATCTTGTGATTGACAGCAGTGTACATTTGTTAATTTGGTTGGTATACACATGTATTCTGTTATGGAATGATAGATATGCCACATTCCTAGATATGTTGTATGCTTATATGCATGGTCTAAATTAACAATTAAAATTTCATATTTGCAATCCAGAGATTGAAATGATTTCTGAATTTGTGGTGATAAAATTACAATGTTTGTTGTAGTATTTTGTGTATTGTACTCTCTATTTTGTGAACTTTGTGTTCTCCACGCCTAGGATCTAATGTATTGAACCTTTATTAATGTATATGCTATTACCTATTTACTGTCTACTGTGTACTTCGCTACATTCAAGTCATGGCTCCAAACTTGTGAAAATTGTGTTTTCCCCCTTTATATTTGTATTTTAAATCTGCATGGTAAATTTCACTTATAATTTTCCATTGCAGATGGTCAGTAGCATTCGGCACAGCCGTAACAGTCGTGCAAAAGGGAGTGCTTCTCGTGTTTCAAACTCAAGTGATGGTGCCACTCGAAAACCAAGGTCTGATCCTCCTTCCGAAAGCCTTAATGCTACTGAACGTATCCATTCTGTACAGTCAGCTAAGCAAAGGGGGAGAAAGCAGGGGTGCCTAACAAAGTTAAAAATGCCGGTGCCTGGTCACAAGGTTGAACTTGAACCACTTGGTGATACGTGAGTACACAATCATCTCTACATTTTGTCTCCTAACTTTTCAACCGTTTTACTAACTCATTGTTTACATGTCTTACATCTTGTACTGGTAAAAAGGATGTTTACTTATGTTGGTCATCGTGGTTATAAGTACTCTACTATGGTTGGGGTTATTATTAAGAGAGAATACCCAGGCCTGGTAGATGACAAGGATCAAAATGGTGTTGTTCTTAACACCCGCCCAGCGCTAGAGTGGGCTGATTATTTCCTAACACCAAAGGATAAAAATAGACAGACGGCTGGAGATCGTGTAATTTCTGAATTTTGGGTAAGTAACATGAATTTTGTATAAGTTGACACACCTGTGCCAAAACTACTATGGTTACTATATGTGTATTTGTTAATGGTCATTCCTTGCATGATGAAATGATGTTCTTTGCTTTTGCATGTAGCGTTTATTTCAAGTCAAAAGGGAGGATAAGCAAGAAGCAGAGCGTGTTTTGGAAAATTATGTTAGGAAAAAGGTCAAGGACATTTTGTACCAAGGTGTACTACAAGGACGTACTGAAGCAGAACATAGATGACAAGTTGGCACGACCGATAGAGCTTACATATGAACAATACCTCAATGGTAGAGTGAAGTGGTGCAAGCGTGCTGCATGGCCTTCACTTTGTCGTTATTGGTGCTCAGAAGAGTTCCTCACAAAACGAAAGAGGGGGCAGGAATCTCGGTTATGTTCTGATGATATTGCTCAAAATCGTGGTGGATCTAGACCATTTGGGGAGACAAGACAACTTTTAGTAGGCACACTTCTTCTCTTTATATAAGTAACTATAGAGCCTAGTTAGTGATTCAAGAAGCAGCTTTCTTTATCATAATTTATTTCTCTATTTATCAGCCTTTGTTACCTGCCAAATGCTCATTGTGGGAGATAGATGTGTAAACCCACACACATCAATAGTATAAGATTTTGGGCTAAAACATCTATGTGCAAGTCCATATTACTATATAGAGGTTTATTAACAAATACACCAGATCAGAACCACCATTACTTAGTTGACAAAATTAGCAAGTTATCCTCAAGCAAGCAGACAATGCAATTAATGCTACCAAGGACCAGTGACATAACAGCTAGCCATTTATAGATGTAGAAACTAAATTTGTGGAAATAATTATACCAGTATGTTGAGGCTATTATTATTATTTTTCCATATTATACAGTTTAACTAGAGATCAAGGGATCAACTATGGATGCATAATAAATTATTCCTTATTGCAGGGTGAGAAATTTGGACCTGAGAGTGCAACTGATATGAACACTTTCAAGGTGATGAAGTGTGGCATGAAAAATGTGGATGAAAATGGCCGACCTGGTGCCATCAGCAGTCGCAAAGCACAGAAGATTGTGGTATGTATATAACAATCTGCTGCTTGTAGGTTCTGACATAATGCTTCATCTTCAGTCTTGTTTGGTTATAGACATTAGATTGGTCTATCTAGTGCCATGAATTGTTTGTAGCAGCTTCCCAGAGCATGGCTGATTATGTCTTTTGCTTTCTAGGATGAGTATACAGCAAAGTCCAAGGCTGCTCATCCAGAAGGGTTGGAGCAACAAGAGTTGGTTGGACAAATTCTGTATGATCTTTCTGGTGCCTTGCGCCATGGTCGTGTAGCCATTGCAAATGGTGCTATCAAATTGGCTGATGTGCGGGCTGCTGCCAAGAAAAAAAATCCTGCATCTTCAAATGTAGCATCTTATCGACGCATGGCCAAAGATAATCGGAATTTACGTCATGCAAATAGATGTTTACAAGAGCGCCTTAACCAGATGGGGGAACTTCATAATGACCTAATACTGGTATGAACGTGAATTCATGTGTCTACTTATTGATTAAACAAAGCACACTCCTAGTAGTTTATTTTTGAACTCTTGTTTGGATGTAGGATCTTTATCGCAAATTGAATCAGGAGGTTCCAGAAAATCATAAAAGGCGCCTTGCAGATCTACAAGCCAATGTAAGTACATTAACTTGATACTTGTACCTATGAAATCGGTATTACTTGTGACAAAAAAAAGGACAGCTGGTCTAAACCATTTTAAGTAGAAAACTGATATGCTTTGATGTCAGAATGACAACACGCAGTGCAGCAGTGAGGGAGTGGCCTCATGTTGATGGTTACTATAGTTTCCCACTTTCCGTCTTAGTTTTAACACCATGGTAAGCTGTGCTTCTAGCTGTACTGAAACTTGCCACCTCCACTAAGAAATTTATAATTTAGTCTCACATGAATCTGAAGGTTTGACATAGCTAGTAGATGATGAAATAGACATTGAAATCTTGTGCATGTCTAAATAAATCTTTCAGCTCTAGAATTTCATGGAATGACAATTCATTTTATTTCTTGTTAGGGCCACTATTCACTTGTATATGCTTCATGTATGGTGCTGGTGTAAAATGAAATCATGAAGAAGACAATTAATGTTTATCAGTCCCCAAATCATTGATATTTACATGGTACCATCATTTTGCAGCTGCCCACTAGTTCATTCCATGCTGATGAGGACTTGGATGGTGAGGACATGGATGGGGAGGACATGGATGGAGAGGACGAAGAGGACATGGATGGCAACTACATGGAAGGAGAGGACACAGAAGAGGACATGAATGAAGAGTACATGTATGAAGAGGACGAAGGGGACGAAGAGAATGAAGGGGACGAAGAGGACGAAGAGGACATCGACGACAACAATGGGGGTAGCAATGCTGGGTCAAACATCGATGATTTCTGTGATTTAGGATATATATGGTAAGGTTGCTATTGACACAAGTGCACATGGGTTGTCAAAGTGACTTTTGTCCATGAGCAACATAAGCTGGTGGTTGTCTTTTGTCTTTTGAACATGCATGGTTGTGCACTGTTAACTTAGTAGTAGTAGAATGTTAGATGGACTTGCTAAAACTAGGATGTGGTTGTAGGTGACATGGCTGTACATGTATGAATTAGGAGCAGCAAGTGCTGGTGGCAGTAGTAGAATTTTAGATGTAATTTGTGAGGGCAGAACCTTTGGTATGTTTGCCCGTGTTGAATGCTTTGTAAGGTCCTATGAAACTTCTAATATATATATGTTGTAATATTGTGTTGTATTGTCTCATGAATCTAGAACAGAACATGTAATTGTAATATTTTTGTGCCACCTACTAATTTGTCTGCTGGTAATTTGACAAAAAATGTGATTTCCTTGAGGGGAAACCAACAGAGAAACTGTGTTGAACTGACAGAAAATTAGTATTTCATTGATGGAATACTGATAGAAATATGTCTATATCCTTGAGGGGTGACTGTCAGAAAAATTGCTAAAACTCACAAAGAAATTAGTAATATCCTTGAGGGTGAGCCTACAGGAAAATCTATAAACCTCACGGTTCCTGACGCCACACTAAACATCCTGACGATACATTTCCTTGTCGGGCACACGTCAAAAATTACCGTCAGAAAAAATGTTTCTGTCGGGATGCTCACAGTCAAATTGAATTTCCCTGTCAGCCTATCCTTGACGGGATATGCCCATTTTTTTGACGGTTTTTCACAATTCCTTGATGGGTTTTTAGCACACAGGGATATTGTAGTTTCCAGTAGTGATCATTAAATTAACCGTTGCATATATTTTTGTAATACCCTTATTTGGAGAAACAAATATCACTAGCTTGTGGTCGTCCCTCTGCACCATCAGATTGAGGTTTGGATCAGAGTCAATGAGATCGGACGACGCCTCGTTCTTCATCTCTGGCGAGGCTGTCGGTGGCAACAAGGAGAGGCAATAATCCATCTCTTTTTACAATTACGTGATTCTTCAGCTTAGTTTGCTTGGATTTAGTTTTAATAAATCTACTATGAAGTCATATGATTAATGTTCGACCCGGAACTTTTAATTTATTACCTACAATGAAAGCACATCTGTATGAGGTCACTTTGTGGACACTATCTACTAGGGGAAGGGTGCACTCTTCCACGGGGATATTAACTCTAGTCTCATCGTTGATGATCGTAGAGAGGGGTAAAAATTCAGTGGGGATGGTCCCCATACCGGAATCCGCTTCTTTGCCGAGCGCCGGAGGCTTTGCCGAGCATTTTTTTTTCAGGTGCTCGGCAAAGAAGGCTTTGCCGAGAGCCAAATAAAAAACACTCGTCAAAGCCTCTGCACTCAGCAAAGAAGGCTTTGCCGAGTGTCAAATAAAAAACACTCGGCAAAGAAGTTTCTTTGCCGAGCGCAAAAAAAACACTCAGCAAAGGCTTTTTTGTCGAGTGCCAAAGTAAAACGCTCGGCAAAGCAATTTTTTAAACCATGTTTTGGTGCCCTAAACAAATTCAAATAAAAAAGTTTTCAACTACAAAGTTTCATAACTTCTCATGATCTACAAACTTTATATTGGTCATTTCTTCATTCGACAAAGTAATAATTACGCTGTTCACAAAATCTATGTCTCTCATGTAGTTTCATGAAACTAAAAGAGAGATATATAAGATTTGTGAACAATGTTAGCACCACAATTTCGGATGGAAAAACTTCCTAAATGAAGTTTGTAGATCTCGAAAGGTTATGAAACATTGTAGTTGACCACTTTTTAATTTGAATTCATCTTGTCATGCAAAACTACATTTGAAATTCAAAATTTTAAAATTTGAATTTTTTAAAAGACCTCGGATGGAAAAACTTCCTAAATGAAGTTTCTAGATCTCGAAAAGTTATGAAACATTGTAGTTGACCACTTTTTCATTTGAATTCATCTTGCCATGCAAAACTACGTTTGAAATTCAAAATTTTAAAATTTGAATTTTTCGAAAGATCTCGGATAGAAAAACTTTCTAAATGAAGTTTGTAGATCTCGAAAAGTTATGAAACATTGTAGTTGACCACTTTTTCATTTGAATTAATCTTGTCATGCAAAATTACGTTTGAAATTCAAAATTTTAAAATTTGAATATTTCAAAAGACCTCGGATGAAGAAACTTTCTATATGAAAAATATAGAGCTCGAAAAGTTATGAAACTTTGTAGTTGACATCCTTTTGATTTGAATTCGTTTAGGGCCTCAAACAATCAATTTTCATTTTGTTTAGTATAATATTTAAGTAACTGAAACGGCATATACACGCATGTGAGTGTGTAGTGCAGGTGGCAGAGGAGGTATCGCGTGAGGGAGAGGTCACGAGTTCGAATCCCGTCGACCACGTAGACGCGAATTTTGCGCGAAAAATGCCGGAGACGGGCGGGCGCTGGCCAGTGGGTCCCTCCCCTGATTAAAAAAATTCAAGTTTTTTCGCATTTTTTATTTCGCGCTTTGCCGAGCGTCGGGCTCTCGGCAAAGGCTTTGCCAAGTGCCCGATAAACGGCTCTCGGCAAAGAAGCCTTTGCCGATCGGATTTTCGCCGAGGGCGCTTTGCCGAGGGCCTTAGAGGCTTTGCCGAGAGCCTGGGGCCCTCGGCAAAGCAGCCGGCTCCGGGCATCCATAGGCACCGGTCATATTGATTCATGACGCGTGTTCATGCACAATCAACCAACACATGAGATTGTTGCATAAATTTATGAGGAGGAATCGGAAAGAAAAGGTAAAACTCTCTCACGCATTGGATGATTGTGTATGAACACATGCCGTCACAGCAGGTTGCCCACGACTACCCCATGGGGCAGTCCCCACCGATTTTTTCTGTAATATAAAGAGAAAATCAAGCGTCCAACTTGAGGGATCGAGGGTGGAGGTGTTGAATCTACAACATGTGACGTACCCAATAATTCAACTGCTGATGTTCTTGTATCGATTCAGACAAGGGCGGATCTTGCACCAAGGTGGGGTGGGATCACGCCTCCGCTATCACTACTTGAAGCATGAAGCGCCTCATAATCCCCCCTACAAATTGGTACCCATAGAAGCTTGAAAGGAGCCGCTAGAGATGGAAAATAATAGGAGAAACCTTCATGATAACTTATTTTTCTAGATCAGCCACTGAATTCATATGCATTTTGGTCTTGTTCCGGAATAATGGATCTTGGGACATGTGTCCAAGCTTTTGGAATTGATCGGTGGATTCGACATGAGAACTGCACTGCGGTTTGATGTTCGACGGGGTCTATATATTTATCTAGAGTATTGGAAAGCGTTAGAGAAGATGTTGGAAGGAACTAGTACATAGCATATTGTACCTTAGTGATGTGTTATTCCCTACTTCTGATATGCATACATTAGTGTGATGGTTATTGAAAAATAAATCGTCTCTGATATTCAACACTAGAGATAATCACTGAACAAGCAAGGACGGGCTTGGTGGGGCAATGCGTTGGACAGGCAAGTGATCGATCAACCTTGCTAACTAGCTAGTGAGCAATCAAGGCGTAGGGCATGCGGTCAGTTAGAGACTTGTATTAACTTAACACGTTTCTAATATAAGGATGTACACTAGTGATGGGGGCATGAGAGAGTGTGTCCTTGACACAATTTCGAATGAGAGGCATGAAAAAACTTCATCGTCACTAATAAAATTTGAGAAAACATAAAAAATAAAAGATCCCACACATCTCCAATTTTAATTACTATCAGTTTATACTAGATTTACACTGTACTCATACTAGAGCTACGATGACTGTTTTTATGTAATTTCTAGGTAGAATTTGTGTAACTAAAGATTCTATACATAGCAAATACACAAAAATGTAATGGTCTCTTGCTTAAAAAAATAAAGGTAATTGACAACTAAAAAAATGCAAAAAAATCTATGAATTGTAAATACAAAAAAATATAGCGCCTTGAATTAACCAAACATATCAAATTTTAAAATGATATAATACAAAGAAAAGGAATCATTCTATGGATGCAATGTTGCAAACACAGAGAAATTGAGGGCCTTGGATGAAGCAAACATATCAAAAACAGATCGGACCTAGCCTAGGCTACTCCTATATTAGTATATATTGTACTGAAAGCGGAAATATCAAATGTCAGGGATGATCCTATCGATGGTACGTACAGTTGAATATATAATTAATTGCTTCTGAGTGATCACCCCATGCAGCAAATCCTTGAATCCAGCCAGCACAGCTGTCAGCACCGTAAGCAAATTCGAGGAGGGGTACACTTGCTTTATGGGTACAAATAATGATTAAACTTTAGTTTTTAGTACTATATTTTTTTATCTTTTGTGGATGCGGTCGAACCACATCATTGAGAGCGACTAGCACAATGAAAATTGATTAATTAAACTGATCAACTCGTGAAATGATCATCCAGGGTGAGATCGAGGGGCTGGATCGATCTCGATGTGGATGCATGCGTGTGGTAGCTGGGATTTGGCGATAGAGTCGATCCAGTAGTGAGCAAGTGACAATATTTCTATTAAAACTATATATAAACTATTACTTAAATTAAATTACCCATGCATGCTCCTTCGGTAATGCACTTGGTGCACCTTAAAAACAATGTCACCCCTTTCATGAAAATAATGGATCGGAGTACACATGATGACGGTACATATACATGCATGCATGAATGTATTATACTGGTATTAGTAGATTGCAATGAGTGGCTCTCTGGTGTACACGTCGTACCAAGAATAAATGGAAGCTAGGTTATCATAATTTAACAGTGCAAGCTTCATGGTGGTGTGTCAACTTAATAAAAATGGAAAGAAAATAACGAATTGCCCTAGCTAAGGCTTCATAGCTTGTTGTAAAATATTTTCAAGTAATTTATTATCATGTTCAAACGTCATAGCTAATTTTATCCAACTAACCATTAGTCATTTATCTGTTTGTTTCCATCTAAGATTGTTTTAAAAAAAATTGAATTCAAATTAGAAATATAAGAACTAAGCATGTATATTAATTTGGGACCTTAGTGATATTAAATAATTAAAAAACATGCCAATTATAAAGTTTTAGAGCTCATCAAGCTCTACGATTTTTTTAGAATTACATAGTATAACGTAGACGTCCATAACACGCACGTACACTCACCCCTATGAACACAATTACGCAAACTCTACCTATATGAGCACCTCCGAAGGACTGAGCCGACAGATCTCGAGATTTACGAAATCACCACAGGCGTCTCGTTGTTGACTACCACTGAAAACATAACGCTATTAAATCTTGGAATAAATCCCGCAAAATGCGAGCACCCGTGCCAAGTCGAGGACTTGAGCCCGGGTGGGTAGGTTCCACCACAAGAAACCCAACAAGCTCTACGATTTTGATTATAGTTAGTTTTTCTTTGTCCAACTTCATAGTATGCATTTCTATGTGTGGCTGTTAACACTGAGTGCGCCTAAAAACAGAGGAGGTTTGTCCCTGGAACCATATATAGGTGGTTAGTGATACCACGCATCTAGAAAAAAAAACAGGCACCTCTAAAAATAATTTGTAGTAATGTTCTGTTCTAGCTAGAACTAGAAGGACATCATGGCTTGGTCCTTGGACTTCCTTATGGTTTTATGTGGGTTTGTTAGCATCTACTGGAAACCAAAATTTTCCTATCATGACAGAGTAGTTGGTGGGGCTTGGAAGGGGTAGACATATGATTGGACAAGGCAATCTGCAATATGACATGTGCATGATAGTAGTTGGGGGGCTTGGAAGGAACATACGATTGGACAAGGCAATAAATCACTACTGCACATTTGGTCTTCGCTGCCAGATTTTACAAAACCGACAGTGATAGTGCTTCCTGGCACATCACTGTCGGTTCGTTTAAACCGGCAGTGATAGGTCCTACCGATAGTGAAAATCGGGTCTTCACTGTCAGTTCATATCACTGCCGGTTACGAACCGGTAGTGATATAGGGTCATCATTGCCGGTTTTAGCCAAAAACCGACAGTTACTGTCGGTTCGTGGCTTGAACCACTAGTACAGAGACGGGCTTTACTCCCGGTGGGGAACCCCCTCTAGTCCCGGTTCCCCACCCGGGAGCAAGCATCCGGGACTAAAGGGGGGTCCTTTAGTCCCGGGTGAGGAACCGGGACTAAAGGAGGACCTTTAGTCCCGGTGGGTAACACCAACCGGGACTAAAGGTGCCTCCTGACATGCCACGATGGCCAGCACCTTTAGTCCCGGTTGGTAATACGAACCGGGACTAAAGGTTTTTTTTCTTTTCTTTTCATTTTTTTGTTTTCTTTTCAAAATAGGTTTTCGAAGTCGTATTTGTACGCTGCTAATTATACATTTATACGCGCATATAGTATGTTTCGGTTCAAGCACAATGAACGTATTAAATCACACAATTCAAGCATAGAAAATATATATATATATATATATATATATATATATATATATATATATATATATATATATATATATATATATATATGCATCATATATATATTTACATGCATGCATGCATATGTGTATTTTACACGCTTAGTTTACAAACTGGGTATCAAAATTGAGTTCCTATTTGACCATTATATATCCTACAACAAATTCTTCAAAAAAAACCCTACATGAATATATTTGGATAAAATTTCGTTAACAAACATTGATCTATGTCCTCGGTGGAGGGCCTCGGGCGCGGAGGAGGGCGCGGTGGAGGGCCTCGGGCGCGGAGGAGGGCGAGGGCGCGGTGGAGGGCCTCGGGCGCGGAGGAGGGCGCGGTGGAGAGCCACGGGCGCGGAGGAGGGGCACGGGCGCGCGCGGTGGAGGCCGCACGAGGAAGAAGACGGCGGCGCCAGTGTCACGGAAGACGAACGGACGCGGTGCGAGGAGAAGAGGGCGGCGGTGTTCGACGAGGAAGAAGACGAGCGGATCGATCTGCCAGGCGCCGGAGGTTATATAGCAGAGGAGAATTACTCCCGGTTCCAGCCACCAACCGGGAGTAAAGGTATACCTTTACTCCCGGTGCGTGTTACCAACCGGGAGTAAAGGTATACCTTTACTCCCGGTTGGTAACACGCACCGGGAGTAAAGGCTTTTTTTTGGCGGGAAACGAAACTGCAGCCCACCTTTACTCCCGGGTGGGCTTCCCACCCGGGAGTAAAGGTGGCCTGCAGTTTCGTTTCCCGCCTGTTTTAAGGAATAGTCTTGTTAAATACAATAGAAATGCAATAGTTTTTATTAAATACATAGTAAATTAAATAAAAGGCATAAAATTATTTTGTTAAAAATATGAATTTTATTTTTGTTTATTGCACATAGGAAAAATCGATAACCTAACTTTTTTTATTTTTTGTTAGAATTATGAAACAAGAACACCAGTGAGCTTCAAAATGTGCTGAGCTCGGGCTCGGGGAGGAAGGAGGAGACGGCCGATTTATAAAGGGAGAACATTTAGTCCCGGTTGATAGATCCAACCGGGACTAAAGGTAACCTTCCAACCCCGGGCGCAGCCACGGCCCGGGAGTAGACCTTTACTCCCGGTTGGAGCCACCAACCGGGAGTAAAAGTATACCTTTAGTCCCGGTTGGTGGCTCCAACCGGGACTAAAGGTCCCTGCCACCTCTGTCTGGCGCAGTAGCCGTTGGGCAGGGACCTTTAGTCCCGGTTGGAGCCACCAACCGGGACTAAAGGTATTTCTAGTCCCGGGGGCAAAAAATTCCGGGACTAGAGCCCATTTTGGCCGAGGATCAAAGGTCTGTTCTCTACTAGTGAACCGACAGTGATTTACAAGAAAACTTCATAAGTTTCTCATATGATGTCCGATGAAGACGAACTTTATATCAAATTTGTAGCTCGACGAGATCTATAACTTTGTAGCTCAAACTTTTTAAATTTGAGATCGTTTGGATGTCCAAATATTTAAAATTTAAAATTTGAATTTCGTAAATGACCCCGGATGGAGAAATGACCAAAACAAAAGTTATAGATCTCGAAAAGTTATTTAACTTTGTAGTTCGCAACTTTTTCATTTGAAATAATTTACTACTTTAAAATGTAGTTTGAAATTATATTTTGAAGTTGTTAAAGAACTCTGATTTCTCTTTTTAATCTCTGCCTAAAACTAGTAACTAGTCTTTCTCCCTCATACTAACTTCAAATTTGATGATTTTTTTTCTAAAAATTTCTAAAATCAAGCTATATCAATTTGTTATGTTATTTCAGCTATTATTTTATCCATCTTTTCATGTATCTGTGTTTTTAATTATTTTAATTTTAAATTTCAAAAAATGGCAACTTCAAACTTCATTTTGGAACACTAAATTATTTCAGCTGAAAAAATCACAAAACATAGAAGTTTTAGAACTTACCAAGATCTATAACTTTTATTTTGATCATTTCTTCATCCGATAAAGTGGTAATAATATTGTTCACAAATTTTACATATCTCTCTTATAGTTTCATAACTATTAAGAACTATAAGAGAGATATGTAACATTTGTGAACAATGTTACTAACACTATGTCGGATGGAGAAACTACCAAAATAAAAGTTGTAGATCTCAAAAAGTTATGAAACTTTGTAGTTTACAACTTTTTGATTTGAATTCATCTCGTCAAGGAAAACAATGTTTGAATTTCTAAAAAATTAAAAATTTGAATTTTTTTAAACGACCTCGGATGTAGAAACTACCAAAATAAAAGTTGTAGATCTCGAGAAGTTATAAAACTCTATAGTTGACAAATTTTGGATTTGAAATCATCTTGTCATGGAAAACTACATTTGAACTTTTCAAATTTGAAATTCAAATTTCATAAACGACCTCAGATGAAGAAACTACCAAAATAAAAGTTGTAGATCTGGAAAAGTTATAAAACTTTGTAGTTGACAATTTTTTCATTTGAATTCGTTTAGGGTCTCAAATACTCACTTCAAAATTAGATGAATATAAAACGGCTAACACGACTATCCCAACTAATTACGAACATGTGTGCTGGTGGAGTGGTTAAGGGACGAATATGCGGAGCAGGAGGTCAAGGGTTCGAGCGCCGGCGGCCGCGAAGCACGCGTTTTTCGTGAAAGATCACACGAAAAATTAAAAAAACCGTGTGGTTGTCTGGTGGGTCCTCTCCTGGTAATAGAATTTTTTTTTCTATTTTTCGTTGAATTTTATGGCTTATTTCCTAGAAACCACATCACTGCCGGTTCAACATCAGTGTCGGTTCATAAGAACCGGCAGTGATGTCAATCCCCCATCACTGCCGGTTTGGTTGTAACGGTTCAAAATCCGGTAGTGATGGGGGGTTTTGAACTGGCAGTGATATCCAGATCTGGCGTAGTGAATGGGTATGCAATAATAATATGAGAAGGACGCAAAATCATAATCTTCGCAAAAGTCATAACCTTATTGAACTTGGGCCAGATCTAGTCCCGGGACCACACGATTGAATTTTGTTTTCGTTCTTTCCGCCTAGGGTTTTTGACCAGTACATAAAGACCTTGTGTATTTTCACCAAGGCCATAGGGATGGGCCGTTGGCCGAGACAATTGTCCAAAGGTGGAGTCTACTTAGTAGTGTCTCATCTACTTGACGACTGCCTCATCGGCACCGGCTGGTCCATCGAGGAACAAGAGGCCCGCTGGCCCACAGAGATCGGTCCCACCACATGCACCGAAGAAACAAGTTGTGGTCACGAAGATCCTGAAGATGACCAAGCTTTCATACAAGAAGACTGATGAAGAACTTAATGCTTCAGTTAAGGCAGAAGTGAAAGCGTTCTTCGAAAAGACCAAAGCTGACGCATGAGCAAAGCAAGAGAAGCCATACCTAATATATTATCGTGTAAAGCTACGTCAAGTGGTGCAGGCTATGCAAGACAAGAAGCGTGCCGCTAGTAAAAAACAGCGCCGCCACTATCATACTATAAGCGTACTATCACAAAGAAAATCAAGAAAGACAAAAGGAAACAGAAGGCGGCCGGAAAAGATGTTGCATAGCTCAGCCAACAAGCGTAGCAATCAGTGCCGCCACTAGTGGTTGAGAATCAATATGGTTCCAACATGAACTTGATGCAAATGTCTGTACCTGATGATGTGGACTTAGATGAACTCGCCAAGTGGATGAATGTGACTGGGCTTTCCTTAGAACAACTTCTCGGTCGGGAGGAACTGACAACTGTTAAAGAGGCCGAAGTTGTTGATGAATGGCAGAGGAAGTACGTATATGGCAGTAGTCTATGCGACCCTGCAAAGGTAAAAAAATCTTAGTACACAAATATACAAGCTGCACAAGTACTACTTGAGATTCTGTGCACAACATCAAAGTGAACAATATCTGGGCGTCCAAGTAAGAGACTGTCACTACTTCCGTGGAGATGACATCATCTAGGTACAATTTCGTAAAGTACACCGGCTTCTCTATATGGATGCTCTTGACAAATCTCTCATAAGCTGCTATTGTCTGTAAGTGATTCTTCCTTTTAATCAATAATCCCACTCTAGCATATGTACGTATTCGTAATAACTATGCTCACGATGTGCAGACACATGATGAGAGAACTCAGATTGAAACAAGACAATCAAATTGGTTTTATCAATCCGTATGTCGTGTACAAGGACACAAAGACTAAAGATCCATTCAATTTGAAGATCAAGAAAATAGAGAAAAACCTCCGGAGGTTCTTTTATAACCAAAGGCATAAGGAGTTAATACTCTTCCATTATAATATGGGGTAAAGTGTTGTGTTATATCATGTCTTAGTCAATCCAACATATATATATATATATATATATATATATATATATATATATATATATATATATATATATATAAGTTGACTCTATAAACAAATGCAGGGATCCCTGGATACTCATTGAGATTAAGATCAAGGAACAAACTATAAATGTGTGGGACTCAATGAGAAAAGAGCTGGCAATGTACCAAGACGTGATAGACATGATCCAGAGGTAAGTTCTATCATTCGTTAATTATCGTTACCTGCTCCTTTAATTTACTATGCTATACCTAATCGATGACCGACTTATTGGGCAGGGTTCCACCACAACCCTAGGTTGAATTTGAAGAGTCCAAACAAGAACGAACACTTATATGAGCTTTGAGTGGCGGGCAAACATTTGTGTAACTCATTAACCGGCGGCCGAACACTTGATTACTTGTATATTATTGTAAATGTAATGTGTATGTACGTATATGTATAGCTCTATAATATATATATATATATATATATATATATATATATATATATATATATATATATATATAGTTTCATACTTTATTTGTGTGCAATAATAACGCTCTCGTATAGGTGCAACGTATACGGATAATAGCAACGAAGAATAAATTGGAAAACAATATAACTGTAAACCAAAATCAATAATGAATTGGAAAGAAAAAGAAAAAAGAACCTTTAGTCCCGGTTGGTAATACCAACCGGGACTAAAAGGTGTTGTGCCACGTTGATGCCTGACAGCACCTTTAATCTCGGTTGGTATTACCAACTGGGACTAAAGGTCTCCCTTTAGTCCCGGGCAACATTTAGTCCTGAAACCTTAATCCCGGCTCGCAGCCCGAGACTAGAGGTCCTTTTGGACCGGGACTAAATCCCTGTTGTGCAGCAGTGATACCAACATAGTGAGCACAGGCAATACAAACACCGATATATAGCACGGAGCCGGTAGAGACACTTGAGTGCAGATCAACCCTCGCTTCATTGATGCCTCGACATCCTGCGGTGGCACTCGGCAGCCCACAGGACCCTATGGTGTGTTGCACACTACTAGAAACTAAAAAATCCCTATCGGTTCAAGACAAACTGATAGGAAAATTGTATATGCTTTGTTGGTTACCTACAAACGACAGAAAAATAACAAAACTGATAGAATAAATATAGTTTTCTTGTCGGTATACCGATAGAAAATTTAATTTTCTAATTTCTCTGTCAGCATTATGTATTTTTCTGTCTATTTTGACCTGACAGAAAATTTTTAGTTTCCAGTAGTGGCAACGTCCCTCGCTCTCAATCCTGTCATGTGACTTGGCGTCCCTCGCAATCCTGGCCTCCTGAGGCGTGGCTCAGCATCGCTTGTTATCCTACAGTGTGACGACTCGGCGTCTCTTGCTAATAACCTGCATGAGTCGGCATCCGTTGTGGTCCCACAATGTGACCCGATGTCCATCGCGCTATCTGCGGCATGATTCAGCGTCACTATTTGATGTTACAAAAAATATTTTTTATGAACTTAGTTAGAATTAGGATAATTTAACTAAAGAAGAAAGTTAATTGGTACTCCCTCTATTCCAAAAAGAATGCACTTTTAATTTAGAATAGTACCATGTTAAAGTATGTTAAGCTTGACTAAATTTATATAAAAAATTACTAATAATTATCGTATAATAAATACAAACCATTTGATTTGTCATTAAAAATATTTTCATAATATACTTATTTAGCGTCATATGCATTAATAATTGCGGTCAAATTTTTGGACACTTTAATTGAGAACGTACTTGGCATTTTATTTCTTTTTGGTATGGACATAGTAAACCTTTTTCGGGACGAAGCAAATTAGATGGAAGGTGCGCACTTGCTGCATAGACTTGTATATGGTGAAAACCTTAGAAAAACCCATTGTTTTCATAAATTTTTGGGGGGTGCAAATGGCAAATGCACCCCCCTAATAATATAATGACTACCAAGCTTCGCATGCATGCATGTGTTATCAAATCGATCGCCTTCTGGCCAGTCAATTAGGTTGCTTGGTAGTATCTCATCATGTGCCATGCGTGACATGTGAGCGTTTGTCGTCGTCTCTCTAGCTTCACCAGGCTTTTAATTAATTATTAATTAATATAAGGTGCTCAGGAGTCAGGCTCCTCCGGTTCTAGCCACAAGTATACTGTTGAGTTGAACACTCGTGTGCGGCTGTGCTACCACCAAACCATGCAAAAATAAAACTGTAGAGCGAGTACTATACACACTAGGGAAGTCCGCGAATCGCGGAGCAGGGATTCTCACAGTGTAAAGAGCACGGAGGAGCATGGGAGATCGGGATGCCACTAGATGCCTGCAGCTAGCCAGCCTGGTGGTGTCATGGACGTCATTGCATGTCTCATGCAATATGCCCGGCCGCCATCCTTACCGGCTAGGGCTAGCTGCAGCGCCGACAGCTAGCCCCGCCCAGCAGTGGATAACTGGACACTAGCGCCTAGTAGATCGACCTGCTAGTGGACGGTTCAGGACTTTTTGAGGCCGGGTATTTGAAAATGCAAAGAATTATATTTTTTTTTAACAAATTAAAGCCTAGTAAAATTTCCCTAGCTAGCTAGGCTTCACAGCTTGTTGTACAATATTTTAGCTTTTCATCTATTACCATGTTCCAACATCATGGCTAGTTTAAAAAATGTTTGAAATTTGAATTTAAAGAGAACTTAAAACGTATATTTGGGACCTTAATGATCTCCAATAAAAAGGCATCAATTATAAAAGTTTCATATCTCTCTGTGCTCCACAATTTTGTTAGTTTGTCTTCATCCAACTTCAAATGAAAATTTTACCTATTTATTGGGGTAGTTTAGATTTACCAATCGCCCCTGGTAGAAATTATTACATTTCTAGGGTTGGTAGCACAAACTTTCTCTAGAAATAAAATTTATACATGAGGTTGTTAACCACTGGCTGTGCCTGAAAATGTTGGGGATTTATAGGGGTGGAGTGTCTCAGAAACCATTTATAGAGGCGGTCGTTGATACAAACTATGTGTCCTTTGAGCTACCCTTTAGACTACTACGTGTGATACATCCTAGATTCATCCCAGGGGCCGATCTAGCTGTGGAACGGCAGGGCTTAGTTAAGCCCCTACCGCACCCGCGGTAATGGAGCCTCTCTTTTAGCTCCTCCTAATTTTGATGGACATGAAAAAAAGGGAGAGCATCTAGAGGTTGTAGATGACTCGTGTTCTCTTCTGTGAACCTTTTAGATCTGCACTATTCATGCCGGTGATAAAAATTTACGTATTGTAGATGAGTACAAAAGTTGGACCAAAGAGGTAAGGGCCGGTTTAGATCCGAAATTTTTGGCAAAATGGCACTGTAGCGCTTTTCGTTGTTATTTGGCAAATATTGTCCAATCATGGTCTAATTAGGCTTAAAAGATTTGTCTCGTCCATTTCGTCTAAACTGTGTAATTAGTTTTATTTTTTATCTATATTTAATGCTTCATGCATATGTCCAAAGATTCGATGTGACGGGGAATCTGAAAAATTATGCAAAATTTTCTGGGAACTAAACAGGGCCTAAGACTACCCGCAGTGGGTACTCTAAAACAATACTATAAAGCTTTAGAGTATGAATATAGAGTAAAAACTGCTGCACTGGGTACTCTAAAACGATACTCTATCCTTTATCTCATTCTATATTTAGAGTGGTATTGTGCTTACTCTATACTCTATAGTTGGCGGACTCCACTAGCTAAACAAAGAAAAAAAATGATATAACTCACAAACCAAAAATCCAAATTAAATTTTGATTTCACCATTAAATTCGTCTTAATAAATCCTTTAAAACTAGATCACACATGAATATATTTAGATAAAGTGACAAGTGGGTCCCACAGTGGATAGAGGATGATACAGAGGATGGATGGGTGCAGAAGAATTGAGTATAGAGGAGAGAATCTTTATGACTAGGATGTATAGAGGATGAATATAGAGGTCCATGAGTGCAGGTAGTCTAAGTTGAGTGGCAATGCTTTTTTCCTTTTCGGGATGGAGGCTAAAGGCTTGGACCAAAGAGGAAAGTGTGCAGATCCGCCATGAAGTGCTGTCAAACCGACAGTGTCAGTTATCTCAATATCTCACGTGCTAGTACTGTCATGCTCCAGGTGACATGTGAGGTTGTCGTCTGTGTCCATCGGCTCGTGGTCCACGCGACCACGCGTACATCTTGCTCATGTGCGTCCTTGCCTTCAGGACGTACTAGTGCATGCCTCTCTGGTGTACACGTCGTACGTAGCTTTAATTTACTCGATTCTGAGTATACACCACCTCTTCACATTCAACTTGTCGAGAACAAAGTCAGAGCATTTGTGAGCTTAAGGCAGGTTTAATAATATAATATGCTACTTGGTTTGGGTGATTTATATAAAAAATTATTATCAATATTTGTATCACCAAACATGTTTAATGTAAAAATATGTCATTTAATAAATATTAATATTTTGATTAAAATTTAAATTTATTGGCTTCTTGAAAAATGAAAATGAGATTTACGGTCACGGCCAACTTGATTATAGCATGCATATATGGGCTTAGGGGGTTCTACTTGTAGCTTTCCATGCCTGATGAAGTGTGATAAAACCCAAGGCTACCCTTACATTGCCACATACTCCCTCTGTCCCAGTTTATCTATCGTTTTCGGTTTTCATGCCGCAAGTTTGACTCGATTTGTAGAAAATGCGTGCAACATTTTTAGCTCCAGATAAATTTATTAAAAAACTAGATTCAAAAATCTTTCTAATGATACTAATCATGTATCATAAATATTAATATTTATATATATTTTTTATTAAAGTTGTTTCTCGGGAAGCGAAAGTGACAGATATTTTAGGACGGAGGGAGTATATATATGATGCCAATCTGTTATTTAAGGCACATGCGTTTGAAGCTCTGGCATGGGAGATGCATGCATGACAGTAGCTAGATCCGATCCGTAGTTGAGGACAACAGATCGTGTACCTATCTATACTTTCAAGTCTCGCTCCATGCATGCATGCACGCATAATGGATCTGGATAAATTTTCGCACAAGAACCTCAGTGTATTGTAATATTTACTTTTCGCTTTTTTTTTTGTTACAACCCGATTTGTTGATCATTTGATTGATTTTTTTAATTGTCCTTTCACCATATAATTCCATGATTTAAAAGCTATCGTCATTTTCTTCTCTTCTTCATTCCTGTCGTAGTTTATGCCGAGACCGAAATTAAGATTGCCGGGACTTTCTTTTGGTGACTATCCTAGTCTTGATCGTTAGTTTCCAGCTTGTGTATGCAACGTGCATTCAGTCGCCAGACGGTTCGTATCTACCGTTCATGCAGCCAAGATGTTCAATGGGTTGAAAAAAAATTCGATCCAGTTTTGGTTCACAAATAATGAGTCCTTTAAGTTGTTCTCTATTATGCCCGTCAGCCTCTCAAAGATAACCATTTACATGGTTTCTGGTCGTCATTCCAGGATGTCAAAGTATGACATTCTAGGCGCGCACTTTATGGACTACTACTATGGTAGCTTTGGTCCATCCGTTAGAAATGAATATGCAAGGGCAGTTATCTTAAGCAAACCACCCCTAGAAATGCATTTTCAAGAGTGGTTTGCTAAAGGGCAACTGCCTCTAAACATGCATTTTCAGGATGGGTGGGTAAACTCAACTCCGCAGACCATTTTTACTGTCCCTGAAAATCGTTTTTGCAGTAGTGGATGTGTCTCTCTCCCTCAGTCCAATAGAATGAATATAACTTTATCAGAATAATACCGACTTGAACCATCTTGATTACAATCAAATTTATACAAAAATATGAAAAATTATAATACCAAATAAACATCATTAGATTTGTCATAAAACACTATTTGATAACATAATTATTTTATGTCACTCTCTTTTATATGTTTAATCGAAATTTAGATAATTTGACTATAAATTAAGATGAAAATAGAACGACATACATTCTTCCTCCAGACGGAGGTAGCACGGCAGCACTCCATCCTTCTCTTTTTTAACTGTCGTTCTCAAATATTGAGGAGCTAAATATACTCAAATTTAACTAAACATATATAAGAGGTGACTAATTATGATATGTAATAATAAGTATCATTAAATTAACCGTTGCATATATTTTTGTAATACCCTTATTTGGAGAAACAAATATCACTAGCTTGTGGTCGTCCCTCTGCACCATCAGATTGAGGTTTGGATCAGAGTCAATGAGATCGGACGACGCCTCGAGATGGGAGAGCCGGTCGATATGATCATGCCATGCATCTGGTGGTGTGTCATGCATGCATATATCACATGTGCCATACATGCCTGCCTGCAGATCGCCGTGCTTTGTAACTGAATTCATGACCCAACTTTATAATTACCATCACCGGCTTTCGCTGGTAAGGAAATTCAGGTAGGGATAGTTGATCCCCGGTGACCTTTCAAAAAAAAAACTTGTACTAACAGTAGAACGCAATAGTGGCTCTCTGGTTGTACACGTCGTAGCTTCAAATCTGCTGTGTTTACACATACAATAATACAGTAAGGTACCTCGATAAACCCTTAGATTTGCTCTTGGCAAACAAACAAACGTGAGCTTTCAACAGGATGCAAGAAATGATCTCCTAGCTTTCCCTGCAGGATCGGAATATAATATAATCTGGATATATATTCGATATCCCGTGCCTGCCGGGCCACCTCCCAACTCCATAAAATATGTCTTGAAAGCTACCAGAGCCAGTTTTTCTACTGACGGGTGACGGCTACAAACCAACATATTGTTTTCTACCAGCAAAAAGATATGGGACGATGCTGCTGCATGGCATGATCTGGATACAATATTTCCCACACAATATATAATATTTGGATGCCCTGCCTGCCGGGTCACCTACTTACTACTTTCACTATGGCCTTGTTTAGTTCCCAATTCCTCCCCAAATTCTACTATGCAAAAAGGAGATTCTCCATCACATCAAAATATCGGCAAATGTATGGAGTACTAAATGTAGATAAAATCAAAAACTAATAGCACAGTTTTGTTGTACTTTGCGAGACGAACATTTTAAGTCTAATTAATCATTTTTTGGATAATTTTTTACACTAAAAAACAAAATGCGCTACAGTGTTCTGGCAAGAACACTGTAGCACGTAGATCCAAATCGGTTGTGCCGATTCCGGATCTAAACACGGCCTATGTAAAAAAACCAAATAGCAGACACCCGTTCTAGTACGTGACACGAATTGAGCCGCGTCTGTGATGTGTGATCACAGACGCGTCTAGACAAAACACATCTATAATTTGCTCCCTCAGTTTTAGTCTGGAATATAATTAATCGAAGTAATCTCGTGCCTCGAATACAATATGTCGCCTCAGTCTTATATTGTAGCTCATTTTAACTTGATTAGCTCTAAATAAGACATCTTTAATTTTATTTGATTAAAAATACATCAACACGTATAATATCAAAATTGGTTTCATTTAATTCTCCGTCAAATGTGTCTTAATAGCTACTCCCTCTGCCCTGAAATATAAGCGATTCAAGGTTTAAAATATATACCAAATTATAAGGGATTTTAGGTGGACAAATACTTGAAAAGACAACATTCACATGCATACCTACCATTAGTGACTATCACAAACCCAAATATGATAATCAGTGAGGGTTTATACGTCATTTGTCTTACCACATATTATATCCTAAAATTATTTAGATACCTTATATTTCAGGACAAGAAAACATTATGTTTGTCAATCAGTCATCATCCTTTATATTTATATATTGTTCTTCTTCATATATGGGTCAGGTTTCCTTTCCAAAAAATTCAATAACTCACGTTACCTCTAACCGACTATAGTACAACTCCCACACATGCAAATCTTATAGTTTACTCAAACAATGAGTCTCTATTAACCACGTACTATGCACCAAGATGACCCTTGATCATTATTGCCGTATTTGTTTTTTTTAATCACAGTATATAGAAGCAGATACTCATATATGCTTGCACACTCACCCTATGGATACACGCACACATCCTATCTCTCTATGAACACCTTTGAAAGATTAACCCGACATATCTCAACAGTTATGAAGTAGTCACCACAGACGCCTTGCTATCAACAAACATGACGCCTATGATTCAAGAAAAAACATCATTAAATCTAGAAAAAATGTGAACGCCCCCGCGTCAAGTCGAGGACTTAAATCCAAATAAACAGGTTCCATCGTAAAAAAAACCTAGTTAGCTAAACTGCACTCCATTCGCTCGTAAACAGCAGGACTATGGCTGTAAGGAAGCAAGTGTACATGCGTGTCCATCCCTGATCTGTCCTTTGCTTTCCTTCACGTGAACAAACAACTATGCATGCAGGATTGTTGGCAGGGCGTGTTGCTTCTGTCCACCATCCCCATACCAGCAAGCTATGTATTATCACTTCATGAATAAATGTGTGTCACAATAATGTTTCTGTCTCATCCCTTCTCCTTAACACGTGAATCGTGTGTTGTATACAATTATCTCTCTCCATAGATGCAACAGCTAGCACTCGACCACTGACATGCACGGTAACGGCAATGCATGTGCAGTAGTTGCTTAGTATTAATCGCTGCAAAAAAAAACCATGCCAAATGCTGAAAATCCCTCAAAAGAAACAATCCTTGGCATCTCTCTCATGTTCCTGCTAGCTTTCTTGCATTTATAGGCTTGCAGTTACATCCGGTGTTCCTGCTGGCTTTCTCTTGCATGTATAGGCTTTGCTGTTACATCCGCTCAGACCATGAAGTGTTTCCTCGACAATCCAGCACAGGTAGCGGCCTAGCTAGTAGCTTGCTACCAACAATAGAAGAATCTTAAAGCCAGGTAAAAAAATCGAATGAAATCTCAAGGACGCGCGCATGATAGACGACGAACTAACCGTACGTAAATCTGAACTTGTTGAACGATTCGGTACGTGGAGTTTGTCAATTCTCTTGCAAGTATTAGCAGTAGCCGGCAACTTATTACACTGTGTCTTGGCCGAGTTTTGTGGCTGATGTAAACCCCAGCTATATACCCATACGTTTTCACATGTCGGTCAGTTTATTTACATGCATTATTGTATCTTATCCAGCAAATTGAAAGCACATGCAGGTCTCCAAGCTACCACCACCACCGCGGTCTAGGGCATCTTGCAGCCGCAATTCAGAGCCCCCTCGTTCTTCATCTCTGGCGAGGCTGTCGGTGGCAACAAGGAGAGGCAATAATCCATCTCTTTTTACAATTACGTGATTCTTCAGCTTAGTTTGCTTGGATTTAGTTTTAATAAATCTAGGCCTTGTTTAGATACCAAACTTTGGAGGCAAATTTTGCATAGTAAACATCGTGTCACACTGTAGTAATTTTATTTTTATTTGGTAATAATTGTCCAAACATTGATTAATTAGGTTTAAAATATTCGTCTCGCAAAGTAGAACAAAACTGTGCAATTAGTTTTTGATTTCATCTACATTTAGTACTCCATATATATGCCGACATTTTGATGTGATGGAGAATCTTCTTTTTGCATAGTGAAATTTGGGAGTGAATTTGGGTATCTAAACAAGGCCCTACTGTGAAGTCATATGATTAATGTTCGACCAGGAACTTTTAATTTATTACCTACCATGAAAGCACATCTGTATGAGGTCACTTTGTGGACACTATCTACTAGGGGAAGGGTGCACTCTTCCATGGGGATATTAGCTCTTGTCTCATCGTTGATGATCGTAGAGAGGGGTAAAAATTCAGTGGGGATGGTCCCCATGGGGCATCCATAGGCACCGGTCATATTGATTCATGACGCGTGTTCATGCACAATCAACCAACACATGAGATTGCTGCATAAATTCATGAGGAGGAATCCGAAAGAAAAGGTAAAACTCTCTCACGCATTGGATGATTGTGTATTAACACATGCCGTCACAGCAGGTTGCCCACGACTACCCCATGGGCCAGTCCCCACCGAATTTTTCTGTAATATAAAGAGGAAATCAAGCGTCCAACTTGAGGGATCGAGGGTGGAGGTGTTGAATCTACAACATGTGACGTACCCAATAATTCAACTGCTGATGTTCTTGTATCGATTCAGACAAGGGCGGATCTTGCACCAAGGTGGGGTGGGATCACGCCTCCGCTATCACTACTTGAAGCATGAAGCGCCTCATAATCCCCCCTACAAATAGGTACCCATAGAAGCTTGAAAGGAGCAGCTAGAGATGGAAAATAATAGGAGAAACCTTCATGATAACTTATTTTTCTAGATCAGCCACTGAATTCATATGCATTTTGGTCTTGTTCCGGAATAATGGATCTTGGGACATGTGTCCAAGCTTTTGGAGTTGATCGGTGGATTCGACATGAGAACTTGTTGACATCGTTTTTTAGCACGTGTCAAGATGGTCAGGAAGGGCTAATCAGCAGAGGAAAGATTATTGTGTAGATTGATAGCTGATGAAAATGAGTTTGCTTATGAGTGGTAGCGGCGTATGGGTTCAAATTGAAATGTTGCCAATAAGGTTAAGGGTATTATTGCCGATGCCGATGAAAGATGGTTTGAAGACTGCTGCCGATGAAACAGGGAATGTACCGATGGAAGGAACTTGAAGGCTGCTGCCGATGTAACAGGGATTGTGCCGATGGAACAGGGATTGTGCCGATAAAAAGGAGGTCGATGAGAATACCATCGTGACTGAGGCGGACTATGAAATAAGATAGGAGTTAATTTCCTTATATACGTTTATTAGAGTCTGAGTTGTATCAAAGTCATGTGTTTCCATAGATTTGGATTTAGTGTCCTAGTCGTATTTGGTTACGTTTCTGTAGATCAGGATATAAATATAGGGTGAAGGGCAATGTAAAAAAAGAGAGATCAATCAATACATCAAAAACAACTTTTATTCTTATTTACATCTACTTTCGACGACTTCGTCAATTTGCATATTTTTCTTTTTTACGAGTTCTCATCGATTCGGCGAGTTGCATTGCTCCAGTGCAACGTCCCTCGCTCTCTATCCTGTCATGTGACTTGGCGTCCCTCGCAATCCTGGCCTCCTGAGGCGTGGCTCAGCATCGCTTGTTATCCTACAGTGTGACGACTCGGCGTCTCTTGCTAATAACCTGCATGAGTCGGCATCCGTTGTGGTCCCACAATGTGACCCGATGTCCATCGCGCTATCTGCGGCATGATTCAGCGTCACTATTTGATGTTACAAAAAATATTTTTTATGAACTTAGTTAGAATTAGGATAATTTAACTAAAGAAGAAAGTTAATTGGTACTCCCTCTATTCCAAAAAGAATGCACTTTTAATTTAGAATAGTACCATGTTAAAGTATGTTAAGCTTGACTAAATTTATATAAAAAATTACTAATAATTATCGTATAATAAATACAAACCATTTGATTTGTCATTAAAAATATTTTCATAATATACTTATTTAGCGTCATATGCATTAATAATTGCGGTCAAATTTTTGGACACTTTAATTGAGAACGTACTTGGCATTTTATTTCTTTTTGGTATGGACATAGTAAACCTTTTTCGGGACGAAGCAAATTAGATGGAAGGTGCGCACTTGCTGCATAGACTTGTATATGGTGAAAACCTTAGAAAAACCCATTGTTTTCATAAATTTTTGGGGGGTGCAAATGGCAAATGCACCCCCCTAATAATATAATGACTACCAAGCTTCGCATGCATGCATGTGTTATCAAATCGATCGCCTTCTGGCCAGTCAATTAGGTTGCTTGGTAGTATCTCATCATGTGCCATGCGTGACATGTGAGCGTTTGTCGTCGTCTCTCTAGCTTCACCAGGCTTTTAATTAATTATTAATTAATATAAGGTGCTCAGGAGTCAGGCTCCTCCGGTTCTAGCCACAAGTATACTGTTGAGTTGAACACTCGTGTGCGGCTGTGCTACCACCAAACCATGCAAAAATAAAACTGTAGAGCGAGTACTATACACACTAGGGAAGTCCGCGAATCGCGGAGCAGGGATTCTCACAGTGTAAAGAGCACGGAGGAGCATGGGAGATCGGGATGCCACTAGATGCCTGCAGCTAGCCAGCCTGGTGGTGTCATGGACGTCATTGCATGTCTCATGCAATATGCCCGGCCGCCATCCTTACCGGCTAGGGCTAGCTGCAGCGCCGACAGCTAGCCCCGCCCAGCAGTGGATAACTGGACACTAGCGCCTAGTAGATCGACCTGCTAGTGGACGGTTCAGGACTTTTTGAGGCCGGGTATTTGAAAATGCAAAGAATTATATTTTTTTAACAAATTAAAGCCTAGTAAAATTTCCCTAGCTAGCTAGGCTTCACAGCTTGTTGTACAATATTTTAGCTTTTCATCTATTACCATGTTCCAACATCATGGCTAGTTTAAAAAATGTTTGAAATTTGAATTTAAAGAGAACTTAAAACGTATATTTGGGACCTTAATGATCTCCAATAAAAAGGCATCAATTATAAAAGTTTCATATCTCTCTGTGCTCCACAATTTTGTTAGTTTGTCTTCATCCAACTTCAAATGAAAATTTTACATCTACTTTCGACGACTTCGTCAATTTGCATATTTTTCTTTTTTACGAGTTCTCATCGATTCGGCGAGTTGCATTGCTCCAGTGCAATCTTCGGCGATCCTCGAGTTCCGCGTGAGTACCTCTTGGCCGTGACTTCCGGACGTATCGCTGTTGTCAGGACCAAAGTGCTCGTATCTTCATCCTTGTCGATTAACAGGTCAAATCGACTGGCACGCTTTGGATATCGATTTCGGGTATTAGCCCTTTGTGTTTGCAGATCTACTTTTGCATCAACACATCTTTTGGCACGCCCGGTGGGACAGATCTAGTCAAGATGTTTAATCCTGAGATCGATGCGGGAAACATCATCGTGGTAACAGAAGAAGATCTTAAGGACGATCAGAAGCAGGCTATGGAGAGGGCTATAAAAGAATACAGACAGCTCTGCTTGAAGTCATTCAGTTTGAACAAAAGTGGATAAGTCATCCAGAAGCAAGACTTGCCGTTGCCTCGGCAAGTTACCTTTGATTCTAATCCGGGTAAACTTCAAGAGATGGTTAATTCTGCAGTGAATCATGCTTTAATTAATCATTCTAATGTGCTGTCTAATACTGTTCATAATGCTGTGATTCGAACTTTCAAAGAAGGGCAAGCGTTACCTCGTTACGTTGGGCCTTCTTATCATCAACCAGAATTAGCATATGCTATTGCTCCATCGGCTCCTCCGGCCGTTGCGGGTATAGAGATTTCTTCTCTTCCAGTACCAGCAGGTTTATCTAACGTACAGTCTACACCGATGCGTCCGGATTCAGCATTATCAGGACGAGTTCAGCTTAATACAGATCTATCAGCATCGGCTTTATCAGGTCCTGTACTACAGAATAATCAGACTCCTGCTAATTGGTGGAGATATGGTATGTCTCCAGAGCCATCTGTTTTTAACCATAGATCACCTCAAGTGTTTGATGCAACAGAAAAAGCTCATATGCTATCGGCCGGTTCACCGATAGCTCAAGTACCCCAATATACTACAGCAACTATTGTACAACCAACTCTAGGAGGTTTTCAGGTGTCTTTGGGTCAAACATCTAGTTCAAGTCCATCGGTAAATTTGTTACCGATACAACAGAAGGCTCCAATTGTAAGTCAACCTGGAGTCCAGGTTTTACCTCAAGTTAGTTGTAATTATCCGGCAATGCCAACAAGTTACCAACCATCGGCAAATTTTATACCGATGAACGCTAATAATTGGCCAGGGCAGTTTCCCACTCAACATTTAGTTCAGCCAAATCAGCAAGCCACAGGTGTTCATCAAGGTCACATGCATGCTGGTTTTCAGAATCAAGCATCGGCAGCTCAACCGATGAACCCTTTTCAGCAGGTTAATGGACCATAGATAGTGACAAATATGCCAATTGCTGGAGATCGTGGGCCACAAAGGTATGCAGAAGGGTATCAGCAAGTACCTCCAGTGAAGATTCAACTATGTCGTCAACAAGATGTTGATGCTTTTTGGGCCGATAAAATAGCAGAAATTATGAAGGATCAGTTTGGGATCAAGCCCAAAGTTAATACCTATTCTTATCGGACTCCGTATCCTCCGGTATATGATTTAATTCCTCTCCCAAATCGTTACAAGGTGCCAGATTTCACTAAGTTTTCTGGGCAGGATGATACATCAACCATGGAGCATGTTAATCGTTTTATTATTCAATGTGGAGAGGCAGCTTGTAGAGATGAATTGAGAGTTCGTTTGTTTTCATCATCTCTATCTGGATCAGCATTTACATGGTTTATCTCACTACCGCCAAATTCTATTATTACTTGGGCTGATCTGGAAAAGCAATTTCATAAGTATTTCTTTGCTGGAGTTCATGAAAAGAAGCTTACCGATTTGGTAAAGATGAAACAGCGCAATGATGAATCGGTAGAAGGCTTTGTGCAAAGGCTACGAGATGTAAAGAATAAATGTTATAGCCTGGTGTTGGATGATCGGCAGCTTGCCGATTTGGCCTTTCAGGGATTGTTGCCACACCTTAAGGACAGATATGCTTCTCAGGAGTTCGAAAGCCTAAGTCATCTAGTGCAAAGAATTTCTGATCAAGACACTAGGGTTTTTGAACCTAAAAGGAATTGGAATAAGAAAGTTTCATTTGTCGAAGAAGTAGAAGATTCTAATTCGGATGAAGAACCAGTTATCGGTTTGGCTGAGTGGGTTAAGAATAAAAAGTCGATATCTTGTCTCTTTGGTCACAAAGAGCCAGAGAAGTTTACTTTCGACGTCACCAAAGCCGATAAGATATTTGATCTTTTGCTTCAGGAGAGCTAGATTAAGTTGTCACCTAATCATGTGATCCTATCGGCAGAAGAGTTGAAGCATATGCTGTATTGCAAATGGTATAATGCAACTTCACACAGTACAAATGAGTGCAAAGTATTTAGACAACAATTACAGTTAGCTATTGAGTCTAGGAGAATAAAATTTGGCAATTCCAAGATTCAGAAGCCGATGAAAATTGATCAACATCCTTTTCCAGCAAATATGTTGGATACTGAAGGTAAAATTAAGGTGTTGACATCGGAAGCTGCTAAAAAGAATGCATTAGTAGATCCCCAACATCGGATAACTACCGATGATGCAAAAGGCAAGGGGCTATTGACAGAAGGTGGCAGTTCTGGAAAGCCTCCTCGATCTGGCATCATGATTACTCAACAAAGACAACAGGAAGGCTGGCGTCAGCGAAGGGACCGATATCGACAACACCAAGAGGAAAGACGTCAAGAAGAGTGGAATCCGCATAAGGATCATTGGAATTGTCCGTTTTTTATTCATTGTTGGGAGGAAGGTATTAAGTTACCTACTCTTGAAGATTGCCCAGAGTGCAATGGTTATTATGGAGTTAATCGTCCTATAAGAAGATTTCAATTTGGTAATCAAGGTTTGTCCATTAATGAGCCGATCAGAAGGAGAGCATCAGTATATGATTGGCTGGGGGGCAGGCTCAGTGTACATGAAAGGCTTGGTAAACACGTTGCATATTTTCCGAGAAACCAAGAGGAACTTGAAGAGATGGCAAATGCAAGAGTTCCTGATGAAGAAATATTTTACAGGGATCCTAATATACGTCGTGTGGAGACAACCAGGACCTATCAGCCAGTGTGGAAAACTAAACTTCCTCAATGGTGTCCAGAGGGTTTGACAAAGACACAGAAGAGGAAAATGCAGCGAGAGCGTCAAAAAGACTTTTACTAAGAAGGAAGTCCCTCCAATGAAAAATCTGGTAATCAGCAGTGGCAGATAAGGCACAAAAATAAAGGCCCATCGGCAGATGTCAATATGGTGTTTATGTTGCCGATGGAATTTTTGGCTCTATCTGATAGCGAAGAAAAAGTTTTTTTCTCTGACCAAATAGATCAATTAACACTAGATCCAATGATGGCTATTTTTGAGAAGTCTGCCGATGATGAGAGACAACACCTCAAGGCTTTGTTTGTAAAAGGCAGAGTTGATGGGCAGCCTGTATCTAAGATACTTATTAATGGAGGAGCTGCAATTAATATTATGCCTTATGTGATGAATCAGAAGCTTGGTAAGGGAGATCAAGACTTAACTAAGACTGATATGATGTTAAAGGACTTTGAAGGCAATGTATCACCAGCTAAAGGGCAGTGTGTGTTGAATTGACCATCGGCAGTAAAACTTTACCGACAACTTTCTTTGTTATTAATGGCAGGGGTGCATATAATCTACTTTTAGGAAGGGATTGGATTCATGCTAATTGTTGTGTTCCTTCTACAATGCATCAGTGTCTTATACAATGAGTTGGAGACAAAATTGAAGTTGTTCCTGGTGATTCTTCTTATATCATCGCATCGGCAGAATTAGACACTTATGAGCGAACTAGGTGCATATCAGGAGAAGTTTGAGAAAAAGAGTTCCTCAAGGTTGCCGATTACGAAATTCTACCGATCCAAGCAGTCGGTTCTGAAGAAGAGTTTTAATGGATAGATTTGCCGATAATGGAAAATTAGGTCAAGGATTTACATCGGCAGATGATTTAATAGAAGTAGAGATTGGTGAAGGCGATGGGCCAAGGCCCACTTTTATTAGCGCTAAGTTAAATTCCAAGTGTAAACAGCAACTAATTGATTTGTTAAAGGAATATAAAGATTGTTTTTCTTGGGATTATACTAAAATGCCTGGGTTAGACCGATCTATAGTTGAACATCGGTTGCCTATTAAATCTAGATTTCGGCCACATCAGCAGCCGGCACGCCGCTGTAATCCTAATATACTTCCTGATATTAAGGCCGAAATAACTAAATTAATTGAGGCAAAGTTTATTCGGCAGTGTCGATATGCAGAGTGGATTTCTAATGTGGTTCCTGTATACAAGAAAAATGGGAAACTTCGTGTTTGTATTGATTTCAGGAGTCTCAATAAGGCCACACCGATGGATGGTTACCCAATGCCGATTGCTGATTTGTTGATTGATGCTGCAGCAGGGCATCAGATTATCAGTTTCATGGATGGTAATGCAGGTTATAATCAAATATTCATGGCTGAAGAAGATATTTCTAAGACTGCTTTTAGATGTCCAGGATATGTGGGATTATTTGAGTGGATAGTTATGACATTTGGTTTGAAAAATGCCGGTGCTACTTATCAAAGAGCTATGAACTTTATTTTTCGTAAATATATCGGCACGTTGGTGGAAATCTACATTGATGACATAGTGATTAAGTCTGGAGACATCACAAAGCATCTAACCGATCTACAGAAGATATTAGAGTGCACAAGAAAACATGGATTAAAGATGAATCCTAATAAATGTGCATTTGGTGTATCGGCAGGACAATTCTTAGGTTTTATGGTGCATCAGCGGGGTATTGAAATTAGTAGAAAATCTATTGAGGCAATCAACAAGATTGTTGCTCCTACCGATAAAACTGAATTACAATCCTTGATCGGTAAGATTAATTTCATTAGAAGATTCATATCTAATTTGTCGGGTAAGATTAAGGCTTTCAGTCCATTATTGAAATTGAAAGCCGATCAGGAATTTAAATGGGGGGATGAACAGTAGTTAGCCTTAGATGAAATTAAGAGTTATTTAATAAATCCTCCAGTGTTAGTTCCACCCCAACATGGAAAACCTTTCAGATTGTATTTATCAACTGAAGATACTGTTATCGGTTCAGCTCTTATTCAAGAATTTGAAGGAAAGGAGCGTGTTATCTATTATTTGAGCAGACGGTTAATAGATGCTGAAACCAGGTATTCGGCCATTAAGAAATTATGTCTATGTTTATACTTTTCTTGTATTAAGCTGAGACATTATTTACTATCGGCTGAATGCACTGTCATATGCAAAGATGACGTGGTCAAGTATATGCTGTCAATGCCGATACTGAATGGTAGGATTGGTAAATGGATTTTAGCATTATCAGAATTTGACATATGTTATGAATCAGCTAAGGCAGTTAAAGGACAGATTATGGCCGATTTCGTTACTCAACATTGCAACACGGTGGATTCTCTGGAAATTGCTCCGTGGACACTTTTATTTGATGGGTCTACTTGTGGTGAAGGGGCAAACATTGGTATCGTATTAATTTTCCCTCAGGGGAAGAAGTATGAGTTCTCATTGCCGATTGTTGCTACATCGACAAACAATCAAGCTGAGTACCAAGCCCTGATAAAAGGGTTAGAATTGCTTAAGGAAGTACATGCTGATGCTGTTGAGATCTTTGATGATTCTATGTTAGTTATAAATCAGTTGACTGGGATTTATGAATGCCGAAGTGAAATTCTAATTTCATATCATGAAAAGTGTTTGAGATTATTAAAAGGGTTTAGGAGTTTTCATCTGGAACATATTTCTCGGATGCATAATGAAGAGGCTAACCGATTGGCTCAGCATGCTTCAGGATATCAACCTGTTCAAGAAGTATTAATATCAGCAGTTGATACCGATGACTGGAGGAAGAAAATTATTGATTATTTAAGGAATCCATCTAAAAAGGTTGAAAGACGTATAAGGTTCCAAGCTACTAAGTATGTACTCCTCAATGATGAATTGTATTACCGTACCATAGATGGAGTTTTACTCAGGTGTGTTAGCATAGAGGAATCAAAAGGCCTGATGGGTGAAATTCATGAAGGAGTATGTGGGGCTCATCAGTCAGCCTTCAAGATGAAATGGATGATCAGAAGAAATGGATATTATTGGCCGACTATTCTTGAAGATTATTTTAAATATTTTAAAGGATGTCAGGAATGTCAGAAATTTGGTAATATTCAAAGGGCACCCGCATCGCCTATGAACCCTATAATTAAGCCTTGGCCGTTCCGGGGTTGGGCTATTGATCTCATCGGTCAGATTTATCCACCATCGAGTAAAGGGCATAAGTTTATTCTGGTTGCTACCGATTATTTCATAAAGTGGGTTGAAGCAATTCCTTTAAAAAAGGTGACATCGGCTAATATGATTGATTTTGTGAAGGAGCATATTGTTTACTGATTTGGCATCCCTCAAACCATCACTACCGATCAGGGCACTATGTTTACATCGGGTGAATTTGATGAGTTTGCTATAGGAATGGGGATTGAAGTTTTGAATTCTTCACCGTATTATGCCCAGGCTAATGGTCAGGCTGAAGCATCTAATAAATGAATTATCAAGCTCATTAAGCGTAAGATTAAAGAGTATCCTAAGAAGTGGCATACAGTATTAAATGAAGCTTTGTGGTCATATCAGATGGCGTGTCATGGTGCAACCAAGGTAACACCTTATCAGTTGGTATATGGACACGATGCAGTCTTACCTTGGGAGATTAAAATTGGTTCTATGCGAATACGCTCTCAAGATCAATTGACAGCCGATGATTATGATATCCTTATGAAGGATGAGTTGGAAGATGTAGCAGGTCATCGATTAAAAGCTTTAGTTAGCATCGAGGAGAATAAGAAAAGAGTAGCTAGATGGTATGACAAGAAGGTGAAGGTAAAGGAATTTGTCGATGGAGAATTGGTTTGGAAGTTGATTTTACCGATTGGGACTAAAAGTTCTAAGTTTGGCAAATGGTCACCTAATTAGGAAGGTCCATATCGGATAAATCAATCTGTTCCTGGTAATGCATATATTCTTGAAACTCTTGAAGAAGTTGTATTTCCCAGAGCATTAAATGGAAAATATTTAAATAAATATTACCCTAGTGTCTGGATGGATGCATAAAAGAGTAATTGCCGATAACAATCCTATCGGCTAGAGTCAAAACAAAGTATCAATCATTGCCGATGCGCTAATTTAATAAAGCTTGGATAGCCGATATCGCACGCAGACGAATTTCATCGGCTTCTTTTAATTCCTTGGCATCTTCATCGGCACTTCCTTCCACAGGCTTGAGTTTCTTCTTGAGAACCAAGGCCTTGCGAGCTTGGACGTCTCGTTCTTGCTGAAGGGCCTTGATAGCGTCAGGAAGCTGGTCTTCTTCTTGCTTGGCTTGAGTCAGGGCTGTTTCAACATTTTCCAGTTCGGCTAGTAGAGCTGCTCTTTTTGCCGATAGGTCTAAGATTTTCTGTTTAAGATCAGCACCGGAGGCTTGCAAGTTGCTGATGCTTTTGTGCTTCTCATCGGCAGTTTGCTTTAGCTGCAGCATTTCTTCCTTAAGTTGAGCCTGAGCTGCTCTGTCGGCAATACGATGAACAACCTTTTGATATTGAAGTTGTCTGCTCTCCAGATGGACTGCTGGGAAGATGATTTCTTCAACATCGGCAGGGACTTGGCCACGGATTGTTTTGAAGATGGTCCTTGCAGGGTCTGAATCGATCACCAGTTGAGCAGTATCGTGTTGCAGCAGATTCAGGAGAACTTCTAGTTTGCCATAGGTATCTGCCGATATTGTTCCCAATGCCAGGGAAGAACTCGCCTCTTCTCTGTCATCATCGGAGACGTCGATAGTAAAAGAAAACAAGCTATCGGGAGAATCTTGTTCCTGTGAAATAAAGAGAGTTAGGAGTCCTATTTGTGGTGTCTGGGGATATTATAAACCAAACAGTTAATCGGTTTACCTGCTTCAGGGCAATTTCTTGAGCCTGGTTTGAGGGAGCGGCTTGAAAAAGATCATGCGAAGGATCGACAGAATATGCCGATAGAATGTCTTCTACGACCTCATCAGTAGTCGGCCCTTGGGGTATAATGGCTGATGGTGTATCTTGTACAGAAGAAGCAGCTTGTTCAATTATATCAGTGGGTCGATTGACAGGTGTTAGAGCGGATGAAGGGGCTGGTGTAGATTTCTGTCGCTTTTGTTGAGCTTCAGCATCGGTTAAAACTTTGCGCTTTGTTTGGGCCTCAGCGACAATTGGCTGGGGGGCATCGACATGTGTTGATTGGGGAGCTTGCATGCTTGGTGTGCTTGCCAATGTGCCCGTTTGTTGCTACAAAAATGAATATAAGATTGGATATTTAACAGAAAAAATGTAAAAATAAGAGAATACCTCTGAAGGAGGAGTAGAGGTCGTGGTGCTTGATATTGGAAGAGTTGCTGATGACGATCCAGCTGCAGCTCTCACATCCTGATAGTTATATGTTAATATAGTGTGCATCGATAGAAAAACAAAGTAAGCAAGGTTATTACCTTAAAAATCTTGATTAAGCTTGAAGCAGCAGCCATTGGAGTGGCCCTGGATGTTGCTAGTCTTGGTCTGGAGGTGATAGTTTTGGCGCGAGTCCTCTGGAAGGTTAAGGCCTCTAAGGTAGGGGCGTTGTAGCCAATTATTGAGACTGGAGAAATAGGGTGGAGGTTGAAGGGTCTTCCACTTTTGCTTATTGATGAAACTGGATCATCGGCCTGTTTCAGGAAAGATTAGTTACCAATATACATATAAAAGGAAGGAGAGAGATGAAAGTTAAAAGGAACTTACTGCATCATCAGGAACAGCATAGTCAGGATCGATCATGTGCCGATATGTATGAACGGATGTTGAAAACAACTGTTCTTCCCACTCTTGTCACCATTGCTTATATGACTCTGTGATGAAAGACGCTGGTGACCAGGCGGAGAGATCAACATTTGAAATATCGGCATCAGGAGCAAGTCTTACTACTCTACTCCATTCAGTTCCAGCTGTAATAATTTCTCTGGGCTTAATTACATCGGCAAAGCATAGCTTGATTGGCAGTTGCCCAAAGGCTAATTGGCGAGACACTGCCGATGGATTGTAGAATTCATAAGTGATATGGGAATTCTTTCCGCTACCAAATGTGTTTACTGGGATTGCTCTGGGGGTAATAATAGCCATCATAAGATCATTATCTTGGTTCAGATCACTATCGGCAAAATTGAAAAGAAGAGGGAACTTGTTATCCTCATCGATATAGGGTACCCAAGCTCTGAGATCACGAGGGAGACCATGGTAGAAATTCTGAAAAAACCTGCCAATTTGATCTTTATTGGACTCTGTTCTAGGAAGTTCGATTATGGCTTCGCCAAAGTTGAGAGGAGGGCGTGTTGCCGATTCATCGTCTCCAAGGATGTAATCTTCGGCGATCTCTCGTGGGAATTCTTGGGCAAAGAAATCCCATTGTAGACGCTTATGCATGTGAGCGTTTAACCACATATTGATGAACCACCACGGGCCTCCCAGATTGCCGATGGATTCACCAAGTAGAAGCTTCTAAGACGCTTGGTGGAGAAGGTGGTAAGTTGAGCTCAGGAGGTATCGGCCAAGTGGGAATCTGACACCGTTGGCCAAGAGTTCCACTGCTGGGAGGAAGGCGTTAGTTAGTCCTACCGATCGACCATAGAAGATAAACTTCTCCAGCCACATGTTCATGAATATGGCGTGTTCCCTTTGATTGACAGTATCAGTTTTTTTGGTACTCTTGGATGTATCCTGTCCAGCCGCCGATGTTGCGTGTATTTACTCTATACTCAGTTTTTCTGCCAAAAATGTGGTCTTCATCGACAGTTGAGATATCCAAACCGGTGAGCATATATACATCGGCAAGAGTAGGGGCACATGGGCCATGACCGAACATGAAGGTATTTGTGGTATCTGACCAAAAATGAGCAGCAGCTATCATCATGGATTCATTCCTTTGCATATCAGCAATGGATAGCCTGATACATTGATCTATCTTCCATTCTGCCCAGAACACTTGCATTGATCTGTTGACTCTCAAGTACCAGTTTTCCACCCTTTGGTAGGTTTGGGCCAAGATCGAAATGTATCTTTCCATAGATTCAAAGAGAAATTTTGAGCTTTGAAGGGAATACGATTAGCCTCTGCATTGATCAGGTCGGTTGGATCTGGATCACCCATTGGACCTAGGCAATGGAGGGGAGGTTGGTTGGTTGGAATAACCAGTGTGTTGCGTAGTTCCTGAGTTTGGAAGATCAAGAGAATGGAAGAAGTAGAAAAAAATACCAACTGTAAGAATTCGCAAGGGGCCAGAAGGGTCGAAGTAAAAAAAACGAACCGCAGGGACGTTGAAGTTGACCGCCATTGTTTCGAGAAGGGTGAGGGCACGAGCTGGAGATTGGAAAATGACGATGGAAGGAGCTCTGGTGGGTTGAGGATGCGCAGTTAGGGTTGCCGCCGGAGGAGAATGCCAAAGGTTGCAATTTGAAGGTAGAAGATGAGCAGTTCGGAGAAATCTATTTATAGGTCATTTGGGGTAGGGGTATTCTTGACTTATCTCTATGTCGTACGCGGATGGATCGAGGTGGTTCAGATAGATATAGTAACTGTTCGCACGACAGTCAAGGGATTGTACAGAAGATTTGATGGCATGGCAAGTAGTCATGACTTGAAGAATATTTTGATACAGGATCTTTTAGTTCTAAAATGGTGATGTTGCTGTGATAAGATCTTGCCGATGGATTGTTATTTTGGTATCTCAACCGTAATTGAGGCAAAAAAACAGTTGGAAAATGTGCGATATTTACTGAGATACATGGATTAGATTTAGATTTGATTAAATCTAGTAACAGATCATGTTATGCTTGGAGAATGGGTTAAAAAATAGGTAATAGCAGGCATTATCTGGAGTAAATTTCGGAGCATCAATATCTTATACTCCGAAATTGGGGGGCATGTGTTGACATCGTTTTTTAGAACGTGTCAAGATGGTCAGGAAGGGCTAATCAGTAGAGGAAAGATTATTGTGTAGATTGATAGCTGATGAAAATGAGTTTGCTTATGAGTGGTAGCGGCGTATGGGTTCAAATTGAAATGTTGCCAATAAGGTTAAGGGTATTATTGCCGATGCCGATGAAAGATGGTTTGAAGACTGCTGCCGATGAAACAGGGAATGTACCGATGGAAGGAACTTGAAGGCTGCTGCCGATGGAACAGGGATTGTGCCGATGGAACAGGGATTGTGCCGATAAAAAGGAGGTCGATGAGAATACCATCGTGACTGAGGCGGACTATGAAATAAGATAGGAGTTAATTTCCTTATATACGTTTATTAGAGTCTGAGTTGTATCAAAGTCATGTGTTTCCATAGATTTGGATTTAGTGTCCTAGTCGTATTTGGTTACGTTTCTGTAGATCAGGATATAAATATAGGGTGAAGGGAAATGTAAAAAAAGAGAGATCAATCAATACATCAAAAACAACTTTTATTCTTATTTACATCTACTTTCGACGACTTCGTCAATTTGCATATTTTTCTTTTTTACGAGTTCTCATCGATTCGGCGAGTTGCATTGCTCCAGTGCAATCTTCGGTGATCCTCGAGTTCCGCGTGAGTACCTCTTGGCCGTGACTTCCGGGCGTATCGCTGTTGTCAGGACCAAAGTGCTCGTATCTTCATCCTTGTCGATTAACAGGTCAAATCGACTGGCACGCTTTGGATATCGATTTCGGGTATTAGCCCTTTGTGTTTGCAGATCTACTTTTGCATCAACAGAACTGCACTGCGGTTTTGATGTTCGACAGTGTCTATATATTTATCTAGAGTATTGGAAGGCGTTAGAGAAGATGTTGGAAGGAGCTAGTACATAACATATTGTATCTTTTTGTTTCATATTTTTTTCCCAATGTAATTTGGGGCATATTGTGTCGAGTTTTAATATAATTTGTCCAAAAGAAAAAAAAGGAAAGCACGTGCATGCATTATTTGCACTAAGATCGATTGATTACGCGTGGACAGATAAGCTTTTTTACATGCATTATTATTGTGGTCCTACCTAGTTAGCTCTGATCCGGTCTGACCCGGTCGATCTCGATATTGATTAATTAATCGAGAACGAAAGATCGCGCAGGTCTCTATTGTTTCATGTCTCCATGGATACGTGCACACAAGGATCGACGTGACTTAACTTACTAGTATTAGGAGTAAGGAATTGCAGGCCTGCGTCAACTGTGATTCACTACTGGAAACCAGAATTTTCCAGTCGGTGAGAAACCGACAAGGAAATAGCAAATACCGACAGGAAAATAGAAAATCAATTTTTCTGTCGGTTTACCGACAGGAAAATACCGACAGGACAAGAGCGACAGAGAAATAGAATTTGTCTGTCGGTTGGTAAATTTCCCTGTCGGTACAACAATTGTTTTGTCGGTACAACGTCGACAGGAAAACTGAAGGACGTCGACAGGAAAATTTGGTCACACCAGGTTTAGATTTCTAACCCTGTCGTGGTAACCCGACAGGAAAATTTGCTGCCACCGTCAGAATAACACTTAAGTCAACAAAAGAAAATGATATATATATATATATATATATATAACAAGTTCAGTTTTAATTTAAATCAATTATACAGTAGCATTATTCATACAACACATAGGTCACAAGCATATAAATGAGTCCATCAGTCAGAAATATCATATATATGATAATGGGCACAAACCATCAACATTATATACAGAATCTGTACATATATTCTCTAAATATTTAATATCCATACAAGAGCCTTGCTGTTATCTCCTAGCCTAGCAAATAATCTAGAGCTTAAGTCCATAAGCACAATGTCCTATCTTCTGGTACCCATCTTCGAAGTCTTCGCATTGACAGGGCTCTTCATCCTCATTGAGGAAAATCTGCAGTGGAACATTACGACATTAGTGATCTTACAAATGTTCCAGTTCTCAAGTAAATGCTCAAGTGAAAATGGTTTCTGGAAAAAAAAACAATTAAGTAGCGCCTCAGTTCTGCAGCTACTCTTAATATAGTTTCCACTATGCAAGACAATCACTAATTAATGGAGCAAAACTAAAACTTGGACACACATACAAATTATCAACCAACTTAATAGAAATATTAACTTAGGCAATAGAAAGAGATAACAGCAGTCATGAACTTATAATCCACCTGACTTGAAATTTAATAACAACAGCACAGAAGGGTAATAGTATTGAATTTGAAGGCATTTTACAAACTTACAGCAGATGAAGAAAATGTGGAGTATGATAATAATTCTCCTCTCCTATTGCATTTTTCAAAATGTTAATGATCAAGGAACTATATGCATTAATAAGGGAACAGTAAATGTTCTTGATTCTTGCCGATAGTTTCAAAACTTGTAGTAAAGGGTCCATTTCATCATGTGGCCGAGAACTGTTGAGATAGGTAGAAGGCAGTTCATACCTGCCGACACAAGAACTTGGAAGCTTCAAGTAGCCCAACTTTTCCTCCGCATTTTGTTATTTCAGATGTTGACTGCAAATAAATTAGAAATCTGTAAGATTAAAACAGATTTCATTGTATACAATGCCATCCCTATGGCACTGTATATCATATAAAATGGTATGAAAATCAGGAAAGCTGTAAATGTCTAATCTAATAAGAATGTCTGATCTATAAGCAACTTTGTGCTCTCTTATACCTACAGATGTTCTAAGCTACCAACAGCAGTAGCACATAGCAACAAGTAGACTAGTCAGTGACGTCGATTCAGTTAACTGAATAGATCAGCTGGGCAAATTAGCTAACTAGATAGACAATTATCAGATCCAAGTTGAGTCTCTGATCATATTAACAACCTATAACTATCTACTGTTAATCTGTCCTAATTTCCATCCATTCATATACTACTGAAATGTAATATCTAACTAGTTGGCCCCCCGCGCTTCGCTGCGGTGCGTGAGTATATATGGAAGGATAAAATGCATTCAAAAGTTAAAGTAGCATATTAGGAAGTGGAAATTTTGTAGTGAGGAATAGGTACGTGCAAGTAATTGAAGAGAGGAGGACGTTAGAGGTCAAATAAAATTTGAAGCAAACATGACTTATTTTTCGACTCAGAGACTATTGCATGATAATTATCATATGGCTTGATGAGTTTATCAGCAAAATAAGACTTTTGAATGACATTAGCTTTGAACGGTTAAGAGAATTCTTGACCTTTGTTGCACATGATAGTGGTGATAGCTAGATTTGTTAAATATCTATGCAAGTGGTGATAGCTAGATGTGTTTGACTGGTTGTACACCGAAAAGTGGAATACCAAACTTGCCACTGATGTCTCTGTTTATACTATGGAGATGCTATATTGCCGCATATATGTCTCAATTTCAGAGGAAGCCAATGCATTTACAGAAATATGTCCAAAATGGTTCGCACATCATCATACCTGCTTGCTATCGATGGATGTCATGGAACATTGAGAAGGGTTATGAACACTCCATAGTGACCTTTGCAAATAGCCGACTTAATAGGTCATCTATTCGGTGATGCGACGCAGCTGGCCTGCAAGAACATTGTTATCTGAATGTAGCCATAGAACCGGGATGTAGCCATGGAGTTATCTGAAGCTATATGGAGGGCATAATTGAACTCATGGAATTATTCTAGGAAGTACATATCCCCAATGTCAGAATTGAACTGGGTACTTTTTTGGGGGGGTAACAACTGAGTTTAGGTATCTGAACAAAAAATGCAGAAGAAACATAATATCATCTCTAGCCTACCCCAACTTGCTTGGGACAAAAGGCTATGTTGTTGTTGTTGTTGTTGTTGTTGTGATATCAGCAGAATGGAAAAATCCATGTACCTCTAGCTTATTAGGCAAATGAGGCAAACCTACACAATAGAAGACAATAAAAAAATTAACTGAACTTGGAACTTGTACCAAAATGTGTTGCTCTATATATTTTAATAGAACTGAAGGGCTAAGCTAACTGCTATCACTGAACATTCAAAGAAACTGTGATAACATTTCAAAACTGCAGAAACACATATTATTTTACATCGTAAATACAAACTTTGTTCTTGAAGAAGGGCTATGTAAAGCTCGGTATGTCAAAGCCCATAGTAACGAGTCAGGCAACCAAGATGGTATGTTTTGTATGTATAGAATTGAGCTCAGTTTTAAGATAACAAATGTATATATAAAATAGACCTCGTAAAAACTCGAAAACTAATAAGGTTGATTTGACTTTTAAAAAATTAATCGAAGCCAAATCTCTAGATCTGCTCGTCCTCCCCTTTCTCCAAAGCAAGAACCTACCAGGTCCCTGGTCCCTGGTGCCAAATCATCCCAAGATCCGCTCTCCTCGCCTTCTCCACTGGATCTGCAGCATGGAGATCGAAATCAAAGCCAAATTGACAGGAAAGGAAACCTACCGATGGGGCTCCCCTGGATCTGCAGCATAGGAACGAGAACCTACCGATGGGGCTGAGTTTTGGGGCCAAATCGATAGGAAGGGGAACCTACCATCGCCTCGGGGCCGAGCTGCCGCCTTGGGGTCACGCCGTCACCCGGGGGTGCGTGTCACCGCCTGAGGTGCGCGTCGTCGCCTCGAGCCCGCGCTGCTGCCCGGGGTGCACGCCACCGCCACGGCGCCGAGCTGCCGCCCGGGATGCTTACCACTGCCTGGGGACGAGAGTCCTCCATATGAGGGAGTGCGGCGGCTGAGATGAGAGGAGGAAGGGAGCCAGCAGGTCTAGGGTTTGGGACACGCTGCTTATATGCGCCCGCCCGCAGAAGCCCTCTGTTTTTGGGCCAGGTAAAAGGCCAGCGCAGCCCAGGCCCACGTTAGCTGTGTCTTTCGTCCGCGTCGTTCACTTAAATGGTTTTTTTTCTATCGGTATCAACCTAACACACCGAAGAATAAGACTTTTTTCTGTCGGTGACACAAAAACCGACAGAAAAAATAATTTACCCTGTCGGTTTCCTCATTTCTCTGTCGGTTTCGAGTCTCTGACAGAAAATTCCGTAATTTTTCTGTCGGTTGGCATTAAACCGACAGGAACATTTCCGTTTCCAGTAGTGATTACCAAAACTAACCAATAACACTGATCGATGTGATCAATGTGATCATTAATTGTCGAGTGCATGGATGCATGCATGCATCATGTACGTTACGTATGTACTCACCGGACAAATCGAATCGTGCGCCAGATCTGGATTTATTCTAGAATTTAACGTCGCTATACTTTTAATGGTAGGTGACATTCTCCGTGACACCGATGCGGCCGTGGTGACTTCGTGAATCTCGAGATCTACCGGCTCAGTCCTTCAGAGGTGCTCACAGGAGTAGGTTTGCGTACGTATGTTCATAAGGGTGAGTGTGCGTGCGTGTTGTGAGTGTCTACGTTGTACTATGTAATTTTAAAAAAAAAAGAACAGTGCGCCAGACCTTTATATATATTGTCTTACAATTTGCTCATATATATAAACTTGTTTCCGCTCCATGATATCCTCATCGTGTCGATCTCCCATTGTTCAATTTATGAGAAAATTGTAAGCTATATATTTATTAACTAGTTTTTTTATGAGCATTGCTGGTGCTCTGCATTTGGCTCGCCTGATCTGAACACATGGTCAGCAGTTTGAGCGCCGTCGTCGTTTGCCTAAACATGGTCAGCAGTTTTAATTTGGCTCCCCTCCAAAATAAGAGGATCGGAAAACTAGGCTTCTTTTCTTCCTATCTTTTGTTATTGTTGTTTCTCTTTTTTTAAGACTAGTAAATATACCAGTGTGTTTGCGACGGAGGAAAAAAAATCAAGCATTCATGGGGAACTACCATAGAAATGACATATTATTTATGTGTCACCATTAATATTTAAAAATTATAATTGATTTTATGATGGCCATGGCATCCAAAATGTAATTTAATGTCAGGCAACAATATGACATTAGGCTTGAATTAAAATAGAATCTTGATATTTCCTTCTATTGCAAACCACATAAATATTTAGACGTAAATATGTTATAACATTATTTTTTATTCTATATAATTACTACCTTCAATATATTGGAAATATATAAGGCATCTATATATTGTTGTTTGTATTGATGTTCCATGCATCATTTACAATTCGATCTAATTCTATTAGTCTTTTTATTAGATTCTTTCATTGCCTTGCCCAATTCTAATAATAATAGAAGTAAGAACATATAGGTTTCACTTATACATACAACTTTTTTGTTTTTATATACTTCCTCCATCCTAAAATATAAGGAATCGAAGCAATTTTTAGATAAAACAAGTAGTCTGGCAAAAAACCGCGTTACTCCTCACTAATTAGGAGGGAGAGTGATCAAGTAGTTTGGTTATTGCTTTCTTAATTTAAAAATAATCTTTACATGTTATTATTTCCTACCATGAATTAGAGAGGAAAGGTATGGTGTACCTAGAAGGAAAGAGGCGTTCGGTGAATAAAGATAGAGGAGAGAGAAGTGTTCCATTAATAAAGATAGAGAGAGAAAGAGAGAGAGAGAGGAGATAAGGACGCAGTAGAATACCATATATTTTGGTACAAATTTGAACCCTCAATTCCTTATATTTCAAGACGGAGAGACTAAGAAAGTTTTATAACAACATGTGGGATATGCTTCTAGTATAAGATAATAATAGGTACTTCCACCGTCCCTAGATAAATCAACTTCTGGAATTATCAATATTAAACTTTTGAAAGTCTGACCAAGTTTATAGAAAAAATCACCGAGAGTGGGTGGACGGTTGTACGACTGAGCTAGAAGCCAGTGCGGACGAGGTGCGACTAGGGCGAGGAGAGCATCTCCACACTACTGCAGAAAACTTAACCGAGACAGGCAAAATGGCTTAACTGAGGCGAGCAAGCCAACCACCTCCATTGAAAGGTCATGGTTAATCGGACCTGAATGGAGGCGGTTGGCCAATCGGCTCAGTTAAACAATTAATGGAGGTGGGCGTCTTCGAACGCCCGCCTCGATTAATAGATTAAAAAACAAAAAAATCTACAAGCCTGCCGGTGAGCCCGTTCCCGAGCCGTTCCTAGCCCACGAGCCGCGAATCCACCGGGAGAAGCCGGCACCGCGTTGCTCGCCGTGGAGCCTGTCGCTGTGCCTTGCTCGCCATGGAGCCCACCTCACTGGATCCTGCAGCCAATGAGGGAGACGGACACGCCGCTACCAGATCTAGCCGTTGGAGGGCCGCGCCCACGACCGAATCCCACTACTGGAGGGCCACGCCGCCGTCGGATCCGACAGCGGGTGAGGGCGCCCGCCGCGCCGTCGCCGGATCTAGCCGCCGAAGGTCCGTGCCCGTCGTGCCATTGTCGGATCCAGCCGCCATAGGTCCGTGCCCGCCGCGCCGTCACTGGATCTAGCCGTGGGAGGTCCGTGCCCGCCGCGCCGTCGCTGGAGGTCCGTGCCCACCACGCCGTTGCCGGATCCAGCCACAGGAGGTTCGTGCCCGCCGCGTCGCCGCCAGATCCGTGAGCCCCTGTACCCTGGAAGAGGAGACCGAGTGAGGGAGGGAGAGGAGACTAAGTGAGGGAGGGAGAGAGGAGACCGAGTGAGGGAGGGGAGAGGAGACCGAGCGTTGTATCGCTCATGGCTGCGCAGTGAGGTAGGAAGGCAGAGGAGACCGAGTGTTGTAGGGTTTCTGTTTGCTTTTATATACTGGAGGTGGTAGTGGGTTAGGCCTGTTTTTCAGAGGCGAGCCTTATAGTGTGTCCGCCTCCAAAATTGATTTACGGACGCAACCACCTTAGGCGACCACCTCGGTTAATATGAGGGCAACCGCCTCGATTAATCGACATTAACCGAGGCGGACGTGTTAGGTTGCCCGCCTCTGTTAAGGATTAACCAAGGCGGTTAATGGGCCCGTTGCCTGCCTCCATTAGGAGGCAGGCAACTGGCCTGCCCCCTCCGAGGCCAAAAGGCAAATGCCTCGATTAAGTTTTTATGTAGTAGTGCTAAGAGATTAGCCAAATCATTTTCTAAAGGTCTCCAACATACTCTGTAAATGTCCAAATAAAGTATCTCTTTATCCTACCTCTTTCGCTCTCTACTTTTGGATAGCCTATCTCGTTAGCCATTCAGCCTCTTGGAGCAGTTGGTGTTTCTTGCATGCATGCTTTGTTAATGGGCTGCCCCTGCATACTTTGTTGATTGGATGCTAGTTGATGACGTGGCACTTTTGAATATGGAGAGTCCTGGTTTTACAGTATGGTAGAGTGCTCTAATATTTTTTTATCAAATCTATTTTAGAGAGTAGCTAAATCAATAAATTTGGCTAGTTTTTTTGGCCAATCTTTTGGAGATGCTCTAGCAGGCCGACATATAATGAGAGAATGAGACACGGCGGCCAGGGGCGGAGACAAGGGGGGGCGGGCAGGGGCCTGGCCCCCCTAATCATGCACAATTTTCATTAGTACCTCTCATTAGTTTTTACATATCACTGGAAATTAAATAAACAAGCCTTCTTAGTCAATTCTAAAATGTCTTTTCAAATAAATCTCTTAATTGTCTAATGTTAAGTGTCTAAATATAGTAAATATGATGGTATCTTTGACCTATGAACAACCTTTTTATTTTCAATTTAGACATTTAGCATTTTTCTAAATAAAAAGATTAATAGCATCTCTATGAATTTGGTATAGTTTACTTGTAAAACTAATAGATCTAGCAAGTTAATAGAAGAAATAAGAATATTAAATTTTGTCCTTCTCCAACAGTCTCCTATAATAGCTTCTAAACGATTTTGCATGGAAATCCCAAACTATTTTTTACGAACTAAACCATTTTTTAATAGTTTTTTTTGTCTCTTACTGCTTTCTCATGCATCCAATTTACGTCGATCTCCAGAGAAAAATGTTGAACAGGGAGCGAATACGGAGTTTCACTTGACTGCAGAAACTTACACGTTGTAGAGGATATTTAGTAACTTTTTATTTTTAAGGAGCCCTTTTACCGAACAGTTGGAGGGCACCTTTTTTTCTTTTTCTAAAAATCCAAAATGGGAGTTGTTTTACAAAACTTCTGGACATGCTCTAAAGACAATTTATTATAATTTTTTAAGCCAACATCAAAATGATAATTTTTAAACTAACATCAAGATTTGATAGTTTTCTGTGGACATTCGATGACCCGGCCCCCCCTATATCTAAATCCTGGCTCCGCCCCTGACGGCGGCAGGCGGTTGAAGGAACAAGGAGCTGGATGGAAGAGAGGGAAAAGAGAAAGGGCTAATTGCATATATCCTCTAAACTGGCTGTTCAATGGACATGCCATGGCAGATCTAATTGTTAAAGAAAGAGGCATGGACCTCTGTTAAACCACTTAAAAAGTTTGGAGACCCAAACATATATATACTTTAAAAGAGTTGATGAACCTATATGACACCCTCTCAAAAGTTAAAGAACCTTCATTGTATTTTACTCTTTATATTTTATCATATAGTTATTTGATGTCATAAATAACAATATTTTCTTTATAAAGTTGGTCAAATTTTTCCCTAAAAAAAGTTGGTCAAATTTTAAAAATGACCAAGAACAACTCTGAAACTTTATTTATTCTGAAACATAGTGAGTAATAGATAACCATGCATAAAGGCTATCTCACATGTTATTAGCTGGCGGCACTTGAGGTGAAAATGGTTGGAAAACGGTATTATTACAATATAGAAATAAAATAAAAATGGTTGGATCAAAAAATTTCCATATTTGTGAAAATAATAAATAAAAAATAGTTATGAAACTAGCTAGTTGAACATGGAAGTATTTATATTTGGCTAATTTCGAGAACAATAAAAATGGTATAGTATTGTAATATAGAAAACGAAAACGGTTCGAATTTGTACCGGTCCCACTCCACTTTCATGCTAGCGCACACCAGTTGGCTGCATGATGTGCTCGGTCTGCGCTCCCACATGTGCATGCTGCATGGTCGATGCGCTGCGCACAGTTAGCTGTGGCACTGTGCATGCACGCGTGGTTGGTGCCGATCCAGCACCATAATAAATACCCCATCACGGGCTGCCCTGTTCTGCCACAAGCAGGAGCTTGCACACACAGCTAGCTAGCTCATCGGGTGATCGATCAGTGAGCTCTCTTTGGCCTAGCTAGCTGCTAGCAGTGCAGCTAGCCAAAGAGAACTCGATCGATCATCACGGTCGCTGCTAGCTAGCTGCTCGCTTCCACGCACACCGCATCCGTGTGAATTTGTTAATTTGACAATGGCGACAATGGAGGTGGAGGCAGCCGGCGCCACGGTGCTGGCTGCCCCCTTGCTGTCCTCCTCCGCGATACTCAAACTGCTACTATTCGTAGTGACGGTCTCGTTCCTGGCCCGAGCCCTGAACCGGCCACGCAAAACCACCACCAAGTGCGGCAGCGCAACGTGCGCATCCCCGGGCGTTGGTAACCCGCCGCTCCCGCCGGGACCCGTGCCGTGGCCCGTCATCGGCAACTTGCCGGAGATGTTGCTGAACAAGCCGGCGTTCCGCTGGATCCACCAGATGATGAGCGAGATGGGCACGGACATCGCGTGCGTCAAGCTCGGCAGCGTCCACGTAGTGTCCATCACCTGCCCAGAGATCGCGCGGGAGGTGCTCCGCAAGCAGGACGCCAACTTCATATCCCGCCCGCTCACCTTCGCCTCCGAGACGTTCAGCGGCGGGTACCGGAACGCCGTGCTCTCGCCCTACGGCGACCAGTGGAAGAAGATGCGCCGCGTCCTCACCTCCGAGATCATCTGCCCGTCCCGCCACGCGTGGCTCCACGACAAGCGCGTCGACGAGGCCGACAACCTCACCCGCTACGTCTACAACCTCGCCACCGCCGCCGCCTCGTCCGGCAACGTCGTCGACGTCCGGCACGTCGCTCGTCACTACTGCGGCAACGTCATCCGCCTCCTCATGTTCAACAGGCGCTACTTTGGCGAGCCCCAGCCTGACGGCGGGCCCGGGCCGATGGAGGTGCTGCACATGGACGCCGTGTTCACCTCCCTCGGCCTCCTCTACGCCTTCTGCGTCTCCGACTACCTCCCATGGCTGCGGGGCCTCGACCTCGACGGCCACGAGAAGATCGTCAAGGAGGCTAACGAGACGGTTAACAGGCTCCACGACACGATCATCGACGACCGGTGGAGGCAGTGGAAGAGCGGCGAGCGGCAGGAGATGGAGGACTTCCTGGATGTGCTCATCACTCTCAAGGACGCCCAGGGCAACCCGCTGCTCACCATCGAGGAGGTGAAAGCGCAGTCGCAGGTAAAACTACTTGCATGCATGTTTCATTGACATGGCATTAATTACATGCTCGCATGCATTACATCTACGTGAAATATATATATAATTACAATGAACTCGTATCGCATGTGTACGCACGCACGCAGGACATCACGTTCGCGGCGGTGGACAACCCGTCGAACGCCGTGGAGTGGGCGCTGGCGGAGATGGTGAACAACCCGGAGGTGATGGCGAAGGCGATGGAGGAGCTCGACCACGTCGTCGGCCGGGAAAGGCTAGTGCAGGAGTCGGACATTCCGAAGCTCAACTACGTGAAGGCCTGCATCCGGGAGGCCTTCCGGCTGCACCCGGTGGCGCCCTTTAACGTCCCCCACGTTGCGCTCGCCGACACCACCATCGCCGGCTACCGCGTCCCCAAGGGCAGCCACGTGATCCTGAGCCGCACGGGGCTGGGCCGCAACTCTCGCGTGTGGGACGAGCCCCTGCGCTTCTACCCGGACCGCCACCTCGCCGCCGCGTCCGATGTCGCGCTCACCGAGAACGACCTGCGGTTCATCTCCTTCAGCACCGGGCGCCGCGGCTGCATCGCGGCTTCACTCGGCACCGCCATGAGCATCATGCTCTTCGGCAGGCTCCTGCAGGGTTTCACCTGGAGCAAGCCGGCCGGGGTGGAGGCCGTGGACCTCAGCGAGTCCAAGAGCGACACCTTCATGGCCAGCCCGCTGGTGCTGCACGCCGAGCCGAGGCTGCCGGCGCACCTCTACCCGGCCATCTCCATCTGATTTGTCGGCCAGTCGTCATTATATTGTATGCATATAATTAAAGACGAGCGAGCCTGGTGATCACTTGCATTTCCGCGCTTGATTTCGTGGTTGTGCGTATTCTGGACACCGATCGTACGTATGTACGTGGCGACAGCGTTCAGCTTTCTATTGTACCGAGTTAAAAAATTATTATTATTATTATCGACAATAATAATAATTGGAGCTTTGCTTCAGTGTATTTATCTATCTGTCTATCCACTCGTACATGGGTTTTTGTTTTGTTTGTTTTCAAGTCATACCATTAGATGTCTTCTAGAGAGAAATCACGCTCAACACCTTCTCTATAGTGTCATTTTAGGATTAAATACTGCGCGTGAAAATGGGTGAAGAAATAGACTACCGATGACAGGCTGTTGTCTCGCGGCACTTTAGAAATACTCCCTCCATCCCAAATTATAAGACATTTGACTTTTTTTGACACCAAGTTTGACCACTCGTCTTATTCAAAAATTTGTATAAACCAAGCCACGATAAAAGAATTGATATTTTGCATAAATTTTTTGAATAAGACGAGTGGTCAAACTTGGGGTCAAAAAAAGTCAAACGTCTTATAATTTAGGACAGAGGGAGTACATTTTAAAAGACAGTTAACAAGCACCTAGGGTTCTCCTCTCTATTTAGAGACGCTAGAAATAGAACCACGTCTGAAAAATTGGAGGTGCCTATGAAAATTATTTTTTAGTAAGTAGTGACGCAAACATCTCTATTCGTTAGTGTATGCCTAAGCCCCTGCCCCATCTGCAGCCTCCCTTCTTCGGTTCTTCCTCACGCCCTTGTCAAATCAAGATCATGCCTAACTCAAATATATTTGATGGCTCCTGTTGAAGTAGACGCCAAAAAAACTCAATAATTAAGGAGCTGCAAGTAGACATGCATATTTTAGTTTATGCTTTATAATTATTTTCTATAATAACTTAATATTATTATTTACATGTAGATTTGAGGAATATTTTAAATTATGTTTTATAATAGTAGAGTTAGTCAATTTAAAAGAATGGACTAAATTGTAATTTTATACGTTATATAGAACGGCATGTACGGGTAAGTTATATTGGACTTGAATCAAGGTACTCTTCTCTAGGAGCCGGATCCGCATGCAATGCACCAGCCGTCTCTTTCTGTCAATCCGGCCGGGCCGGCCACGCATGCCAAGGGATCGGATCGGAGTCGGAGGAGGGGATCGGCAGGCCGGGTACTGCACTACTGCTCACGCTCAGGTGTCGATGAGCAAGAAGCAGAAAGAGCGTAAGGAGAGCACCGGAGACGATGACGATGGCTAGGGAGGGCTGGTGGCCTCGGCTCCCTGGTGTTCGGCCGGAGACGATGACGATGGCTAGCCCCGCCGGCGCCGGCCGGGTCACACGGACGCGGGAGGGCGCTCGCGCGTGCCGCGGATGGCGCGGCCAGCGTGCGCGAGCGAGATTTCCGGGATATGGCAGCGGATGGGCGGATGGCTACCTACCCAATAATTCGCAACACGTTGTTGTTGTTGGGTGGTTGGTGCAGTGGAGCTGTCTCGGATCCCTCCTCACCCTGACCCACCTCGCAGACGCACATGATGCACGCTGCTACTAGTGGTAGCTACTGGATACAAGCTGCAAGCAACCATCGGCGCCGTGGTTGGTTGCCGCACCGCACATGACCTGCCTGCTCTGCTCAGCCGCGCGCTGCCCTATAAATGACTCTCACGCGATCGATCGATCGAGCACGCACACGCACCACCACCGTTCCAAGCTCAGCTCGCGCGCCTCTCGGGGTCGGGGATCGAACGCCATGGGCAGCAACGCGCCGCCTCCGCTGACGCCGCACGTGGTGCTGATCCCGTTCCCGGGGCAAGGCCACGTCGCGCCGCTGATGCAGCTGGCGCGCCTCCTCCACGCCCGCGGCGCGCGCGTCACCTTCGTCTACACCCAGTACAACTACCGCCGCCTGCTGCGTGCCAAGGGCGAGGCCGCCGTCAGGCCCCCCGCCACCTCCTCCGAGAGGTTCCGCGTCGAGGTCATCGACGACGGCCTCTCCCTCTCCGTGCCGCAGAACGACGTGGCCGGGCTCGTCGACTCCCTGCGCCACAACTGCCTCGACCCGTTCCGCGCGCTGCTGCGGCGCCTGGGGCAGGAGGCGGAGGAGCAAGGGGCGCCACCCGTCACCTGCGTCGTGGGCGACGTCGTCATGACCTTCGCGGCGGCCGCCGCCAGGGAGGCCGGCATCCCCGAGGTGCAGTTCTTCACGGCCTCAGCATGCGGACTCATGGGCTACTTGCAGTACGGCGAGCTCGTCAAACGAGGCCTCGTCCCTTTCAAAGACGCGAGCCTCCTCACTGACGACGAATACCTGGACATGCCGCTGGAGTGGGTGCCGGGGATGAGCCACATGCGGCTCAGGGACATGCCGGCGTTCTGCCGCACCACGGACCCCGACGACGTCATGGTGTCCGACACGCTCCAGCAGATGGAGAGCGCCGCCGGCTCCAAGGCCCTCATCCTCAACACCCTCTACGACCTCGAGAAGGACGTGGTGGACGCTCTTGCCGCCGTCTTCCCGCCGATCTACACCGTGGGCCCGCTCGCCGAGGTCATCGCGTCCTCCGACCCCGACTCCGGCCTCGCCGGCATGGACATCAGCATCTGGAAGGAGGACACGCGGTGCCTGTCGTGGCTTGACGGGAAGCCGGCCGGCTCCGTGGTTTACGTCAACTTCGGCAGCATGCACGTCATGACGGCCGCGCAGGCGCGGGAGTTCGCGCTGGGCCTGGCGCGCTGCGGCTCCCCGTTCCTGTGGGTGAAGCGCCCCGACGTGGT